>OZ005740.1:194609555-195272055 GCA_963930735.1 Dioctria linearis
AGCCTTAATAAAAATATTCCTACGTGAATATAACGTGTATGGCGCCTTATCCAACAATTCACATCGCTTCCTGCAGATCAACTCTCAAAGAAGTTGCCAGAAGGTTTTTTCTTTCTTCTATTTCCTCTCTTTTTGATTAAAGACTAATTACTAATTAATTAATTACTTTATGTCCCCGGTAATCGATATACCAGTCGAAGAAAGTAACATAACAATTAATTTGACCTCACCAGCAGTTAAATCACTTTCCTATTCATTCCGCACTCTATGCAGAGAGAGAAGGAGAAAAAAAAACGCGCTTGGAAAAGCTGACCTACACAAAGCGGGGCGACTACTGGAACAGAGCCACACACGTATATATATATATATATATTAGCCAGGTCTTACCCTTATATATAAAAAAAATAATTATCCGAGAAGATAGTGTTAAAGAACAGGTGTCAGGTGTCACTGCCGATTTCTCATCGAAATTAATAAGTACCTCATTCGAAATGAATGCTCGATTAGCGCTGCTTGTCTTTCAGACCGCACCTTCTCTGGAAGAATCTTAGATTCCATAATATGTTCTAATTTGTTAGCTATTATTACCTGGCAATTAAATTCTTAATCAGCACTCAAATATTCGTATGCCAAATAAAAAGGTAAAAACTAGACACTTATTGGTCTTTGGTTATAACACCAATCACTTGACTGTTGGTTAATTTAAACAAAACAGATTAGAGCGCGCACCAGACTCTTGAAAGGGAAAACCGTTCGCATTGCATTCTTTACAGCAGTGATCATGCGCGGCACTTGTTGTCTCGACAAGATTTTTTTTTTTTTTTACAATTTCAGACAATAGAAGGTATGAATTTTATTTCTGTGAGCGAGTGAGTAAGCGGTACCGATCTTGTTGCCTAGTTCTCCGGCGGTGTTAGGGACGCTTTATTTTTTTGCAGAAAATCGAATTGGTTTATATCGCTTGATGGGTCGATTTGTTATTATTCATTACTTTATTTCTCTGTTTGAGTTAGGAGTACTGTTCAGTCCACATTCATATTCTGCTTGATAAATCCCTCGTAGAATTCATACATCCTGAGAAGCAAACATTTGTCCTAAAAAATACAAAATAAAACCCCACAAAGAATCACACTTATAGTAAATGAACTCAATATACTTATCAGAATAATTAGTTCACCACCTCAAATCCCTCCTACAAAGCTATCCCGGAGTTCATTTTATCTATAAATATAAAAAAAGGGGTATTAATATTTTAATTAAAATATATATAATTAACTATAAACTCACCTAATCATACACCTCCAGCATATTTTCATTTTTTTGTAATGTCATCTAATGACATTACGTCAAACAGCTGGTGTCGCCACTATCAAATTTGGATCATCGCACCAAGCGTTGCCAGGGCAACATATTATGAAGCTGGGACATAGCTGTTCACGGCGGCTCTAAAAAGGCGGCGAGCCGCAGCAAAATCACCATTCGGTTTTCAGAGTCTAATCTGAAAGCATCCTCCACCAGAGTCTAATCTGTTTCCTATCCTTTGAACAAAACTATAATATTGTTTATTCCTTCATATAGAAGTTTAATTCTATTATTGTAGAAGTATAATTCTACTTATATCCAACATCCAATTTTGCCGCATATTATAATTTCAGAGTTTAATCTGAAAATATCCTCCATCAGAGTCTAATCTGAATCCCATCCTAGGAGCAAAAGTATAATTTTGCTCTATCCTTCGTATTTAAATTCTATTAAAATCCGCACTCCCAAAATCTGACATTTGTTCCCCAATCGTGTGACAGAAGTTTAATTCTGCTTACACGCTCCAGGACGTTGCGATTGAAGTATAGTTCTGCGCATACGTTTTGACATTCGCTGTAACAGAAGTTTAATTCTGCTTACACACCCCAGCACGTTGTAGCAGAAGTATAATTCTGCCTACGCGTTTCAATACTCGCCGTAACAGAAGTGTAATTCTGCTTACACGCTTCAGCACGTTGCAGTCGAAGTCTAATTCTGCTACATCGTTGCTCTTGCCCTCAGAGAACTTTACTCTATATTTGATTTGTGGAAATTTAATTCCAATAAATTAAAAGTTATTCTCTTCTAGTTCATTTCAGAAATAAGGAGAACGTTTTGGGAAAAAATCAATTTGGAGTATTGTTGCTGGATATCGTTTTTTTAAATATTGAATTTATTTTGGATTTTAAATTGTCGTCGCTGTTGGATTTTAATTGAATTTTAGTTGATTTTTTTTAATAGTATTAGTAGTTTTATTAGATTGTAAGTGATTATTTGAATTGAAATTATTGAAATTGTGATATTAGGTTAAGTATATGAATTATGTTAAATAAAATTTATATTTGAACTGAATCAAGCTGAGTTATCCATTCTAAAACCGGCACCCTCCTTTACGCTCGAGACTAGATCTCACATTGGTTCTTCAAAGCCGGATAACTCAGTCATTCAAATATAAAATTAGAATTCTTCTCCATTAAAAATGTCGAAAGATGGCGAATCCATTTCATCTGACGTTGGTGACGAAACCATTGACTCTGTGTCAGAGTTGGTACAGTCCCAAAAAGAAGTAAAAGATTTAATGGAAGAATTATTTAGAAGGCATCAAAGAGATGTAAAAAAGAAAACTGTCAAATCGACAGAAAAACGCCTTCAAACGTTCACCGAGTATTGGAAAGAATTCCAAACTCGACATAGGTCTATACAAAGGAAAGTAACAAATCAAGACCTCCAACTAGAATGTTTCACCAAAGAAACATTTAGCGAGGTTCAGGAATACTACATTGAAAAGGCAGCAAGCATGGAAGAAGATATCGACAAATTAACACCAACGCCATCTGACAGTATTCCTCCTCAAACAGCTTCTGCTAGCACAATGTCATGCAACAATGAAAGGCTTCCTAGAATCAAACTACCCACATTTAATGGAGAGTATTCTACGTGGATTTCATTCCACGATTTATTCAATTCAGTTATTCACAACAACAATAATTTAAGAGACGTTGACAAGCTATACTTTCTGAAAACTAATCTAATTGGAGAAGCTGAAAAGCTGCTCAGACATTATGAAGTATGCGACGCAAACTATAAACCAGCTTGGCAGCTCTTAAAGGAACGCTACTCAAATAAGCGAGTCCTAGTCAACGTACAACTAAAAAAATTATTGTCTCTCCCAACCACAAATCATGATACCGCCGAAAGTATCAAAAAACTATTAGATAATATTACTGAGGCACTATTAGTATTACAAAACTTAGGAGTAGAAACAAATAACTGGGATCCAATAATTATATATTTGACTGTACAAAAGTTACACTCAGAGACACACCAGTTATGGGAGCAGAGCCTCCACGATAGCACAGAATTACCCAAATTAAAAACATTAATAAAATTCTTAGAGTCTCGGTTCCGAACTCTAGAAATGATAGGAAACAAGGGTACGTCATCAAATATGACACAGAGAAAACCATTCTCACCCACACCCACATATGGACTTTTGAACAAAACTAAAAATGCAGCGCCAACACACCCACCTACAAAAAAAACCTCTTGCAGCTATTGCAAAGGTAGCCATATTATTTTTCATTGCCCAACATTTAGAAATTTGACCACCCGACAAAAGCACGAAGTTGTCACAAATAAGCACTTATGCAAAAATTGCAACAAACCACACCCGCCTGTAGAAATGATGAACAACAAGTTCAGAATTTTCTAACGTCAAATATGAAAAGAGCTCTTCTCTCTACGGCTCTGATAAACATTACTGCATCATCCGGAATCACAATGGCATTCCGAGCACTACTAGACTCTGGGTCTCAAGTGTCCATCATGAACGAGAAAACCTTTAAACGATTGCAACTTAAAGGATCTCCTACCACCCACGAATTAATTGGACTTGGCACGACACCCACTAATACAGCCTTAAAACAGGCCACAGTCACAATTAATTCGCTACATTCAAATTTTAATATAACAAGCAACATGCTTGTAATTAAAAAGATCTCCGAACTACTGCCAGCCCAAACTATGGAAGTTTCAAAATGGAAACACATCGACAATCTCCCGCTAGCAGATCCTAAATTCGCTATTCCAGGAGAAATAGACATTCTTCTTGGAGCAGATATTTACGCCGCCATTCTCAAAAATGGCATAAAAAGAGGACCTTGCAATACACCTACTGCCCAAAATACAAAACTTGGCTGGATCTTAATAGGAGCAGTACCAGAAACAAAAAGCATGACAACGACAATGCTATCCACCCACACCATTATAAATACTGATTTAGATAATCAGTTAACAAAATTTTGGGAACTAGAGGAATGCTCCACTAGACCCAAATTTTCACCAGAAGATCAATTATGCGAGGATCTCTATACTGAAACAACAAAACGATTACCCTCTGGAAAATATGAGGTAAATCTACCTTTCAAAGACTGTAATACACCACAGCTCGGGCAATCTAGAAATATGGCTGTCAAACAATTCTTGCAGCTAAAGAAAAGACTATCTAACAATCCAGAATTGTATAAACTATACAGAGCTTGTATCGATGAGTACACTCATCTTGGACACATGAAGCCTATTCCACCGACACAACTATTATTAGAAAACAAATCATGTGATAACACTTCATTCTATTACTTACCGCATCATGCAGTGTTTAAAGAGAGCACTACCACTAAGCTTCGAATTGTATTCAATGCATCAGCACGCACCTCAAATGGTAGATCATTGAATGAACAATTACTGATTGGACCTACAATCCAACCAACACTTTGGACCACCTTATTGAGATGGCGACTGTACAGATTTGCATTGGATGATTCAGATGACACCTAAACACCAACAGTACCAGAGAATAATCTGGAGAAATACACCAAAGGAAGAAATAAAAGACTACGTCCTAACTACAGTCACCTTTGGCACAGCACCAGCACCATATCTCGCCATTAAAACTTTGCAGCAGTTAGCAAAGGATGAAGCTAGCAGTTATCCACTCGCAGCAAAAAGTATCATGAGAGATTTTTATGTGGATGACTTGGTTTCAGGAGCACACAGCTTAAGCGAAGCACAGCAACTACAACAAGAACTTATTGAAGCTCTAGCCTCAGCAACATTCAACCTTAGGAAATGGACAGCCAACCATCATGACTTACTAAAAAATATTCCATTAGAACATCGAGAGTTAAAAACGAATTTGGAATTTTCAGAACACGAATCGATTAAAACTCTCGGCATTTGCTGGCACCCAACAACAGATTTCTTCTCTTTCAAAGTCAACACTCCCGAACCAAAAACCACATACACCAAACGAACAATACTTTCTGAAGTGTCCTCTCTGTTCGACCCACTAGGCTGGTTAGCGCCATGCATTATTACAGCCAAAATTTTAATTCAGAAACTCTGGCTCTCTGAATGCGACTGGGATGACTCTGTATCCACAGAAGTTTTAAAAGAATGGAATCATTTCAAAGATCAACTACCTACCATTCAGGATATTCAGATTCCACGCTGGCTAGGCTACCAGCCTAACATACGCGAGATGGAACTACATGGTTTTTGCGATGCTTCCAATCATGCCTACTCAGCAGTTTTATATCTCAAAATACATCTTAATGAGAAGTCCAGAGTACAAATCATAACAGCAAAAACGAAAGTAGCTCCCATCAAACCAGTCTCACTACACCTCGACTAGAGCTACGTGGTGCTGTCCTGCTCTCCCGACTTATTAAACAAGTTGTCACTGATTTAGAGCTTGAAAAAATTAAAATTACAGCATGGACAGACTCTAATATAGTTCTAGTTTGGTTACAAAAACACACATCCATCTGGAAAACGTTCGTGGCTAACCGTGTCTCCGAAATACATGAAAACAGTCCACTAGCCATACGGAAACACGTTCCTTCAAAATGCAATCCAGCTGATATAGCATCTAGAGGAATTCCACCAAATACCTTAGCTACAGCATCAATATGGTGGAATGGTCCAGACTGGTTATATCAAGATGAGCAATTCTGGCCTCAACAAACGCCAGAAGCGCACACTCAATTAGAGTATAAAAGCAAATCAAAGGTTCTCACTACTACAATCGATGAACAAATTCCTTTGCTTCACAAATATTCATCATATCAAAAAACGATAAGAATAACCGCCTACTGTCTCCGATTCATAAATAGTGTACGCAAACTACATCCGACTACTCAATTCCTATCAGTACACGAATTAAAAATTGCGGAACGATGTCTAATTAAATTGCTCCAAAATATTACATTCCCCAACGAAATCTCCCACTTACTAAAAAATCTTCCCCTTCCTAAAAAGAGTCGACTTCTATCCCTCAATCCCACGCTCGACTATGCCAACATTCTCCGAGTTGGAGGTCGTCTTACAAAACTCAATTAAATTACGACCAACAACATCCTATAATACTCCCTAATAACCATCATATAACCAATATCCTTATAGATCACCCAAATATAATTAAGCACTATAAGGAATCACTATTGGTTACTAAACGCCCGCAATACTATTAGACATCGCATCCACAAATGTGTTGATTGCTTTCGGTTCAATGCAAGGCCTAATACTCAGTTGATGAGTTCTCTACCCTCAGCTAGAGTCAACATATCTGTACCCATCCAACACACTGGGGTAGACTATGCAGGCCCGCTTGATATGAAAACATCAACACTAAGAGGAACGAAGATAACAAAAGCATACATCTGCTTATTCGTCTGCTTAGCCACTAAGGCTATACATATAGAGCTCGTCTCTGATTTGTCCACACCAGCCTTCCTAGCCGTCCTCAAACGATTTGTTGCACGAAGAGGCCTCTGCTCACACGTTTATTCTGACCGAGGTACTAATTTCGTTGGAGCGAATCGACTTTTACAGTCAAATCTAGAAAAATCAATCAAAGCTATCGAAGTCGATCTGGCTAACGAAATTGCTAACCAAGGTATAGCTTGGCACTTTAATCCTCCTGCAGCACCTCACTTTGGAGGCCTATGGGAAGCTGGTGTAAAATCCACCAAGCGCCATCTCTACAAAACCATTAACGATACAAAAGTCACATACGAAGAACTCTACACAGTCTTAGTTCAAATTGAGGCATGGTTAAATGCCCGACCTCTTTCCCCTCTGTCCAATGATGCAACTGACTATAATATCCTCACTCCCGGACACTTCCAAACAGGTCGTCATCTCCTCACTACATGTGAAACTCCCCCACTCAATCCTCTCCAAAATCCTCTCAAGAGATGGCAACATATTCAATCACTCTCCTACACCTTTTGGAAACAGTGGTCGAGAGATTATCTCCATACTTTACATCAACGACATAAATGGCAGACTGAAAGGGAAAATATAAAAATTGGAACTCTCGTTTTAATAAAAGAACACCAAATCCCCATAGGAAAATGGCCATTAGGACGAATCATTGAAATTCATACTGGTCAAAATGATTTAGTGCGAGCAGTTACCATTAAAACACCGAAAACAACTCTCACCCGTCCTATCGCAAAGGTCTGCCCTCTCCCTTCAACAGATATCTCTCACCAGTAATTGAAAATCCCCACCAACATTTAACACTCTGTGGCAGTACAAAAATTCAAAAACTACCGTTTTATTTAAATATAAATAAATCCACAATCCGCCAAAAATCACTTCAAATTTGAAAAGTGACAAGTGAACATCAAGTGCGGTTTAGTTTCAGTTTTTTTGTTTTTATTATTTTATTCGTTTTTTGGTTTTTTAATTTTTATTGCCATGGAAGAACTCTTGGACATTTTTAATTCCGAGTCTTTAGACTCCGTGGATGCTGGTCTACCTCCCACACCACCAGAACTTTTGGCTTCCTTTAAGCCAATTAGGCCAGTGAGTCCTCTACCACCAACACCAAAGAAGGCTCCCAAAATGAAGTCAGCCATTGTACGGCCACCACCTCACGAGGTTTTGCCCGTGACCAAGCTCTTCAGGCCATTTGAAGCAAGGCCAGCTTCATCTAAAATAAAGAAGCTTCCAAAAGAGCCTAAAGCAAATGACAACTTCGATCTCAAGCCTAGACCAAAGATACGTTGTCCAGGAATACGAATTCCAACACAGCCACGGTTGCCTGCAACAACTAGCGCAAAGCAACGAAACATGTCAGAATTGCATACCACAAAGCACACTACATCAGTAGATCCAACTCGCGTCACAAAAGTTAAGCCAAGGTCAAAGGAACGCAGCCCAAGAATACATATTCCAACGACGACACAGATTCCTACACAAAAACCTACCAAAACAAAAGAACATCTACAGCGAGAGCCTACAGATATTCCACTTAAAAAGTCAACAAACCTGAAAAACAAAGGTAGAAATTCCGAATATTCCAAACAAAAAAAGGCAATATCTAACAAAATCATGCCAAGTTTGCCGGGAGATTTACACCAGATAACGCGAATTGCAGTAAGTAAATCAACCAACTCAACAAGCACTACCCAAATTGATGACGAGACAAAGATTCAGGTTGGCAGTGCAAAATCTACAATCACAGCATCAGAAACAGTATCCGTTGATATGCCAATTAGTCCTCATAGACACTTCTCAAATCATTCACCAGCACAGTTTATAGATCGACCAATTACTCCTCAATTAGAATTTCGGAACCATCAAATTTTGGAACCATCAAAATCAAAACCTGGAATACCAGCAGACATCATGGATATAATACAAATACAAATGCTAAAAACGAGCATCATCCCATGGGAAAGAATTCGCAAAGCAAAGACCTTCTTTCGCTTTCCTCTCCCTGGCGGCATTACTCTAAAGGTAAAAAGGAAAAGGGAAAGATTTTGCTTCATCAAACAAAACACAGTACGTTGATAAAAAAAAACAAAGACTTTAATATAAACTTCCTCCCTTTCCTTGCTTCTGCATTTCTAAAAAAAATTTTTTTTTTCTTTGTGGGAGTGGAGGATGTTCAGTTCACATTCATATTCTGCTTGATAAATCCCTCGTAGAATTCATACATCCTGAGAAGCAAACATTTGTCCTAAAAAATACAAAATAAAACCTCACATAGAATCACACTTATAGTAAATGAACTCAATATACTTATCTGAATAATTAGTTCACCACCTCAAATCCCTCCTACAAAGCTATCCCGGAGTTCATTTTATCTATAAATATAAAAAAAGGGTATTAATATTTTAATTAAAATATATATAATTAACTATAAAGTCACCTAACCATACACCTCCAGCATATTTACATTTTTTTGTAATGTCATCTAATGACATTACGCCAAACAGCTGGTGTCGCCACTATCAAATTTGGACCATAGCACCAAGCGTTGCCAGGGCAACATATTATGAAGCTGGGACATAGCTGTTCACGGCGGCTCTAAAAAGGCGGCGAGCCGCAGCAAAATCACCATTCGGTTTTCAGAGTCTAATCTGAAAGCATCCTCCACCAGAGTCTAATCTGTTTCCTATCCTTTGAACAAAAGTATAATATTGTTTATTCCTTCATATAGAAGTTTAATTCTATTATTGTAGAAGTATAATTCTACTTATATCCAACATCCAATTTTGCCGCATATTATAATTTCAGAGTTTAATCTGAAAATATCCTCCATCAGAGTCTAATCTGAATCCCATCCTAGGAGCAAAAGTATAATTTTGCTCTATCCTTCATATAGAAGTCTAATTCTATTAAAATCCGCACTCCCAAAATCTGACATTTGTTCCCCAATCGTGTGACAGAAGTTTAATTCTGCTTACACGCTCCAGGACGTTGCGATCGAAGTATAGTTCTGCGCATACGTTTTGACATTCGCTGTAACAGAAGTTTAATTCTGCTTACACACCCCAGCACGTTGTAGCAGAAGTATAATTCTGCCTACGCGTTTCAATACTCGCTGTAACAGAAGTGTAATTCTGCTTACACGCTTCAGCACGTTGCAGCCGAAGTCTAATTCTGCTACATCGTTGCTCTTGCCTTCAGAGAATTTTACTCTATATTTGATTTGTGGAAATTTAATTCCAATAAATTAAAAGTTATTCTCTTCTCGTTCATTTCAGAAATAAGGAGAACGTTTTGGGAAAAAATCAATTTGGAGTATTGTTGCTGGATATCGTTTTTTTTAATATTGGATTTATTTTGGATTTTAAATTGTCGTCGCTGTTGGATTTTAATTGAATTTTAGTTGAATTTTTTTAATAGTATTATTAGTAGTTTTATTAGATTGTAAGGGATTATTTGAATTGAAATTATTGAATTTGTGATATTAGGTTAAGTATATGAATTATGTTAAATAAAATTTATATTTGAACTGAATCAAAGCTGAGTTATCCATTCTAAAACCGGCACCCTCCTTTACGCTCGAGACTAGATCTCACAAGTACCAAAGAATTATAAAGATACGACCCTGCTCGCGAGAGTATACATATCGTGACGAGATGTGGCATGACTTATGTATGAAATGTTACTATGGCCGTTACACCACAGCTTGAGGGTTGGTCGAATTGACTAACGCTCATGCTGAAGATAATAATTTTTTTTTGTCATATGCATCATGTTGCTAATCTTGGTTGTCGAAGTGACGGGGGGACGTCTCACACCCTGAGATTAAGAATCTCTGCTCTCCCGACTGCTAGGCGAGTACATAGTATTAATGATAGTAGGTCCTAAGAATCCAATAAGAATCCAATTAAGAATGAATTTTGAAATATCCTGCCCGATTGCAGGGACACTACATTTTGTTAGGTAGAAAGGTGAGACTGTTGAAAGAAGGATATGTGTAGTAAAAGGGGGGGGGGGTACTCACTACTATGCTCTAAGGCCCTAATCGGTCCGTTCTCTGAAGTGATACGAATATCTACTAGTTTGCAAGTTTGCGAGTTAGGCCAGTTGAATGCCATATTGGGACTCAAATTAACATTTGATATCACTTGCATGCACGATCCCTAGAGGCTTCCCATTAGAATCTTCAATCTCATAGTTGACTGTTCCGATTTTTGACTTGACTTTGCCCTTTATGTACTTATCTGCTAGTTTAGCAGAGAATTTATTTGCAGCGTTGCTTAACACATGGTTGCGAACAAATACCCACTGTCCAATCGCATAAGCTTTTGCCGTGCTCTCAGATTATACCTTTTCGCATCCTTTTCGTAGGCTTTTTGAAGATGATGTTTGACGCGTTCGTGAATTAAAGGCATTTTAAAGTGGGTTGGTATTACTTCAATATCTCCTTCGGTTAAGCAGTCGATTTGCCGAAGATGATTGTAGATTCCACCATGCAAAATCATATTATAGCCATATAACATGTAGTAAGGAGTGTTTCTTATCGACTCATGAAACGAGTTTCTTAGTACACAGGTTACATCACTCAACTGTTCATCCCATTTTCGGTGATCTGACTGAACATAGGTTCTTATTGTAGTAACGATGGATCTGTTGACTCTTTCGGAGCCATTCGACTGTGGAGAATAAATGGCCGTACGCGTGTGCGAAATTCCAAAGCGAAGCAAAAGGTTTGCGAACTCCCGCGAGATAAATTGGGATCCGTTGTCTGTATGAGTGGATTCAGGAACTCTATACTGATGGAAGACGCTTTCTTCAAGGAATGTTATGAGATTTTGGGTCTTAGCACTGGGAGAAGCTTTCACTAAAGGAAACTTCGAGAATTGGACTACTAGAACTAAGATAACAGTATTTCCTCGTTTAGAACGCGGGAGTGGACCAATATAGTCCAAGAAGATTCTCTGCCAAGGACGAATCACTTCAAACGCTCTTCCCATTAGAGGTCTTTGTATTGAGTTTGGCGCGTTAGTTCGGCCAGAACAAATACCTACGTAACCTTTCTAATGCCTTTCGTATGCCACCATGAGCTGCTGTTGAGGACTCATGTTCCTTGCGGATAGTATCCTGTGTTAGAGATTCAGGTGACCATAGTTTCCATGCGGGAATGTCCGATAAATCGGACGTGTCACGTGGCTCGATATGAATGAAAACGTGAGGCTCAACAACCTGCATGTTTGGGAACTTATCGGGATTCTGTTTAAGTGTCCCTTTCCACTGCAAATTTTTTGAGTTTTGGAACTCACTAGACGCTAAATTCACTCTATAGTTAATTTTGTGTATTTCAGAGACGAGGCATTGTGGTGTCACCTCATAAGCACGAGAAAGCGCGTCGGCTACTACATTTGAAGTACCTTTAACGTGCTCAATGTTGAAAGTAAACGACTGGAGTTTTAAACTCCAACGTGCCAATCTGCCGGACAAGTCCTTTTGATTCATCAGCCACTTGAGGCTCTGATGGTCCATTAGAATTTTAAATTCGAAGCCCTCAATATATGCGCGGAATTTTTCTATACTGAGCACCGCTGCTAGGCACTCAAGCTCAGTGATACTGTAGTTCTTTTGAGCGGAGGTAAGTTTCTGAGACATGTACGCAAAGGGTTTTCTTCTCCCTCTGTTGACTTCTGGAATAGTACGCTCCCCACTCCTTGCTTACTGGCTTCGCAGCGGATAAAGAAGGGCTGATCATAATTGGGATTCGCCAGCAGTGGTGCTGAAGAAAGAAGATGCTTTAATTCTTCAAATGACTTTTGAGCATCCGCGGTCCATGTAAATTTGCTGTCTTTTTTTAAGAAGTCTGTTATTGGGGACGCAATACTGGAATAGTTAGGGATGAACCGCCTATACCATCCGGTCATACCTAAGAGACTCCTAGTCTGACGCACCGTGGTTGGTGCTGGGAAATTAGCAATTGCCGAAACCTTTTCTGGATCGGTGTGGAATCCTCCCTCGCCAACTACATATCCAAGGTACTTAATCTGTGTAGCAGACAAGGTCGGCCATCAGCCCACCCTATCTGACTGCAAAAATCATCGTTGGGCTGCTTGTGAGTGTCTGCACAGCAATTCGCCGCTAGCGTTCAGCCGGCTTGGGGAGGTCCTTGTCACCCACAACCCTCCGATGCTTGAGAGCTGTGTAAGTCGAATAACCGGACAGACGGACGGACATGGCAATTATAGTCGACTGACGGACTAGAGACTGCGGACGGACGGAAGGACACAGAAGAAAATCGAGGAGACTGTGTTTATGACAACCGAATGTTTCCTGGTAACAAACGCTGTTCGTCACTTCACTAAGCTGAAAAGGAAAAGGAAGAGAAAAAAAAAGGTAAAGGAGCGACGTTATGTCAGCGCTCACGAAGACGAGAGAGAGAGAAAGAGCGAAGTGAGGGAGGGGAGGAGACATCCGATGTTGGTGATGCCTCTGCCTTTGGAGAGTGTAGGCCCGATCACCCTCCTACCACCCTTGCTAAGCCTCCAAAAGCGAAAACATATTTTGCTTAGCCCCTTTTTCTTAGGAATGTGAGACCGTACGCTAGGCTGTATCCTTAGAGAGATGCGGCCCCTCCATTGCAAGTAACTTAGCTGGACATCGTGACTACCAGTTCTGTGCCGTTAGGAAGACCTTGTCGTAATAACCTCATCACTTGATCGAATGGCTACGTAGATCTAAAGAACTTATTCTCAGCCCCACCTGGAATCAAACCTTCAAAGTCCCAGCGGTATTTGAATAACTAAAAGTAGTAACGGAAGGAAGTGTAATATTTTGTTTTGTTTATTTGTATCTTTAAGCTCAAGACTAGGCTTAATTTGCCGCTTTATAGTCTTCAAGCTTTAAAGGTAAGCAAGGCAAGGCTATATGCCGCTTTACTGCCTCTGCTTAGGTCGGTTGATCAGGCTGAAGAGTGCCGCTTTGTGATCAGTAGGCTATGAAGCCGAATTACGAGAAATGAATATACTTCAATGCAGTAATAATCAAGTCTGAGTTCTTTATTCTTTTCTTCGTCTTTTATATAATTGTTTTACATAGATTCTTATGGAAAATCATTCCATAAGCAAGAAATGGCAATTTCAAGAAATGAATTGTCCAATAAGCAAATTCATTGCTTTCTTACTTATTGAATGACCTTTCACAATAATAATTTACATCAATTGTTATGACACACATTTTTGTCACCTACTTGACTTACTTGTAAATGGTATCAAATTGCTGATTCTTAAGATTGTAATTTCTTTTGATAAATCGGAAGTAAATTGTATTTCTGTTTTGTTTTGAATTGTTTTGCAATATGAGATATATTTGCTTACAAGCATGATATGGCGCTTGCACAATAATATATGTGCGTACAATGATGTGCTCATATCATGTCATTAAGCATTGTGCATTATTATTATTCATGCTATGTATGTACGTTTGTATATACGTACGTAATGTGTATACTACAGAAGAAAGAGGAGAAAAATAATGAGTGGGGTGAAATCAAGGGCTTATTTCGCCGGCTCCTGCAGGCTACTGATGAACACGAGGTCCTGGATCTCCCTGCCTTTGGCATTACACTTTGGGACCCTGAAAAACAAAAAATATGCAAAAAGGAAAACAGCAGATACTGAAAAGCAAAAAAAAAATTCGACAACCACCAAAAGAATATATATATAAATGCTGTTCAACCAGAGAAGAAAAAAAAATATTATTATGCAAATAGCGTTATAATTAGTATATCATTATCGTGTGTCGCTACAATTTCAGTGAAATGATTAGCTTTAGCGCCAAACCGCTCTGATGACTAGCTACACTAATTCCTTACCTATAATAATTCAGAAATTTCTTGTGCTTAAATGATTACAAGCTAAACTACCCCACTTCAGGTACCTGCCTTGCCTAACTTGACCTGTCTTACGACTATGCTTACTTGAATATTCTTGACGTAAAGGTCTACAGCTGCCTAGCGCCATAAGTGATTCAGGACATCCAAAGGAGCTTCCCCAGTGTGCCGGAGGCACCAAAACTTTACGAGGTGCTCATGTGATTTGATTAGCCAAGTTTATATACTTTTTTTCCCTTTATTCTCCCTTCCCCTCTATTTTAGAGATATGCGCGGTTCGATGCGTAAATACACAATACTCTGCTATCGCAGGTAAGGAGTTTCACAAAAAAAATAGATCAATGATACTGCCTACATTCAACTCTTTTAGAAAAATTCATTGTTGATGCGTGAATAACCGAAGTTCTGCCGTTGCAGGTACGAAATTCACAAAAAAAAAAACTTGATCAATAGCACTAATAATACCCATTTTTTTTTTAGAAAATATCACTGTTCGATGCGTGAATAAAATGCGTTCTACTGTCGCCGGTTAGAAATTTCACAAAAAGAAAATTATGTCGATCAACAATCCTAATATTACATTTATATTTAAGAAAAATTCACTATCCAATGCGTAAATGCGCAATAATCTGCTATACCAGGTAAGAAATTTCACCACGAAAATTTTGATCATTAGCACTAATAATAATATGCATCCTTTTTTCAGAAAATTTAACTGTTCGATGCGTGACTAAAGTACGTTCTGCCATCGACGGTGAGAAATTTCACAAAAAAAATTATATCGATCAACAATCCTAATAATACATTTATATTTCAGAAAAATTAACTATCCAACGCGTAAATACGCAATAATCTGCTATACCAGGTAAGAAATTTCACCAAGAAAATTTTGATCATTAACACTAATAATAATATGCATCCTTCTTTCAGAAAACTTCACTGTTCGATGCGTGACTAAAATACGTTCTGCGTCGCCGGTGAGAAATTTCACAGAAAAAAAAATATATCGATCAACAATCCTAATAATACATTTATATTTCAGAAAAATTCACTATCCAATGCGTAAATGCGCAATAATCTGCTATACCAGGTAAGAAATTTCACCAAGAAAACTTTGATCATTAGCACTAATAATAATATGCATCCTTTTTTTCAGAAAATTTAACTGTTCGATGCGTGACTAAAGTAACGTCTGCCGTCGCCGGTGAGAAATTTCACAAAAAAACTTATATCGATCAACAATCCTAGTAATACATTTATATTTCAGAAAAATGCACTATCCAATGCGTAAGTACGCAATAATCTGCTATACCAGGTAAGAAATTTCACCAAGAAAATTTTGATCATTAGCACTTATAATAATATGCATCCTTCTTTCAGAAAACTTCACTGTTCGATGCGTGAATAAAATACGTTTTGCCGTCGCCGGTGAGAAATTTCACAAAAAAAAAATTATATCGATCAACAATCCTAATAATACATTTATATTTCAGAAAAATTCACTATCCAATGCGTAAATACGCAATAACCTGCTATACCAGGTAAGAAATTTCTCCAAGAATCAATTCCATCAATAGCACTAATAATACGCATCTTTTTCAGAAAGTTTCACTGTTCGATGCGCGAATAAAATACGTTCTGCAGGTAAGAAATTTCACCAAGAAAAATTTTTATCGATAGCACTAATAATATGTATCTTTTTTCAGAAAACTTCACTGTTCGATGCGTGAATAAAATACGTTCTGCAGGTAAGAAATTTCACCAAGAAAAGATTTTATCGATAGCACTAATAACATGCATCTTTTTTTTAGAAAATTTCACAATTCGTTGCGTGAATAAAATACGTTCTGCAGGTAAGAAATTTCACCAAGAGAATTTTGATCATTAACACTAACAACATGCATCTTTTCTTCAGAAAACTTCACTATTCGATGCGTGAATAAAATACGTACTGCAGGTAAGAAATTTCACCAAGGAAAAATTTTATCGATGGCACCAATAATATGCATCTTTTTCCAGAAAATTTCACTATTCGATGCGTAATAAAATACGTTCTGCAGGTAAGAAATTTCACCAAGGAAAAATCTTATCGATAGCACTAATAATATGTATCTTTTCCCAGAAAATGTCACTATTCGACGCGTGAATAAAATACGTTCTGCAGGTTAGAAATTTCACCAAGAAAAAATCTTATCGATAGCACTAATAATATGTATCTTTTTTCAGAAAATTTCACTCTTCGATGCGTGAATAAAATATGTTCTGCAGGTAAGAAATTTCACCAAGAAAAAATTTTATCGATAGCACTAATAATATGGAGATTTTTTTTAAATAAAAAAGGGAATCGCGTAGAAAGAAAAGGTAGCGTATGGTGCATACAATACAGCGTGGGGACGACCCCCGGAGAAAGAGTCTCAAGCCGGGCATTAGACAAAGAAAAATGTAAACCCGGGAAATCTGAGAGAAGAGAATAAGTTTACTTGCAACAGCGCCCAACGTGGGGATAAGCCAGAAGGAGCTTGTGTTACGGAGAAAAAAAAGGAATAACCTGTGACCATACTTCCAATCCCCCCTGGTCAAGAGAGGACACATCGGAGGATAGATGTCGTCTATCAACTCACCTCGACCCAGGAGTCGACCAGGAGCAGGTACAGCGACTGCTTTAACGGAGACGGGAATGTAAGGCTAGAGACTAATGGTGAATCGGAGAAGAGGGATTACACTTCGCGCCATGTATTCTACTGAATCCAGCCGCGACACCCCGGAAGTGCCCGCCCCAAGCAAGGAAATCGCTTCAACAGATAGAATTCATCTATCAACCTACTCAGGACGGGGGAAGCTCCCCGGAGTGCAGCAAGCGGGTTTGAGCTGGCCACGAAGGTCGAAAGAGGGAATTGGGCTGAGATCTAAAAATGAGAATGGACCAAAGGGGAAATATCCTCATACCGAGGCTAATCCTGAAGGGATCAGAGGGGGAAACATCTACTCAGTTAAGGTAGAGATGGGTTATACTAGGATATTTGTCCTATAAAGATTTTCGCTCGCCACCGAAGATTAGGAAATAATGAAAAATAGAGAGAGAAAAGGAAAAATCCTCATACCGAGGTTAATCCAGAAGGGTTATGCAACCGGAATTCCTACCGTAATTTCCTACGCGTAGGGTACCGTATGGGTTGAGTTTGAAACATTGTCGGACAGGGGAAGGGATAACTGGTTGAACTACAAAAGGTGTATCACCCACCACTGGTGAGACAGTTGGAGGGCTATGCGATACCCTACAGTTTGCAAGTGAAGCTTGCCGGATGCCTTTTTAGGGCTACCGGGACGAAGGGTCGACCCGCCAAGAAAGCGCCTCAAGACGGCCTTGATAAGAGGACCAGACTAAGTCTTCAGATCCTGTGCGTGGAAAACCCCTAGCGGCCTTCCTTATGGGGTCTTGAGTCTATAGGACACTTGTCCGAGTTGCTCCACTATTATTGCTTTAGCAAATTTCGGCGCCAGTTTAGCCGCGAAATGGTCTGTAGCTTTGCTCTGTACGTAATTTCGCACAAAGACTACCCGACCCGGTATGAATGCTCTGGCGCGCGTTCGCAGATTATTCTTGGTGGAGTAACGGTGGTAAGCTTCTGTTATGTGGACCTTAACTTGTTCGCGTAGTATTTGAAGATTTTGATTTGTGAGTAGTAGCTCGAGAGCTCCATCTGAGCTGGCGTTTAAGTCACGTAAGAGTTCGTAGGAGTTCCCATGTATTACGGGACGTCTTCCAAACATCAAGAAGTGGGGCGAACACTTGGTCGAGTCATGGACCACGTTTCGCAGGGCGAAGGTGGTCTCACTCAGGTGCTCGTCCCAGTCCCGATGTTCATTTCCAACATAGGCGCGTATCGCGGCCAACACGGATTGATTCGCTCGCTCCGAGGCGTTAGATTGTGGTGAGTAGGAAGGAGAGAAAGTGTGTTTTACGCCATATTTCTCCAACAATTGTGCGAGCAGCTTGGACGCGAACTGTCTGCCGTTGTCAGAATGCAGGTGCTCAGGAACTCCAAACACATGAAAAATTTTGCGCTCGAGGAAGTTGACTACTAGGGAAGCAGTAGCCTCGGGCATAGGTTCGAGCAAGACGAACTTGGAGAGGTAATCTAACACGATAAAAACGTACCTTTTACCCTTTCGGCTACGCGGGTAAGGTCCCAAAAAGTCACAGAATAGACGTTGCACGGCAAATCTGTAAATCGCATCTCACCCAAAGGTGGTCTAGGGGTGAAATTCATCGGTTTAATCTGCTTACACGTTTCGCAGGAAGCAACGAAATTCTGGACATCCACGGCCACACTCGGCCAGTAATATAGCCGCCGCAATTTCTCGAGGGTTTTTGCCAAGCCGGGGTGAGCGGCGGCATGCGGGCAGTGTTCCTGCTCGATGAGATGGGTAATAAGGCCGGCTGGAACCCAGAGCTTCCAGGAGACTAGGGCATTTGAGCCACTGTTCTTTGGGGTGGTGAATGAAATATAAATCCGATCATGGTGACTCTTAGATTGGGAAAACTGTCCGGATTGGTGTTGTGTAGCGTATACCCCTCTACGCTACTTTTGTTTGGCTTCTCTACGACTGCAGAGGAACACCCATGATTTCCCAGATGTACCTAGGGAAAAGATAATATGTAGGCATTTCCGAGAAGTAGCCCTATGCTACTTCTCCATATTAAAAAAAGAATTCCTGAAAAGTAAAAAAATTTATATTTAGAGATTTCCGAGAAGTAGCCCTATGCTACTTCTCCAAATAAAAAAAAAAGAATTCCTGAAAACTAAAAAAAAATTTAAATTTAGATATTTCTCCATATTACAAAAACTCCTGAAAAGTAAAAAAAAAAATTTAGAGATTTTCGAGAAGTAGCCCTATGCTACTTCTCCATATTAAAAAAGAATTCCTGAAAAGTAAAAAAATTTAAATTTAGAGATTTCCGAGAAGTAGCCCTATGCGACTTCTCCATATTAAAAAAGAATTCCTGAAAACCTGTAGGGTACATAACCCAACAAGAAAGAAATATTTCTTTCTTTCAAACAAAAAACAAAAATCCTAAATTGTGCAAAGCGCGCACAATTTACAATTTATCATGCAAAACTTACCACTAGTCACCCACATCGAGACGACGAAAACGGTAATTTGCCTAGCTGTAAAGCATCACGCGATACCACCAGGCAATACATCAGAGCAAGCCTGCCCGAAATTCGCAGAAAAATGTGGCTACACTGTAGACGTTCGGTGGCAACGAGTCCTGCATGAAAACGATATACGCGCAACCGCACAGATAGTCAGCAGTGCAGTCGCCGGCACTAAACCTCGTGATTTTTCGTTCGGCCGAAAAACAAGAAGATTGTTCGTCGGTTGGTTCGTTGAAGGGGTGAAAGGCTGTAATGTAGGGAGTTGGGCAGTCTAGTTTTGAGTTCTGAGCGGGTTAGAGGTGCGTAGCAGTTGAGTTAAGTTTAAATAATTACCTGTGCTGTACATTATATCAGGTGAAAAGAAGATTTTCCTATTAGAGACCGTAGTTTTATTTTTATAAGTGTATATAGTTACCTGTGTGGTGCATAATACTTCGATATAATAGTTTTTTATACTGAAGGAAATCTGAAAAGAAGATTTTCCTATTAGTGACTGTAGTTTTATAAGTTATATATTTTGTACTGCTTTTGATCGGGGTTTATCAATGTGAAAAAAGATGTTGCCTATTTTTTGGGAATCTCCGATCGTGAGGAAAAAAATCTACAATTTTTTAATTTATTGTTGCTCTATTTTAAAGATGGCCCGACGTTTCGACTCTGTAGTT
Source organism: Dioctria linearis (assembly GCA_963930735.1). Lineage (NCBI taxonomy): Eukaryota > Metazoa > Arthropoda > Insecta > Diptera > Asilidae > Dioctria > Dioctria linearis. The sequence goes on from OZ005740.1 coordinate 194,630,066, forward strand.
TTGAGTCCTTTTCTAGGGTCTGCAAGTTACATTGTTGTAAAAGTTTACAAAATCTAGTTTATAATATCGGAATATATAACTAGCTATTTTATCTTACATATCTAAATGACACTAATCTGCTTAGAATAACGAAGAAAGCGAAAAAACACTACATTTATGCGATATATAAAAAAACAGGAAGTAAATAAATTAACATAAAATAGTGACGTTATAACAATTACGATCACGAGAAAACCGGACTAAAAACGATAATGAACCATCATCAGCTGTTTTTCATTTTCATGTCAGATGTGGTGTGTTATTTTCTGGAATGTGTGCTTGTGTGTCTACGGTGTTGGTATTGGTTTGTTGTGTGTGTATGTGTCTATTTATTCTATTTAAAATTGTGTAATAATCTTTGTGAATTATTTCTGAATCTAATCTGATGTTAATTAAGTGTTTTCTATTTAAATATATGTGGCATGCTTCTTTTGTCTCTCGCTTCTTCTTGTTGTCTTCTATGTCAATGATGGAAGCCTGTTCAAAATTGAAGATGTGACCTGTTTTCAAAGAGTGTGTTGCCAGTGCTGAGTTGGGTGTCAGTTTTTCTATGTATTTTTTATGTTGTGACAGTCGGGTTTTTATTTTCTTTGATGTTTGGCCAATATATGATTTGGGGCAGTTATTACATTGAACTCTGTATACTAAATTACTTTTTTCTTGGGTTGTAATATCATCTTTTGTTCTTGTGTATAATCTATTGAGTTTGTTAATTGGTTTGAATGTGATATTGAACTGATCATTAGCCGTATGTAGATGTCGTCTTATTTCATGCGACATTGGGTGGATGTATGGGATAGATTTGAACATTTTAATGTTAGTGTTATCTAACTCCAATATTTGTGTTCCTGTTGAGCTGTTAGTCGGTGTGTTGTGTTTATATTTCTTTTTTGCTTTGTTGATGATTTTGTGTATTATATGTGGTGGGTAATTGTTTTTTGTAAGAATGTTACTGATGACTTGTCTATTCTTTACATGGAACTTATTGTGACTTAGATTAATGACTCTATTGGCAAAGGTCTGTGCTGTGTTGATTATTGTTGAAGGTGGGTGGTATGAATGGTAATTGATCATGCGGTTAGAGCTACAAGGCTTGTAATACCAGTCCGTTATGATTTTTTGGTCTGCTGTCCTAATAAGATACATGTCCAGAAAAGGTATTCTGTTGTTATTTTCTGTTTCCAAAGTAAATTTAAAATTGTTGTTGACTTTGTTGAAATTATGTATTAATGCATTAATGTGTTGTTTTGGGATTGCGCAAATGATGTCATCCACATATTTCTTGATGAATGTGGGCTTATGTATGGTGTTGTTAAGAGCCTCATTGATTATGTGGTCAAGCGCAAAATCTGCTAGAATTCCTGATAGGGGGTTTCCCATGGCCAGTCCACATTTTTCTTTATATATTGTATTGTTGTAGGAAAAATAGTTGCAGTCAACAACGCAAAACTTTACAATTTCCATGAAAAGTTTCTTATCAATGGGAGTTATATTTTCTATTAGTTGCCATTTTTCATTCATAACTTGAATAGCTAATTGTGTATCCACATTAGGATATAATGATACCACGTCTAATGAGATGAGTATATCATCAGTATTTATCTGTATACTGTCAAGGAAGATACCAACACCGTAGACACACAAGCACACATTCCAGAAAATAACAAACCACATCTGACATGAAAATGAAAAACAGCTGATGATGGTTCATTATCGTTTTTAGTCCGGTTTTCTCGTGATCGCAATTGTTATAACGTCACTATTTTATGTTAATTTATTTACTTCCTGTTTTTTTATATATCGCATAAATGTAGTGTTTTTTCGTTTTCTTCGTTATTCTAAGCAGATTAGTGTCATTTAGATATGTAAGATAAAATAGCTTTTTATATATTCCGATATTATAAACTAGATTTTGTAAACTTTTACAACAATGTAACTTGCAGACCCTAGAAAAGGACTCAAAAGCACAGAGTTGAAACGTCGGGCCATCTGTAAAATAAAGCAACAAAAAATTAAAAAATTGTAAATTTTTTTCCTCACGATCGGAGATTCCCAAAAAATAGGCAACATCTTTTTTCACGAAGTTTTATAAGTTTATATAGTTACCTGTGTGGTGCAGAATTCTCCGATTTAATTTTTTTTCTACTGAAGAAAATCTGAAAAGGAGATTTTCGTATTAGTGACTGTAGTTTTATAACTTTATATAGTTACCTGTGTGGTGCAGAATTCTCCGATTTAATTTTTTTATACTGAAGGATCGAATCTGAAAAGAAGATTTTCCTATTAGAGACTGTAGTTCCTTTAAGTTTACATAATTACCTGTGGGGTACATTATATCAGGTTACAGTTTTTTTATGCCATGAAGGCAATCTGAAAGAAAAATGTGCATATTAGTGACTGTAGTTTTACAAGTTTATTTAGTTACCTGTGTGGTGCATAATACTTCGATATAATAGTTTTTTTCATACGGAAGGAAATCTGAAAAGAAGATTTTCCTATTAGAGACCGTAGTTTTATATGTGTATATAGTTACCTGTGTGGTGCATAATACTTCGATATAATAGTTTTTTATACTGAAGGAAATCTGAAAAGAAGATTTTCCTATTAGTAACTGTAGTTTTATAAGTTTATATAGTTACCTGTGTGGTGCAGAATTCTCCGATTTAAATTTTTTTATACTGAAGGAAATCTGAAAAGAAGATTTTCCAATTAGAGACCGTAGTTTTGTAAGTGTATATAGTTACCTGTGTGGTGCATAATACTTCGATATAATAGTTTTTTTCATACTGAAGGAAATCTGAAAAGAAGTTTTTCCTATTAGAGACCGTAGTTTTGTAAGTGTATATAGTTACCTGTGTGGTGCATAATACTTCGATATAATAGTTTTTTTTCATACTGAAGGAAATCTGAAAAGAAGATTTTCCTATTAGTGACTGTAGTTTTATAGGTGTATATAGTTACCTATATGGTGCAGAATACTCCGATATAATTATGTTTTATCATGAAGGAAATCTGAAAAGAAGATTTTCCTATTAGAGACTGTAGTTTTTTTTTGTTTACATAATTACCTGTGCGGCACAGTATACCAGGATATAGTTTTTTGATTCCATGAAAGCAATCTGAAAAGAAGATCAGATCTTCGTATTAATGACTCTAGATGTGATAAGTTTATATAATTACTTGTGCGGCACATTATACCAGGATAAAAGTTTCTTTTATGCGATGAAGGAAATCTGGAAAAAAATAACATTTTTTTTTATTAGAGACTGTACTTTTTATAAATTTATATAATTACCTGTGTAGTGCATTTTTACCGTGATAGAATTTCCATACCTTGAAGGCGGTCTGAAAAGGAAATATTCTTATTAGCGACTCTAGTTTTTAAAGTGCTCATGATTACCTGTGTAGTGCAAGGTGTGTCCACCCGTAAACATAACTCTTAAATGTTACTCTAATATGAGCAAATTAGTAGTACGTCAGTGAGTTACAGCCTTGATTTGGTTTGCTTGTGCAGTCGAATTCCGTCATTCATTCCTCCAAGCCGTGCAGTATTCAAGCAGGCTTTCTGGTGACATGTAAGTGTGAGGCATATGGTTTAATTGTAGTGATACGAAGCTCAGACTAAGGTGAAAGAATAAAGAAAATAAAAAAAGGGGTCAATGAATCCACATAAAAAAAAAGACGTCAATGAACCCACTCAGACAATACCAGGATATCAGAAGATCTACAAGAAAAACTAGCAGCAGACCGGATCGCAAGGGTGCACCCGCTACGCCAGCAGACGGAGCATCAGATGAATTTCGTACACTAATGGTTGATACAATATTCCCAGTAAGTTCGATTTTTTTTGTATTGCGATCACCTACGTATACTATTAGGTTACATTTATACAGCCATATTACACTTCATTATATTACATTATATTATATTGTATTTTGTATATTAGGTTTCTTTCTCCATACATGGCCAATCTTTGTTTGTTTTTTTTTGCGTGCCATGGGTACTTGGCTATACCATTAATTAGTTTAAGGTCAGGCTTAGTAGGGCATATCTTAGCCCAAATATCTAATTGTCTTTAGTTCATGTAAGGGGTGATGAACGACGGAATTCAAAGGTTGAACGACTGAAATTAAGAACAAATATATCCATCCACAGTTTTACATGGGACATAATCTTGCGAGTTTTCTTATCATATTCCATTCATCATGTCACGATATAGCCTAACGATGCTTAGATAATTTTCAACAGGAGGAGGGTGTAGGGTTTATGGGGCATCGCTGAGGTGGGCCTTTAGCACACGCAATTTCAACATGGGGCTGAGCACTTCGATATGGCTTTGGAGGCTTACCCAGGGTGGATGGGGGCAATTGGGCCCAACATTACCCAAAGCCGTGGTCTCAACAACAGCAGAGACCCCTCTCAGCTCTCTCACTCTCTCTCAATGGCTCATTTTACAGCGTTGTAAACCCTCCGGGTGAATTAGCACTTGTTCGGCTTTGCTGAGGTCTTCTATTCTTCTTCTTTTTGCAGCATATAAATAAAATCAATTTTCTTCTTTTTAGGCTTTCAGGTTCCACCATGAGAAGGAAGCCTGCATTAGATCTTTTTTTTTTACTGTCCGCCCGTTTGTCTGATCACTTAAGTTGACGATTTTGCACAGCTTAACAAGCATCAAGGGATGTGGGTGGCAAGAAACACCCCAAGCCGGCTGATAGCTAGCGGCATATTTGCTGTGCAGCCACCCACGCTAATCCCGCGATGATTTTGGAACAAAGAGGTGTCGGATGCAGTATGTATCTACATTCAGGTACAAGTGAATGTAGGTAGAACTGTCGCCTGACACGCTTTTCGTTACAAATGGCGCCCACTTTGGTTTTTTTTCGCATTTAGTCAATCCTGACTTGGCTAGGGTGCAAGTAGAATTTCGAGTTTACCTCTCGATTTTTCTGGTCGCTCATTTGCTTTACAAAAGGCGCCCAAATTGGTTTTTTCGGCCTTTAGTCAAGCTTTTCTTGACTAAAGTGCAATTACTATTTCAATGTTTTTTTTCTGGTCGCCCATTTGCTTTACAAATGGCGCCCAAACTTTTGGTTTTTTTTCGCTTTTAGTCAAGCCTCACTTGACTAGGGTGCAAGTAGAATTTCGAGTTTACCTTTCGATTTTTCTGGTCGCTCATTTGCTTTACAAATTGCGCCCAAATTTTGGTTTTTCCCCCCGCATTTAGTAATGCTTTTCCTGACTAGACTGCAATTGCTATTTCAATGATATTTTCTCAATTTTATTTTGTGTGTTATTATTACTATTAGAACTTTTCTTTGTTTTGTAAGACCTCAGTATGTTTTAAGCTGACGCAAGTGATTTGCCTGGCGGATACAAGGTGCTGAGTCTGCGCAGAGCTTCTCTTGCTTCTGTGGAGTGCGTTACTTCCATGATAGCACCTTTTTGGCTTTCGTTAGGCCCGACCTTTGTATCGCGGCTGGGTCACTCGGACCATGGTTCTGGCTGTATGTGCGATGCTAATCTGCCCGCGGTCAAGTCTAAGTCAATTTCCACGCGTACCACTTTTGAAGCCAAGCTTCGGCTCGTGGACGCCGAGATGTCGACCATTTGTCAGTTTTACTTGCATGACCAGCTTATGACCAGCGTATGATCAGCTTACCCAAACCTGGCAAGTTGTTGAACGATGTTCTTCTTTTGATTCTATCCTTGTCTGGGCACTGGTGTCAGCTTACCGGCTCTAGTGCGCAACCTCGCGCCAGAGTTTTTTTTGCTGTTCAAACCCTTCTTCCCTAACTTCTTGTGATGGGAGACTAAGTCGATTAGTGGTCGATGAACGTTGTATGCGATACATACTGTTGGAATACGATTTCCGTTCATTTCTGCTGGTTCCGAGAAGAAGCCCGTATTATCTCTTTTCTAGTTTTAGTTGGTTGTCCCATACAGATATTTAGTTTTAGTTGGGTTGTCCCGTTATATTCTTAGTTTTAGTTGGGTTGTCCCGTATAGATTCTTAGTGGTAGTTGGGTTGTCCCGTATAGCTGTATTTCCTTATATAAATCACGGCTACGGCTTCTTACTAGAGTACCAGCAGCCATTTGATCACCGACCTCCCACCTTTTCTTGATCTGTGGACTTTAGTCTCTTGCCAATTTGATGAATGATGTTCATCCCTCCCAATTTTATCCTTGGTTAAGAGAGTGTTTGTCGCGATCATGCATTGTAAGACGGCAACTGGAAGTTCCGTTCTTCGGCAGTGCAGTATACCCATTCCAATTTAGATAAATGCTCATTTGCTTGCTGGGAGTACAAGCTTAGTGGGCGCGGTTCAGCATACCCCTCTTTGAAGTTTTGCTTCGGCTTGTTACGCGTCTATGTTCGGACAGCCACCAAGTTCATGACCATTTGCTAACAAACATCGAATAACGCTTGATAGAGTTTTTTTTTCCTTATTATATAAATATAGATTGATTGATTTGCGATTGGGCTGATTCTGAGCGAACGCCTTGGAGAATGATCGAGAGGAGAGAGAGAGAGAGAGAATTTTGTTTTTACGATTTCAGCAATGGCTGAATATGTGGTAGCTACTTTCTTTTTTTTTTCTCAGCAGTGGCTGAAATTTATTTAGTTGTTTTTTTTTGTTGCGTGGAACAAGTGTCACGGCGTCGTTCCGTCATGCCAAAACCCTTCTTTTTTATTTGAGTACAGTCGATTTATTAATGAATTTTCATATATATATATTTTTTTTGTTTAATGTTTTTTTTGTTAGCTTAACGACGTCGAATCGCAGGTGGAGCAATATATTATTATCTTTAACACTTAAACGTATTGTTTTGTTAACATCACTGTCGGGTATTTTCTTTTGTCTAAGTTTTTTCGTCTGGTGTTAATTTATACCTATCGCTATAGAAGTGAAATTTGCTGGAGTCAGTTGAATAATTTCGGTTTAGTATTTTTGTAGATTTTGCCATGAAAATGTTATTTGTCGTACTTTATTCTACTTTATTCGAGATACATTTATTTAGTTATTTTATTTTATTTTTTTTCTGTGTGAGTGGCCGTTAGTGATTAACTGTCAGGTTATTCGAGAAAAAAAACCCTTTTTTTTCCTCCCAAAATATTCCGGAAAGATCCTAGATCAACAATTTCTAGCTATTTTAAAATTTAAGGCCTAACCAGTGTTAGACTAATCTCGGTAGCCCTAAGAAGGCATCCGGCAAGCTTCACTTGTGAACTACAGGTTACCGCAAGCCCTCCTACTACTTCTTCAGTGGTGGGTGATAACCTTCTTAGCCTTTGTTCCTAACCCCTTCTGGGTTAGCCTTCATCTGAAGGATTTTACTTTCCTGTCTTTCTTCAATTTGCTTCCAACCAAAAGGTTTCGGAGTGGTGGTTGGTGTGGCTGAGGTCTCAGTGGACTGTGGCTTTTTCTTGCGTATTATCTCTAAACTATCGAGTTTAGATGGTCCCAGTCTTTGTTACTAACCCCTTTTCTGGGTTAGCCATCAACCGAAGGATTTTACTTTCCTGTCCTTTCTTCAATTTTCTTCCAATTCAGGAGTGTCACAGCGTCATCGAGTGCGGATGGAGTCTCAGCGATTTTTTTTTAGATGTATTCTGTATTAGCTCTAAACTAACAAGTTTAGATGGTCTCAGTCTTTGTTACTAACCCCTTCTGGGTTAGCCTTCATCTGAAGGATGTTTCTTTCCTGTCCTTTCTTCAATTTCCGTAGAGCTTGAACCCGCTTGCTGCATCCCGCGGGATTTCCGTCATCCTGAGTAAGTTGATAGATGAATTCTATCTGTTACGAAGCGATTTCCTCTCTTGGGATTGGGGGCAATTTCCGGCGTGTTGCGACTGGATTCAGCACAACACAGATCGATAAGTAGTGGCATTTTACCGACGAAGTCGTAATCTCGAGCCTAAAATTCCCCTACCCAATAAATCAATCACTGCACCTCTTACTGGTCAGTTCATTGGGCGAGGCGAGTTGGTAGACGACGGCTATCGGTAGATCAGTCCTTCCTCGTCCAAGACGAATTGGGATCATGGCCGCAGATGGGACCTTAGGTCTCAACAACTCAGTGTCTGGCGTATGCCCGGCTTGAGACTCTTGTGGGTCGTCCCCACGTTGGGCGCGGCTGTAAAGATATTATTCACAATCCACCTCCCGAGTCAACCTTCCTGCTTTTTCTTTTCTTTTTTTTCTCTTTATATCTTTTCCCTCAATTCCTTGTTTTGCCCGGCATGAGACTCTATACTCGGTGGGTCGTCCCCACGCTGTAGCGTAAACCCCTCTACGCTACTTTTGTTTGTCTTCTCTACAACTGCAAAGGAACCCCATGATTTCCCAGAGGTACCTAGGGAAAAGATAAAATGTAGGCATTTCCGAGAAATAGCCCTATGCTACTTCTCCATATTAAAAAAAGAATTCCAGAAAAGTAAAAAAATTTAAATTTAGAGATTTCCGAGAAGTAGTCCTATGCTACTTCTCCATATAAAAAAAAAAGAATTCCTGAAAAGTAAAAAAATTTAAATTTAGAGATTTCCGAGAAGTAGCCCTATGCTACTTCTCCATATTACAAAAATTACTGAAAAGTAAAAAATTGAAATTTAGAGATTTCCGAGAAGTAGCCCTATGCTACTTCTCCATATTAAAAAAAGATTTCCTGAAAAGTAAAAAAAATTAAATTTAGAGATTTCCGAGAAGTAGCCCTATGCTACTTCTCCATATTAAAAAAGAATTTATGAAAACCTGCAGGGTACATAACCCAACAACAAAGAAATATTTCTTTCTTTCAAGCAAAAAACAAAAATCCTAAATTGTGGAAAGGCGCACAATTTACAATTTATCATGCAAAACTTACCACTAGTCACCCACATCGAGACGACGAAAACTGTAATTCGCCTAGCTGCAAAGCATCACGCGATACCACCAGGCAATACATCAGAGCCAGCCTGCCCGAAATTCGCAGAAAAATGTGGCTACACTGTAGATTTTCGGTGGCAACGAGTCCTGCATGAAAACGATATACGCACAACCGCACAGTCAGCAGTGCAGTCGCCGGCATTAAATCTCGTGATTTTTCGTTCGGCCGAAAAACAAGAAGATTGTTCGTCGGTTGGTTCGTTGAAGGGGTGAAAGGCTGTAATGTAGGGAGTTGGGCAGTCTAGTTTTGAGTTCTGACCGGGTTAGAGGCGCGTAGCAGTTGAGTTAAGTTTAAATAATTACCTGTGCGGTACATTATATCAGGTTACAGTTTTTTATGCCATGAAGGCAATCTGAAAGGAAAATGTTCGTATTAGTGACGGTAGTTTTCATAATTTTTTTTCGTTACCTGCGCAGTGGATTACGCTATAGTTTTATGTCATGAAGGCAATCTGAAAGGAAAATGTGCATATTAGTGACTGTAGTTTTACAAGTTTATTTAGTTACCTGTGTGGTGCAGAAAACTCCGATTTAATTTTTTTTATACTGAAGGAAACCTGAAAAGAAGATTTTCCTATTAGAGGCCGTAGTCTTTTAAGTGTATATAGTTACCTGTGTGGTGCATAATACTTCGGTATAATAGTTTTTTTTATACTGAAGGAAATCTGAAAAGAAGATTTTCCTATTAGAGACCGTAGTTTTATGAGTGTATATAGTTACCTGTGTGGTGCATAATACTTCGATATAATAGTTTTTTATACTGAAGGAACTCTGAAAAAAGATTTTCCTATTAGTGACTGTAGTTTCATAAGTTTATATAGTTACCTGTGTGGTGCAGAATTCTCCGATTTAATTTTTTTTATACTGAAGGAAACCTGAAAAGAAGATTTTCCTATTAGAGGCCGTAGTCTTTTAAGTGTATATAGTTACCTGTGTGGTTCATAATACTTCGGTATAATAGTTTTTTTTCATATTGAAGGAAATCTGAAAAGAAGATTTTCCTATTAGAGACCGTAGTTTTATAAGTGTATATAGTTACCTGTGTGGTGCAGAATTCTCCGATATAATGTTGTTTTATCATGAAGGAAATCTGAAAAGAAGATTTGCTTTTAGAGACTGTAGTTTTTTTTGTTTACATAATTACATGTGCGGCACAGTATACCAGGATATAGTTTTTTGATGCCATGAAGGCAATCTGAAAAGAAGATCTTCGTATTAATGACTCTAGATGTGATAAGTTTATATAATTACTTGTGCGGCACATTATACCAAGATAAATTTTGCTTTTATGCGATGAACGAAATCTGGAAAAAATATAACATTTTTTTTTATTAGTGACTATAGCTTTTATAAATTTATATAATTACCTGTGTAGTGCATTTATACCGTGACAGAATTTCCATACCTTGAAGGCGGTCTGAAAAGGAAATATTCTTCTTAGTGACTCTATTTGTTAAAGTGCTCATGATTACCTGTTTAGTGCATGGTGTGTCCACCCGTAAACATAACTCTTAAATGTTACTCTAATATGAGCAAATTAGTAGTACGTCAGTGACTTACAGCCTTGATTTGGTTTGCTTGTGCAGTCGAATTCCGTCATTCATTCCTCCAAGCCGTGCAGTATTCAAGCAGGCTTTCTGGTGACATGTAAGTGTGAGGCATATGGTTTAATTGTAGTGATACGAAGCTCAGACTAAGGTGAAAGAATAAAGAAAAGAAAAAAAAGAGGTCAATGAACCCACATAAACAAACAAAAAGACGTCAATGAACCCACTCAGACAATACCAGGATAGCAGCAGATCTACAAGAAAACTAGCAGCAGGCCGGATCGAAAGGGTACGCCAGCAGACGGAGTATCAGATGAATTTCGTACATTAATGGTTGGTACAATATTACCAGTAAGTTCGATTTTTTTTTGTATTGCGATCACCTACGTATACTATTAAGTTACATTTATACAGCCATATTACACTTCATTATATTACATTATATTATATTGTATTTTGGATATAAGGATTCTTTCTCCATACATGGCCAATTTTTGTTTGTTTTTTTTTGCGTGCCATGGGTACTTGGCTAATTAGTTTAAGGCCGGGCTTAGTAGGGCATATCTTAGCCTAAATATCTAATTGTCTTTAGTTCATGTAAGGAGTGATGAACGACGGAATTCAAAGGTTGAACGACTGAAATTAAGAACAAATATATCCATCCACAGTTTTACATGGGACATAATCTTGCGAGTTTTCTTATTATATTCCATTCTTCATGTCACGATCTAGCCTAACGATGCTTAGATAATTTTCAACAGGAGGAGGGTGAAGGCTTGATGGGGCATCGCTGAGGTGGGCCTTTAGCACACGCATTTTCAACATGGGGCTGAGCATTTCTATACGGCTTAGCCACGGTGGATGGGGGCGATTGGGCCCAGCATTACCCAAAGCCGTGGTCTCAACAACATTAGAGACCCCTCTCAGCTCTCTCACTCTCTCTCAATCGCGCATTTCCCAGCGTTGTAAACTCTCCGGGTGAATTAGCACTTGTTCGGCGTTGCTGAGGTCTTCTATTCTCCTTCTTTTTGCAGCATATAAATAAAATCAATTTTCTTCTTTTTAGGCTTTCTGGTCCACCATGAGGAGGAAGCCTGCATTAGATCTTTTTTTTTACTGTCCGTCCGTCTGTCTGATCAGTTATGTTGACGATTTTGCACAGATTAATAAGCATCAAGGGATGTGGGTGGCAAGAACCACCGCAAGCCGGCTGATCGCTAGCGGCATATTTGCTGTACTGCCACCCACGCTAATCCCGCGATGATTTTGTAACAAAGAGGTGTCGGATGCAGTATGTATCTACATTCAGGAACAAGTGAATGTAGGTAGATCTGTCGCCTGACACGCTTTTCGTTACAAATGGCGCCCAATTTTGGTTTTTTTTTCGCATTTAGTCAGTCCTCACTTGACAAGGGTGCAAGTAGAATTTCGAGTTTACCTCTCGATTTTTCTGGTCGCTCATTTGCTTTACAAATGGCGCCCAAATTTTGGTTTTTTCCCCCCGCATTTAGTAATGCTTTTCCTGACTAGACTGCAATTGCTATTTCAATGATATTTTCTCAATTTTGTTTTGTGTATTATTATTATTATTAGAACATTTCTTTGTTTTGTAAGACCTCAGTATGTTTTAAGCTGACGCAAGTGATTTGCCTGACGGATTCAAGGTGCTGAGTCTACGTAGAGCTCTTCTTGCTTCTGTGGAGTGCGTTACTTCCATGATAGCTCCTTTTTGGCTCACGTTAGGCCCGTCCTTTGTATCGCGTTTGGGTCACTCGACCATGGTTCTGGCTGTATGTGAGATGGTAAACTGCCTTCGATCAAGTCTAAGTCAATTTCTATCTTAAATTTAACAGTTTCCAGGTTTAAGTGCTCATCTCCTCGTCAACAAGCGAGTCTTGTGCGCGAGGCGTACCACTTTTGAAGCCAAGCTTCGGCTCGTGGACGCCGAGATGACGACCACTTGTCAGTTTTACTTGCATGACGAGCTGGTCAGCTTACCCAAACGTGGCAAGTTGTTGAACGATGTTCTTCTTTTGATTCTATCCTTGTCTGGGCACTGGTGTCAGCTTACCGGCTCTAGTGTGCAACCTCGCACCAGATTTTTTTCCCGTTCAAACCCTTCTTCCCTAACTTCTAGTGATGGGAGACTAAGTCGATTAGTGGTCGATGAACGTTGTATGCGATGCATACTGTTGGAATACGATTTCCGTTCTTTTCTGCTGGTTCCGAAAAGAAGCCCGTATTATCTCGTTTCTAGTTTTAGTTGGGTTGTCCCGTACAGATATTTAGTTTTAGTTGGGTTGTCCCGTTATATTCTTAGTTTTAGTTGGTTTGTCCCGTATAGATTCTTAGTGGTAGTTGGGTTGTCCCGTATAGCTGTATTTCCTTATATAAATCACGGCTACGGCTTCTTACTCGAGTACCAGCAGCCATTTGATCACCGACCTCCCACCTTTCCTTGATCTGTGGACTTTAGTCTCTTGCCAATTTGATGAATGATGTTCATCCCTCCCAATTTTATCCTTGGTTAAGAGAGTGTTTGTCGCGATCATGCATTGTAAGACGGCAACTGGAAGTTCCGTTCTTCGGCAGTGCAGTATACCCCTTCCAATTTAGATAAATGCTCATTTGCTTGCTGGGAGTACAAGCTTAGTGGGCGCGGTTCAGCATACCCCTCTTTGAAGTTTTGCTTCGGCTTGTTACGCGTCTATGTTCGGACAGCCACCAAGTTCATGACCATTTGCTAACAAACATCGAATAACGCTTGATAGAGTTTTTTTTTCCTTATTATATAAATATAGATTGACCGAAGGTTTTGCGATTGGGCTGATTCTGAGCGAACGCCTTGGAGAATGATCGAGAGGAGAGAGAGAGAGAGAGAATTTTGTTTTTACGATTTCAGCAATGGCTGAATATGTGGTAGCTACTTTCTTTTTTTTTTTCTCAGCAGTGGCTGAAATTTATTTAGTTGTTTTTTTTTGTTGCGTGGAACAAGTGTCACGGCGTCGTTCCGTCATGCCAAAACCCTTCTTTTTTATTTGAGTACAGTCGATTTATTAATGAATTTTCATATATATATATTTTTTTTGTTTAATGTTTTTTTTGTTAGCTTAACGACGTCGAATCGCAGGTGGAGCAATATATTATTATCTTTAACACTTAAACGTATGGTTTTGTTAACATCACTGTCGGGTATTTTCTTTTGTCTAAGTTTTTTCGTCTGGTGTTAATTTATACCTATCGCTATAGAAGTGAAATTTGCTGGAGTCAGTTGGATAATTTCGGTTTAGTATTTCTGTAGATTTTGCCATGAAAATGTTATTTGTCGTACTTTATTCTACTTTATTCGAGATACAATTATTTAGTTATTTTATTTTATTTTTTTTATTTTTTTCTGTGTGAGTGGCCGTTAGTGATAACTGTCAGGTTATTCGAGAAAAAAAACCCTTTTTTTTCCTCCCAAAATATTCCGGAAAGATCCTAGATCAACAATTTCTAGGTATTGTTAAATTTAAGTCCTAACCTGTGTTAGACTAATCTCGGTAGCCCTAAGAAGGCATCCGGCAAGCTTCACTTGTGAACTACAGGTTACCGCAAGCCCTCCTACTACTTCTTCAGTGGTGGGTGATAACCTTCTTAGCCTTTGTTACTAACCCCTTCTGGGTTAGCCTTCATCTGAAGGATTTTACTTTCCTGTCTTTCTTCAATTTGCTTCCAACCAAAAGGTTTCGGAGTGGTGGTTGGTGTGGCTGAGGTTTCAGTGGAGTGTAGCTTTTTTTTGCGTATTATCTCTAAACTATCGAGTTTAGATGGTCCCAGTCTTTGTTACTAACCCCTTCTGGGTTAGCCTTCAACAGAAGGACTTTACTTTCCTTTCCTTTCTTCAATTTTCTTCCAATTCAGGAATGTCACAGCGTCATCGAGTGCGGATGGAGTCTCAGCGATTTTTTTTTATATATATTGTGTATTATCTCTAAACTAACAAATTTAGATGGTCTCAGTCTTTGTTACTAACCCCTTCTGGGTTAGCCTTCATCTGAAGGATGTTTCTTTCCTGTCCTTTCTTCAATTTCCGTAGAGCTTGAATCCGCTTGCTGCATCCCGCGGGATTTCCGTCATCCTGAGTAAGTTGATAGATGAATTCTATCAGTTACGAAGCGATTTCCTCTCTTGGGATTGGGGGCAATTTCCTGGGTGTTTCGACTGGATTCAGCAAAACACAGAACGATAAGTAGCGGACTTTCACCGGCGAAGTCGTATTTTCGAGCCTAACATTCCCGTACCCAATAAATCAATCACTGCACCTCTTACTGGTCAGTTCATTGGGCGAGGCGAGTTGGTAGACGACGGCTATCGGTAGATCAGTCCTTCCTCGTCCAAGACGAATTGGGATCATGGCCGCAGATGGGACCTTAGGTCTCAACAACTCAGGGTCTGGCGTATGCCCGGCTTGAGACTCTTGTGGGTTGTCCCTACGTTGGGCGCGGCTGTAAAAATATTATTCACAATCCACCTCCCGAGTCAACCTTCCTGCTTTTTCTTTTCTTTTTTTTCTCTTTCTCTCTTTTCCCTCCCTTCCTTGTTTTGCCCGGCATGAGACTCTATTCTCGGTTGGTCGTCCCCACGCTGTAGCGTAAACCCCTCTACGCTACTTTTGTTTGGCTTCTCTACAACTGCAAAGGAACCCCCATGATTTCCCAGAGGTACCTAGGAAAAAGATAAAATGTAGGCATTTCCGAGAAGTAGCCCTATGCTACTTCTCCATATTAAAAAAAGAATTCCTGAAAAGTAAAAAAATTTAAATTTAGAGATTTCCGAGAAGTAGCCCTATGCTACTTCTCCATATAAAGATAAAAGAATTCCTGAAAAGTAAAAAATTAAAATTTAGAGATTTCCATAAGTAGCCCTATGCTACTTCTCCATATTAGAAAAATTCCTGAAAAGTAAAAAAATTGAAATTTAGAGATTTCCGAGAAGTAGCCCTATGCTACTTCTCCATATTAAAAAAAGATTTCCTGAAAAGTAAAAAAATTTATATTTAGAGATTTCCGAGAAGTAGCCCTATGCTACTTCTCCATATTAAAAAAGAATTTATGAAAACCTGCAGGGTACATAACCCAACAAGAAAGAAATATTTCTTTCTTTCAAACAAAAAACAAAAATCCTAAATTGTGCAAAGCGCGCACAATTTACAATTTATCATGCAAAACTTACCACTAGTCACCCACATCGAGACGACGAAAACGGTAATTCGCCTAGCTGTAAAGCATCACACGATACCACCAGGCAATACATCAGAGCAAGCCTGCCCGAAATTCGCAGAAAAATGCGGCTACACTGTAGATGTTCGGTGGCAACGAGTCCTGCATGAAAATGATATACGCACAACCGCACAGATAGTCAGCAGTTGTTACGCTCCCCTCGGCCGCGCAACTTTCTGGTACAACAGTGAAGACGGGCTGTGGGTATTTTCCTGTATAGCTCACTAATTTTGTTGGGCGCCACGTGGTTTTTTTTCTTTTCTTTTAATTAAATATATGCAAGCTACCACGAAACTTGGTAAGCAAGAAAACGACGATAAAATAAAACAGATGCACCTGAGCACTTAGTTGGAAATTAGAAAAGATATACGCATATGTAGATATATATATGTATATAGAATATAAGTATCTTAAATATGAGATATAAATTATATGAAAATGTGACAATCTTATATTCAAATCAAATGTTTTTACTTATCTTGACAATAACCTCTGAAAGCATGCGGCCGGCAGATATGTACCGTTCTCCAAAATCTACCCAATCCCGCACTGCCGAAGCTCCTTTTCATTCGGGTTTCTTTGCCTTTCTTTTCCTTATTTCGTCTTCTTTTCTTTTTCGTTTTCTCCCTCCTTTATTTTCTCTTCGACTTTAATTTTAATTTTAACTCCACTTAAGGTTTAGAATTAACTGCGTTAAAAGGATAAGGGTCGATTAGGGCTGACCCACTTACCTTTAACGCAGCTCTAATAAGTTTTCGCATATCATCCACTGTGCCAATAGCCATGCCTCTTATTTGGCATTCATATTGAAGCTCATCCTGGTTAAGCCGGTTAATTTGCATCTTCCTCTTTGTTTTTTTTCCTCACCGTTAATTTCCAATAGTGTAAATTTTCAAGGTATTTCAGTGGTAAAATGAACTGTGCGTTAAGCCTTCAGAAAAAAGGGAATGGTAGAAAAGGGGTGTGAGGCAAAATTGCGATTTTTGTATTTGTCAAAAATATGGCTAATAGACCGTCTTTCTTAACAATAAATTTATGGCATATGCATTCCAATTAGATTAAAGCGACTGAATTGCGAAAACATGTAACTTCAATTGCGACGCCCTGAGATTACCGAAAGAAAGAAAGGCTAGAATTCACCTTAATAACAAATACATATATGTAGTATATGCCTAGAAATATCCCATGGAAGGATCTAATTCTTCTTTCAAATAGTTTTCAGTTACGTATACCTAGTAATTATATCCAAGTTAAAAAAAAAAAAAAATATGTATACATGTATACTTATGTATACATACTATAAATTTAACCTAATTATTTTGGAATTCTAATCCAAAAAAAAAACAAATTAAATCAATGGAACAATTACAGCCCATGAAAAAGAAATTAAATATAATGCCGGGATCAATTCACAATCGGCTCTTCACGCGTACGTGGTTTTATGTCATACGTAGAACATACATGAAGACTGACTAAAGATCTAAAAGCAATTCAACATGATAACCAAGTAGAAAAATATGTTCCAACCTATTACAATAGTTCAAAGTAAAATATCATAAAGCCAAGACAGAATTTCAGACGATAGATACGTTTCTGCAGTTATCCTCCATCTGACACCATATGTTAATTTTTTGCTTTTCACTGTTCCGAAACGAATTTCCTACAATCTAAACCACTTGCACCAGACCGTAATGCTATCTTATTGATTATCTCCGAAACTATTTCCTTGAACTCCCTTGAAAATCTCCCAACTCGATTGTGATTGATTTTGCTACTATTCCGTCGTTGCGAATTGAATATTTCTATCACTGCTTATGTGGAAATAATGTATGGATACGTAGGCATAGATTATAGACATGCATGCCTATGTGTGGCTGATCTGTTATAGCAATGAATATAAGTACTTAATAACTCCCTGGATGCCAATGTTTTCAATCAAATAAGTTCGCGCACATTAATTCTAGTACTTCATAAACACTTAAATTATGCGCTACCGATCCTAAAAGAAAGTATACTCAATAAGTATTAGGAGTATCGTAACATAGGCGAGGCGTACATTTATAATTGTGCGAGGAAAAAAATTATTAAATCGTAAAATAAGTGCAGTTTCGGTTATATATGTACTATGTATGTCCTTAAGATGAAGTACTGTTTCTCAAAAAAAAAGGTAGTGAAGTTAATTTTCAAAGTGGCTGTCAGTAACCCCTAGTTACGTAGACTTAAGTTATTATTATTTCTCGACTGGATAGATAAGCCAGGCCTCGAGGAAATTATTGTAAACTGTCAGTCTTCAACCACTAAAGCTGCGAGGAGAACTTATGACACCCCTCTATATACTATTTATGCGTATGTTTTGCTTTGACGGGTGAAGAGCGATTAATACTATATACAATTTATGGGGTCTGCGCTATTGCCTTGTTAGAGTAGATAAAAAAAAATTATAAAGTTTCACTGTCAAAATCTTCCCATTTAGTTGAGTTCTAGATAGTGAAAGAAATTCACTATACAAAATAACAAAACAAAAATTGATTGTAATATTGTGCCAAAAAAAAAAAAATTTTTTTTTTGCCCGTAATGCACACACCGAAACTATCAGAATCACGGAGGCATAAGATGAAATTGTATACGATCCTAAAATGCTATAGCTCCCACAAAACAAAACACATATTTTACTGAACAAACTGTAGAACTCATTTAAAATTAATAATCATGGTGCTGTAATAATGAAAAATATCAACTACATACTTTCATCCCCATATAGGTTGTATCATACGTAATAAAACAATCGGCTCCTATTTAGTACTATGCCTATATGTTGTGGTGCACAACATATTTCCTTTGTGATTGTTTAATATCACAAAATCCCTTTTCACTAAAACTGACACTTGATTTTAATGCATGCATTTGCAGTCACTTAAACTTTTACGGCGAATAAATCTTTCATAATTTTTAACTCTTGCAATAAAAAAGAATACTTTCGATCAATAACTGAGGCTGCAACTAGAATGGTGTCGTAACGATCGGTATCTGCAGTCAACCGTATGATCAGAACATTTGCACTCAGATAAGAGCGAAAATGATATTCATGTCTTTCGCTCGGATGGACCAAATTTTAACAAAAATGCCTTTTGTCTGATAAAGATAATCACGGAATTATCAAAAAAAAAAAAAAATTACCGAGATCGATGGACAGTGAACACATCAACATGAAATTCTACAAATATCTTGATTTCGATGACTAGTGTGGCTTCAACATTTTTTTTTCTTCCTTTTAATTTATTTGCTTCCTCCTTTTGCCATGCCACCGAAAAAAAAGTGCTCGCTTCACCTACCGGACGTACAGCCATCGCGGTCTTTCCCATTATTTTTCGACAAGATCTTCGAAATTTTTCGAAAGTTGAAGTTGGTTGCGATTTGGGGGTATTTTTAGTCCCCGTATTACATCGGGATTATTTTATCTTTTACGTTTATTGTAAATAAAATATCATTCTTTTTTTTCTCTGATCGTGACCAGCTTGAGTTTAATGTTTATTGTCCGGGCTACTAACACTTTCGATTTATCATTAGGAGGTTCTATTTCAGCGTGTTTATAGCGAAAATAAGGCCTAGGCGAGTATTTCTGCGATTAAAAAAAACAATTCATAAAATGCCTTCATGCTTTCAGTGAGCTATGTTACAATCATACCACAATATTTAATCTTCGAATGCTTTCCAAGAAAATATAACATTTTTTTTTGTGCTTAACTTCTAATCATGAACCAATGATTTTTAGATTGTTTGCAACACTATTTAAATTCAATATTTGTGGAATTAACTCATAACAAATGAAACATTTTCTAAATATCATTGGATCAACAACTACCATTAAAAAAAACTAAATATTAAATAAACCTGAAGTAGTGATAGTAATATATATGATAAGATTGCGTTAACTAAGATTTTAGGTTTATACGTCGGCAATTAATCTATCCAAGCTGAGTTGTGTTGATGTGATTGGAGGATTAAATATGTATGTATGTATAGCAATGCTCTTCCGTTGTATGACTGTTTGAAAGTTGATATGTGGCAACTAAGTGTATTGTGTAACTGCGATGTAATAGTGTGACGTATGGTTGACTAGTGTGTATGTTGGTAGCTGAAAGACCGCCCATCTGGTGTATATGTGTGTGTGGAAGTGCAGGGGGTTGGGTTCTAACGCCAGGAGATAAATGTTGCCGGCCTCGCTTTCGATACCTGAAATTTACAACGAACTCCGAGTCAAAGGTTCAGAACTTCTTAAACACATATAAAAACAATCACTCGTAACCAACACGAACATATTTAAACAGCTGATGAGGTAAGTGGAAAGTTGGACCGTAACATTCCCCCTCTTTCCTCCGAAAGATTTCGATATTTGAACCGAAATCTTACCTGTTCTCGTTCCAATTTTCAGTATTTGCGATATTTTCATAATCTCAAAAAAAAAAAAAAACTAAACGAGAGCATACCTAAATCTGAAATTCAAATTCACAATCTAAAGTGCAATTTTAGCGTCAGTTCCCTGAACCATGCGGGATCTTAACTACTTTCTTACTTAAATAGTAAAACAAAGAATGCAAATAATATATAAATAGGGTCCCTTAATCCTAATTTTAAATACCTTCCCATACTCTATATTGATAGCCCATCGACATCACTAACATGTCACTCCGATAGTCGTATTATTATATTATTATTTATCTTGATTATATACTCATGGTACCCTGTCGTTACCTAGTCGATTGGACGCCTTTTTATGTATTCCTATCTTGACAACGTAAGCTCGGGGTCCTCTAACTTCGTATAAGGTTTTAAATCCTTTGCATTCCAAATGCCAACACGTTTACCACTTTCATCCTCTAACTCATAAGTCCACGGAGAAACACGTCGCTTAACTTTGAAAGGACCAACATACTTCGGAGCCAATTTCGCGCTAAAGAATTTCGCAGCATCGGACAGAACAAAATTTCTACGCCATACCAAATCATTTGGGTAGAACTGTTTGTCTCTTCTCCTCAGATTATAAGCTATCTTTGCTGCATTTGATGCTTTCGTCGATCTTCTTTGTATATCACTCCGTACTCCTTCTAGTGCTTTGGCGCGAGATTTAGGTTCAAATAATTCCTCCCCAAATGATGGAGGTTCCAAGTTCCCGCCCCCAAGTAGCATTTCACGACCAAAGTTGACAAAATAGGGAGTCAACCCAGTAACTTCATGGGTCGAGGTGCGAATAGCGCACGCGATCTTGGCGAGCTGTGTGTCCCAATCTCGATGGTTTTCCGACACAAAAGCTCTCAGCATCGTTTTTATGACCTTATTAGTGCGTTCGGCTGGGTTGGCTTGTGGGTGGTAAAGGGCTGTGTAGTTTAATCGTATGTCATAACTACTACAAAAACTTTTAAACTCTCGACTCGTAAACTGCACCCCATTATCGCAAATAATCTGCCCTGGGACATCAAAAAGTAGCAACACAGAGTCTTCTAATGCTTGCATGACTGACTTCGAAGTCGCCGTGCGCAGTGGGAACAGAAGCGGAAACTTGCTAAATTCATCCAACACTGTCAAGATGTACACGAAGCCACGTCTTGATCTGGGCAAAGGTCCAACTAAGTCAATACACAGAATATCCAATGGATGTTTTGCATGTACTCGAGTAGCCATTAAGCCGGCTGGTTTTTGGAGTTCTAGCTTGATACTCTGACATACCGTGCAATTCTTTACGTACTTCGACACATCCCTTTTTCATTTTGGGCCAATAATATTTAGTTTTTACCCTATTATGAGTCTTTTAAATGCCCTGATGTCCGGAGGTTGGAATATCATGAGCCTCCACGATAATTTTCGCACGAAAATCTTTTGGGATTACTTGTTTCCAGCTTTCAGCTTCAGTTGTCAAATCAGGATAATGGACACTACAATGCTTCCACAGCACTCCATTATCAACCTTCCAGTCTGGATAGTCTGCTGCCTTACTTTCAACAAACGGCACACTACGTGACAGATAGTCCGGCAGTAGATGCTCTTTGCCTTTTCTATGCAAGACTTCGAAATCATGCTGTTGCATGCGTACTGCCCATCGAGCTAACCGACCCGTCAGATCTTTGAGATTATTAAGCCAAACAAGTGAAGCGTGATCTGTCACCACCTGAAAATGAGTTCCCTCTAAATATGGCCGCAGTTTTTCAACTGCCCACAGGACGGCAAGGCACTCTCTTTCTGTTGTTGAGTAGTTTCTTTCACATCGCGACAAGGACCTATTCAAATATGCTATTACATTCTCTTGTCCATCTTGCTCCTGGGTGAGTACTGCACCAATTCCATACCCGGAAGCGTCCGTGTGGACAATGAAAGGCAAGACAAAATTAGGACACGTTAAAATCGGTGCACTTACCAGTTTCTCTTTTATATCTCGGAAAGCTTCTTCACACTCCGTGGTCCCGTTGAACTTCTTATTTCTTTTCAACAAGCCTGTGAGGGGTGCAGCAAGTGTCGAGAAGCTGGGAACAAATCTACGGTACCACGCCACAACGCCTATGAAGCGACGGACCGCACTTACACTTTTTGGATTTGAGATGTCAAGGATGCACTTAACTTTCTCAGGGTCCACTTGGAGACCGTTTTCACCGACCAGGTACCCTAAATATCGTAGTTCCGACCTATAAAATTCACATTTGTCGAAATTGATTATTAAACCTGCGCCTTGCAACTTCCTCAAGACTTTTTTTAAAACTATCAGATGTTCTTCAAAGGAAGGAGTAACAATAATGATGTCATCAAGGTATACAAATACGCGTTCTTCGAGCTCTCCAGATAAAATTGTGTCAATTGGCCTTTGCCAAGTAGCTGGCGAGTTAGTTAAACCAAACGGCATCCTGCGGAATTGGAATAACCCACGAGCAGGTACCGTAAATGCTGTGTACTTCTTTGATTCCTGTTCCATCTCTATCTGTCAGAATGCTGCTTTTATATCGAGAGATGTAATAAATCTTGCGTCGCGCAGCCTATCAAGTATAGCGGACACATATGGAAGAGGGTAAGCATCCTTCATTGTAACTTTATTTAGCTTACGATAGTCTATGCAGAATCGATAACTTCCGTCTTTCTTTTTGGCCATTACCACTGGAGATGACCACGGACTGTTTGATGGCTCCACAACTCCATCGGCCAATATCTTGTCTAACTCTACATTGATTATATTTTGCATAGCTGGTGACGCGGGGTAATATCGCTGTTTGATAGGAGGCGATTCGGTCTTAATTGCGTGACGCACTTCCGATGTGCAACCCAATCCCTGACCGGAGTTTGTTTTTGCTTTCTCAACAACATTATGAAGTAAATCTTTTTCTATGGGAGAGAGCTTAACTTTTCCCTCTATGACACTCGCACAAAAATTTTGGCCCTCCCCAAACCTCCAGAACTTGTCCCTCAGAGTTACTTGTATCCCCAGTTTAGTCCAAAAGTCGGTTCCTAAAATAATGTTGTGTGGAAGGCCAGGAATTACAAGAACGCGAAGCATTTTCACATTTTTTTCTAGTTCAATCGGCAGGTCGGTTTCTCCTAACACTTCAACACTCTCCCCATTGGCCCACGTTACCCTCCCAATGGCAGTCTTTACGAGAGTTAGCCCCATAGCATTCAATTTATCCCACCCAATCTTACCTATGACGGTACGGGATGCACCCGAGTCCAAAAGTCCTATCATAGGAGAACCGAAAACAAAAACCTTGAGAAAAGGACGTGTATCACCTCCAACTTCAGTGAAAGCAAAATCCAAGTTTGCTTGACGCTCTTTCTCAGCATCTGGGGTTAACATAAGCTGACTATCTTTCCGCGCGGCTTTTGGAGATAGGCCACACAGACCGCTTACCGTGAAGCCCTTTGATCGTTTCCCGATCGGTTTGTAGATGGTTGTTGACTGTTAGTGGTTGCTACTGAATTAGGATTACAGATTGGGCAATTCCGTTTAATTACACCTAACATACCACAGCCGTAACAGCGCTTTCTTTGACGACAAAATCTCGCAGTGTGACCGGGCTTTTTGCAATTAAAACATTCGTACCTAGGCTTTTCTTGTAAACGACTCGCGACAGCTACGTGAGTAACCTCTGAAGATATATATGCCAAGTCTGGCTCTAATAAATTTCCACTGCGTTTCGTTAGGGGTGGTGCGAACGATTCTACTGATACTTTAATGGCTTCCAACTTTCTTCCAGTATCTACGAGGTCCTCGACTGACTCAATGACGCTTAGGCCAAGTTGGGTTTGGTAAAAAGGTGTGACATTTCTTTTTAAAATTTTCAACTGAGAGTCTTCAGATAGAGGTGAAGTTAACCGGGAAAACATACTCTGCATTATCGCGACATATGTGCCAATAGATTCCCCCTTGCCTTGAGCTCGTTTCCTGATCTCCTCTAACAATCGGTCATCATAATCGGGAGGAAGATACTCTTTCCTCAACTCCTTCACCAATTCTCCCCAGTTATGAACTTTGCTCTTCACAGCTTGGAAAAGGAAAGAGAATTTTTTTTTATATATATATACAGCCATGAGGACTGCTGAAATCGTAGAATATTTCTAAATTAGATAGCTGACTATGTACATACCGAATTACCTCAGGTCAATGTACGCATAAAACAAGAAAAACTATTGTACATAATTGCTACATATGTAAAACGGCATTGCTCAGGAATGCGGTGACCCAATAATACTTACATTGCAATAATTCACAAAATTGGTAACTATTGCAATCCAATAAAAACATTCTCACTGGGGTCACTGCCTTACGAGCGATTTTTGCAAGAAAATTAATTTAATGTCAATTCAGCATTGTAAGCATTTTGTATTTTATGCATTGACCTAGAGTTAGCTGTTTGTATATATAGAGTAAGATTGAGGAAATAAATTCATTCAGTTTTATATTAAAGCATATAGCGTACTCAGTTAATAAAGTTTACATTAAAATCGTTTGCATATCTTTTACTAGTTATTCCACCTAACATATCATCATAGTGTAGCGGTACATTGCACCGTTTGCACCTTCTACAAGAAGTCAAGGTTTATGTGCCTTGGTCTTACATCTCAATTTGCATTGGTCAAGGTTTATGTGCTTTGACACTGCAAGGCAGAATAAAGGAATTCTGTACATTTTGGTGACCTCGACGTGATTAACATTCACGTACTTTTCAAAAGAGTTTTATCTTCGCTCACTCAAGTACAAGTAAATCAAGATGAGCCTAAAGGAACTCACTGCTCGTCAAAAGACAACGGGAGACGAAAGCAAGCGGATAGCGGAGAACTACGGAAAGGATTCGGAATACCGCAAGACATTAGAGTATCTAACCCAGCGTATTAAGGCCCTTAACCAACTATGGGATTGACTTTGAAAGTGTGGACACCGAGATACGCACTAAGCATGGCTCTGAACTATCTCACGCATACTTCATGAATGAGTATTACGAAGGAATTCGAAGTGGCTACGAGAAAATCAAAGGCACGATGGTCACTGGAATGCAGCGGCTGCAGGAAGAAGAAGAAGCAAGATCTTCACAAATATCACCATTGACAGAGACGCAAGCCCAATCCACTCAGAAGGAGAATGATCAAACACAACCAAATCCAGTAAAGCAAGTCATAGAGACGCAAGCCCAATCCACTCAGAAGGAGAATGATAAAACACAATCAAAGCCAGTAAAGCAAGTCACAGAGACGGTTATTGGAACGATGCCCCAACAACTGGTGTTAATGCAGGGTTTAAAGAGGATACTGACCAATTTGGATGCACTTGAGCCACTTCGCTCCGAACGATTTTACATGATTAAAATAAAAGCCATCGAAGACCACTGGCAGCAAATTCAGAATTTACACAAACAAAGTTTGAATCATTGGAATAACAAAGATGACGTGAACAATATGGAAGACTATTTTGATCTGGAAGAACAAACACACGACATGCTCATACAACTACATGAATGCTTAAGTCGCTGTCAATCAGATATAGAAGCTGACAGAAATGGATCACCATTAAGAACAGAACACGGCGCAAGACCAATGATGAAACTCCCAAAGGTAGAATTACTCAAATTTGATGGCGATTATTTAAAGTGGAAGCAATTTTGCGACTTATTTACTGAGCTGGTTCACAATCAACTCATAGCCGCATGTCAAAAAATGTGGTACTTAAAGGGTAGCTTAACTGGAGAAGCTGAGAAACTGGTCAGACATTTAAGTATCTCCGAAGCAAATTATCTCTCAGCCTGGAAGGTTATCAAGGACCGTTATGAAAATACAAGATTACTGGTCACTGCACTTCTCAACAAGTTGCTTTCCCAACCAGCAGCAACTACTGAGAAAGCCTTCGCAATAAAGGCAATCCATGACACTACAAAAGAGTGCCTTCTCGCCGTGGAAAACCTAGATATCAATACAAGTCATTGGGACGCTCTTGTATTACACATTTTGATAAAGAAGTTGGACAAGACCACACACACGCTGTGGGAACAATCACTAACTCAGCCCAGATCACTTTCAACAATGAAAGAGTTTCTAGACTTTTTAGAAACACAGTTTCAGTTTCTGGAGGTCCTCGGCGAAGCAACTAAGATAGAAGTTAAGACAAACTGTCCATCATGCAACAATGACACCGATCATCAACTCTTCGCGTGTCAAAAATTCCTTCAATTATCGCCATCCAAACGAATCGCACTAGTAAAATGAATTAATGCATGTCTCAACTGCTTGAAGAAAGGTCACATGATGGCCAATTGTCCATCCAGAGGGTGTACTAAATGTGGAAAAAGACATAATACACTGCTTCACATGCAATCTGTAAGTCAACTGCCGACGAGTAATACACTGTCAAGAAATAACAATATTGCAGCAACTACGGCCCAATCATCAAGAAACAGATTAGTAACATCAGGCAATGAGACTGAACGATCGAACTCACTTACCGCAAAGGCTACGGCTAATATTAGGAATTATATCCTACTAAGTACTGTTATTGTAAGGGTGAGCAACAACTCTGGTCAAAGCATCGAGTGCCGAGCCGTATTAGATTCTGTATCTCAAATAAATCTGATAACAGAAAGACTAGTTACATAGAAGGTATTGGCTCGCGAAGGCAACAAGCGCAGAAGCGTGTCAATATAGGGCTAGAATCCCGCATCAATGGTTTTAACACTCGACTAGAAGCTCATATCTTACCCCGGATCATCTCTCCGCAGCCCGCGCACATGATAGATTTTTCGTCATGGTCAATACCAACAAACATACAATTAGCGGATCCGCGCTTTAATCAGCCAGACACGATAGATCTGTTGATTGGTGCTGAACTATATTACTCGATCTTGTCAATTGGACAAATTAGATTGGGCGACGCACTCCCAACTTTGCAAAACACAGTGTTTGGCTGGACAGCACCAGGAAAGATTCCTCGAATAGCCACCGACCAAACAACCTGTGGAGTGTGTTCAGAAGACGAAACACTTAATCGACAAGTAGAAAAATTCTGGATACTGGACGACTCAGAACAATCATCGCGGGCATTTACGTCAGCAGAAAAACAATGTGAGACACACTTTGTTCAAACTACGAGAAGAAATGAGCATAGTCGCTTCATAGTCAAATTGCCATTCAAGAATAACCCAGTAGAATTGGGAGAATCTAAAAACATAGCATTCCAAAGATTAACAGCCTTGGAAAGAAGATTATCCACTAATCCAGAACTAAAACAACAATACGTACGGTTCATGGAAGAGTATATTGAACTTGGGCACATGAAAGAAGAAAACTTCACAAATATAGAGGAACCATACAACTTCCTTCCACACCACTGTGTGATTAAGCCTGAAAGTAGCACTACCATACTTCGAGTCGTTTTTGACGCATCTGCCAAAACTTCCACAAATATCTCATTGAATGACGTATTAGCGACAGGACCAACAATTCAGGATGATGTCTTCTCAATTTTACTAAGATTCCGCATGCAAAGATTTGTGTTTACTGCGGACATCGAAAAGATGTATCGGCAAATACGAGTCCACAACGAAGATAGAAAATACCAGCTTATTTGGTGTCGGAAGAACCCTACGGATCAACTAAAATGCTATAAACTTTGCACTGTGACATACGGCACAACATGTGCTCCATACTTAGCAACCCGATGTCTGCAAATGCTAGCGGAAGAACAGACCCAACAATATTCGCTAGGAGCTGAAGTACTAAAACGCGATTTTTATGTGGATGATATACTCACTGGAGCTGATAGCTTGTCGACTGCAATCGAAATACAGACGCAGCTGAGGGTCATACTCCAATCAGCTGGATTTAAGTTGAGAAAATGGTGTGCGAATCACCCAAGCTTGCTGAAGGATATTCCACAAGAGGATCAAGAAATTTTACTAAACTTTGGCAGTAAAGAAGAGGATCATATCAAAACAATTGGATTAACTTGGTTACCAAAAGGTGAGGAACTGTGCATCAAAACTGTATGGTGTCACAAAAGCAAGATCACTAAGCGTACGGCATACTCAGACATCGCACAACTCTTCGATCCACTAGGCATGATGGCTCCAGTGGTAGTCACAGCTAAAGTGTTTCTACAATGATTATGGACCTTGAAATGTGATTGGAACGCAGCACTTCCTCAAGAACTTCACACATATTGGTTCAACTTCCGGGAAGGTCTGAAGGCTCTCAACAACACAAGAACACCAAATCAGTTCAAATTCACATATTTGCGGATGCGTCAGAGAAGGCTTACGGTGCTGTGGCCTACATCAGGTCGATAGATAAAGAGCACGTCATGAGGGTGCGGCTGCTGTGTGCAAAATTTCGGGTTGCCCCAATTAAACAGACTACGTTACTACGATTGGAACTGTGCGCAGCAAAACTTGCAGCTGAGCTCGGTCAGCGAATCAAGAAGGACCTGAATGTCATAAATGCACCTATGTTTTTGTGGTCTGATTCGGAAATCGTTCTTGCCTGGATAAATTCGTCATCTTCATCGTACCAAACATTGGTGGCCAACCGAGTATCTGTTATACAACAATTAACAATCCCTGAGCAATGGCGACATATCGGATCCAAAGAAAATCCGGCAGACATTTTCTCGAGAGGAATCGCACCCGAAAAACTAGGAACATGCACACTTTGGTTTTATGGACCGACCTGCCTGCATGGCTCAGAAGCCTTGTGGCCACCTCCATATACAAAAAAGGGTGCAGATAATGATATTGAACGGAGACGAGAAAAATCAGTAATCACAGCTACTGTCGTAAGGGAATACACCAAATTACTTGAAGCTATGAACCATAGAAATTCCTTTCGCAAGGCCCAACGCATTACAGCCTACATGTTACGGTTTGTAAGACATGCTAGAACGCGCAACATACATCGTTCGGACACACTTGTCCTGACTGCGCAAGAGCTAATCGATGCTCAAACATTGATCGTCAAGCTGATGCAAGGAGAAGAATTCAAGGAAGATCTTGAGCATCTTCAGCGGTTTGGAGAAGTATCTAAGAATAGTTGTCTCAGCAGCCAGGCACCTTTCATTGAAGACGAAATCATTAGAGTTGGTGGTCGTCTTGAAGCCTCAAACCTATCATACCAAGCAAAACATCCAATACTTCTGCCGCATTCCCATCATCTAACGAAATGCCTACTAAACGACATACATAAGGAAAATCTGCATGTGGGTCCACAAACCCTTCTAGCAATAAGCAGACAAATATTTTGGCCAGTTAAAGGAAAGACTTTGGCAGCATTGCGTCCAGTGCGCTAAGTCAAAACCGAATTTTTAAACACAGATGATGGGAAATCTACCAGCACACAGAGTTCAACCAGCCAGACCATTTGTGAACTGTGGTGTGGACTTTTGTGGACCAATATGGACTCATTTTAAGATGCGTGGAAAAAGACCACAGAAGTCCTACATCGCTGTATTTTGCTGCTTCCCGACAAAGGCCACGCATTTAGAGGTAGTAAGTGATTTGCCGACACAAGGATTCTTGGGAGCTTTACGTCGCTTCATGGCTCGACGAGGACATTGCAAAACCATTTATTGTGATAACGCGACCAATTTCGTAGGTGCACGTAATCAATTGCAGGAAGTGAAGGAAATATTAAAATCTACAACATCGCAAAATAAAATAAGGACAGCATGTAGCTCTAAAGGCATTGATTTCCGATTCATTCCGCCCCGATCCCCACACTTTGGTGGACTTTGGGAGGCTGCTGTTAAATCATCTAAGCGTCTGTTACAACGCACACTAGCAGCCGCCTCACTAACCTATGAAGAACTAGAGACGGCTGTGATAGAGATAGAAGCTGTATTAAATTCTCGATCACTTACACCAATGTCTTCGGATCCGAATGATCTGACAGCGTTGACGCCAGGACATTTCCTGATCGGGGAACCACTGATAAACACCATTGATCCAGCTGCTGAACCAACAAAGAGCAATCTCATAACCCGTTTGAAACTCGTTTCTCACATTAAAAACGAATTCTGGAGGCGATGGACTGTTGAATATTTAAGTCAACTACAGCGCAGGTATAAATGGAAGCAGCGTTATGAAAATATTGAACTAGGGACTATGGTCCTAATAAAGGAAGACAATACACCCACACTGAAATGGCCACTTGGACGTATAATCAATATCATTAAGGGCGAAGATGGACTGGTTCGTGTAGCCGACATTCGCCCTTCGACTGGCATTCTCCGGCGACCGATTCATCGTCTCGCACCATTGCCTATATCAACTGAAGGCTCAGATTATTCTTCAGTCCAAGATAATGGGAGCACACGAGATAGCGAAAAAACATCGAAAACTACAGCATCGCAACATCCTGAAATCACCAATGAAGCACCTACAACCTCTAATGAAAGCGACAACAGCAGAACTAAGGCTAACCCTCGGAAGAAAATAAGAAATTCTCTCAGATCTGCAATTGTGACATTACTTCTAGCTTGTTTAGTTGTACCACCTGTTAAAGCATCCTCTATTGAAGTGAAACCAGTTATTCATCAGCCAGGGATCTACTTTGAGAACTTAGGGGTAACAAACCTCATAGCCAACGAATGGGACCTCGTCATATTCTATGATATGATGCCATATTGGAGAGAGTATCAGTTCCTGCAAAACTGTACTTAGACACTCGAAAAAATGTGCCAGCATATAAATGAAAGAGTCTCCTGCTCAATAATCATTCAGCATGTGAAACATCTGCTGGCAGAATTAACAACAAACAACATGCTTCTCTCTGACAATAACAATTCCAAGATAACTAAAAGGGGGTAGCAAATTTCGTTGGAAGTATCGCCAACACATTATTTGGTGTGCTAGACTCCGACTACGCTGAAAGAATGTCGCGAACCATAGATGATATTCACAAAAATGAGGATCATTTATTGCAGCTGATAAAGAATCAAACCTCGATTATGGATGCTACTTTAAATGTGATGAAGAAGGAGGAAGAGGACATCGACAGCCAATTTCGGCAGCTGCAAACCCAGCTCTCGCATGTTGCAGACCAAGTAAATGGCATAGCAGAAGAACTATATCAAGAGAAGTTGCACCAATCCTTCACCGCACTTACCATGCAGACCACTCTTGCCGCTTCTAACTTCTTGCGGATTCAAACATCAATTCTAGACGTACTCACAGACACTCATCACGGAAAAATTAGCCCGTTATTGATCTCTCCAATCCAATTAAAAGAGGAACTCACGAGGATAAGAGTACATTTATCTCCATCATTACGACTGCCAATATCACAGGACGATGCTTTGAGGTATTATACGTTCATGACCATCGCGGGAAGTGTCGCTACACGATATCTAATCTTCAAACTACAAATTCCTTTAATATCATTGGAGGAATTTGAACTGTTCAAAATTACACCATTTCCAGTGCAGATTAATGATTCACTTGTCACCATCAAACCTTCGTCCCAGTTCCTAGTTATCAATTTACATAGAGATCAATACTACCCACTGAGTGAAGAAGATTTACAGTCATGCATCATCATCGAGGACAGCAAGTACATTTGTAAACAAAAACATCCAATATATAAAAGGGGATCAACAGTTAGCTCATGCGAAGTAAGCCTAATAAATCAGCTACCACAACCACCAACATGCCAGTTGATCAAGACCGGAAATGGACCTCATAGGATTCAATTATATAGTCCTAATCAGTGGATATACGTACTAACGGAAAAAAACACTATCAACGTTGTATGTGGAGACAACACCACGCAACACAGCATAGAAGACGCTGGAATTTTAAAAATCACAGATAGATGTCTCATCAAACAAACACTAGTGACCATTCAAGGGCATAGAATATATCCATCCAACAGCAGAGCATCGTATATTCCATCGAGCAATTTAACAGCATTTGTTTACGACATCTACGTCAACAAACTCAGCTCTGGACTGCATGAAACTGGCCCTTATCAATCACATTTGACTGAAATTGAATCGATAAGGAACGAAGTGATACAATTCAAAGACAACATCCCACTAACATTGACACATCATGATGTTCATCAAATTGCAGTCGGCTATGGGACCATTCTACTAACGATAATAATACTCCTGTGTATGATGTGGAAATGCCGAGAGAAGGTATGCCGAAGTCGACTCAAGACGAAGACACCAGTAGCTGCACCCCGGCAAGGTGGGACAAGACGTGTCAACGCTGATCTTGAATGTGGGACAAGACGTGCTAACACTGGGCTTGAATTCAACCCTACGTTCAACGTATAAGGAAAATTAGCTGAATTACCATTCAACGCGGGGGAGAATGATGAAATCGTAGAATATTTCTAAATTAGATAGCTGACTATGTACATACCGAATTACC
The DNA here is from genome assembly GCA_963930735.1 of Dioctria linearis. Lineage (NCBI taxonomy): Eukaryota > Metazoa > Arthropoda > Insecta > Diptera > Asilidae > Dioctria > Dioctria linearis. The sequence continues at coordinate 194,662,729 of OZ005740.1, forward strand.
TCAGGTCAATGTACGCATAAAACAAGAAAAACAATTGTACATAATTGCTACATATGTAAAACGGCATTGCTCAGGAATGCGGTACCCCATTATACTTACATTGCAATAATTCACAAAATTGGTAACTATTGCAATCCAATAAAAACATTCTCACTGGGGTCACTGCCTTACGAGCAATTTTTGCAAGAAAATTAATTTAATGTCAATTCAGCATTGTAAGCATTTTGTATTTTATGCATTGACCTAGAGTTAGCTGTTTGTATATATAGAGTAAGATTGAGGAAATAAATTCATTCAGTTTGATATTAAAGCATATAGCGTACTCAGTTAATAAAGTTTACATTAAAATCGTTTGCATATCTTTTGCTAGTTATTCCACCTAACATATCATCATAGTGTAGCGGTACATTGCACCGTTTACACCTCCTACAAGAAGTCAAGGTTTATGTGCCTGGGTCTTACATCTCAATTTGCATTGGTCAAGGTTTATGTGCTTTGACACTGCAAGGCAGAATAAAGGAATTCTGTACAAGGACCTTTTGGCTCTATAGATATTTAAAATGAACTGTTATTTATAAGGAGAAAACCAAGATTTGGGCAAATATATATAAAACTGGGAAAATCATTGGCGTCATAATCGGTAGATCTACAAAAAAGTTTGATATGATGTAGTCCTAGTTAGAACTCTACAAAAGAAAACAAAGAAGAAAATATTTTAAAACCGAGAGAAACATTGCACTTTAGTCTAGAGAAGCTTGACTAAAGGCCAGTAAAAAAAACGTAGTTTGGGCGCCATTTGTAGCAGACAAGGTCGGCCATCAGCCCACCCTCTCTGACTGCAAAAATCATCGTTGGGCTGCTTGTGAGTGGCTGCACAGCAATTCGCCGCTAGCGTTCAGCCGGCTTGGGGAGGTCCTTGCCACCCACAACCCTCCGATGCTTGAGAGCTGTGCAAGTCGAATAACCGGACAGACAGATGGACATGGCAATTATAGTCGACTGACGGACTAGAGACTGCGGACGAACGGACGGACACAGAAGAAAATCGAGGAGACTGTGTTTATGACAACAGAATGTTTCCTGGCAACAAACGCTGTTCGTCACTTCACTAAGCTGAAAAGAAAGGAAGAGAAAAAAAAGGTGAAGGAGTGACGCTATGTCAGCGCTGACGAAGACGAGAGAGAGAGAAAGGTCGAAGAGAGGGAGGGGAGGAGTCTTCCTATGTTGGTGAAGCCTCTGCCTTTGGAGAGTGTAGGCCCGATCGCCCCCTACCACCCTAGCTAAGCCTCCAAAAGCGAAAATATATTTTGCTTAGCCCCTTTTTATTAGGAATGTGAGACCGTACGCTAGGCTGTATCCTTAGAGAGATGCGGCCCCTCCATTGCAAGTAACTTAGCTGGACATCGTGACTACCAGTTCTGTGCCGTTAGGAAGACCTAGTCGTAATAACCTCATCACTTGATCGAATGGCTACGTAGATCTAAAGAACTTATTCTCACCCTCCCCTGGAATCAAAACTTCAAAGACCCAGCGGTATTTGAATAACTAAAAGTAGTAAGGGAAGGAAGAAAGAGGAGAAAAAAATGAGTGGGGTGAAATCAAGGGCTTATTTCGCCGGCTCCTGCAGGCCGCTGATGAGCACGAGGTCCTGGATCACCCTGCCTTTGGCGTCACAGTTTGGGACCCTGAAAAACAAAAAATATGCAAAAACGAAAACAGCAATAACTGAAAAGCAAAAAAAAATTTCAACAACCACCAAAAGAATATATATATAAATGCTGTTTAACAAGAGAAGAAAAAAATATTATTATGCAAATAACGTTATGATTAGTATATCATTATCGTGTGTCGCTACAATTTCAGTGAAATGATTAGCATTAGCGCCAAACCGCTCTGATGACTAGCTACACTAATTCCTTACCTATAAGAATTCAGAAATTTCTTGTGCTTAAATGATTACAAGCTAAACTATTTTCCCTTTGTTCTTCCTTCCCCTCTATTTCAGAGAGATGCGCGGTTCGATGCGTAAATACACAATACCCTGCTCTCGCTGGTAAGGAGTTTCACAAAAAGAATCGATCAATGATACTGCTTACATTCATCTCTTTCAGAAAAATTCACTGTTGATGCGTGAATAACCGAAATTCTGCCGTTGCAGGTACGAAAATAACAAAAAAAAAACTTGATCAATAGCACTAATAATATCCATCTTTTTTTTCAGAAAATTTCACTGTTCGATGCGTGAATAAAATGCGTTCTACTGTCGCCGGTAATAAATTTAGCAAAAAGAAAATTATATCGATCAACAATCCTATTACTACATGTATATTTCAGTAAAATTCACTATCCAATGCGTAAATGCGCAATAATCTGCTATACCAGGTAAGAAATTTCACCAAGAAAATTTTGATCATTAGCACTAATAATAATATGCATCCTTTTTTCAGAAAATTTAACTGTTGGATGCGTGACTAAAGTACGGTCTGCCGTGGCCGGTGAGAAATTTCACAAAAAAACTTATATAGATCAACAATCCTTATAATACATTTATATTTCAGAAAAATTCACTATCCAATGCGTAAATACGCAATAATCTGCTATACCAGGTAAGAAATTTCACCAAGAAAATTTTGATCATTTGCACTAATAATAATATGCATCCTTCTTTCAGAAAACTTCACTGTTCGATGCGTGACTAAAATACGTTTTGCCGTCGCCGGTGAGAAATTTCACAAACAAAAAATTATATCGATCAACAATCCTAATAATACATTTATATTTCAGAAAAATTCACTATCCAATGCGTAAATACGCAATAATCTGCTATACCAGGTAAGAAATTTCACCAAGAAAATTTTGATCATTAGCACTAATAATAATATGCATCCTTCTTTCAGAAAACTTCACTGTTCGATGCGTGACTAAAATACGTTCTGCCGAGAAATTTCACAAAAAAAAATTTATATCGATCAATAATCCTAATAATACATTTATATTTCAGAAATATTCATTATCCGATGCGTAAATGCACCATAATCTGCTATACCAGGTAAGAAATTTCATAGCACTAATAATATGTATCTTTTTTCAGAAAACTTCACTGTTCGATGCGTGAATAAAATACGTTCTCACCAAGAAAATTTTTTATCGATATCACTAATAATATGCATCTTTTTTCAGAAAATTTCACTATTCGATGTTTAACTTCCGAGAATCTAAGCACAGGCGTGCTTTACCGTTAGATTTTTTTACGAGGACCAAAGGCGAGCTCCAAGCGCTCTGGCTTTCCTCGATAACATCTAATTCCAACATCCGGTCTAACTCTTCATACAGTAGTTTTTATACAGCTGGCGACACTGGGAAGTGGCGTTGCTTAATAGGCTGGTTTCCCTCTATATCAATGTGATGTTCTAAGAGGGAGGCTCGACACAGCCCATCTTTTGTGAAGGATGGAAACTGAGTTTTTACTTGACTTAATTGGGTTTCCTGATTTTCTGTTAACTCGTGTCGTTCTGCATTGTTACTCGGGTCGACTTCGAGAGTGTTTACAAATTGAGGAACGAATCCAAAAGTCTTCCAAAAGTCTATGCCTAAATAAAGCTCTTGTTTTAGGCTAGGCACTATATGCAGTTTGATAGTCTTAACACAACGCTCGTATTCAACAGGTAGTTCGATGTACCCAAGAATGGCGTTTTTGGAGCTGTCTGCAGTTCGCACATGCTCACTTAATGTTTTGTAGCAAAGGCCAGCCTCGTTTAATAGCTCTAAAGAATTAGCGCCTAGGACGCTAATGGATGCTCCACTATCTAGTAAACCTTTCACCTTGCCACCAATTTTGACGATGACATGGAGTCTCTGATCACCTGGTTCGTAGATGAAGGTGGACAAGCAATATTTTCGCACCAGCTGTCTCTATTTAAAATATTTAGCACTACGGCTCGACCCTTTATTTGGGGGTTTTCCCAAATCCTGCTTGATTCGTACTTTCAGGGAATAACTATTGTTTTCCGTTTGGGTACTGATAGTGGACTGAGCAGGTATTGACAAGGATTCGAGGGGAGAAATTGAAAAGTCACAGTGGAATGGTCTTGAATTGCTGTTCTTTAGCGGTATTGGCTCTGCTCAGTATTTGTCGCGGCATCCTGCATTGTATTCCTAGGGCGTGGCTGGGTTGCTCCCGAACGCGTAGCCCCAATTTTTACTGCGTTCGGATGCTGGTTTCCCTGTAAGCCAAGACAAGTCGGACAGTTCGGCTTGAGGTAGTCTGGACGGCCACATCCATAGCAAAAGACTCCAAGATAGCTCTTGTTACAATCTTGGTAACGGTGGCCTATATCACGACAATTCCAATCGTTTTGGTCAGGAATGCTCTTCTAATCCATGGCACATACTTCATAAGCGAAATCATGGGTTACACAATCGGGAGTAGAATTATCTGTCTCTAAGGCATGGATGAGAGGGTTGTTCTTCTGTCGCGAGGTGGACGATTCCAAAATTTCTCTAATCTTTGGCATATCACCCGTAACTCTTCAGTCGAGCGGAATGACGTCGTCATTGTTGCACACTGCAATGCGGGATTCATGTTATCCCTTACGATCTCGAGAAGCTCTCTTTCCATGAAAGGGCGACGAAGATGACCGTTCAGACGTTCAACCTCTAATAGAAAATTGCTGAATGTCTCCTTAGCGCTTTGCTTACGTGACTCAATAGCTCTTCGAATTTCCCGTTCAGATATGTGACCACCAAATCTTCCTATCAGGGCCACTTTAAATTCTTCCCAAGAAGACATTGGATACTTGCGACGATGGCCCCAATACCACGCTTCCGCATTGCCCATCAGGAAGTTACGGATGGCGTTGATTAACTTTTCGTTAGGAAATATATCGTTCGCTGCTAGCGTCTCTAATCGGAACACAAAATCTGTGACGTCAGTACTATCACCGGATCCGCTGAAAGAGATGTTCCATTTCGGAACCTTGAGTTGCTATTTGTGCCTGCCCTGAAGTAGATTAGGTAAGTGGCCGTGTCTCAGCGCTCAACTCGGAATGCGAGTTATTGGGGTTAGCAAAGGAATCCCTATTAGTTGTTCGATTTAAATTTCGGTCTGCTGAACCGAACTGAGCCGGCACGAATTGTCTAGACCTTGAGGTGTTTGACGAGTCTACCGACTGCCCAGGAGCAGATGAAGGCCCTGAGTCGTAGAAGCTTATCCTCCGACTGGGTATTGACAGGCCATGCGCGTAAGCTTTATCTGTAGAAGTATGGGCACCAGGTGTGCTTGTGCAGAGGCCAGCTGATACTTGGATAGAAAGTTCCTGTGCCATTAAAGAAGGACGGACTGGTGCTGGGATTGAAGCAAACTTCGAAATTGCCTCCTCTAACTTCTCCAAGTCTTCTTGTGCTTGGTCCGCGTATGTTGGGGAGGATTGAATTAATCTTTGAAGTCGACCTGTATAGTGGCTGATTTTAAGGTTTATATTGACTGAAGGATACCAACTCGTTTAACAGCCCAACCTGTTCGACAAGTTCAGGTACTTTGCTCTTACAGGCTTCTAACTCGCTGGCAGGATTTTTCGGATCATGGCTTTTAGTTGGCATACGCTTTGGAAATACGGCTTCTAATTTGAGTTGGCCAGCCAAGACGTCCATGGCGGATGCACTAGCCGGATCGATTTCCCGCACTTTGCACTCGATGGCCCTCTCTTCATCATTTAACAAGGATGGGTCCATATTAGAACTAATATTGTGTGTTTACGTTTCAGTGTTATTTTCAATCGAATCCAAACCTGAGTTATATTCTACTATAAGAAAAGAATAAATTTGGGAATCTCGGTCTCGGGTAATATGTAAATCTAGGTATTACAAAAAATTGGAACGGACGCTTGTGTTTAACAGTCATACTAATTACTACTAGTCAAAAATATTACCTAAAGAAAACGAGGAGAAATAGATCAACAAAATATCATATATAAAGTTTTGCTGACAACAATGTTATAACGACCTATCAGGCTGGGAAATGTCTGCTTAATTGCGTAAAAGCAATTAAGATGAGGAAATGCTTACAGGGATGGATGCAACAATAAAAGAAAACAAACTGAACGCTAGAGCAGCTGGTCAATCCCACCGGAAAATGCTGGAGAGGAAGCCAAATATAACTATCCACGTCTACAACGGTTCCTCAGCTTGGAGAGGGCTAACTCTATACGTACGTCTTATCTGGAGCCAGATGGAGGCAGCACTAATTAACTGACTATTCTGTCAAGCCTCTGTGAAACGAAGGTATTTCCTCTAGTATCAAACAGACGCGAAGAAAGCTGTATACGTTTTGCTGATATCCGATTACAAAAAAAACCAAAACAAAAATGTATAGTTTAAGTATTCATAGACCTTAACTTTCCTACCGGAGTATGCAATACAATTAGGAACGTAAATAAATTATACTGGAAGGTTTAATAATTAAAAAAAAATATCTTAAATTTAGCCTGTATGCTTGGGCGCCATTTTGTGACGACGGACCGGGGGTCTATACCAACAAATTTGGTTGTCACATTGCCTATCTGAGCTAGCCGATAACTACTAGCTTCGGTCAGTCCAGACAGGTGAAAGTTGAGACGCTAGGACCAGCACAATTTGTCGACTCGAACTCAGGGTTGGGGTGGGGAATGTTTTTCCTAGCTTATATCAACTAATGGAAATGCTGGACGAAAGAATAGTGAATTAAAAAAAAATAATTAAATAAAAATTGAGGAGGAAAGAAAGCAGAAAAGAAAAAAAAATATTTATAATAGGAAAAGGTAGAGGGGTGAGTCAAGGCTAACACGCCTACTCGGTTATGTTGCTATGTGTTCCCTATCTTTCTGGGCGTTAGATGTCAGATGTCGAGACCTCTCCCTTCCCTCAGCCCGTACCTACATTGTCAACAGCCAAACACCTGGCCGACGACTTAGCATGAGGCCATCTAGGTGTCGCGTCTAATGACACAACCAAAACAAAAACTTGAGTTCATGTGGATTTATTTTATATAATATTATAATAACCTACGATTTACGCTAGCTCTAACTATGCCATAATACGAGAAGAGAAAGAAAAAATTTATGTATATAGTAGGTAAATAGATATATATAATATATATATATCTATTTACCTACTTTACAGCTATGAAATTTTTAAGACATTACGAGGAATTCATAATTATTATACAAAAAAAAAAATCTGCTTCGGTCACGATATGACCCTTATCAGGTATGTATATATGAAGGGAACTAGGAGGAATGTTTATTCACTTAAATAATAAAATTAATTATGAAAAAGGAAAAAAATAAATAAAGAGGAATGTATGTACATACCACGGAAAGCGTTATTCAATATATATATATATATACACATATTAAAAAAAATACATGTACTCTAGTATAATATACCGAACAAATAGAAATTCCTATTGGACTCGACGGCTGGACAAGCTGTTTGAATTCAATAGACGATAAATGAAATTATAGTTAAGGACACTTACTTGGATTTATCTCCCACGTCGGCTGAAGCTTCACCCGCTGGGTTTAGTCCAGTATAGGAAGGTTGACAAGCAAACATTTATTATCTATGAGGCTACGTCCAAGCCATCGGCTTTGAAAGTCCTATGAACGGTTGATTTTTTTTCCTTTTTGTAGCGAACCCTATAGTAGGAGGAGGGGCTCTCAGGCCTGGATGAGTTTGTAATCCCCAACACCAATCAAAGTTAGAGGCGCAACTATCATAATATGTATATAAGTAGATGGAAATAAAGCTCCGCTAATAGGTATCCCGCGCTGATTGAGATGTAATTTGGTCGGGTTGCGTTATGTACGTATATTTGAACATATATCTGGGTCTTAATCACGGTATCCTGGCACTACTGCACGCCAAGGTGCACTTCCCAAGCGGTGCACCTGATAAGATTTGGTTTTGTTTGTATAGTTACCTGAGGAGTTAAGACAGCCTTAATAAAAATATTCCTACGTGAATATAACGTGTATGGCGCATTATCCAACAATTCACATCGCTTCCTGCAGATCAACTCTCAAAGAAGTTGCCAGAACGTTTTTTCCTTCCTCTATTTCCTCTCTTTTTGAATAAAGACTGATCACTAATTACTTTATGTCCCCGGTAATCGATATACCAGCCGAAGAAAGTAACATAACAATTAATTTGGCCTCACCAGCACTTAAATCACTTTCCTATTCATTCTGCACTCTATGCAAAGAGAGAAGGAGAAAAAAAAACGCCTTGGAAAAGCTGGCCTACACAAAGCGGTGCGACTACTGGAACAGAGCCACACACGTATATATATATATATATATTAGCCAGGTCTTACCCTTATATATAAAAAAAACAATTATCCGAGAAGATAGTGTTAAAGAACAGGTGTCAGGTGTCTTTGCCGATTTCTCATCGAAATTAATAAGCACCTCTTTCGAAATGAATGCTCGATTAGCGCTGCTTGTCTTTCAGACCGCACCTTCACTGGAAGAATCTTAGATTCCATAATATGTTCTAATTTGTTAGATATTATTACCTGGCAATTAAATTCTTAAGCAGCACTCAGATATTCGTATGCCAAATCAAAAGGTAAAAACTAGACACTTATTGGTCTTTGGTTATAACACCAATCACTTGACTTTTGGTTAATTTAAACAAAACAGATTAGATCGCGCACCACAATCTTGAAATGGAACTTTGCAAATGATGATCTTTACAGCAGTGATCATGCCCGGCACTTGTTTGTCTCGACAAGAATTTTTTGTTTTTCTATTCAATTTCAGACAATTGAATGTATGAATTTTATTTCTGTGAGCGATCGAGTAAGCGGTACCGATCTTGTTGCCTAGTGCTCCGGCGGTGTTAGGGACGCTTTATTTTTTTGCAGAAAATCGAATTGGTTTATATCGCTTGATGCGTCGATTTGTTATTATTCATTACCTTATTTCTATGTTTGAGTTAGGAGTACCAAAGAATTATAAAGATACGACCTTGCTCGCGAGAGTATACATATCATGACGAGATGTGGCATGACTTATGTATGAAATTTTACTATGGCCGTTACATAGTCGGAGATACTGGGTAGTACGTCTGTTTTATTGGCGTTGATTCTGTATGAATAACATGTTCTACTTCTGTGGTACAACCTAACCCTTTACCCATTTTCTTTTCAGCTGCTTTCACCAAGTCGTCTAGTTCCTCTTTCTGCTGATGAGACAATTTTGATTTACATTCTAATGCTGATACGTGACTCAAAGTGTCCTTCTGTGAAAAATTCCTTGATAAATTAGCGGATATTTTCATTTGCCTCCAAAAATCTGCCCCAAGTGTTATACAGCATGGAATTTCTGGCACTACTAATACCTCAAAAATTTTTATGCGACCCTCTAATTCTATTGGGACATGTATCTCACCCAATATCTTAATATTATTTCCATTTGCCAGCTTTACATGTCATACACTCCTATCTTATGTACCAAATCCCATACGACACAATAATTCCCATCCTCACCTACCTACTATAGTCCGTGAAGCTCCCGAATATAGGAGTCCAACGAACTCTACCCGAAAACTCGAACTATAAGGTGTGGGCGCACATCGTTCTCTGCACTTGCGAAAACATAATCCATTAGGCAATGAAAGTGTCATTTACCTTTTCTATGACTCGTGAAGGTCATTTATTGATTGCGGCGCTATAGGACTGAAGTGAGCTCAACTTGCCGCTTGCTATTGAGCTCTACTGTTTCCGGATTGTTTACTGCGTTGCGTACTAGAGACATTGGAAGCATTGTTACCAGTAGTTACCACGTCATTTTGATATCTTCCTTGGTGTGAGACTGTTACATTTCTATGATTAATATTGCGTGCAGCTCCTCTGCAAATTCTAGCGAAGTGTCTTTCCCTACCGCATCGAAAACACTTAAGTTGCTTGCTTGGAATCTAGTTTCTATCGTTACTTACGGAAGCTAGAATAGTTTGGTCTATCGATATATAAGCGAGGTCTGGCTCAAGCAATTGGGTATTACGTTTGCTGGGGGTGGTACAAATGATTCCACAGAGACGAGGATAGATCCTAGCCTCTGTCCAAGATCCACAAGTTCTTGAGTGGTTGATATATCAATTAACCCTAACTGGGCTTGATAAAAGGGACTCACGTTCCTCTTTAATATCCTCAGCTGCTCTGCCTCAGTTAAGGCAGTGCTGAGTCTAGCGAATAAACTTGTCATAACTGCAATGTACGAACCGATATTTTCGTCTTTACCTTGCGTTCTCTTCTTTATCTCATCGAGGAGCCTATCATCATAATCCGGTGGCAAGTATTCCTTCCTCAGTTCTCTTACTAACTCAGTCCAAGACTTGAACTTACTCTTGTTGGCCCTGTACCAAATAAGAGCCCTGTCCGTAAACAGATCTAAGGCCGAACGAAATAATTGTGTCTTACTCACTCCTCTAGCATCGCTCAACTCCATAACCCTCTCTAGAAAAGAATTCAATGATTGGTATTTTTCTCCTGAAAAATGGACACCCCACTTGTATAATTGTAATTTAGGTTGAGCAACTGGCATAAAAGAAATATCGTCCTGCCGCGACTCATCGGAATCTGAATCATCACCATCTGCCTCAATTTGTAAAGATCCCAGAGCCAAAACCAAAGCGGATTTTAACGTGGCTTTCTCTTTTGTTTGTGCGGCATAGTTCGGTTGATTTTTATCTACCCTTGACAAAGCCCATTCTATCTTTGTCCTAGCTTTTTTGTACTCTGCGGAATCGGTGTTACCATTACAACCTTCCACTAAACCATTTATCTCTCCCTTCTTCCTGTTAAGAACTTTCATATAGTCTTCAAACTTGAACGGATATGGTTCAACAAACAAAGACTGACCAAGTTTTTCAGCTTTTAATGCAGCACACATATCCTCAACCTTACCAGAGGCAAGCCCACGAATAACCAATTTATATGCAAGCTCGTCTTGGCTTAACCTATTTACCTCCATCTTCAATATGACAGTAGTATATATGACTACGCAAACTCTTTCAGTGAATCTAAAGACAATTTAATATTTGGTTGATATGAAATTAATAAAATTTGGAAAGCTACATTAGCTTGTTAGAAATTCAAATAAACGGATACAGTTAACGCTGGGTCTTCTTAGCAACCTTTCGTATTTCAACAAACCGTCAAAAAAGTATACCACGATGAATTCAATATGTATTTCCTCACGAAGGAATATGCAAGCAGTCCGACGAACTTTTCTTAAAAAAAAATAGTACCATGCAGGAATAATGGTTTCTGTCAATACATGATCACAAATATGTATGTAGAGTGTAAAAATGCAAAAAAACATAAAAGAAACAAAAATTCATTTATAACTAAATATATTGATATCGCAATATAGTAGTAAGGTCACTGTTTATTTCTATATGTGGTTATAGGTATATAAAAAAAATATGTAAATTAAAGATACTAATTAAAACAAATTACCTTTGTATCACTTCATAATCTTACGAGGGTAAATGATTGGATCAACAAGTCTATTTTAATGTTCTTTAAACCTAAATTCCACTAGTACTTAACTATAAACACCGGCGTATACATACGTAAATTTAATTTCGCAAATTGTTCCAGTGATGGGACACTTTATTTCCCTTCATTCTTAAAAAAAACGCGTACAAATTTTATTGTTACACTCTTACGCTCAGAGGATAGGAAAAGAGGTATTACGCTTATAAATGGTTGGTAGGCGACTGGCGATTAAAAACAAAACAACAACTAAACGATCCAACTATTTGCTCCACAGAACTATGTACATAATATGTATATACATATATTTAATACAAAAAAAAAGGTCTCGACAAACAAACTTGCTAGTTGTTATATCTCTGTGATAATCGGCCTGAATTTTTACTATAGCTGGTTTATGTGGTTCTTTTGCTAAAATTTTACAACAATAATGATCTGCAACTCAGAACATCTGACTAATAGCAGACTTTCCATGCGACGTAACCTTATACTGACGTTCGTGTCCCGTACAACTAACTGGTCACTCAACTAATATGGAAATACATACATATATATACGCCAGCATTATTTCTATTTACTTATAATTAGAACAAATTTCTGTTCCAGCTGCAATATAATTATCACCGTGCACACAATTTTTTTTCCACACTCATTTAATTAATCCAAAAAAACTCATCACCAGCATATCGTAATCACTAGCCATTATCGACCTATGCCACACGTTTTCGCACCTTTGGGGCCCCACGTTGGGCGCCAAATAATGTTAGGTATGTATGCACTAACTCAGGAGATGGATGTGGGTACAATTCTAGAAAGGAAATTCTTTTTAAGAAGGGCACCACGGGGTCTTTTGCGATTGGCAGGGTAGACCACGAAACCTGTCTGCAGTGTTGTTCATCTACACATAGACTTTCATTGTCTACTCTTTAGCGTGGACAAACTTATTTAGTGTAGACAATGTAGACTATTGTGTCGACAATGTCGACTATTGTGTCAATAATGTAAACTTTGTATTCTGTCAAAAACAGAACTAGTAGTTGTACGTGACCATCGCTAAGTGAAGTTGTTCTTAATAAAATAAAGATAACCTATAACTATAAAATGCAAGGCGGGGCGAAAAATAAAGCTTTTGATTAGCTCGGATTCGATCTCGTAAGAATTAATGATAAATTTCCGCTGTTTGTATACAATGCAAAAAGAATTTGGTTAATACTGCTGACAGTCGACTAAGAGGACACAGGTACGACAAAATAAAGTATACAAATCTGTGCTGTTTTAAAACGAGAAGCTTATATAGTATTTTAAAATATTTGTAAATTTTTGTTCTTTGTTAAGAAATGTTTGCAAGCAACAAAATATAGAAGCCAAAATAACTACTCAATTGCAAACGGAAGAACAAGACAAAACTATTTACAATTATATTATTTTGGATGACGCAACAGTTCAACAAAATAAAGCGATTATGGACTAAGCTTCGGATCCATTATTAATTGCTTATGCAGAAGTGACGGTGAGTACTTAGTATTTAAGTCATTTTATTGTGCACCAAACAATGTGATCATACTCATAATATTACAGAATGTGGATCCTTTAAACTACGAAGGTATGTCTAGCGAAAATGTAAGCTCTTTACGTCTATGCTGATCTGCTTCAGCATCTTCATTAGACGCCACTACGCTTTGCTTTCCATAGCCACATCCGACTGATGGATCTTACAAAAAAATTCAATTTTCGTCAGCTTCGACTTCGACATCAACAATTAACTCTGGAAGTACATCACCGTCATCTTCTTCACTTTCACAAAGTAAAAATAATAAGAGGTCGTTCTACAGAAACAGTTCGAATTCAATGTCGGGTTTTGTTTACAAATTGAACGATAAAGATGAAGAGGAATTAAATGAAGCCCTTTCAAAATTAATTTTTGCGTTCAATTTACCATTACGGTTAGTGGATTCTATTCACATCAAGAATTTCATTAAAAAAATCCGGCCTATAAAATTCTTGGCAGAAAAGCACTTTCAACCACATTACTTGATAATGCATATACAAAGTGCATTTCTTCAGCAAAAGCTTCTCTGAGTGCGGTTTCAGTTTTATTGATCGATGGATGGAAAAGTTGTTCTATCAATGCGAAAACTGTTGTTTCGATTTTGCATAATGCTAGCGGGGAGCAAGCTTTTTTACAACCTTGGGGCCTTACTGGTGATTCTGAAACAGCTGAAAAATTGTTCGAAATTGTTGTAGAATCAGTGGACCTGGCAAAAGAGCTATACTCAACCAATGTTTAAAATGGGAAAACTGTCAAAGCATTTTAAATGGCATAGCAACTGTAGTAGCCACACAGGAAATTATTTACCAAGGATATTCTAGACCAACAATTAACAAATAAAGTGACATCTATTTTAAAAGAGTTTAAGCAAGCCGACTTTGAAAAGCATGTTATTGAGAAAGGTGGAAGTAGGATTAAGCTGCCATGTGATACTAGATGGTGTTCATACCGGGATGTCATATATGAAATGTATAACAGATGAATAAAAAAATAAAAAAATTAAGGATCATGTTGCTAAGTTACTTTTTGACGATGAATTTGTAGAAGATGTTAAAGATAACATAAAACTTTTTGACCCCTTTCCTTAACACTTCCGGACAAGTTTGACCTCAAGTTCAGTGCTAGCTTAAAATCACAAGTAGATATGACATTGAACAAATACGCCTTGGCGGCTTTTTATTTGCACCCCACGTATGATAATGCCAAATTGAGTAATGGTCAAAACTCATAAGGGAAAAATCAACAATTTTTTATTCAAAGAATTGAATTGTACGGGAATAGAAGATTGGGATAGTTTTCAAAGGAAAACTTCATTCTTTAAAAATCTATACGAGAAAGATATAAAAAAAACCATTAGTACTTATTTTGGAATATGGCAGCAATCCATCACCCAACTCTGTCCCAGTTGGCCATAAAATTGTTGCAGATTCCAGCATCATTTGCCCAAATTGAAAGACTTTTTCAAGTTGGTCACACGTGCATTCTCCAAGCAGAAATCGGTTAACCTTTGAAAGGTCTAAACGATTGCTGCATATTTATTATCCCCTTAGAATTAAGGATGATGCATATAACGAAGATGATGATAATTCTAATTAATTTATTTTATTAATTTTTCCCGCGGACGGGAATCGAACCTACACTTGTTAGAATCGGTCAATGATGGAAAAAGAAGAATTTTAAGAACTTTTATTTTTAACGATTCTAAATTCATTTTTAACGATTCAAATTTATAAATACAAGAAGAAAAAACAACCGCCTCGTCCGGTGTTTGAAACCGGGACCTTCCGCTTGCCGGGCGACTGATCTTACCACTGAGCTAACGAGACAGATGATTTTTCCTTTTGCACTTATCAAATTTGCTACTAGCCTACTAAGCCACGTTTGCTTTCAGCTGGCATTAACCAGTAACGATGAAAGCGCACAAATGAATTGTAAATTCAATTTTTTGATAGACGAGATAGACGAGATTTAAGCAGATCTGTATTAAATCATTAAACGTCATATCTATCGAAATATTTATTCGATTCCATTAATGAAACATATCCATTGCCAGTTACCACCCCATTAAAACTAGTGGGGCATCTTTCTAGGTTGCAGATTTGCTGATTCAGCTCTTTATCTTCAGATTTGCAAATAATGGTATTATTTTCTTGATATTCGGCATTCTAGAGCTATTATTCTTGGATCTCCCAATTGAAACTCCCTTGTAAAAGCTATGGCTGCGGTAAACCCAGGTGCGACAAGTTCTTTTAAGATGTTTCCATTACCACCATTTCCTTGTAAGTTAAGAAGTTATTAACAGTGATATTGAGAGACTGTCATAACTCATAGTATGCTACCTGATCATGTATAGGCAATACAGGATTGTTATCGTCCATCTAAATACATGCACGTACCACTCTGTCGGTTCAATTTATTTTCCATTTCTAAATCTTCACGCATAACTGCATTAAAATTTAATTCGGCACTGAAATCTTCACGCATAACTGCATTAAAATTTAATTCGGCACTGAAATCTTCTTGCACTTCAGCAGAGCTTGCTACTCGTCCTCCAACTCCAATAGGGTAAACAGGGCCTCCAATTTTTGCTAACCTCCTCGATCAATGCCCTGAAAAAATTGAAGCTGGTGTACGATGCGATGTGTAATTCTTCTTCTTTTGTTTCAATTTCAAACTTTGGATATAAATTTATTAACGGAACCTCAGAAAACATCAAAAACGAAAATACGAACAAGAAACAAAATTGGGGCGAAAAATTAGCTTTTATTGATAATAATGGAAAGCCGTTATGTCTTATTTGTAAAGTTGCATTTGCACACTATACGACATTACGAAATAAGTCACCACCAATTTTAAACACAATATCAACTCAATTCAAAATTGCGAACAAAGAAACTTAAGTCATTGCAACCATTGCTTAGTAAGCATTCAGGATTCTTGTCTCCTTTTAGTCGCGATCGTGAATCTAATGTCTTGACAGCTTGGCATTTTGCCTGTGCCAGACGTCCAAAGATTTACTTTATTTTGACTTTATGGATTGCAATTTAAAACATTTTCCTTTGTCGCCAACAAAATTAATTTATATACGGAAAACTGATAAAAACTGATTTACCGCCATCATTCACCTTATTTTTCTATAGAAGTTAATATGTAGTACAAAATATAAGAAAAACTGCATTATTCAATTAAAGACCACAGATAATTTTTCCATATTCGCAAAAATTCAAAGTATACGCCAGAACATTGATAATGAATGCTTCTTCTTTTTTAACATATATGAGAAGGTGTCAAGACACCTTTTGTTCGAAATAAGTATGTATACATACAACCGCAGCAAAAATAGTGTTAAAAATGTCATATAGATCGAAGAGAAGCTATACAGAGGAGGAAGCATTACAGAAGTTGATCGACATACAATCGCAGCATTAAAAAATTGTTAATTTTTTTATAAAATTATTATAAATTTTTTTTAAAAAATTAATTATAATTTTAAAAAAATTTATAACAATTTTATAAAAAAAATTAAAATTTTTTAACAATTTTTTAAAAAATTTATAAAAAAAATTTGTAATAATTTTTTATAAAATGTTCAAACATTTTTAATAAACTTTGACACACTTTCTTCAAATATTTTTATTTTGTGTGCGTGTAAACAATTATATTCGTACACGCTTGTAGTTATATGAGTTTGAGTATGAGTTTGCTGGCATAATACCAAAATTTACTGCCATAAAATATACTCCTGGCTAGAACTTTTTATGGCTAATTATGGCAGTAAAAATTTCCCCTTCGTCGGGGAATTTGACATTTAACTCAGTAAAATTTTGCTGAATTATCTTTTGTCCTTATCGTTCTAAAGTATTTTCAGATAAGGGGAAACTACTCACTCTGTTTTCTAGCAATGTTCGAGTAATGTAAATCAGCCATAATGTGCAATACTTTATCCTTATATAATTTCTGGTTACATAGTTAAATTTTACTGATTATTATTTCGGTTCATTTTTTTTCTTTTCTTTTAAAAAAAAAAAAAACTTCAACTATTTTTATATTTTACTATTCACACAAACTAATTTTCTTTTTAACTCATCTATTTAATGTTATGTTCCAAATCCGATTGTTTTTAGATGAACATATCTTTTTTTTTCAGAATACTTTCAATTTGCACCAATTATTTTTCTTCTACGTAAATTCTTCTTACAGCCTTTACTTACAGTATTTCCATTTTATTTTACATTTTCCATGTAATTTACCACAGAATTTTCGTCCATAACAATTCTAACTTTTTCATCTAACTTTCAATCACCATTTTCTTTATTTTTCTTTTAACAATTTCCATTATGATAATTGATCCCATTACAGCACAAACAACAACCATCAATTTATCAATTTGCAGTTAATTTTTCAATTATCTTTTTAGACACCAATAACTCAATATATTTATTGCACAAGAATTATTTTTCAACCTTTACTTTCTGCAATTCACAGCCTTCTTCTGTGCCGTCTTAACAACAACTTCTATTTTCAATCATTTCACAAGACATGATTACATCATCTTTCCTATTCTTTTTCACTTGTCCTGTTTTTTCCTGACAACCTAAACACGTTTAAACGCACAGTCAACATTTTCCAAGCTCAGCCGACAGCCGGCAGCCATTCAGAACATTCTACATCCTCAATCGAAGACCTCGTTTATAAGACAGCTGCTTGGTCACAACACAAGACCAGGTTTACATGAATGATGTTTTGTTACAAAATAACAGATCTTTGAGCACCCAACTTGAGTCGGGTTTACATGAATGATGTTTTGTTACAAAATAACAGATCTTTGAGCACCCAACTTGAGTCGGGATGTCTGATTCAAAACTCGGCCATTTTTGTTAGTGGTATACAGCTGAAAGTATAACGGTGAGTACAGTGTCAAATAAT
The DNA here is from genome assembly GCA_963930735.1 of Dioctria linearis. NCBI lineage: Eukaryota > Metazoa > Arthropoda > Insecta > Diptera > Asilidae > Dioctria > Dioctria linearis. Next base: position 194,680,740 of record OZ005740.1, read on the forward strand.
TTACCGGTTTTTAAAGAAGTAAATTCATTAGAGTTTTAAGTAAGTTAAATAAATGTCGGGGAGAGGTATATCTTTAGGAAATTCATAGTGTCAATTCAGATTACAACGTAAGTGATGAAGAAAACATTTCTAAATTTCGGCGTCATGGTGCAAAGCAGCTATTTATTTGAGTTGTGTGGAGTGTAGTGTACATGATATAACTAGTTACTTAAAAGATCTACTAAATTTGTAAATGAGGTCAGTTTTGATTTCGAAAATTCTAAATTATGTTTTAATTTGAGATTTCACTAATTCTGCCTCAATTACTTCTATCATATATTACTCTCATAAAGCCTTTGAGGATGCCACCAAGTAAAAGTAAAATTGTCATATCGAAATTTTGTTTACAAAAAGAGAAATGATAGAATGCTAGCGCACTTCCAACGACGCGTTTCGTTTTCTGTAAGGGCGAATTCCTGAATTAATTTGTCTGGAAGAAAGCAGTGATTTGGGTGCATTTTTACGCAAGTGTTTTATACGAAGAAAGTTATTAAAATATAGTCTAACGACGCTTTATTCTAAAATGATTTTAAACGTAAAATCAGGTTATTTTCTGATTTTGGTGGGTTTTCATTAACTTGAAGTATGCTTGCGCTTGGTGACAACCTGGCAAATCACACTTTAAACGGTCCTCATCTTGTTGGTATTTCGGTTTTTACAGATTTTTTAATTTCGTGGCTTTTGATAATGGCATTGGCTTGGCATGCTGTTTAATTCACCACAAAGTGATAACAATATTTGAAATGTACAGGGCGTGCAAGTGCAAGTATTTTTGCGTAAAGCGTATATGACGTCAGATCAATGACCTGTTTACCACTGCTGCGATTGTATGTCGATCAACTTCTGTAATGCTTCCTCCTCTGTATAGCTTCTCTTCGATCTATATGACATTTTTAACACTATTTTTGCTGCGGTTGTATGTATACATACTTATTTCGAACAAAAGGTGTCTTGACACCTTCTCATATATGTTAAAAAAGAAGAAGCATTCATTATCAAAGTTCTGGCATATACTTTGAATTTTTGCGAATATGGAAAAATTATCTGTGGTCTTTAATTGAATAATGCAGTTTTTCTTATATTTTGTACTACATATTAACTTCTATAGAAAAATAAGGTGAATGATGGCGGTAAATCTGTTTTTATCAGTTATCCGTATATAAATTAATTTTGATGGGGACAAAGGAAAATGTTTTAAATTGCAATCCATAAAGTCAAAATAAAGTTAATCTTTGGACGTCTGGCACAGGCAAAATGCCAAGCTATTAAAGCATTAGCTTCACGATCGCGACTAAAAGGAGACAAGAATCCTTAATGCTTACTAAGCAATGGTTGCAATGACTTAAGTTTCTTTGTTCGCAATTTTGAATTGAGTGGATATTGTGTTTAAAATTGGTGGTGACTTATTTCGTAATGTCGTATAGTGTGCAAATGCAACTTTTCTTTCTGAGGTTCCGTTAATAAATTTATATCCAAAGTTTGAAATTGAAACAAAAAAATTAATAAATACGCCGCAGAAGAATTACACATCGCATCGTACACTAGCTTCAATTTTTTCAGGGCATTGATCGAGGAGGTTTACTAATAGCTGGGACAGTTGTTTACTGTGTTGGTTGCTTAAACATTCCAGGCTATCATCTTCCATATAAGAATTCAAAATTTGAATATCCCCTGTCCTTTGCATCTCCACTAAGAATTATTATAGAAGCAAGTAAGGGAGCCTCTGATTATGGCATTAAATTTTGTGAAGCAGTCATTTCGAGCTTTACTATCTCTTACGGAATTGAAAATGCTACTAAGGAACGAGATGAATTTGTGAAACCGATAATGTTTAGCGGAGTTGTAGGAACTATAAATGCAACTGAGGAAAAAAGTGGATCCATCGAAAGGTATGGATTGAAATGCTTCTAAAAAATTTTACATTTTACCAAAACAATTATTCTTTTTAGGTATGCTATTAGCAAAAATTGGAGGCCCTGTTTACCCTATTGGAGTTGGAGGACGAGTAGCAAGCTCTGCTGAAGTGCAAGAAGATTTCAGTGCCGAATTAAATTTTAATGCAGTTATGCGTGAAGATTTCAGTGCCGAATTAAATTTTAATGCAGTTATGCGTGAAGATTTAGAAATGGAAAATAAATTGAACCGACAGAGTGGTACGTGCATGTATTTAGATGGACGATAACAATCCTATATTGCCTATACATGATCAGGTAGCATACTATGAGTTATGACAGTCTCTCAATATCACTGTTAATAACTTCTTAACTTACAAGGAAATGGTGGTAATGGAAACATCTTAAAAGAACTTGTCGCACCTGGGTTTACCGCAGCCATAGCTTTTACAAGGGAGTTTCAATTGGGAGATCCAAGAATAATAGCTCTAGAATGCCGAATATCAAGAAAATAATACCATTATTTGCAAATCTGAAGATAAAGAGCTGAATCAGCAAATTGTTATGATGGTGCCTCATAACCCTCACATATGTATCCCATAAATTATTTCGCTTATTCAAGCACTTTCATTTTCCCATGCTCCATTTGTCACTTATCGCCGTCCTGAAATCTAAATATTCATAACGATTAAAGCAACGTAAACAGAATTTTACTAAAAGGTAAGTGCACACAAGTGGCATATTATATTTTAGACGTACAAAGTTGCGATGGCCTACGTGACAGAACGGGCAAAGTGGAAAAATGCTGACGCTACGCTAAAGGCGTCATAGGTACCTAAACGGGCACTATAGAAAAGTATTTCGAGTTTTGGATATATACTTGCGCGCGTCGGATCGTCTCGAGTCTCGTCTTGATTAAATTTTGATTCTTGTTAAGTTCAAATGAACAAAAGCAATCTATTTTAAATAAAGAAATAAAGAAGAATTTTATAGAAATAAAATAAAATTGTGTATTAATTATTTGTATTGAATCGCGCACATCCAATTCTCCGCCTACCCGCTCTTCCCCTTCATATAGGTAAGCACGGCGGGAGGACATAACACTGGTGGCAGCGGTGCCGATCACGATTTAAGTTGCAACGACGCGCAAAGCAAGTTTAAAAAGTGTTAAATTTTTCCTAAAAGTTAAATAAATGTTACTGAAAAAAAAAGTTTCATACAAATAAATTTTCTAAAGATTTTAAATTACTTTTCCTTAAAATATTGTGAACAAATAAAATTCCGCATTAAATAACTAAATACGGTTTTCTAAAATACTGAATAAATAAATTTTTTTCGAGAAGAAATAAATAAAGTTTGCAAAAAAAAAAAAACGTTTAAAACTAAATGAAATTTCTCTAAAATTTTAAATAAACAAATTTTCTAAAAAGTTGAAATAAATAAATTTTCTAAGGATTTTAAATAAATTTGCCTAATATTGTAAATAAATACAACCCTGCTAAAAACGTATTAAACAAGTAAAGTAAAAACAAAGTAAACAAGTAAAATATTAATTTTGTTCAAGAAGTCAAAAAGTCCAAAAGATTAATCTTTTTATTTATCTAAAATATTAAATAAATAAACTTTTCAAGAAGCTGCAATTTTAAATAAATTTTTCTAAAATTTTGAATAAATAAATTTCTCCACAAGTCTTAAATAAATAATTTTTTTTATAAACCTAAAATCAGTAAATTTTACAAAAGTTTATATAAATAAACTTTTCTAAACTAAAGGTCGAAAATAAATAGAGCTCTAGTAAAAAGCTTAAATTAAGAAAATTTTAACAAAACGTTTATAAATAAATGGAGACGTAATATTACGAAAAATATATAAAAAAAAAAAAAAACATAAAAGTCAAAGGTCGGTGGACGGACGGTCTCGACCCATCACTGGTGAGATCCTGAGAAGGACGGACAGTCCTTTAATCTTGCATCGCCTAAGTGTGTAAATAGGCACGATAACAAAAAAAAAGAGAATCAATTCGTGTAATCCTCCTAATCAAAGTTAAAAAGTGATTAAAGTCAAAGGTGGGTGGACGGACGGTCTCGACCCATCACTGGTGAGATCCTGAAAGGGACGGGCAGCCCCTTAATATCGAAAGATATAACCCGTAAGTGATTACGAAATTTCAACAGTAACCTGCTAAATGAATATATACAGTCTTAATATTAGTAATTAATTTTCTTAGAATCGATATAAATAGTTAAAATTTATTGAGTGTTAACAGGTGTAATTATTAAGAAAATTGGTAACAAAAGCCTCTCTCGAGTCATTTCTTATGTTGCTCTTCGAATAATTGGATTTGCATGACTTTTATTTTCAACGATATCTTTCCATTTTTACCGCAATATAGTTCTGAAGAGAATAGTGAAGTGAAGTAGTGACTTAGTTATCCGCGATAATTTTTGTGATTACTCTTTGATAACTTATTCTACATTGCTTGCACTTCCAATGAAATCTCTTATATCCTTGTGTTGAATATACGTATATAAAAATAGAGAAAAAATAATAATTTCATACAAATCAGCTACAGATGTACCTGAATTATGTTATCCGAAATTGAAAGTACTCGTCAACTTAGAGACCATTGAATTAGGCCTTTTACCTTCTAATTTTGCTACTAAGCACATGTAAGGTTTTACGAAATTTTTGTTTTAAAAAAGGAAATAAACGTAACTCTTGCATCACGTTTATGAATGAATAATAATATGAAATCTAGTTCGCCTTCGCCCTATCAGTAATTTAACCCCGTGAATAAGTCTAATAGTGTTCTAATTAGTGAAAGCGAAACGCTTAATAATTTTGAAAAGAAGCAGATAAAGCTTACAACGATTAAATCTCTTTAGTATAAATGACGTTGTGCTGAATTTGGTTACCTACTGGTGAGAGCCCGATATTTTGGTATCCACAAACTTTCCAATTCCACGTTTTTTGAGAATGATACAAACCTAGAAAGTTTAATAAATCCTTTGAGGTATGGAAGAATAATTCTTGCCTACATAGACTATCTTATATCTTGTGTATTAATAATAGTGTCGTAAAACTTCTTATTTTGGGACTGTGATACACTAAATGAATAGTGAAACCAAGGAACTAGGTGGTAACGAGAATACGAAACTGATTACGCAACAGTCACCCTCCCCAAATCCTAAGGTAATTACTCGAAGCCAGGCACGCACAGAGACAGTTACCGCACTTTTATTCGAAGAACTGCCTAACTATTTTAACGAACAGAACATGGACATTAAGGTTCAAATAACCGATATATATAATTTAGTACCAGTTTTCGGAGGGAACCCGTCAGAACTTAACAAATTCATTTCTTGTGGTGGAATAATTTTTAAATCTGCTAAAACCGCTGAAGAGAAAAAGCTCTTCCTAGAGATAGTGAGAACCAAACTCGAAGGTCCTGCCTTCGAACTCATCGAACATAAGATTTATAGTTCATGGGAAGAATTGGCCGAAGACTTAAAAGGGAATTTCAAGGAGGAAATATCACGCTCTACTGTCCAAAATGAAATAAGGAACGCGTCACAAGGCCCTAGAGAAACAGTAAAAGAATATGGCCAAAGACTTACACACTTATTGTCTTCATTAAATCAAGCAACGTATAATAACGTTGAAGACGAGAATATACGAAAATTCCTTGTCGAAGAGAATAACAAACTAACTGTCCAAGCATTTGAGGACGGATTACGAAATCCCAATTTGAAAATCCTTGTGAAAGCTCACAACAAAACTGCCTTGAAAGATTCGGTTGCCTACGCTGTAGACCAAGGCTCTCGTTTAAGCTCCGTTCGAAATTTTCAACAAAATGTTGTTCAACCGGTACCAAGACCCATTCCAGTGTGTCAAAGGTACAACAAAAGGGGCCATACAATCGAAACCTGTTACCGAAATATAACGGTTCCCAATTTTGTACCTCGCCAGGTGAAGGCCGAAGTACAACATTTGATGTGCTCTTTTTGCCAAAAACCAAACCATTCGTATAATCATTGTCGCCTACGGCTTGCACAAAACACCCAACAACGATACAAAGAACCAGGCATTCCTAACTCGTCAGACAGAAGAAATTTCCATTTAACTCACAATAACCAAAGGGCAAATGCTAATCGAAACACTGGTTATCGAAAGTATGATAATCAAGAAAAGTATCCTGACAGTAGAAGAACAAACAATGTGCATCACATCCCCAGTGGAACTCAAAACCGTAAAGGTCCAAATTCCAATAACAGTCAAATGAACTCCAATGCAAGGGATAATATGAAGCATTCGGGAAACGAGACGTCCCGGGTGGAAGTAATCGGCAATCCATCCCGTATTCAAGTAACAGCCGATGTCCACGAATGCTAAGCCTATCCGCAAGTTCTAACTCAGATTTTCTTATTAAAATTTCATTAAATGTTACCAAACACGGGGCAACAATCTGTTTGCCTTTTTTTTCCTTCATTAAAAACTAACTTAGTGTTTCTTATAGATACCGGTGCCGAAGTAAGTCTGATAAGAACAGTCGAGACAAGCCAAACCAATGCTTATGTTGGGCATCAGTGTTCCATATCCACAATGTTCGGGGAACCTGTCTTAACCCAAGGTAGCATTAATGGCACTCTCATCTTTGACGACACGAAATACCCTTACAAATTAACCCACACATTCTATTTGTTGGGCTGTAACGCTAATTTTGCATACGATGGCTTAATCGGAAACGATTTTTTAAGAAAACACAAGTGTAGAATTGATTACGAACACGATGTACTTGAAATCAAACCAATAACCGAACAATTCATAACGGAAAATTTTAAGGGAAATGATATAATCATTTCAGAACCAGGTCTTCCGGAATTTGTTTCCAGTGGTACGGGAGGTGGTAATGTGAAAGAAAGGACTATAAGCCTGAGCTTTAATGACGGCAATGATGAAGTCGCTAAAGCTATGAAAATACTCGAAATTCCAGCAAGATGCGAAACGGTGATAACCGTACCAGTTAATGTGAATAAAGAGGTAGTTTTAAAAAATAAAGAGCTTGCGCCAGGAGTTTACATTGGTAATACTATAATAAAACCCGAAAATTCCATAGCAAAGGTCCTCATAATAAACACAAACGAAAGCAAAACCCAATTAAATAGGGAAAACTTAAAATTAGAATGGGAGGATTTGAACTCCTATGATATTGTACAGGGTAATGAATACGGTAATTTAATAAGGAAACGCCTTCAGAAAATAGAAGATGCATTAAATCTGGAGCACTGTAATGCGGAAGAAAGCACATCAATTTTGAAGATCTGTCGCGAATATAATGATGTATTCCATTTAGAAGGAGATCACTTGACTTTTACTGATGCAATAACACACAAAATTCAAACCGAGTCCAATAAAGCCCCAATATTTGTACGACCATATCGATTGCCCGACACACAGAAAGCGGAAATCCACAGGCAAGTTAACTAAATGCTCGAAAATAATATTGTTGAGCATAGTTTTAGCCCATGGAATTCTCCATTGCTGCTTGTGCCTAAAAAGGCAGACGTCACTGGTCAAAAACGTTGGAGAGTGGTGGTAGATTTCCGTAAGGTTAATGAAATTACCGTGGGTGATGCATACCCATTGCCAAACATTACGGATATCCTAGATCAACTAGGTAGAGCAAAATATTTCAGTACGTTAGATCTGGCAAGTGGTTTCCACCAAATACTGGTTGACCAGAATGATAGGGAAAAAACTGCGTTCAGCACTCCTTTCGGCCATTTCGAATATAAACGTATGCCTTTTGGATTGAAGAACGCGCCAGCCACTTTCCAGCGTCTTATGAACAACGTACTGATGGGACTCCATGGTACTCATTGTTTCGTATACGTTGATGATATGGTAATTTATGGGTATGATCTTCATGATCACAATCGAAAGCTGATTAAGGTGCTTGATAGACTACGAAAGCACAACTTAAAGCTACAATTAGAAAAATGTAATTTCATAAAAAGGGAGCTAGCCTATTTAGGACACATTATCTCGGAGAATGGGGTAAGTCCCGATCCAGCAAAGATACAAGTCGTCAAATCCTATCCAACTCCCAAGAAGGAAAGGGACGTAAAATCTTTTCTGGGATTCGTTGGCTATTATCGTCGCTTCATACCGAATTTCTCTAAAATTGCGAAACCCCTCACAAATTTACAAAAAAAACATGTATTATTTAAATGGGACGCTTTTTGTGACGAAGCGTTCCAACAGCTCAAAGAGAAGCTTATAAGAACTCCAATTCTAATTTATCCAGACTTTAATAAGGACTTTATTGTAACGACGGACGCTAGTGATCTCGCCGTCGGAGCCGTATTGTCACAAGGCGAAATAGGGAGTGATAAACCCATATGCTATGCAAGTCGTACAATGAATCCGGCAGAGACAAGATACTCTACAACAGAAAAAGAGTTACTAGCCATCATTTACGCCACGAAGCAGTTTAGACCGTACATTTATGGCAGAAAGTTTATCATCGTAACAGATCATAAGCCGTTACAATGGCTAATGAACTGTAAGGAACCATCTTCAAGACTGATGAGATGGAAGATTCAACTTGAAGAATTTGAATATGAAATAAAATACAAACCAGGCAAACTGAATACTAACGCCGACGCTTTAAGTCGAATCTGTGAAGAGCAAAAACTTCAAAAAACGCCGGAAAACATTAGGATGATTACTCGCAGTCAAATACGGGCACCTCAGGAAAAGGATGACTCCGTTAGCAATGAAGAAGAATTAGTTGGAATAAACGACCATGTGAGGATAATAGATAAATCAGAATCTCTTCTGAATAATAGTGAAGTTAACTATAAAATATTTATCTTTCCGCTAGTAGATAGCGCTGAAGAAACTAGACTGTGCGAAAAGTTAAAAATTCCACATCTAGAAATAGGAAAACTTAAGGTGAGTCATGATAACAAAAACACCTACCTTTTAATAAAAACTTTCATTCCTGTACGTTCCGGAAAGGATCGCGAGAACTTAACATTCATATTAAATGAAACTCTCTTATTCTTGCAAGAAAATAACTTAAAGAAAGCACATTTATCGATTCCTGCCTTGGAAACCAAAGACCGAATTGAACTCAAAGATCTTATAGCAGATGCTCTTAAAGGGACTGGCATATTAATAATATTATACAGTGATACAAGAGTGAGATTAAGAAACCCGGAGGACATACAAAAAGTGCTCCATGAATACCATAATTCAGGTACCGGAGGACACCAGGGGATATCCAGAACCATTAAGAGATTAAAGATGGGGTATTATTGGCATAACATGTTAAAGGACGTGAAGGAATTTATTCGTAAATGTCCATCTTGTCAAAAGAATAAACTCAGAAAACACTCAGTGACTCCAATGAAGATTACTACCACGAGCTCTAGACCTTACGAGAGAGTGGCTTTGGATATCGTGGGGCCTCTACCTGTGAGTTATGAAGGTAATAAGTACATACTCACATTCCAAGCTGACCTCACAAAGTTTTCTGAAGGATTTCCTCTTAAAAATATGGAAGCGCGCACGGTTGCGGAAACTTTTGTAAAACAAATAGTATGTCGTCACGGTGTACCCGAATCCTTGCTAACTGATCAAGGTAGTAACTTTCTCAGTCTTCTCTTCACTGAAGTCTGTAATTTACTAAAGATAAAAAAAATACAGACTACCCCATACCACCCACAAAGTAACGGTGCGCTAGAGCGAAGCCACCGAACTCTTGCGGAATACCTACGACACTATATTAACAATGACCCACTCACATGGGATACATGGTTACCTTACGCGATGTATGTATATAATACTACACCACATACCTCTACCAACTACTCACCTTACGAACTTTTATATGGATTTCAACCGTTTATTCCAAGCTCACTAAAGAAATCACCGAAAATATGCTATAATTATGATAACTACGCGAATGAGCTTAGGACTCGCCTTCAATATGCGCATAAACTGGCAAGGGAGTCCATACTCAAACAAAAGAAAAAATCCAAGGTCTATTACGACAAGAAATCAGAAGCAAAATGTTTCAATGTAGGAGACAAAATCCTTCTTAAAAATCGTCTACTCAAGGGAAAGCTATCATCGCTTTGGGAGGGTCCGTACGAAATAATCGAAGTGATCTCTCCCGAAAACTCAAAGATAAGGATGGGTAGCAAACATAAAGTAGTTCACAACAATGAACTCAAACCTTTCATCGATTAGCAAAATAAATACCCATGACGTCTTGATCGAAATCATTTCCTTTTCTTTTATTAAACAAATTTTTAAACACAAATATATAAATACGTATCAAACCTAATTAGACCAATTACTAATATGAGTTTTGTAGCCACCTTGAACTAACACATTCCCTTTTCAGGCAATGAATTCCCTCAGAATTCTCCTTCTGAGCATGTTATTCGCCATGCCAGTATATGGGGATAGAATCAACATTACCAACCTTGGTCACAACCCAGGGATTTACTTTGAGGAGATTGGCAAGGTTGAGCTTTATGCAAATGAGTGGAAAGTAATAATATTCTACGACTTGTACCACTTGAAAGCTGCTTTGGTGGACTTGGGCAGGCTTGTAAACGAAATAAGTAGTCTGTGTTACTCTTTAAGTGCCGAAAGTAGTTTTGTACAGTTGTGCAATAGTACAGTCATGGAGATGACTCACTTGATGCTGGAACTAACCCATAAAAGCAGTCTTTTGCACGAAGGGTCTAGACAGAAGCGATCACCTTTTGATATTATAGGCACTATAAGCAAATCATTGTTTGGTACATTGAATTCAGAAGACGCTGTATTCTACGACAAACAAATAAACACCTTAAAAGAAAATGAGGAGCACCTATTAACATTAATTAGAAACCAAACTACTATTTTAGATACAACTATTAATATTCTTAATAAAACCCAGAGCGCTATGGAATCACAGTTAGTAACTCTAAATACAAAGTTACGAACGGTCAAAATGATGATTGGTGAAATTTATGATATGACTATGGATAACCGTGTCATTAATGAGTTAGAATCTTTTACCTCCCTTACAATTCTTGTAATAATGCGTTATCAAAACACATTTAACATTATCATCGATTTAGTTACCGACGTTCGTCATGGCAAGCTACACCCTAATATCATTACACCCAATCAGTTAGAAAACATTCTTACTACCATACGTAAAGAATTGACAAGTAATGTCAGATTATCCGAACATCTAAAAGGCAACAGCCTCTTACCATTATATCACATAAGTGAAATGAAAGCCGGTGTGCTAAATGACAAAATCATATATGAATTGAAAATACCTCTGCCATTTAGAGAGAACTATCAATTATATAAAGCTATCCCTTTGCCCACACCTGTTGGAGAAAAATTCGTTTTTATACAACCTACCACGGACTATCTAGTAGTTGACTATAATAGAGAACACTATTACGATATGTCCCAAACAGAGCTTGCCAGCTGTCTAACAGAAAATCATGATCTGTTTTTGTGCCGATTAGTGCACCCAATTTTCAATTATCAAGCCAGCAACAACATGTGCGAACTGGCACTTCTCCGAAGAGAAAGTAATGTCCCAAGCACGTGCAGTCTACGAGAATCTTCTGAAAAATCCTTTTGGATCCAACTATCGCAAGTTAATAAATGGCTATATTCAACCCGATTTAATATGACAGTCGATGTAGTCTGCCAAGATAAAATATACCCGCACATACTCACTGGTACTGGAATCGTAGAGTTAACGGACTCTTGTTATCTCAGGACAAGAGATTTCACTATTCAAGCTTACACCTCCAAAGTAAATAAATTAAAGAAATTTTTCGTACCCCCTTTATACATCTCGTATATGGTGAATCAAACGAGATCCTACCCCCTTGTAGGCAACAATGCCACAAATTTTGTCAAATACACATCTGATAAAGATCTAGAAGAGCTGTCAAAACAAATTAACATATTGAAGACCGAAGAGAATGTTGGACTTAAAGCTCTAGACACCCACGAGATACACCATTATGCATTGGGTTACGCCGTGCTACTAATCATTTTGATATATGCTCTTTATCGAAACTATAAACGCGTATTAAGACTCCTCTCGTGTAAATGCAAAACTGACGTTGCCGAAACCGTTGAGAATGGTGAAGAAATCCAAACCGAAGACGAGCAAGAAATGACCGAAAGAGAACCAGGTGAGGTTAGATTTTCCTTAATTAGAGATTAAATCATCAAAAAAGATGCGATCAAAAATGTACAATTTAAAGTTCTTATTTGAATTTCCTCAACTTTATATACGTATTGTATTGTAGTGAATAGGCATAAGTTTTGTCATTTTTATATACTATAGAGAAAAAAAATATGTATATAATAAAAAAAAAAAAAAAAAAAAAAATATTATTTTATAAAAAAAAGGGAGAGAGAAGTAAACGAATAACTTACCTTTTGTATCATTAAATCCTTCTAATTCTTTTAAAAAAAAAAAAAAAAACCTAATATGATAAACAATAACATAGGTTGGCAGATTACGCATTAATATTTCGTAATCATTTATTCAAACGCATAATTTTTTTTGTATGCATTAGTAATTTTTAATCTTTTATTTCATTTTCTTTGTAATAACATAGATAATAGCATATAATAATTAATTACGTATTAGTATTAATTTGTTTCATTCTTTAAATTTAGGTACTACGATGTACGATAACATAAAAACAAAATAAATAGGTTAACTTTCCAAAATATAGAGAGGGACTCTAGACGATGCTGTACAAAGAAAACTCATGATCCCTTCAGGATATTAGTTTCCTTTTTTTTTGGGGGATGGTGTTATGATGGTGCCTCATAACCCTCACATATGTATCCCATAAATTATTTCGCTTATTCAAGCACTTTCATTTTCCCATGCTCCATTTGTCACTTATCGCCGTCCTGAAATCTAAATATTCATAACGATTAAAGCAACGTAAACAGAATTTTACTAAAAGGTAAGTGCACACAAGTGGCATATTATATTTTAGACGTACAAAGTTGCGATGGCCTACGTGACAGAACGGGCAAAGTGGAAAAATGCTGACGCTACGCTAAAGGCGTCATAGGTACCTAAACGGGCACTATAGAAAAGTATTTCGAGTTTTGGATATATACTTGCGCGCGTCGGATCGTCTCGAGTCTCGTCTTGATTAAATTTTGATTCTTGTTAAGTTCAAATGAACAAAAGCAATCTATTTTAAATACAGAAATAAAGAAGAATTTTATAGAAATAAAATAAAATTGTGTATTAATTATTTGTATTGAATCGCGCACATCCAATTCTCCGCCTACCCGCTCTTCCCCTTCATATAGGTAAGCACGGCGGGAGGACATGCAACCTAGAAAGATGCCCCACTAGTTTTAATGGGGTGGTAACTGCCAAGGGATATGTTTCATTAATGGAATCGAATAAATATTTCGATAGATATGACGTTTAATGATTTAATACAGATCTGCTTAAATCTCGTCTATCTCACTGGGAATATTACTTATTTGCGAATTTGGAATGAATTTAAGAAATTGAATTTTGAAGTGAGCACTATTAACTTATTGAAGAATTGTTGAATACGTTTGAACAGCGATAGATTCTGCAAGAATAATTTAAATCTGTTTAAAGTTATTTTTTGTATGTCATTTATATAAAGAAAATGGATATGTAAATATGTATCTCTAGTAATATTTCTTCTTTATTTTAAAAATGAATAAATGTACATTTAAATCAATTCGTTGCTGTATCTTCATCCACTTAAGCGTATCTAACAACCACTTAACAGACGAATATCTTGCACACAACAGTGTACTTCGTATCGCTTTATTCTGGACTATTTACTGAATATTATACCCTAAATGAAATCTATTGGGTAAACTGAGCTTGTCATTCCGTTTGAAATACATAGAAATAATGAAGGTATAGCTAAATGGATTGGACACCCAAGCATAATTTTAAAAGTTATTTTAATTTGTGCATGTCTGCCCGTCCTCACGATAGTTCCAGAACGGATTTACTTAGAAAGCTGAAATTTTGCACACGAGCTTTTCGAGAAAAAACGAAATTTAAGTTCGGAAATGGAATAAATCAGGCAACTCCTTCGTTGAATTGCCTTGCCATACAAAACTTTGGTTTTCCACTATATATTTAGACACCGCTTGAGAAGGAGTCGACGTAGAGAGCTGAAACCTACACTTGTTAGAATTGGTCAATGATGGAGAAAGAAGAATTATAAGAACTTTTATTTATTTATTTATTTTCATTGACCGATTCTAACAAGTGTAGGTTCGATTCCCGTCCGCGGAAAAATTTATAAAAAAATTGAATTTACAATTTATTTGTGCGCTTTCATCGTTACTGGTTAATGCCAGCAAACGTGGCTTAGTAGGCTAGTAGCAAATTTGATAAGTGCAAGAGGAAAAATCATCTGTCTCGTTAGCTCAGTGGTAAGATCAGTCGCCCGGCAAGCGGAAGGTCCCGGTTTCAAACACCGGACGAGGCGGTTGTTTTTTCTTCTTGTATTTATAAATTTGATTTAGAATCGTTAAAAAAAAAAGTTCTTAAAATTCTTTTTTTTCCATCATTAACCGATTCTAACAAGTGTAGGTTCGATTCCCGTCCGCGGGAAAAATTAATAAAATAAATTAATTAGAATTATCATCATCTTCGTTATATGCATCATCCTTAATTCTAAGGGGATAATAAACATGCAGCAATCGTTTAGACCTTTCAAAGGTTAACCGATTTCTGCTTGGAGAATGCACGTGTGACCAACTTGAAAAAGTCTTTCGATTTGGGCAGATGATACTGGAATCTGCAACAATTTTATGGCCAACTGGGACAGAGTTGGGTGATGCATTGCTGCCATATTCTAAAATAAGTACTAATGGTTTTTTTTATATCTTTCTCGTATAGATTTTTAAAGAATGAAGTTTTCTTTGAAAACTATCCCAATCTTCTATTCCCGTACAATTCAATTTTAATTGTTAAAAAATTTAATTTTTTTATAAAATTATTATAAATTTATTTAAAAAATTAATTTCCATAAATTTTTAACTTATATTTTAGTAAATATATCTTAAAAATCTAACACAAAGCAAAAATGAAATACTGGTTTTTTTAAGCAAACGAGCTATTGTAATTGTTTTAACTGGCTATTCTCTGTACCAAAGTTCTGTCAGTAAAGAGCGATGTATCTGAGGAATATTGTGAGATCTAATCAAATTACTTCGTTTGTAGTTAATCCGCGATTCTTGATATTCTTTAATAATTTGATCTTAAACATCAGGAAGACACGGTGAATAACGACTGTATTCCATGGTAAATTCACCTTTACCTTGTGTACTATACCTGCGTTTATAGTGTACTGAAAGTCCGAGACTGAAGGTTCCATCCGAACTGAAATTCTCCTATAAACTGGTACTGAAAGTCCAAGCCAGTCCCACTTTTAATTGACCTTTTCCCGATTCGGAATTTCGTTTGTGATATGTTCATAAGTAAGGTACTAAAAGACCATAATTTAGATTTCAAAGTGTTTCCTCACTGCTACGGTAATTACCTGGGGGATCATACAAAAATCCCTTTATTGGGAAAGGCTGCAAGGACTTCGTTTCGACACCTCTGGCAGAAAAACAAGAGAGCTCATACTCCATAGGAGGTATCACCTAAACAAGATTAGCTTGGCTGAGTTTTATCTTGAAGCTTCTATCGGATGCTCATGAAACTCGGAACATATGCTCTACAACTGTAAAGTTTTGGCCAGGCGGTGATTACGCCACCTCGAACATGCTTTTCCTCCACTAAACTACCTCAATCCCAGAATGGCTTTAGAGTTTATAAACAGTCTAAACCAAGAAGGGGAGTAAATTGAACGGGGACTGACATGCACATATATAGATACATTTGTGTATTTTTTTTATAAATTCTTACATCAAATTGCACTTTAAAAATACATATAAAGGATAAAATAAAATATCTCTCTAAAAACTAATAAAAACTTCGATGGCCTTAGCAATATCCATTGGAGCTGTAGTGGCACTATTATTATTGTTCAGCACAATTTAAAGTTTTACAGAGAAACTTAGGTCAACTGCTTGCGTTCATACGATACCCTAATGCTGTAACATTACACCATTCTTCTCACAATGTCCAATTGGATGTATTTTATTTGAGTCAACCAAACGCCAAAATTATTATGAATATCCATCTAGCCGTAAGCGTAATCAGGAACCAAAACCCACTTCCACAGTTGCTATGCAAGTAGATGTAATATTTATAAGATCTAAGCTTCCTGCTTCATTCCAATTTAAAAGTCGATTTGTGGTAGATGTTTTGCCTGCTAAAACATTCTACTGCATCACTAACAGTATCCTAGACGATTAAAAGATATAAATAGTTTACTATAACATTTGGGAAATATGACTTATGTAGATATTCACCATTAAATACTCATCCCAATTAAAAACATGAAAACTTTCATATAGGAAAGAAAACTCCTGTTGCCGTAGTTGTAGGACTTATCCGTTCCCCTTGTATTATTGGCTGGAAGTGTTTGTACCAATTTCTTTTTTGTGTTTATTACAAATGTTGAATAGAACTCCTTGCTGGGAGCATTATCACACTGAATACATGCACCCTTACTGCAAGCTTTTCGATATTTAGAAATGCAATTGCCTGAACAGAACTATTTTTGACGTCTGACTATTTTTTTCAATTGACAATTTGAGGAAATGTCACAAGCGATACTTCGCTATAAAAGAGTAGGAAATAATGTTTTGACAGTCGATCACCTCTTCTTTTTTTTCTAATAGTGCAAAGTAATAAGACCCTCTCACTCACTTTGTCAGTAAAATCGCATGTTCGAGTAATGTAAATCAGCCATTAGAGTATACGATTTTGGAAATGAAAGAAGGAAGATTAATTCTGATTAATAAAAATATATATACAACAGGGTGTCCCGTAAGTCGACGTCAAGCCGGAATCGGGTAATAGACCAAATCATAAAAGTTACCAGAAAAATATAAAAAAAATCTAAGTTATGTATTTTTCAAATTATAGACATTTCTTTTGTTTTCGAGAAAATGTACACCTTGTTATGGTTTTTTAGCTCCTGCTGCTATATATCTTTACTTTTTTTCAATTTTATTTTTCTTATGTAATCCCGAATAGTGCTTATGTAACCTGCTGCTTTAAATTCTAAGTCTACTGTTCTAGCTTGGAAGAAAATGTCACATTTTGCCGAACCAAGAATAGAAAATTAATATTTCACCCAAATTTAACTGACTGTAATGAAAAAAAAAATGTACTACGCCAGTTTGGCAAGTAACTTTAAAAGTTGACGTATTTAATAAGGATTCTAAAATGGTATAACACTTGCTACAATATTTCATATATTGATTACGGAAAAAAATAATGTTTTCTTGAAGAAACCTAGTTTTGAACAATTTCTTTTCACCTACTAAAAATGATTCTAGTGTACTCAAAGCTTGCCGTAAGACCGTAACTTTCAGATTTTAGTTTGAGTGAGACGGAGAGTTATTACATGAAGTGTGAGTGAGCAAGATAGTGACGCTCGCTCGTCAAATCAATGAGTTTTTACAAATGTCCATCGTCTACTCTCCACAGAGGGCCGACTTTCAAACCAAGTACATGGTGAAGGAAGAGTTTCTTACCTTACGAGGATGTAGTACCTACTTCAAGCATTGAAGAAGACCCAAGTACTTTGGTACGTGCAATCCAGGAAAGCACAGGAGTGCCTAAAAGTATAGCCTACCGAATTTTACAAAAACATGAGCTCCAGAATTACGGAAGAAGTTGAATTTGTCATCAATGGAAGATTTGCACGTCTGCTAACCCGATCCTTTTTAAGAAGATGTCGAGCTTGTATTGCAGCTGAAGGAAGGCAGTTTGAACATCTTTTGTAAATAATAAATCTTAGCATCCAAATAAATGGTGTTTAATTTTAAACTTAAGGAAAATTTGTCCTAAATTCAACAAAAAGTTAGGAGCTCTAACTTGAAAGCGTCACTATCTGTCTCACTCACATTTCATGCAATGACTCTCCGTCTCAGTCAAACTAGAAGCTCAAAGTTACGGTCTTACGGCAAGCTTTGGGTACACTAGAACCGTTTTTGGTAGGTGAACAGATTTTTTTCGAAACTGGGTTCCTTGAAGAAAATTAGTTTTTTTTCGTAATCTAAGAAATATTGTAGCAAGTGTCATACCATTTTAGAATCCTTATAAAATGCGTCAACTTTTAAAGTTACTTGCCAAACTGGCGTAGTACAATTTTTTTTCATTACAGTCAGTTAAAGTTGGGTGAAATATTAATTTTGTATTCTTGGTTGGGCAAAATGTGATATTTTCTTCCAAGCTAGAACAGTAGACTTAGAATTTAAAGCAGCAGGTTACATAAGCACTATTCGGCATTACATAAGAAAAATAAAATTTAAAAAAAAGTAAAGATATGTAGCAACAAGAGCTAAAAAACATCACAAGGTGTAAATTTTCTCGAAAACAAAAGAAATGTCTATAATTTGAAAAATGCATGACTTAGATTTTTTTTTATATTTTTCTGGTAACTGATCTGATTTGGTCTATCACCCGATTCCGGCTTGACGTCGACTTACAGGACACCCTGTATATATGTATAAGAAAAGAAACTAAGCAAAATTAATATTATTTAAAGTAAAGTATATTCGGAAAAGAAACAAAGAAATATTAATATTATTTAACGTAAAGTATATTCTGAAAAGAAACAAAGAAAAATTAATATTAATTAAGGAAAATTAGAATTTGAAAGAGAAAAGGCATTATTTTATAAAGTTTTTATTTATACTCGCGAGAAGCGGTAATTGAAATAATGAATAATATACTACCATAAATTGAAACAAAGCGAAAACATTGATTAAAGATTTATATACTTTTTTTTTGAAACATTGCATTTTTTTTACTTCCTTTATCGAATGACAGTGGGATGAATTTAAATTAGTAAACGTATGAACGTTGAGAAGCTCACTATGTATTCGTTCGGTACAGTGATTCGGTAGATTTCGGTCAGCGAAGGCGTGATGTAGTAGTGTTGTCCTTGGGGATATTTTCTTCTTCTTACCTTTTGAAATGTCCGAGTTGTGGATGTGGCGATTTTCTTTTCTTCGTCCGTATCTAACTGAAGGTGTCGTTTATTTTCTTTCCATGTAACAATGGAGCCTGTAATTAAATTTTAAAAGGAAAAAAAAGTAACTGTCAACCAGAATGGAGGGTGTGTCACGTACCCACGTTGCGACGAGCTAGCTAATGCAACCAGCAGACAAGCAAACCCCTTGACACACTTGAAAGTTCAATTTCTTTTTTTTAACCTTCAGTATATTATCAGTTATTTAGATGGCAGCACAATTGGATGATGGAGTTTGTCAGTTGATTTCTTGGTAGATGACAGTAATTTATTTGGAGTCGGGCCGACAGTTGCAAATGTGGCGCTGAACATGGTAATTGAGTAAGCAAATAGAGAGCCGGCCATAATTGGCTTCTGTTGGACAGTGACAGATTGGTGCTCAACGATATGCCAAAGTAGGTATATTGACGGACACACAGTCTGTCAATTTAGACAGTTACAAATATGGCGCCCAACGTAAGGTATCTATTTTGGATAAGCTTCACTTGTCTAAAACATATTTTTGTTTTTTTGTGGTTGTTCATTCTACAAATATGACAACCAGTAGTCAGTTGTTTCTGCGGTTTAATCCGGACTTCATTTTTCTTATGTTGTAGTTACGATTCAATTTTATAACTTGGTATTTGACAGTCATCTATTGTGCTGAAGTTTTAAACGTAGTAAGACGTGCTGCTTCTTCTGCAAATGAAGATGAGAAAATCAGTCCCTCTTTCACTGGCTTCAAGTGACTCATGTTCATTTGGCTTCGGTCAAGGCACGGATTTCAGATCTTTAGCGGAACGAACACCTGACATCTTAAACCCGTTTTCCAATTTTTTCTAAAATTTATTTATTGCACCCTCAGTGTACTGGTTTTCTCTCGTGACTATTATGCAACACGGTTCGCTCTCGTCTGACTT
This sequence comes from Dioctria linearis, assembly GCA_963930735.1. Classification (NCBI taxonomy): domain Eukaryota; kingdom Metazoa; phylum Arthropoda; class Insecta; order Diptera; family Asilidae; genus Dioctria; species Dioctria linearis. Next base: position 194,700,801 of record OZ005740.1, read on the forward strand.
CAAGTGACAGATGTTCATTTGGCTTGCGACGAATTGGTTGCCTTATGTAGCGTATACCCCCTTACGATACTTGTTTCTTTTTGTTGTTGTTTGGCTTCTCATCTTCTGTAGAGAAACCCCCATGACTTTCCCAGGGTACCTGAAAAGGGGCGAAAAAGTACATATTTTCGAGAAGTAGCCCTATGCTACTTCTCCATACCAATAAAAAACCTGAAAATAAAAGTCATATATTTCCGAGAAGTAAATAAAAAAATCCTGAAAATAAAAGTTAAACAGTTTTGAGAAGTAGCCCTATGCTACTTCTCCATATTGTATCCCTCCTGCAAAACAAAAAAAAATAAATAAAATGTAAAACCCTGAAATACAAAAGAAACAACAACAGCAAAATATTTTCAGTCGAAAAATTCTAAAATGTGCAAATGTACCGCTTGTTAAGAACTATTTTGTTCTTCTCGCTGATTTGAGTCAAGGTGTTACACTTTGGCCTTTGATGGGGATGCAGCGGCTCTTAAACCACTACACCAAATTAGCTGAAAACAAGTTGATTAGTAGGTAAATAAAATCACTGATTTTTTCGATGCGATGGTTGAAAATTAACTGTATTTCTAATTTATTGAGTCCGTACATTTATATTAATTTATTGCTTATTTTAACAATATCATTTATTGAGTTCGATGAAACAATGAACCCATACAACGATTACATTGCAAAATAGGAATGTAGAAATATGAGAGAAAACATATTGCAATTGCAATGACAAAATGCCCAAAAATGCAAACATGCACATTTACTCGATGAATGAACTGGGAAACTTAATGCTTCCCTGAGTGCACTCCCCTCGTAATGTATGTAAAGATGTAGCATTGAGAAATTAATGACTAAAAATTATCATGATCTGATTTACTTATTCTATGCCAGAAAAATTATATTTTACATCCTCCCCACGTTTGAACCGTGGTTCAAACATGGTTGATCTGGTTAATATGCTGCCTTGGCTGAGGTATAGGCCGTGGATTCTTCATGCAGAGCTTGCAGGCTTCAGCTCAACATTTCCAGACCAGATATATGGCGATGAGTAGGACTGCGAAAAGTGCTATGTAACTGATTGATAATTGATGTATGGTGCTCTCCTGGATCCGTTTGGGTAGACTATCGAGGTTTAGAGATGTGACACGCTCTTGTAACTCCAATAGTTCCTTCAGTTGAGGTTGATATTCCTTGTCGTACTCGGCGTGTGTTAGTGAGTTCGTTGTTTTTAGTTGCTCCACTGACAATCCCAGGATAGTATATGATGATTCCACATTGGTTGTAGATTGATGATGCCCATGAATTGTGATCAATTTTTCTTTTATGGTGCACTGGGGCTGAATTTTTCATAGTCCTGTTCCCTGCAGTACCTTAGAGAACATCTGGTTGTCACACACGACATTTATTGGCGTATTATTATTTGTAATGAACATCCATTGATTGGCGTCAGACAATTGTAACCAAATGGGCTGCTCCAGTGTCTGGGTCAACTTGCAGTGTTCGGACCTTGGATTATTGTTTAAAAAATCCTTTTCACATGCACACATGGTCGCACCTTGATGGTAAATCGGATGTAGTTGATTGCAAAGATGTACCTTCCCTTCTATCGTGGTACATGTGGTCAGTTCTAACTCTGTGATCGGATAAAAACGATCACGGTGTTGCGAGGTCATCAAAAATGGAGAGTGAGTCTGTACAGTGACGAGTGAATTGTTGATCCAGACAGGGATGGGATAGACCTTCAATAAATTAAGCGTTTCCCAATTGACTAGGGGAATTTTAATTTGGAAGATGATATGGTCTTGAGTGATTCCACCCTTTATATTCATCAGTTTGTATAGCTCCAAAATATTGTCTTGATGAATCGGTAGGTTAAGAGTCGATAATAGATTATTTCTTATCACTGCGGCAGCTTGTCGCAGCTGGCTGGGTGTTACCAACAGTGGATTTATTTTTCCGTGAGTTGTGTCAGTGATGACATCTGTTATTAGACCTCGAATATGCTGCAAGTTGATGGTGACTAGGCTCATCTGCAGTGCTAACGATATAAATTGTTGTCGTACTCGTACAGTATCACCTTGCTCATTGAGACGATTCCTTATCTGAAGGATGTAGTTGTCCAAGGAATCGAATTTTTGTTTGATGGCCGCTTGGTCCTTCCTTATGAGGTTTATAGTTGAATCAACGACTGAAGTCTGATTTCTTAGTAAAGTCAGTAGGTGGTCTTCATTTTCATTGATTGATTGGATTGTTTTAGACATCTCTTCCGCATATTGTTGATCAAGCACTCCGAAAAGAACATTGGCTACGTTCCCTACTATATTGAGTGCTCCTCGCTTCTGGCGATTAGGACTTGAATAGGGTGAAAGCAATTCGTTTCCAATTTTTATCTCATTTTGAAGATGCTCAAATTGAGAGATTGTTTGTCGACATGCACTCTTGGGAGTCAATTGGTCACAAAGTATTTGAAGTGTCTTAGTTCCACTTTCCAAAATGTTTAATTCCATCCAATATGGTAGTAAGTTGTAATGAACAATTATTTTCCAGTCTGATGTTATTAAGTTTGTCGCTCCAAGGTCCTCGAAGTGTATGCCTAATTGAGGCTCGAACTGCGTGATTTCGATGAGTTCACCTTTAGCACACGACGGGACCATGAAAACAGTTAGTAATAACGTAAGTAGCGATGTTCCCAGAGAAGTTTTTGTTCGTTTTGTTGCTATTGTAGGTGATGGTTTAGAACTGGCTTGATCTTCGTTTTTCCGTTTGTTCGAACTTGGTCTAAGCGTTTCGTCGTCAGATGCTGTGCAATCCTCTTCAGATGCTCTTTCTTTATCTGGGCCTTCCTCCATAGGTAATGGAGCCAATTTATGTATTGGTCTGCGAAGGACTCCCTTTGACGTTCTTACATCTGCCACCCGAACATAACCATCCTTTCCTTTAAGAACCTCTACAATTCTGCCTAAGGGCCACTGCTGCACTGGTGTATTATCTTCTTTCAAAATGACAAGCATTCCTGGCTTGGCATTGGGTGATGGTTGTTTCCACTTAAATCGATACTGTAGCTCATTTAGGTATTCCGAAGACCACCGTTTCCAAAATTGCTGTTTTATATCATAAACTAACTCCCATCTTCTAAGCAATTTAGTCTTTATAGATTTTGCTTGTGAATCAATTGGTGCTGTCAGCGGTCCACCTATCAGTAAGTGCCCAGGTGTTAGAGCATTAAGATAATTGGGATCTGAAGATAGTGGCGTTAGAGGGCTAGAATTTAGAATTACCTCTACATCAACCAGGGCGGTTTCAAGTTCTTCATATGTTAATGAAGCCGAAGATATTGTGCCAACCAAAAGATGTTTGGCTGACTTTACGGCGGCCTCCCACAACCCGCCAAAGTGTGGAGAGCGTGGAGGAATAAAATGGAAGTCGATTCTTTTCTGACTGCACATGGTCGTGATTTTTTGTTGTCCTTGATCGGAATGGATTGCTTCAGAGAGTCTTGCTAGCTGGTTTCTTGCTCCCACAAAGTTAGTGGCGTTATCGCAGTATAAATTGCGACAATGTCCTCGTCTACCTATGAAACGTTTTAATGATCCGATGAATGCCTCCGTAGTAAAGTCACTTACAACCTCGAGGTGAACTGCCTTGGTTGCGAAGCAGCAGAATATTGCCACATACGCTTTTTGCGGTCGTTTCCCTCGAAATTTATAGTGAATCCAGATGGGTCCACAAAAATCAACTCCACTGTTGATAAAAGGCCGTGCTGGTTGAACCCTGGCTGCTGGCAAATTGCCCATCATTTGTATCATCATTTTGGGCTTGTTTTTGTTACATTGAATGCAATGTTGAACTATTGAACGCGCAATTCCCTTTCCTTTTAAAGGCTAAAAACGTTGACGAATTGCTGATAGAAGCCCTTGCGGTCCTATGTGATAGTTCCTTTTGTGACTCTCTGACATAATGAGTTTGGTTAGCTCATTTGAGTGCGGTAGCAGCATTGGATGTTTCGAGTCATATGTAAGTCCAGAGTCTTGAAGTCGACCTCCAACTCGTACAATCCCTCTTTCGTCCAAAAATGGTGCCAGCGTAGCTAGTGGTCTTTGCTTGGATACCTCTTTATACCGTAGGAGATGACGTATGTCTTCTTGAAATTCTTCTTGTTGTATTAGCTTGATTATGTTGAACAAGGCTTCATCTAACTCTGAAGCAGTCAGCATTGTCGAAATTATCGCATGTTTTTGTCTGCACCTTGAAACAAATCTTAGCACATACCCAGTTACTCACTTAAAGGCACTTTCACATAAAACTCAAGAATCGAAATAATATAAACCGAAAAACTCAATTTATTCCACTTTAAAACAAGATTTTTGTTCCAATGATTAATAAAATCATAGGAGATTGGATAAACTAATAATTTTGCTAATAAAATAGTATATTTATCTTAGAATTTTTAAGAAAACACAACTTTTATGATTTATCGGACTAATTTTTCCGCCGAAAAAGTTTTTCGGCCAATAAAATATAAAAGTTGTGTTTTTCTTCAAAATCTGAAATAAATATAACTATTTCCTCAGTAAAATTCTTAGTTTATCCTATTTCTCTGGATTTTATTAATCATTGGAACCAAAATCTTGTTTTAAAGTGGAATAAATTGAGTTATTCGGTTTATATTTCTCTGTTCTTGTTTTTGATGTGAAAGTGCCTTAAGTCTTTCAAAGGAATTTCTATGATCAATATTGTTGATGAAATGCGTACTCTTGTCTTCAATTTTGGTTGCAGTTACAGCAAGTGCTGCTCGTTTTCTTTCCAAATCGAAATCGGATATCTTTGTGTAAGGTGGAGGCCATATATCTTCGCTCCCATGTAGAAAAAGTGGTCCGTAAAACCAAAGATTACAGGACTTTAATTTTTCGGATGATAGACCTCTTGAGAGAACATCTGTTGGATTTTCTTCCGACTTGACATGCCTCCATTGTTGAGGAGGTGATAATGTTTGAATGGAAACTATTCTATTACCTACAAAGGTCTGCTCGGAGGTAGACGTAGAATTAATCCAATCTAATACGATCTTTGAGTCACACTAAAGAAAGCTTGGTACTTGTTCTAGCTTGGAATATGTTTTTACTCGTTGGAGAAGCTCCGCTCCTAGTTTGGCAGCGCATAACTCAAGTCTGGGTACTGTTAGTTTTTTCTTGGGAGCAACCCTTGACTTTGCGCAAAGGAGACGCACAATCACTCTTCCTTCATTATTTATTGATCTAATGTATATAACAGTTCCAAAGGCCTTCTCTGACGCATCTGAAAATGCGTGGATTTGAATTACTCGTGGAGTGTTTCCTGCAAACATATGTCTTGGAATACGAATTTCATTTAATGCTGATAGATTTGTTCGGAAATTCATCCATTTCGTGTATAGTTCTTCTGTGAGTGAAGCATCCCAATGAAGCTTGAGCTCCCATAGTTCTGGCAAGAAAATTTTTGCCCTGATAACAACTGGAGCCATAATTCCCGAAGGATCGAAAATTCGAGCAATTTCTGATGCCACTGTTCTTTCAGTTGATTTCAATCCTTCATTTACTGTAAGTTTTGTTTGAAATTGATCGATTTTTGGTAACCATTTTAAGCCCAATGTCTTTATACAAGAAGTTTTTTCATCTGAAAAATCTAGTTTCACTTCTTGATCTTCTGGTGGTATGCCATACAATAGTTGAGAGTGGTAGGCACACCACTTGCGTAGTTTAAATCCAGCTTCCTTCAAAATTCCGGTTAACTGCATTTGCATGTCTCGAGCCATGGCAAGACTATCTGCTCCTGTCATCACGTCATCTACATAGAAATCCCGCAGGAGTACCTGGGCTCCAACAGGGTACTTAGTAAGCTCTCTCTGGGCTAAGCGCTGTGGACATTTGGTTGCTAGGTATGACGCAGATGATGTTCCATATGTAACAGTGCGTAGTTGGTAGCACTTTAATTCCTGATGTGGATCACTTCGCCACCATATAAGATGATATTTTCTGTCCTCTTCCTGGAGAACAACTTGCCTGTACATTTTCTCTATATCTGCCGTGAACACAAAACGAGGCAGACGGAAACGCAGCAGTATTGAGAACAGGTCATCTTGGATTGTCGGGCCCTTGTGGAGAATGTCGTTCAGTGATATGTTTGTGGAGGTCTTCGCTGAGGCGTCCAAAACCACCCTTAATTTTGTTGTGCTGTTATCAGGCTTCAACACACAATGATGAGGAAGGAAGTATTTAGGCGTTGGTACAGAGTTCACATTAACTTCTTCCATGTGACCCAAATCTATAAATTCGTTCATAAATGTTGTGTACTGATGTCGCAGGTCACTGTTTTTGTTGAGTTTTAGTTCTAAGACGTAGAACCTTCGCAACGCAATCTCTTTCGACTCGCCTAAAGTTTTCGGATCTTCTAAAAGTGGAAGCCCAACAATGAATCGTCCTTCTGAATTTGTTTTTACTGTTTGATTGAAAAGCTCTTCACATTGTCTTTCTGCCAATGTTGTAGTAGTGGCTTGAGATTCATCTACATCTTCAATTTGCCAAAAATTTTCTAATAAGCAGTCTATATCCATATCATCAGTAAACACACACCGCACGTTGCTTTGGACTCTGCGGTCTGATTTAGCCTTCCAGTCACAACCCATCCGAGTATAGTGTTTTGAAGAGCGGGTAGATCTTCTCCTAGCTTAATCTGCCCGATGGATAGTAACTGCAAGAAAAATTCAGCTCCTAATATAAGATCAATTTGATCAGGTTTGCAGAAGGCGGGATCAGCCAGTTGTATATTTTTTGGTATGGACCAGTTTGATATATTTAGTGGTTGGCTCGGATGTGGAGAAATGATGTTGTTTAAAACAAATGCTTCTACCCTTGTGGAAAAGCCATTTATTCTTGAATTAAGCTGAACGTTAATTCTTTTTTGAGCTTTCTGGCTTGCTTGTCCAATGCCTTGAATATGCATGGATGCGTGCGATGGAGTAATGCCGAGGTTCCTGACTGCTCGTTCGCTTATTAGGTTTAGTTGGGACCCGGAGTCGAGAATGGTTCTACACTCTATTTCCTGTCCCTGGTTGCTTCTGAGTATAACAAGTGCTGTGCTGAGAAGTATATAATTTCTTTGATTGGATTTCATAGATGTGTCAATGGGTGTTGCTCAGAATTCGTGCTGGCAGCTGAGATCAAGCTGGACTCCCCTTCTTTCGATGAGGCGGATATTGCCGTTGATGACGTATCCACTTTTCTTGCTGATGGCTCACTATGCACTATAGTATTGTGTTTGCGATTGCACTTTGTGCATCCACTTGCTGAACATGTTGATGCGCTATGTCCTCTTCTTAAGCAGTTAAAGCACAAATTGTACCTTTGTAGTATAGTCCGCCGATCACTTGGTGCCATCTTCAAAAATTGTTGGCATCTGAACAGTGGATGATTCTCATGGCAAGTTACACACTTCAGGTTGGATTCGACGACTGAAGCCAATGATGATGATCTAGACATTTCTTGACTCTTGCCAATTCCTTCGGATCTTTTGACTTTGTTTCCCAGAACTTCTTAGGACTGGATGCGTGTTTCAAGGAATGCAAGAAAATGTTTCAATGTCTGCAGACACTTCGGATTCGATAGCGATTGTTCATAGAGCGTGTGTGTGCTTCTGTCTAGTTTCTTATATAAGATGTGTAGCAATAATGAGTCCCAGCTAGCAATTGATATCCCAAGATTTTGTAGTCCCATTAAACACTCTTGTGTAACATCGTGCATAGTTTTAATTGAAGTGGCTGACGGGGCATCTGTAGCATGAGATGGTTGATTTAACAATTTGTTAATGAGTGCAGCAACAAGCAACCTTGGGTTTTCATATCTCTCTTGAAGAAGCTTCCAAGCACTATTGTAGTTTTCTTCAGATAAACTGAGATGTCTGACTAATTTTTCTGCTTCTCCAATAAGGTTCGTCTTCAGATACCACATCTTCTGACAGTTGCTTAAGGCTTGGTTACGGACCATTTGGGAGAATAGGTCATAGAACTGCCGCCATTTTGCATAACCTCCGTCAAACTTTGGGAGCGTAATTTTTGGTAAACTTAACATCGTGCTATAATGAGGCTTGGCCTGTGATTGGTACCTGTGGCTGTTCATCTAGTTTGGATGAAATAAGAATAAGGTAGTATTGCACCCTTTCTTCTGTCTTAATGTATTCAGTAGCATCGTATCCCATCTCAGTTTGATCTTCGATTAATTCATACATCCGTTGGTTTTATTCTTCTAGCTGGGTCCAGTATTTGTTTATGGACTGCCCTTTCAATTCGTAGAAACACCGGGGATACTCAGCTTGATCTAGATTCTCCAGGCTATTAATAAGACGACGTAATGTTTCTATTATTGCCTTCTGCCGGCGGATCAATCTCACAACTTCTAATGAATCATCAGCTTTAAATTCAGATGTTATATCGTCTTCTTTGTTGATTGTATCTGTAGATGCGAATACCTTTGCATTATGTGGCTTATTTGAGTCAGTATTAGTTTTGTTGGCACCATGCTCTAATGGAAAATTCCCTTGCTGGGCACGCTGTTCTCTTCTGCGAATCATCTGTGTAAAATAAGCCTGATACCTTTCAAACGTTTCGCGTGTTGTCTCATAGCAGTTGGATGTAAAATAGACGTGACTGATCGGAGGTTCAGGTAGGAGTCGAATTTAATTATCCACAGCTTCAAATAAATCCCAGGCTGCTATTAAGCGTCGTAAACGCTCCGTGTAGTAAGCCGACGTAGTTTTTCTATCGATGGAGTCTTTCTTATAATTGTCAATGATCCTTAAAATCTCCTCCTTATAACCCTTTTGCTCAATAGCTAACTGATCCATGTCTCTATGCTTATTTGCCATCTCTTCATCGCTCGATTTGCTTAGTTCTCTGTACTAATCGTCTTTGGCTGGTAAGTGATTCAAGTGATGCACCTGAATCACGTCGGGGTCCCCAATGTTAAGAACTATTTTGTTCTTCTCGCTGATTTGAGTCAAGGTGTTACACCAAATTAGCTGAAACAAGTTGATTAGTAGGTAAATAAAATCACTGATTATTTCGATGCGATGGTTGAAAATTAAGTGTATTTCTAATTTATTGAGTCCGTACATTTATATTAATTTATTGCTTATTTTAACAATATCATTTATTGAGTTCGATGAAACAATGAACCCATACAACGATTACATTGCAAAATAGGAATGTAGAAATATGAGAGAAAACATATTGCAATTGCAATGACAAAATGCGCAAAAATGCAAACATGCCCATTTACTCGATGAATGAACTGGGAAACTTGATGCTTCCCTGAGTGCACTCACCTCGTAATGTATGTAAAGATGTAGCATTGAGAAATTAATGACTAAAAACTATAATGATCTGATTTACTTATTCTATGCCAGAAAAATTATATTTTACACCGCTAGTCAACTAAAATTCCACAAAACCAAGTGGCAACTCACCTAGCCGTAAGACATCACGCGACACCACCATGCAATACATTAGAGCAAGCCCGCCCGAAATTCTCAGAAATATGTTGCTACATTGTAGGTGTTCTGTGGCAACGATTTCTGCATGAAAATGATACACACACAACCACTCATATAGCCGGCAGTACGATCGCCAGTAAAAATTTCGGATTCCGACCGACGACGAACGGCTCGTCTGTCGGTTGGGTGTCGTAGCGGCTGTGATATAGGGAGACGGCGTGAACTCGCGGAGTTGATTACAAATCTTTGTGGAGTACGGTGGCAAGTTGTCGCGCGGAGATCTTTCCTTTGGATTTTCAAGTCTTGAGTCGCTTTTGGGTCTCGTTTGCTTTGTCTATCATACCGCCTCAGTGAATTACCGAATTTTCCGGGAAAGAAATAGTTTATTTTCGTAGAAAGCGTGTCCGTTATAACTCGTTTTTTTATCTCTATATATTTACCTGCATTGGCAGTGAACTGTATTAAGTGATCTCCACATAATTCCCTGAAATGGAATAAAGTTGTATTTTTGGAAATTATAGTGTTTCGGGTACTTACCTGCGTCAGCAGCAAAATTTCGTTTTATTTGTTCTTCACGCATTTCTGAAACTGGAAGAAAGGATTATTACCAGTGGAAATTGTGTCGTTAATAATTAGGTTTTTTCTATATATTTACCTGCATTGGCAGTGGATTTAATTCGTTCTTTACATAATTCTTCGATCTGAAAGAAAGGATTATTACCAGTGGAAATTGTGTTAATAATAATTAGTTTGTTATATTTACCTGCACTGGCAGTGGATTCTATTCGTTCTTTACATAATTCTTCGAACTGGAAGAAAGGATTATTACCAGTGTAAATTGCGTTAAGAATAATTAGTTTGTTATATTTACCTGCGCTGGCAGTGGTTTCTATTCGTTCTTTACATAATTCTTCGAACTGGAAGAAAGGATTATTACCAGTGGAAATTGTGTCAATAATAATTAGTTTTTATATTTACCTGCATTGACAGGAAACTTTATGGATTTATTTTCCATATCATTCCCTGAGCTGCAATAAAGTTTTATTAGTGAAAAGAAAGCTATAATGTTTCGTATACTTAGCTGCGTCGGCAGCAAAATTTCGTCCTAATTGTTCTTCACGCATTTCTTCAAACTGAAAGAAAGGTTTATTATCAGTGGAAATAGTGTCAATAATAATTAGTTTTATATTTACCTGCATTGACAGGAAACTTTATGGATTTATTCTCCATATGATTCCCTGAGCTGCAATAACGTTTTATTAGTGAAAAGAAAGCTATAATGTTTCGTATACTTAGCTGCGTCGGCAGCAAAATTTCATCTTATTTGTTCTTCACGCATTTCTTCAAAGTGGAAGAAAGGATTATTACCAGTGGAAATTGTGTCATTAACGATTATTTTTTTTTTCATATTTACCTGCACTGGCAGTGGATTTTATTCGATCTCTACACAATTCTTCGAACTGAAAGAAAGGGGCGATAGATGTGCGCGAATTATCTGACACTGAATTTGTTATTGTTAGTACAGTGACTTTGATTTTGCTCACTTGTTATGCTCTAAAGTTAGACTACGATTTTGTGCCTGAAAACAAGAAATTTGAGTTTTTCTTCACGTGAAATGAAAGGACTCAGTGAATCTTGTTGTTTTTTTTTAAATTATCCGCGCACCTGCTGAGTTGCTAGTGCAAATGTTCCGCCATTCATCCCGAAAATCATGAGAAAGGACGACATGTTATAACTAAATAGTATGTTAAGTGATAATCAGAAAAATGTTAATCAAGTAAAAAGTGAATAACCGAGAGAAGGAATTTTAGACAAATGAATATGATTTTTTAAGTAACAAGCAAGTAACAAAAGAAAAAAAAGAGGTCAATGCACCCAATGAAAGTTTAAATGAAATAAAGTCCGAAAGCACCCACAAACATAGGTGAAAAGGATACAAAAAAGAGGCCAATGAGCCCACATAGTGCTGCGAGTCTGCTGTTGCGTCATACACCTGGAAGAAAAGGGGTGCACCTCAGCTAAATCCAATCACCAGTTCCAGCCGGCGTTAGATATCTTCGCGTAGGGTAACGTACCTTTTGTCTTGTGAATTAAGTAGGTTTTAGCATCATCATTTTCTTTTGTGTTGTTAATTTAGTATCTCAAGATTTCTTTTAGCTCACTTAGCATAGGTAAGATAGATTCTTGTCAGCCCGTAGGGCTAACTTAGGCTAGGCTATTGTTAAGGATTGTAGATTAAGATCAGTAAGTAGGGTTATCTTAGACTAGGCTAATGCTAAGAATATTGCGGATTTTGGTAGTGTGTAAAAGACAAAGAGTAAGGATGAACGGTGGATACTCCGCAGAAATAAATTGAGCTTTATAGCTGTGCTGTCTTCAAATTTGAGTTCTTTCTTTGTTTTTTTTTCTCTTTCGTTAAATAATTTTTTTTGTGTACATGGGTCCACATACAGAAATGAGTGAGTAAGTTCCGTGCGAGGGAGGGGTGAAGGCCTGATGGATCGGCGTTAGCACACAGATGGGGCTGAGCATTTTGATACGGCTTTGGAGGCTTAGCCAGGGTGGATGGGGGCGATTGGACCCAATATTACCCAAAGCCGGAGCCTCAACAACACCGGAACCCCCCTCTCAGCTCTCTAACTCTCTCTCAATTATTCAGCTTCCAGCGTTGAAAACTCTCCGGGTGAATCAGCACTTGTTCGGCGTTACTGAGGGCTCCTGTTCTTCTTCTTTTTGCAGCATTTAATAAAGTAAATTTTCTTCTTTCTAGGCTTTCAGATTCCACAAGGAGAAGGAAGCCTGCATAGATATTTTTTTTCTGTCTGTCTGTCCGTCTACAGTCACACACTCAAGTGCTTTTTTTTAATTGTCCGTCCGTCTGTCCGGTCAAACATTTTGCTTCTTTATGCACAGCTTAACAAGCATTGAAGGGATGTGGGTGGCAAGAACCACCCCAAGCCGGGTGATCGCTAGCGGTATACTCGCTGTGCAGCCACCCACGCATATCCCGGACATGATTTTTGTAACAAGAGGTATCGGATGCGGTATGTATCTACATCCAGGTACAATTGGATGTAGGTAGATATGTCGGCTGACAAACTCTTTGTTACAAATGGCGCCCAAATTTAGGTTTCTTTTTGTGTTTAGTCAAACCTCCCTTGACTAAAAAGACATCACTGTTGGAAATTATTTTTGATATTTTTATATTTCGGGTCGCCCATTTGCGTTACAAATGGCGCCCAAGTTCAGGTTTTTTTTTTGTGTTTAGTCAAGCATCCCTTGACTAAAAAGACATCACCTTTGGAAATTATTTTTGATATATTTATATTTCGGGTCGCCCATTTGCGTTACAAATGGCGCCCAAATTGGAGTTTTTTTGGCCTTTAGTCAAGCATCTCTTGGCTAAAGTGCAATTACTATTTGAAGAATCATTCCTAAATTGTTGGTTACCATTATTAGATCTTTTTTTCCTGTAATGGAAGGCCTCAGTATTTTAAACTGACTCAAGTGATTTCGGTTTACTTCAAACTGGTTTGTCGATGAAACTTATGCTATCTTTTGTGTGCAACAGTGTGTCACCGGTCGTCGGTTGCCTGGCGGGATGCACGGCGCTGGGTTTACGCAGAGCTCGTCTTGCTTCTGTAAAGTGCGTTACTTTCATGATAGCTTCTTCTTGGCTCTCGTTAGGGTCGACCTTTGTATCGCGGCTGGGTCACTCGACCATGGTTCTGGCTGTATGTGCGATGCTGAATTGCCTTCGGTCAAATCTAAGTTAATTTCTACCCTAAATTTAACAGTTTTCTGTTGTTTAAGTGCTCACCTCCTCGGCAACAAGCGAGTCCTGTGCGCGAGGCATACCACCTTTGAAGCCAAGCTTCGGCTCGTGGACGCCGAGATGACGACCACTTGACAGTTTTACCTGCATGACGAGCTGGTCAGCTGACCGAAACCTTGCAAGTTGTTGAACGGTGTTCTTCTTTAGATTCGCACCAGATTTTTCTTGTTCAAACCCTTCTTCCCTTATTATTAAATTCTGGAATCCCTCTTGGTGCTCCTTGTTGGAAGTGTGAGTTGTTCAGTTTGCAGTGGTCAGTTAGCGTTGTATACAATGCATACGTTTTTGAAATTAATTCCGCTTACATCTGCTGGTTCCAGGGAGAAGCCAGTATATTATTAAATTTCTATGATGTTCCGGGCTCTGAGCCACTTTAGTTTTGGGTTTCGTAAAGGTGTTTTGAGATTTGTATTGTCACAATGGGCATACATAAGCATTCACAGTTTTTTTTTTGCTTGGTAATTATTTTGAGTTATTAATACATACAATCGGCTACTGCTTCTCTCCTGAGTACTGGCAACCACTGAATCACTGACAACTCACATCCGCCTTTGATATCAACTTCACTACCCTGCCAAGTTAATGGACGTTGTCTATCCTTTCTGATTTTTTATCCTTGGTAAAATAGTGTTCGTCCTGATCATCCTAACATGAGACGGCAGCCCTTCAGGCTCCGGTTCCAAAATTTTAGTTTTCTACAATTGCTAGTATGGACTGACTGATGTGCATGATTGAACAATATTCGGTGGCGAAGAGAGAGAGAGAGAGAGAGTGTTTTGCCTTTTTCTGTCCAGCTGGGCTGGAAAATAGAATTTTTTTTCTTGTTGTTGTGCTGTGTGAGAGGATGTCCTTCCGTGTTGATCCGTCATACCGACACCCCCCTTCCTTAAGTGAAGAACGTTAGTAATACGCATAGTATAAATCGATTGCTCGTGTAAGACACGCAGAACGTATAATCTCAAATCAGAGTAGTGTTTCTTTTAATCGTATCGGCACAGTTCGTAGGACTTCCCATCGTCATTATTATTAACGTTTTTTTTTAAATATATATCTGAGACGATTTTTTCGGCTGAATTAGCATAAACACATTTCTACATTCTTTTTTTTGGTTTTTTTTACATACATACTTGGCACAGTTTCAGGTGAATATTATCTTTCATTGGTAGAGATGCATTCTCTTCACTAGGCTTACTTGGCACAATTTTTCAGCTGAATTAGCTTCAGCATTAGTATAATCGAATTTATTTTTCGTTTATTTATACATTTGGCACAATTTTTGTGGGAATAATCTTGTAGCGTTCTGCCCTCACGCTACTTGCCGGTTTTCTTTCTGTTTTCTTTTCTCTTCTTTTCATCATCAACAAATTCCCTTTTCTTTTCTTTCTTCTCCTTTATCTCCCCCTTTAAATTTTTTTTTATCCTTACCCATTTTCTTTTATTTTTAATGTTGTTCCTCGGGTACCTAAAAAGGGGCAAAAATTGAAATACTTTCGAGAAGTAGCCCTATGCTACTTCTCCACATTATAAATCCCTAAAAAAATTTCAAATCTATATACATATATGTTGGCAAGAAGTAGCCCTATGCTACTTCTTCATATTAAGAAAGTCCGGAAAAATGTAAAATGTATATTCGTAAGAAGAAGCCCTATGCTACTTCCTCATATGTTAAAAATTCCTGAAAAGATGAAATTTATATTTTCAAGAAATAGCCCTATGCTACTTCTTCATATTAACAAAGTCCTGAAAAAATGTAAAATTTATATTTGCAAGATGTAGCCCTATGATACTTCTTCATATTTTAAAAATTCCTGAAAAGATGAAAACATATTCGTACATACCCGCATTTATCCGGAAAAAAAAATAATTCGGCAACGCAGCAAAAACCTCTTCACTCCCAAATCCAACTGGAAAAAAAACATAAAATCATAAAATTTGGCATCTACGCCCCATTTTCAGTGCAAAAATTTCCAGGCAGATACCGTTCGTCATCAGAAATTCCAGCGAACGAACGGCAACTCGCCCAGCTGTAAAACATCACGCGATATCATCACGCAATGGATTACAGCAAGTCCGTCAGAAATTCTGGGAAAATCGTTGCGATACGGCTGGTCGCCGGTGGCAACGATTATGCCCGTAAGTCGCGAGCGAACGAAGAATTCTCGCGATTGAACCGACGAACGAACAAAGATACCCGGCCTGTCGGTAGCGAGAGCGAGGAACGGTTGCGATGTAGGCAGACTGTGCGAAATCACCAAGGAGTTTTTAATCGAGATCTTGAGCAGTACGGATCGAATCGGGTGGCAAGAAAATAGCTTCTTTAAGCACGGTGCCTGTTTTTCATTACTGCGGTAGATTGTTCTGGCATGTTTTGTCGCGTTTGGTTTTTTTTATGATTCAAATAAGATAGTTTTCTTTTTTGGAAGCTTGATGAGATATTGCGCGTTACTTGAAATAAGATCTCATAAGTTTTTTTATTTTGTGTCCGTTAAAGATAACACAATCGTTTACTTACCTGCGTTAATGCAGAAGAACGTTTGCACTAAAATGACCTAGCGCGTTACCTGGAATAAAGATTGCATAAATAGTTTTTGTGTTTATTGATGATTACACAATGGTTTGATTACCTGTGCTCAAGGTAGAAGAACGTCGCGTCCAGATGACATAGTGTGTACTTAAAATAACAGTTACGTGAATAGATATAGTGCGTTACCTGAGAGGGAATCTCATAAATATCTTTGTTAGTGCCTATTAATGACTAAGTAATAGTTTTACTTAGCTGCATTAATGCAGAAGAACTTTGCAGTAAAATGACCTAGCGCGTTACTTGGAATAAAGATTGCATAAATAGTTTTTTTGTGTTTATTGATGATTACACAATAGTTTGATTACCTGCGCTCAAGGCAGAAGAACGTTACAGTCAACTGATTTAGTACGTTATCTATAATAGAAATCACATAATTATTTTAGTGTTTATTAAAGATTAAAATTATAGTTTTGATTACCTGCGCCAATGCAGAAGAAAGTTGCAGTCAAATGATTTAGTGCGATACCTAGAATAGAAATTACATAATCATTTTTGTGCTTATTAGTGATTAAAATGACAGTTTTGAATACCTGCTCCAATGCAGAAGAACGTTACAGTCAACTGATTTAGTAAGTTATCTATAATAGAAATCACATAATTATTTTAGTGTTTATTAAAGATTAAAATTATAGTTTTGATTACCTGCGCTAATGCAGACGAATGTCGCAGTTAGACGAAATAGCACGCTACCTGAAATAGAAATTACACGTTTATTAACGATTAAAACAGTCGTTTTACTTACCTGCGTCAATGCAGAAGACCGCTGCAGCCAGCTGATTTAGTGCGTTACCTAGAATAGAAATTACATAATCATTTTTGTGCTTATTAGTGATTAAAGTGACAGTTTTGATTACCTGCTCTATTGCAGAAGAACGTTACAGTCAAATAATTTAGTGCGTTACCTAGAATAGAAATAACATAATCATTTTAGTGTTTATTAATGATGAAAATGACAGTTTTGATTACCTGCTCCAATGCATGAACGTTACAGTCGAATGATTTAGTGCGTTACCTAGAATAGAAATTTCATAATTATTTTTGTGTTTATTAGTGATTAAAATGACAGTTTTACTTACGTGCGTTCAATGCAGAAGGACGTTACCATCAGATAATATAGTGCGCACCTGAAATAAAAATTATGTAAATATATTTCTTTGTGTCTAAGGACAACAATAATAATTTGTGCTTATCTGCTACAACGCAGGAGAATCCTTGCCACCATAAATCGGTGCCTACCTGGAAGGGAAACTCCCTACCATTCCAGGATTATACATCCATGAAATCCAGTAATTGGCGCGTGTCTGAAGAAAACAAAAAGGAGTGCCACACCTTAGGCGACAGAAGAATTTTCGCATCAAAGTTTAACCCATGTGGCGATCAATAGCATCTAAATAATCAGGACTGAGTGTTGGAGATACCAGACGGCACAAACCCGCCCCACCTCACCTTGGCGTTTGGCAGGTATTTAAGAAGTTTAAGTTAACTATATATATATATATATTTCGGCACACAGGTTATTTTTTTTTGTGCTCAAGATTTGTTATATTTGATTTTTTTTTATATATATATTTTAATCTAGATATGAGTTAAGGTTACGATAGGTGAGGCATTGTGAGTCACTTACCTTTAGTTATATGTAAGCCAGGTATAAACCTTAGGTTTTGATAGGTTAGTAGGGCCCATCAAGTGACGTAATGATGTCAAGACAATCATTGGGTTTTTTTTTGTAGAAAGTAAGATTATGTAAGGATGAATGAACTCGTAAAAGTACCAAGAAAAGGAAATGAATAAATAAATTTTGCTTAATACATATATATATACTCTCTGGGTCATTTTTTTTTTATATTTCGCCCCGGCCCGTGGGCATTGACACTTAACTTTCTTTTCAGATTCTTCTTCGAACTTTCATCTTTTAGGTACTACTAGTGTGATGCTAAAGGCAAGGTGACGAGGGACGGAGAATTGCTCCTGTGACTAGCCGCTGGGTTGGATTTTATCGAAATTACTTCGGCTTCTTGCCTCCTTCGCCATTCCGTACGGATGTCGGCCTAGGTGACACATACGGTGGCGTGATGGCCACGGGGTAGCCTGAGCACACACACACTTGCTACTTTGGGGCTAAGAATCCTACACTGACTGCGACGTCTTAGGCAGGGTGGATGGGGGCGATGGGCCCAATCTGAGTCCAGTCAGGACTCCGCATACATCAGGAGTCCACGTTGTCTCTCTCTCCCTTCCTCTCGACGTTGGACTCTCCGGGTGGTTGCACATTTGTACGGCGTTGCTATTACAGTTTGTTTTGTTACGGCTCAGCGCATCGCTGGTAATATTTAGATTGAATCATTTTCAGCGTTTTTTTTTAGGTTGCACCATGGAGACGAATCGGCAGTACGACGTGAACGAGCAATTATATTATATACCTGTTCATCTACTCTTTTCTTTCCGTCTGTCTGTCTGAAGTCCCCACAAGACGAACAAGCCTCATTCATTCAATTTCTTGTATTCTTTTATTATCTTTTCTTTTGGTTCTCGCACAGCTTTCAAGCATCAAGGGATGTGGGTGGCAAGAACCACCCCAAGCCGGCTGACCGCTAGCGGCAATATGCTGTGCGGCCACCCACACTAATCCCGAGATGAATTTTGCAGCAAGAGGTGTCAATTGCAGCGCCTATCTGCATTCATTGTTGGATGGATGTAGGTAGACCTGGCAATGGGCCCGCTCTTCGCCACAATGGCGCCCAAACAGGTTTTTTTCACTTAGTTAAGCTTCACTTGATTAAGGTGCAACTGCAAATTTCAGAATTATTTCTGGTCGCTCATTGTGCTTCGCTACAATGGCGCCCAAATGTGGCTTTCTTTCCGGCCTTTGGTCAGGCCTCTCTTGATCAAAGTGCAAGTTTAGTTTAAAGTTTTATTTTGATTTTTCTGGTCACTCATTTGTGCTTCGCTACAAATGGCGCCCAACTTCGGTTTTGTTCTTTTGATCCTTATTCAAGCTTCTCTTGACTAAGATGCATATTTTTCTGTCTTTCGTTTTCGCGGCTTTAAGTTTTGGTAAAAGTCTATCTTTGATATTCCTGCCTCAAGCCTTTGGTTTATTTTTTTTTGTGTTTAATGTTTTTCGACACTATACTTTAAAAATTATGTCGCTAGTTTCATATCGTTTTGCTTCGTCTTCAAGCTATTCAGTACTCTCTCCTCAAGTTCGATTTTTTTTTGTAAGTTCTATATTGCGTAAGTCAATTCATTTCAAATGAGGCTCTTTTCGTAAATTGAAACAAGCCACTTCAGCTTGCTGGAGCGAGTTGTCTTGCTATGCCGCTAATGGTTTGGTCTACGCAGAGCTACCCTTTTCTCCCGTAAAGCTCGTTGCTTTCGTGGCAGTCCCTTTTGGCTCTCGTTAGATCTGGCTTTGGTGGCTGGCGGGATGGCTCGTGATTTGGCTTCCTTGGTGCAACCACGTAAATCTCCTCTAGTCACATTCAAATAACATATACAATTTTTATTTCTTCTTGAATTTTATAACCTCCATGATGAAGTTCCATCTTCCTCGGTAGGTAGTAGGTTTTGTACGCTAGGCGTACTTTCCGAGGCTAAAGCTTCAGCCCATGAACGCTGGGAAGATGATCACTCATCGACAGAGGCTTTCCACATTTGCAGAAGCGCGGCCATATCTCAGCCCGTCGTTAAGTTGGTGAACGGCGTTCACCTCGTGACTCGGCAAGATCCTTGGCAATGGGTTTGAGTTGGCCAGCCTTAAATTTCCCATATCGATTGAAAAGCTGGTTCACAGTTTTATTTCAAATTTTGTTACTCCTCCGTCAGTGGCTGTCGTAAGACATCAGTACTGGTAATGCATGGTGATCGGATGGACAGTGGACTTGGAACGTTGTATGCGAAGCATGCTGTATGAGCCTCAGCTCCGTTCACAGCTCCTGGTTCCAGGAAGAAGACAGTATTTTATTTTCATTTTCTTTTGTGTGGCAGTAATTGTAGTAGTTCGTCCATTTGGGACATGATTAGTGATGGTTTGTTTTTTTATTTTCTTTGGGTATCTTGTTACAAAACAGCTACTGCTTCTTCCTGAGTACTGGTAGCCACTGAACAGTCGATCATCTGCTCCTGTCTTGGTCCGGCCTACTGCATCGGTAAATTGATGAGCTAAATTCATCTTTACGACACCGGTCTTTTCTCGGGCAGTGGAGTCGGCCAATTTGTCTTAGTTCCTTCTTCGCTAACTAATTCCGTTTATTTTGGGACCAGCTCGGGGGGAGGTTGGACGACGAGAGTTGGAGGGAGAGATTGAGAACAATTTGTTTTGTTCCAGTTCGTAGAGCTGGAGTGTTGAAATGATGTTGTGGGTGTGTGTTCGGATGGACCGCTGCGTGGCCAAGCCACCTCCCTCTTATGATTACACGCTTCAAATAGTAATATACGTAAATTATAGATTTTTCATTTTTGATTTATTCTGAGGTTAAAGTCCTCAATTTTCGTTTGAGTTTGCTTAGTTATATACGCACAATCTAGCACGAGGAAACTCCCAGATCATCCTCCAAATAAATAAGATATTAATATCAATATTAAATAAAGGTATTATTTCTGAATTTTCTTTTAAGAATAGATATTTCCCTATATGCGAATGTCATACACGTACATAGTACAGGTATTTTTTTTTGTAATATTTATCATTTTTGAATTTCCTTTGAATTAATTAAAATATCGATACAGCGCACAATTCCCAGATTTTCCCTTTTGATGCACAATAAAGTAATATCTTTGAAACTTCCTTTGAATATATATAGTTACATAAGCACAAATTTAGCACAAGTAAAATCTTTTTTCGTTTGTTTTTCATCTTTCAAACGTATGTATATATACTGGCATATGCAAACAATACACCCGCATAATAGGTGTTCCTTCCGTAAATCTATAATAAATTTATTATTTTGAATTTTCACTGAGTTGAGATAATAATAGTACGCACAAGTTATAAATCTTCTTTTTCTCACAATAAAGTATTATTTTTGAATTTTCTTTCGAACATACATATATATTTCTATATATATACGAATAGCATACCCGCACATAGTATAGGTATTTTTTTTTTGTTAGATTTATAATAAATTTTGAACTTTCTTTGAACTAACACATTTATAAGCGCACAAATTCTTAGAACTTTCCCTGTGGATTCATTATCAATTGATCAATTGGATTCTCCGCGAATTTATACAAACATTACGCACAGTTACTCTACACGCAGAAGCTGCAAGTTTTCCTCCTTGGGGCATCCTAAAGTCATTACTGTGGGTTTCGTCGGTGAACATAGTACGTGCTAGTTCTACAAAAAAAAAACTTTGGTTCTTCGCGCAGCTGTCATCCTATATACCTTCAGAGGAAAAGACACCTAATCTCCGAACGGTTCCCACATATTAGCCGAATATATTTACCCTAGTTTCTGGCTATTGGTACCATCCAAATACAAATTTATATTCCAACTGATCAGTCTCCACGGACCAAGTATGGATTTCAACTATCTATCACCAGATGAGCTGGCGGTCGAGTACAGTGTGCGCAACATCGATCCATCTCACGAAGGCGCTCGAGACCAGCTTCTAAAGGCTTTCGAGGCCGAGCAGCTAGATCCTAGCAGAGAAGCGCAAAGATCACATGCGCACAAGAATCCCGCGCGGGAGGTCGACTACATCAGCAGCCGAGTAGAGGCTTTGAGGTACAATCTCACTACGGACCCTATCCGAACGGATGTGGATCGCTTTCGCTATCGTAGTCAGATCATCCACGTTGTCCACAGAGCCCGACGGTTGCATAATACGTCTCCGTCGGTGCGCTCCGAAGTTCAAGAACATCTCTCGATATTGGAAGGTCTCCTGAGTTCAGTAGAGACAGCCCAGCTTCCATTGCAGGATCGGGTGTCCGATGGGGAAGGCGCTCGTGGCCCAGAAATTCCATCCATTAGCGGAGCAGATAGCGAGCTTGGAAGGATATCCTCAACGGGCGTTATTTCCAAAGCTTCAACTCGCACAACCTACTCGACAGTAAGTACTCCCAAGCTTAGTACAGCGAATCCCCGTTTCAACCCAGGTACACCAGGTCTTAATCTTCCATTTCTAGGTGGGAGGAATATCCAGCAGAATCCTTCCAGCAGTCACACCGCGCAGCGGCCGCAGACGGCCTTTCTGGAGGAAAGACCACGCTTCCGTTCAGTGAACGAACGTTTAGAGGCCTTACACACGGGACCAAACCGCGGTGCAGGAGCAGATCCCCAGCAACGCATGATCGTTTCGAAGCACGATCACCCAGGCTACCAGGGTCAGGAGTCTCACCCCT
The DNA here is from genome assembly GCA_963930735.1 of Dioctria linearis. Classification (NCBI taxonomy): domain Eukaryota; kingdom Metazoa; phylum Arthropoda; class Insecta; order Diptera; family Asilidae; genus Dioctria; species Dioctria linearis. The sequence goes on from OZ005740.1 coordinate 194,723,114, forward strand.
GAACGCATCAGCAAACCATCGGCAGAGTACGGCCAGAGATCGTGGTAGTTTAACCAATAGTCCTGTCTTTCGATGGAAGTTATATTTTGATGGTGCTTCAGGTCTAGATGTGACTGAATTCATTTTTCGAGTGGGTCCGTAGCCTTGCTAGAACAAGTGCCTTATTCCGAGCTCTGCGCCGGCATCCATTCGCAAGTCACGGGAAAAGCCCCGAGTTGGTACTGGCTGTACCTGCGAGACCATGGTTCTCATCCCTGGACGGAACTACGCGCGGCACTTCTTCGGGAGTTTAGGAATCAGGAGACAGACTATGAAATACGCAAACTAGTAGAAGAGCGAACACAAGGTCCTCGAGAATCCTTCAGCGACTACCGCTTGGCGGTTTATGCGCTAGTTTCAAAAATGTCCCGCCCGATCCCCGAAGAGGAGCTCGTGGAGATCCTGAGAAGAAATATGAAGCCGGCTTTGCAGGAGGCATTGCTGTTGCATCACACGGAGAATGTTCTCGACCTGAGAGACCTGTGCTGCAAGTTCGAAAAACTTTGGTCCCAGACCAAACCACAGTCTCGAGAGCTGCCACCACGACGATCGGTCCACGAACTATATTCAGGTAATCAGTTTCTGTCGGAACACCCGGAAACCGAGACACATGATGTGGTAGCAGCTCTTCAAGCTATGCCACCGAGGGATTATCAACTACCAACCAGATCAATACTTATCTGTTGGAACTGTGCTGCAGAGGGACACGCTCATCACGCCTGTCTGCGACCACGGCGAATGTTCTGCTACGGGTGCGGCTCAGCAGGTGTTGTGAAAAGCAAGTGCCCAACTTGCTCGTCGGGAAACCTGAGGCGGAGTCAGAACTCAGTCGGAACTTCGCGTATTCTGACTCCGGCCCAGATTTCAAGGCGTTCCACCAGCGAAGCGGCAACCAACACCTCTGGTTCGGTGCTTCCGCTAGGACTGCTACACGGGATTGATGAGCGTGCCTCGACCAAAGGCAGCCAATAGAACCCCATGATTCACCTGAGCATAACCCGCTTTCAGTCTTTATCCCAGATCTTACTAAACCAATACAGCCATCTACGGCGCCAACAACCACACGCAATGTGGGTGTCCAAACTACACAGACATTACCAATGGAGGAACCATGTGACTCAGAATCCTGTAGTTGCACATCCTCCGAGAGCATATCAGCAGATTTCGCCACCGATTCAGACAGCGATGCCAGTGAAGAGCCGTTTCCCCTTATCAGGATAAACGTCCATCCTCCCAAGACCGAATCACGCACCCACCGTTACCACAGCCTGCGCAGAGATATAAAGGCTGTCGTCGCGGAGACAACGCTACTAAGTAGTGCAGACCTTCGGCCTTACGCTGACGTCTTCATCCAAGGCCAGCGAATGAGGGGTCTATTAGATAGTGGCGCCAGCGTGAGCGTGTTAGGTTTCGGGGGTGAACAATTTTTGGAAAGAGCAGGAATCCGCTACCATTCCATGCTATCTACAATTTCAACTGCGGACGGCCAACAGCAACAGGTGTTAGGACACATTCGTGTGCTAATGAAGTATGGAGAGAAGATTCGCATGATGCGTCTCCATATAGTCCCCTCTCTGCAACAGTCTCTGTATTTGGGGATCGATTTTTGGAAAGCCTTCGATCTGGCTCCAGTCATGGTAGGTGAGCTATATTCACTACCTAAACCCGCACCCATGTGCTCTCAGAAGCACGACTTGTCCGATGAAGGTAACCATCGCTTGCAAGCGGTAGTGGAATCATTCCCATCCTTTAGTAAACACGGCCTCGGTCGCACATCTTACGTAGAACATGAGATAGATGTCGGTGCTGCAAAGCCCATCAAACAACGCTATTACGCTGTCTCCCCAGTGATACAGAAGGCAATGTATGACGAGCTCGATCGTATGCTCGCACTCGGAGTTATCCAGGAGAGTCAGAGTGCATGGTCTTCTCCCGTCACCTTGGTGAGAAAACCGAATGGGAAGGTTCGACTATGTTTGGATGCTCGCAAGGTAAACTCTGTGACTGTGGCGGATGCATTTCCTTTACCTCTCATCGATGGGCTCCTGAGCCGATTGCAAAAGACTCGTTATATTTCAGCCTAAGATCTGAAAGACGCCTTCTGGCAAATTCCACTAGCAAAACCTTCCCGCGATAAGACCGCGTTCGCCGTTCCAGGGCGGCCGTTGTACCAGTTCACATTACTCCCTTTCGGGCTCTGTAACGCTCCCCAGACGATGTGTAAGTCAATGTGTAAGGTCATTCCACACCAACTGCACGACCAGATATCGGTCTACTTAGACGAATTGCTTATCACCTCCTCCACTTTTAATGAACATCTCAAGCTGCTTAGTACAATCGCAGAGCTGCTGCGTAAGGCCGGCTTGACCATTAACGTGGAGAAGAGTAAGTTCTGCATGCGAGAAGTCAGGTACCTTGGTTTTGTAGTTGGAAGTGGCTGCATGAGGGCAGATCCAGAGAAAGTGACTGCCATCCAGAACTTTCCGAGACCAAACACCGTCAAAAAGGTCCGAAGCTTCCTGGGGGTCTGTGGCTGGTACCGGCGTTTCATTCCGCAGTTCGCGACAATCGCTACTCCTCTCACAAACCTGCTGAGAAAGAATATTAACTTCCTGTGGAACGAACAGGCCGAGCAAGCATTCACACAGCTGAAGAGATGTCTTACCACTGCACCAGTACTTGCAAATCCAGACTTCTCGCGGCCGTTTTCATACAATGTGATTCCAGCACGACGGGAGCGGGCAGCGTGTTATTCCAGCGATCTGCTGACGGAGCCGAACACCCCATCGCGTTTATGTCACAGAAATTGAACGCGGCGCAAAAGAATTATAGCATCACTGAGCTAGAGTGTCTGGTGGCAGTACTTAGCGTCAAGCGCTTCCGACCATATGTTGAGGGCCTGGAGTTTACGATTATCACCGACCATGCTAGTCTTAAATGGCTCATGGACCAAAGGGATCTATGTGGCAGGCTGGCACGGTGGAGTCTTAAGCTCCAAGCTTTCACCTTCAACATCGAATATCGGAAAGGCAAGGAAAACGTGGTGGCAGACGCTCTGTCCCGCTGTTTCGCCGAGGAATTGAGGGGTTGCTCCCCCACTATTGAATCAGTCGATCTAGATACAGAGGCATATCGTGAGGCGTCTTATGTTGAGCGAGTTCAGCGAATAACCTCTAGTCCAGACGTTTTTAATAACCTCCGAGTCTCAGACGGCAAGGTATATATATCATTTAGTTCTCCCAAGAACATCGGGGGAGAGTGTCAAGTCTCGTAGAAGCTTTGGGTGCCCGAAGGGCTCACCACCAAACTGATCGACGAGGAACACTGCTCACCAACCTCCGCGCATTTTGGCATTGCCAAAACCCTCGAAAAGCTGCGCCGTCACTACTATTGGCCGTCAATGGCGCGCGACGTGCAAAGGGTTGTTAATCAGTGTGAAGTCTGTAAAAGCGTGAAGCCATGCAACTATTCTCTTAGACCCCCTTTAGGAGAGCAACAACACACGGAGCTACCTTGGCAGCGCGTGTTCTGCGACTTCTTGGGTCCGTATCCACGAAGCAAAAAGGGGAACGCACATCTTCATCTTCCTTGACCACTTAACCAAATTTGTGCTGCTGAAAGCAATGCCAGAAGCCACCTCTGCGAGGGTCATAAGCTACTTGGAACAAGAAGTATACCATGTGTTCGGGGTTCCAGAATTCCTTCATTCCGACAATGGAAGCCAGTTCACTTCCAACCTCTTTACCCAATCGTTACAAAAGTATGGGATCGAGCACTGTCTCTCTCCATCCTATTCACCTCAGTCCAATGCGTCCGAGCGAGTCAACCAATCAGTACTCGCTGCGATCCGCGCGTATGTTGGGGACGATCACCGGAACTGGGATGAACACCTGAGTGAGACAGCGTTCGCGTTCCGAAACGTAGTGCACGATTCCACCAAGTGCTCCCCGTACTTCGCGATGTTTGGAAGACACCCCGTAACCCAGGGGAACGCCTACCAACTACTGCGAGATCTGACCTCGGCCACAGATGGTGCACCTGAAATAATCCCAGTGAATCAACGAGTGCACTCAGTGCGGGGCCAGATCAAAGCATATCTGGCGGAAGCGTACACAAGATACTCCGCAGGCTACAATCTCCAAACCCGCGTGAGGACCTTCCAACCAGGACAGATCGTCTTCGTACGAAATCACGTGCAGAGTAGTGCTGTAGATCGGTTCGCTGCTAAGCTGGCCCCAAAATTCATTAAAGCGATGATTGTGGAGCATGTATGCCGCGTGGCGTATCGTCTAAAGAACGACAAAAGTCTCCCAATTGGAGTCTACCATGCTCAGGATATTAAGTCCTGACCCGAACTAGATCAGTCTCGGTAGCCCTAATAAGGCATCCGGAAAGCTTCACTTGCAAACTATAGGGTATCACATAGCCCTCCTACTGCCTCCTCAGTGGTGGGTGATACACCTTTTTTAGTCCAACCAGTTATCCCCTCCCCTGTCCGACAATGTTTCAAACTCAACCCACACGGTACCCTTCGCATAGGAAACTACGGTAGGAATTCCGCTTGCATAGCCCTTCTGGATTAGCCTCGATATGAGGATTTTATTCCTTCCTATCCCATCTTCATATTTCCAATTCTGTGCTGGCCGAGCGACAATCTTATTAATGGACAACGATCCTAGTATATCCCATCTCTACCTTTAATGAGTAGATGTTTCACCTCTAATCCCGTCTGGATTAGCCTCGATATGAGGATTTTATTCTTTCCTGTCTCTTCTTCATTACTTCCTAATCCGCAGTGGCGAGCAAAAATTTTTATAGGACAGTGATCCTAGTAGAACCCATCTCTACTTTAACTGAGTAGATGTTTCCCCTCTAATCCTGTCTGGATTAGCCTCGATATGAGGATTTTATTCTTTCCTGTCTTTCTTCAATTTGCTTCCAATCAAAAGTTTTCCGAGTGGTGTTTGGTGTGGCTGAAGTCTCTGTGGAGCGTAGTTTTTTTGTGCATTATCTCTAAACTATCTTAGCCTTTGCTACTAACCCCTTCTGGGTTAGCCTTCATCTGGGGGGTTTTACTTTCCTGTCCTTTCTTCAATTTCCTTAGAGCTTGAACCCGCTTGCTGCATTTCGCGGGATTTCCGTCGTCCTAAGTGAGTTGATAGATGAATTCTATCTGTCACGAAACAATTTCCTCTCTGGGGATTGGGGGAATTACCGGGGTGCTGCGACCGGATTCAGCAGATCACAGAACGATAGGTAGCGGCGTTTCACCGACGAAGTCACAGTTTCGAGGCGAACATTTCCATACGTAATAAACCGATCGCCGCACTTCTTCCTGGTCAGCTCATCGGGCGAGGCGAGTTGATAGACGAAGTCTATCTGTCGATAGGTCCTCCCTCGCCTAAGGCGAGCTAGGATTATGGCCGCAGATGGGACGTTTATTTCTCAACAACCCAGGGGTTAGCGCATGCCCGGCTTGAGACTCTAGGGGGTCGTCCCCACGTTGGGCGCTGCTACGAATGTTTCATCTATTCCTCCAGCTAGTACGAGAATTTTGGGTGTTGTTTGGCCCGGCTTGAGACTCTTTTCTCGGTGGGTCGTCCCCACGCTGTAGCGTTCTGCCCTCACGCTACGTTCCGATTTTCTTTCTGTTTTCTTTTCTCTCCTTTTCATCATCAACAAATTCCCTTTTCTTTTCTTTCTTCCCCTTTATCTCCCCCTTTAAATTTTTTTTATCCTTACCCATTTTCTTTTATTTTTAATGTTGTTCCTCGGGTACCTAAAAAGGGGCAAAAATTGAAATACTTTGGAGAAGTAGCCCTATGCTACTTCTCCACATTATAAATCCCTAAAAAAATTTCAAATCTATATACATATATGTTGGCAAGAAGTAGCCTATGCTACTTCTTCATATTAAGAAAGTCCGGAAAAATGTAAAATGTATATTCGTAAGATGTAGCCTTATGCTACTTCTTCATATGTTAAAAATTCCTGAAAAGATGAAATTTATATTTTCAAGAAATAGCCCTATGCTACTTCTTCATATTAACAAAGTCCTGAAAAAATGTAAAATTTATATTTGCAAGAAGTAGCCCTATGGTACTTCTTCATATTTTAAAAATTCCTGAAAAGATGAAAACATATTCATACATACCCGCATTTATCCGGAAAAAAAATAATTTGCCAACGCAACAAAAAGCTCTTCACTCCCAAATCCAACTGGAAAAAAAAACATAAAATCATAAAATTTGGCATCTACGCCCCATTTTCAGTGCAAAAATTTCCAGGCAGACACCGTTCGTCATCAGAAATTCCAACGAACGAACGGCAACAAGCCCAGCTGTAAAACATCACGCGATATCATCACGCAATGGATTACAGCAAGCCCGTCAGAAATTCTGGGAAAATCGTTGCGATACGGCTGGTCGCTGGTGGCAACGATTATGCCCATAAGGCGCGAGCGAACGAAGAATTCTCGGGATTGAACCGACGAACGAACAAAGATACCTGGCCTGTCGGTAGCGAGAGCGAGGAACGGTTGCGATGTAGGCAGACTGTACGAAATCACCAAGGAGTTTTTAATCGAGATCTTGAGCAGTATGGATCGAATCGGGTGGCAAGAAAATAGCTTCTTTAAGCACGGTGCCTGTTTTTAATTACTGCGGTAGATTGTTCTGGCATGTTTTGTCGCGTTTGGTTTTTTTTATGATTCAAATAAGATAGTTTTCTTTTTTGGAAGCTTGATGAGATATAGCGCGTTACTTGAAATAAGATCTCATAAGTTTTTTATTTTGTGTCCGTTAAAGATAACACAATCGTTTACTTACCTGCGTTAATGCAGAAGAACTTTGCAGTAAAATGACCTAGCGCGTTACTTGGAATAAAGATTGCATAAATAGTTTTTTTGTGTTTATTGATGATTACACAATAGTTTGATTACCTGCGCTCAAGGCAGAAGAACGTTACAGTCAACTGATTTAGTACGTTATCTATAATAGAAATCACATAATTATTTTAGTGTTTATTAAAGATTAAAATTATAGTTTTGATTACCTGCGGCAATGCAGAAGAAAGTTGCAGTCAAATGATTTAGTGCGATACCTAGAATAGAAATTACATAATCATTTTTGTGCTTATTATTGATTAAAATGACAGTTTTGAATACCTGCTCCAATGCAGAAGAACGTTACAGTCAACTGATTAAGTACGTTATCTATAATAGAAATCACATAATTATTTTAGTGTTTATTAAAGATTAAAATTATAGTTTTGATTACCTGCGCTAATGCAGACGAACGTCGCAGTTAGACGAAATAGCACGCTACCTGAAATAGAAATTACACGTTTATTAACGATTAAAACAGTCGTTTTACTTACCTGCGTCAATGCAGAAGACCGCTGCAGCCAGTTGATTTAGTGCGTTACCTAGAATAGAAATTACATAATCATTTTTGTGCTTATTAGTGATTAAAGTGACAGTTTTGATTACCTGCTCTAATGCAGAAGAACGTTACAGTCAAATGATTTAGTGCGTTACCTAGAATAGAAATAACATAATCATTTTAGTGTTTATTAATGATGAAAATGACAGTTTTGATTACCTGCTCCAATGCAGATGAACGTTACAGTCGAATGATTTAGTGCGTTACCTAGAATAGAAATTACCTAAATATTTTCGTGTTTATTAATGATGAAAATTATAGTTTTGATTACCTGCGCCAATGCAGAAGAACGTTGCAGTCAAATGATTTAGTACGTTACCTAGAATAGAAATTTCATAATTATTTTTGTGTTTATTAGTGATTAAAATGACAGTTTTACTTACCTGCGCTCAATGCAGAAGGACGTTACCGCCAGAAAATATAGTGCGCACCTGAAATAAAAATTATGTAAATATATTTCTTTGTGTCTAAGGACAACAATAATAATTTGTGCTTACCTGCTACAACGCAGGAGAATCCTTGCCACCATAAATCGGTGCCTACCTAGAAGGGAAACTCCCTACCATTCCAGGATTATACATCCATGAAATCCAGTAATTGGCGCGTGTCTGAAGAAAACAAAAAGGAGTGCCACACCTTAGGCGACAGAAGAATTTTCGCGTCAAAGTTTAACCCATGTGGCGATCAATAGCATCTAAATAATCAGGACTGAGTATTGGAGATACCAGACGCCTCAAACCCGCCCCACCTCACCTTGGCGTTTGGCAGGTATTTAAGAAGTTTGAGTTAACTATATATATATATATATTTCGGCACACAGGTTATTTTTTTTTGTGCTCAAGATTTGTTATATTTGATTTTTTTTTATATACAGGGTGTTTCCCCTTAGGAGGTCCATAGAGCGGGAGGTGATAGTACACACCTAGACGAACCAAAAATTGTATGTCAGGGGGGGGGGGGGGGGGGCAATATCAACCGTTTAGGAGTTACAGGGTGATTCATAAAAAAAGCTAGGTTTTCACAAAACACCCTGTATATTAAAAACTACGGGGCGTATGGTCACAGTTAAGGACTCACTGTATGCAGAACTTCATGGTCTTTTCAACGACAGCTCAGTTAGTCCCATACCCCTCTCCCCTCAGAAGTTATGAAGGTCTAAACTAAAAATTTCGGATTTTCTTTCCTTTTTTTTTACTTTGACCTCTATTATTTTTGCAAAATGGTCGTTAACATAACTTTTTTTTATAAAAACTGTAAACTGCAGACTCTCGTCTTAAAGTTGACCTGTTACACCCAATGTGCTATCTGAAGCCCTTTAAGAGTTATTAGCTCTAAACCTATTCTCAAACCTATTTTCAAACCTATTCTCAACGATAATTTGTTCCCTTAGCACGTCATTTTAAAAAATATCGTCTTTTTTCGGTGTGACCTGAATAGGTTATGAGTTAATAACTGTTTAACGGCTACAGTTAACACATAGGATGTAATAGGTCAACTTAAGGAGGAGGAGAGGGGAATGGGACTAATTGAGCTGTCGTTGGAAAGGCCATGAAGTTCTGCATACAGTGAGCCCTTAACTGTGACCATACGCCTTGTAGTTTTTAATATACAGGGTGTTTTCTGAAAACCTAGCTTTTTTTATGAATCACCCTGTAACTGCTAAACGGATGATATTGCCCCCCCCTGCCATACAATGTCTAGGTGAGTACTATCACCTCCCGCTCTATGGACCTCCTAAGGGGAAACACACTGTATATATTTTAATCTAGATATGAGTTAAGGTTACGATAGGTGAGGCATTGTGAGTCACTTACCTTTAGTTATATGTAAGCCAGGTATAAACCTTAGGTTTTGATAGGTTAGTAGGGCCCATCAAGTGACGTAATGATGTCAAGACAATCATTGGGTTTTTTTTTTGTAGAAAGTAAGATTATGTAAGGATGAATGAACTCGTAAAAGTACCAAGAAAAGGAAATGAATAAATAAATTTTGCTTAATACATATATATATACTCTCTGGGTCATTTTTTTTTATATTTCGCCCCGGCCCGTGGGCATTGACACTTAACTTTCTTTTCAGATTCTTCTTCGAACTTTCATCTTTTAGGTACTACTAGTGTGATGCTAAAGGCAAGGTGACGAGGGACGGAGAATTGCTCCTGTGACTAGCCGCTGGATTGGATTTTATCGAAATTACTTCGGCTTCTTGCCTCCTTCGCCATTCCGTACGGATGTCGGCCTAGGTGACACATACGGTGGCGTGATGGCCGCGGGGTAGCCTGAGCAAACACATACTTGCTACTTCGGGGCTAAGAATCCTGCACTGACTGCGACGTCTTAGCCAGGGTGGATGGGGGCGATGGGCCCAATCAGAGTCCAGTCAGGACTCCGCATACATCAGGAGCCCACGTTGTCTCGCTCTCCCTTCCTCTCGGCGTTGGACCCTCCGGGTGGTTGCACATTTGTACGGCGTTGCTATTACAGTTTGTTTTGTTACGGCTTAGCGCATCGCTGGTAATATTTAGATTGAATCATTTTCAGCGTTTTTTTTAGGTTGCACCATGGAGACGAATCGGCAGTACGACGTGAACTGTAATGAATGAATCATTACCTGCATTCATCATTATCTCATTAGCGCCACAATATCCCGATCAGTACAACTAACGTACATACATCATACATATGTACATATGCATATATCTATAATAACATGCATATATCTATAATAACGACTCGTTACCATAATAAGAATCTTGTTACGTACAAGATTATAAATATATATACGTACATACACGATAACGTACTTCTTGAAGCTAGCAAGCAAAACATACGCGCATACGTACATACATATAACGTACAAACATATAATAAATTGACAAACGCGAGTACGCGCATCAAATTGCATTCCAAGCAATTTCGCGGTGATTCCACCGTCAATTTATTTATGAATTTTTACGTCACATATGGTTCATATGGTTAACCAAATCTATTTTCGTTTTATGAAACAACTTTCTCTGTTGTTCTTTTAAAACTATAAATTCTTGGTTGCGTCAACCTTTTCGCGGCAAAACGCCGGCTCTTTGTATACAAAAATACAAACACGGCATGAGACCAATTTCATGCATTATAATGGCACTAGGTTAACCCTGACCTAACCCACAGTCATTACATGCCGTTTATTTTTTCCTCACACAAAATTAAGAAACTTCATGTGTGACATTTTTACTTTTTACTTGTACATAATTGGGAAATCCCTTGTGTAAAGTGAAATGGAAACTGACCCACTTATTGGGCAATAGTGCTGAGTTTTTTTGTAACATTGGTTTCTTCCGTATATATATGGTTGACCAATGGTTGCAAAGGAATTTTTGAATGAAGGGGAAATACTCTTGTGGAACTACAAAATATTGAGGAATATGCAAAATTGGCTATTACCAATATATTCAGAGGGCGTTCCCGATATATTCGATTTCTGGAATTCCTATATGGAATTCCCTAGATAGTTACCCCCATACCTATTATTATCAATTTTGCTGAGCAATGCAAGAATCCAACTAAATAAAAAGCCGATGCATCTCAGGGACAAGGCAGAAGTTTTCCAAAGTCTAAAGAATAAGGTTGACCCCCCCACCAGAGGTAAGGCAACCAATTCCTAGAAGAAAAAATATTAACCTATTAAAATATTAAAAGATAAGATGAAATAAAAGTATTCTAAAAGGATGAATTAAAGTGATTGTAGTAAAAGTAAAGAAAGTGTTTAAGTGTTTTTATTCAATTTTGTTCAATGGGCTAGTGATCTTCGCAGTAAGCAAGCACTCCTAGGTCCAAGTTACGGCATAGACACACCCGTAACAAAAAAATTGGTGGCAGCGGTGCGGATCCTTTATGTCCGAGCTACCACACGAGAAAAACATAAAAAATAAAAAGTACGAAGGTAACCTAAGCCAGGCGCTTAAGGCTATACCCAGCGTTGTTATAACAACCCGATCTCAGCCAGGCGCTCAGAGATCGTGAAAATACCTATCAAGAAAATCATTTTTTCATACAACAACAATGGACCAAACGGGTCCCAGACGGGAAAACAAAATCAACAAGATTCAGGAGCAGATTGTAGAGTATAGCCGACCAGCGGAATCCGATGAAGACACGATGGACTTCCAAGAATTTCAAAGGATTGTCAAAAGCCAACAACGGTTAAGCAGCCTCAGGAAGTAAGAAGCTAAGTCCAAGTCTATTATATTTTGTAAAACATTAAGAATTTTATATATATATTATAATTCAAAATCAAATCTTATTTTTTATATATTATACATGTTATACACTACTCAACATATATATTAAATATACCACATTCGTGAAAAGAAAAAATAATAAGTAATAAGTTAGAAAGTTATCAATTAACAAAAAGTGCAAACTGATTAATAGTATACATATTTTGGGGCTAAATTTTCTTGTGGTTGAACTTTTTTTTTGCTAAAAGTGATTAAGTGATATGGAATTTTGCCAGCAAGTTCATTGTTTTGAAATAACTCTGGGTTTGGTTTTTTTTCGAAAATATTACATTCGCTCGACGGCCTTTCGTAAAATTAAAAAAAAAAATTTTTTTGTTCTCTTTGTGTTACTTTATATTCGCGTGTTACTTTATATTTCGATCGTATAGAATTTCGTTGCATCTTTTTTTTCTTGATCACGTATCTGTTCTTTATTGTATATTGCTCCATTGATTCCGTGTGTTAAAAGTGTTGTGTTCTTCACCATTCGCACCTAACCACTAAAAAGTAAGTGAAGGCGTGTTAGCAAGATAGTCGCTACACGTTTTCGCGATTATTCAGCCCAGGCCGGGAATAGCCATAAACGTACGGTTGCCCAACTAGCTCGCGCTTCTCGTTTATTACGTGCCTCTAATCGAGTCAAAATGACTCAACCTCCACCTACTGGTACTAATTCGGGGATATCGGACCTCAGAATAACATTAACGGATGCACGGAATATGATCCCAGAGTTCGATGGAAACTCAGGTGACCGGCATCGGTACCTCGCGTGCTGCGACATGTTATTCACGACATCCAAGAGCGACGCCGACAAGAAAATACTGCTTAGCATTTTAAAAACAAAGCTAACTGGCCCGGCATATGACATCTTTAAATATAAAGAAGTCTCAAACTGGGATGAATTAAAAGCAGAACTCGTCGAGCAATTCCAAGAGCATAGACCACGTGTGGCTATACAAGGAGAATTGCTGCGACTCAAACAAACTACACGGGAAAGCATATATGATTTTGCTTCACGCCTATCAAAACAGCTAGCTGATTTGAATAGCGCCACGGTTAATGAAGCCACAGAATCTTCCGCAAGGGCATATCTCATCTCAGAGAATGAGAAAAATGCCATTAGAGCATTTGAAGACGGCCTTAAAAGCGAACAACTTAAGGTCATCGTTAAGGCACGTTCAGAGACCTCACTAAGGAAGCTCATAACTTTTGCTTCCGAACATGCTCAACGCATTGAGGAAACTCAACCCCATACTCAAAAAACAGCGCCTAATGTGCAAGTATGCGACTATTGCTCAAAAAGAGGCCACAATAAAGAGAATTGTTTCAAGAGGAAGCAGTTGCCCTTAATAAATGCTTACCCAAACATAAAAAGGGAAATAAATAGAATTACATGTGGCTATTGTCGCAAACCAAACCATCACGCTAGAGAGTGTAGGCAAAGACAGTTTGATGAACGCCGCACTCAGTACCCAACAAATAGGCAAGCTCAATTTGGGGCTCATCCAAGAGCTTACCAACCTCAAAATTTGCCTAATGCCGAAAATAATGGCAGAGGACAACCTCGCCACATGAAGCAAGTAAGATGGACAACTCCAGAAAATTTTTCCTTGGGAAACGATTGCACGCGGGTGTATTCAGACGGCGAAAACTCCCGCGAGGAAGATATTCAAGCCGTAGTCCATCAACCACCCAATTAAGCATCCCAATAGAGATGCATAAAAGCGCCCTAGTGGTTGCTTTCCATATCGATATCTCCCAGAAAACAAAAGCAAACTTTATAATAGATACTGGTGCAGAAATAAGTCTACTCAGAGCAGAAGCTACTGACGATTCCGCTCTCGTATATGAGAAGCAAAAATGCACAATTACCACCCTGTCTGGTAATTGTTTTCCTTCATTTGGAGTTTCATATGGAACAATATCCATCCAAGATAACTGCAAAATAAAACATCCTTTTCATATCATACCAAACGGTAATAATTTACCTTATGATGGGATAATAGGAAATGACTTCCTATCTAAATACAAATGCGTAATAGATTATTCAAAAAATATGCTAATTATAAACACAGATGCCTGCTTAAGTCAGGAATACGAATGTCAATTCAGAGAAATGTCTCCATTAAAGGGTAAAATAAATAAAATAAATAATGAAAGCAATACTTCCGAAGCAAAAAATTCAGCTACATTGAGCGATGTACCCACAAGTAGTAATTGCAATAACGCAAACATATTGACAATTCTCCTCCAAATAATATATTATTTTATGCTGTATGTTCTAAAAAGACCCGCGAGGTCATCAAAAGCTAACAATGATCAAAAATCAGATACAGATTCACGACGCTACGACTGTGATCTGTATACAGCTAATAATGATCAAAAATCAGATACAGATTCACGACGCTACGACTGTGATCTGTATACAGCCAATAATGATCAAAAATCTGATACAGATTCACGACGCTACGACTGTGATCTGTATACAGCTAATGATGATCAAAAATCTGATAAAATTACATTACCTGCACGTTCAGAAATAATGGTATCACTTCCAATAACAGAGGAAAAAGGCGAATTATTAATAAAACAAAAAGAAGTAAGACCAGGTATATACATGGGAAACACCTTGGCATAAACGAGTAACAGTATGGTAAGAGTACTAATGATGAATACGAACGAAGAAGATATTGAAATCGCGAAAAATGAGATAGAACCAATTTGGGATTATGTACGGAACTATGAGGTGATTCAGCCCAACATTGGAAAGTAATTTAAAATTAGAACATTGTAACCAAGAGGAAAAATTAGCTCTCACGAATATTTGTAGAGAATTCAATGATTTATTCTATTTAGAAGGAGACGCATTAACATATACTGATGCCGCTGCACATACGATTCCAGTCAAAATAGATACTACGCCCATCTATGTCAAGCCATACAGATTACCGGAATCTCAACGAAATGAGATTAACAGGCAAATTAAGGACATGATAGACCAAAATATCATAAGCCCTAGCAAGAGTCCATGGAACTCTCCCTTGCTACTGGTACCAAAGAAAACAGATGAAACAGGTCAAAAACGTTGCCGAGTAGTAGTGGACTTTAGGCGCTTAAACGAAGTTACTCTCGGAGACGCCTACCCACTACCGAATATAACGGATATCTTGGATCAACTAGGACGATCCAAATACTTCACAACCTTGGACTTGGCCAATGGATTCCACCAAATCCCGATGTCACCAAAATACAAAGAAAAAACAGCTTTTAGCACACCATTTGGACATTATCACTATAATAGAATGCCATTTGGACTGAAAGGAGCACCAGCAACCTTTCAGCGACTGATGAATACCGCCCTAACGGGAATTCAAGGTATTCGCTGCTTTGTATACTTAGATGATATCGTGATTTATGGGTATAATTTACGTGACCATAACGCCAAGCTTGTAGAAGTGTTTAATCGACTAAGAATGCATCAACTAAAATTACAGCCAGATAAATGTCATTTTCTACGTAAAGAAATCGTTTATCTAGGTCATGTGGTTGGAGAAAATGGAGTCCAACCTGACCCAAGTAAAATTAGCGCGGTGAAGACATATCCGACTCCAAGAAAACCAAAAGATATCAAGTCATGTTTAGGATTTGTGGGATATTATAGACGTTTTATCCCCAATTTTTCCAAACTCGCTAAGCTGCTGACTAATCTCTTGAAAAAAGATACCACTTTTGTATGGGATACGTTTTGTGATGAATCATTCAAGGTCTTAAAGCAAAAACTCATCAGTGCACCAATTCTGGCTTACCCCGAATTCGATAAGGAATTCAACGTCACCACTGATGCAAGTGATATTGCATTAGGTGCTGTGCTATCGCTAGGCGAAATTGGAAAAGATCACCCTATCTGTTTCGCCAGCCGGACGTTAAATCCTGCAGAATGTAGATACTCTACAATTGAAAAGGAACTTTTAGCTATAGTTTATGCTGTGGAACAATTTCGTCCATATATCTATGGAAGGAAATTCAATATAGTCACTGATCATAAGCCCCTCGTATGGCTCATGAGTTTGAAAGACTCAACCTCACGTCTTATGAGATGGAGAATTAAGCTAGAGGAGTATGACTATACTATAATCCATAAACCAGGTAAACAAAACGCAAATGCTGATGCTTTAAGTCGAATCAAAATTAAGGAACCTGAAATTACAGTCCAAAAATCAATAAACGTAATGACCCGCAATCAGGCAAAAGCCTCCAGTCTGACTGAAGATACACTGGATCTAAATAAAATATATAATGAATACGTTTCATCCCCCCATATAGATGATTGTTCCGAAATAAAAGGACATATACTGACTCAAAAGAATTTACCATACAGATTCTTCATTTTACCTAAAATAGAAGATCCAACAGGAACTTACCTGAAAGAGTTGTTTCCATCATTGAACGAGGAAATGCAAAGTACTCAACTACGCGAGTACGTGAATGGTAGACAAATGTATATAATTGCTAATGCACCCTTACCTATGAAAACTATAGACAGTTTCAAACAAATATTAAATACCCTTTTAAAAATCAGGGATTATATCAGAAATAAAAACTTACAGGAAGTTCATATTTATATACCTAAAATGGACATAGTAGCGCACGCAGAGCTAAAAAATATGATAACTTTCTCTTTAAAGAATATAAATGTCAAAATAAATATTTACACAACCCAAGTAAAAATAGTATCTGACCCAAAAGAGCAAGAACTCATAATGGAATCCTTTCATAAAACACCATTAGGTGGACATCAAGGAATAACTCGGACTATTAAAAGAATTCAGACAGTATATAATTGGTCTGGATTAAACAGAGATGTCGAAAACTTTGTAAAGAAATGTCAATCAGGCCAAATGAATAAACTTGTTAGAAATCCTAGAGTACCCATGAAAATTACCTCGACTAGTACGAGACCATTCGAGAGAATTGCGTTGGACATAGTAGGACCATTGCCAGCAAGCTATAACGGTAACAAGTATCTCCTCACATTCCAGGATGACCTCACGAAATATACTGAGGCCATACCTCTACAGAACGCAGAAGCTCGAAGCGTAGCAGAAGCTTTTGTTATAAATATAGTCTGTAGACATGGAATACCGGAATCAATATTGACGGACCAAGGTTCTAATTTTCTAAGCGAAATGTTTGCGCAAATGTGTAAACTTTTAAAAATTAAAAAACTGCAAACGACTCCATACCATCCGCAGACCAATGGAGCTCTGGAAAGAAGTCATAGAACTCTGGCCGAATACCTACGGCATTATGTGAACCGAGACCCGCAAACATGGGATACTTGGATACCGTATGCTATGTTTACATATAATACAAGTACACACTCCAGTACCAATTACAGTCCATATGAGTTGATATACGGTTTTCCACCCAGTATCCCAGCTATAATTAAAGCAAACCCAACGGTAAATTACAATTACGATAATTACAGCAATGAGCTAAAAGCGAGATTGCAACATAGTCACCAGATAGCTAGAGAATCTATTCTAAAAAAAAAGAAAAATCAAAACAATTCTATGACAAAAACTCGAAAGCGAGAGCATTTAACTTAGGAGATAAGGTCTTTTTAAAGAACCACACAAGGAAAAACAAATTATCCCCGTTGTGGACAGGACCCTATGATATAGTAACTATTAATTCTACGGAAAATACTACTATTAAAATAGGGAACAGAAATAGAACAGTACACAACAATAATCTTAAGCTATACGTCGATTAGGAAAATAATTTTTTATTTATCTTAGGATAATTTGGATTCTCGTCTTCATCCTCCTAACTCACAGTGCAGACGCAATGATACAAAACGAACCGTTGCAAGTAACGATCCTGAGGAACAATCCAGGAATCTACTTCGAAGAAGTAGGAAGAGTAAGTCTCTACAGCAACGAGTGGCAAGTAATAACATATTATGACTTAGAGGAATTCAATTTTGAACTTGAGAAATTGTGTAATCATACGGAACAGACAAATAGGTTGTGTAATTACATAGAAAACTACCACAATAAGGCTCCCTTCTGCAGAGACATAACACACCAATTATACACTATAATCGGAATCCTAAAACAAAATTCACTCCTGTTAAAGTCTGAAACTACTCGATTTAAAAGAGGATTAATTAATGCCGTAGGAACCCTAAGCAAAACCCTTTTTGGCACTCTCGACGCGGATGACGCTAAGACTTTTAACTCGCATATAGATAAATTTAAAAAACAACCAAGACTATCTATTGCAATTAATCAAGAATCAAACCGTCATCGTTGATTCTACAGTTAATGTATTCAATAAAACACGCATGACAATAAAAGAACAATTCCTACATGTAGAGAAAAAGCTTAACGCCTTGAGTAACCTAGCCAATCGCGTACAAACTGATGAACTATCGAAGAGTTTTACTACTGAACTCGAGACGATGGTCTCTCTAACGGCACTAATGATGGTACAATATCAGACCACCCAAAATCTCTTACTAGATCTGATAACAGATGTTAGACATGGTAAACCACACCCAGCAATAATGACCCCACCTCAAATGAAACATATCCTAGAAAACATCCAAAAAGAACTACCCAATACGCTCACTTTACCAATAGACAAGAACGAGAATAACCTTCTACAACTCTATCAAATTGGTAACGTGAGAAGTACAATTCTCGACAATAGAATAATTTTTCACCACAAGCTCCCTCTCCCATTCAAAGATGAATACCAGATTCTGAAAATACATCCCTTGCCGACAAATCATCTAGATAAGTTCATTTTTATGAAACCTTCACTCGAATATTTAGTAATCGATTATAATAGAGAACACTATTACACCGTAAACAGATTTGAGTTACAGAACTGTCAAACGCAAGATCAAGTACATTTCTTGTGCCGTATTATACACCCCATATTTAACACCCAGTCTACAAATAACCAATGCGAAGTACAACTCCTCAAACACAGTCACGAAATACCATCTTCTTGTAATATCAAAGCCGTTCCTCAAATGGATTTTTGGATACAACTATCTCAACCGAATAAGTGGCTCTTTTCTATACGAAAAATCACAGTGGTCGATGCCATTTGCGGAAATAATATTACTACATATAACTTGGAAAACACAGGAATTATTAATCTCTCCACGGGATGCCATCTCCGTACCCAAGATCTAATTATCCAAGCACATAATACTAAAACATCTGAGCTTAGTAACCACTACCTCCCATCATTAAATCTAACTTCTAACTTACCCCATCCTGAAAGATTCAACTCCACCAATGACCAGGTACACGTCATTAAATTTCACGATAGTGAAGAGTTAAATTCATTAAGTGAAGCACTCAATCGGCTTAAGCAAAGCGAAAATATAAGTTTCCCCACACTGAATACACACAACATTCATCATTATGTCATTTCTTATGTTCTATTTGCGGTAATCCTGATGGTTATCATTGTCCAAATATGCAAAAAATGTAAAGCCAAAAGGCTTGGCGCAAACAAAAGCACACAACAAAAAGACTTAGAGATCGAAAATCCCAAGTCATCCTATCAGTTAACAATGCAACCTTAACCACCTTAAGCGAATTTTCAAAAAAAAAAAAAACACAAATATATTCACACAACTCGAAAAAGAAAGCAAGTTTAACTACAAAGCACAAGAAAAACAAAAAGCTGTTTAATCTATGTAAGTTAATCTATTGTACGCCAAAAAAAAGAGATAGTCATATATAGTCATAATCCTTGAAATTATATACAAATAAATATAATAATAAATAATAATAATAATAAATAAAATCTAGAACCTAATAACTAGCCTACTATTAAATCTAGTAACTACTTTCTATAAAATTAGTAACAAACAAGAATTATTACAATAACCTAGAGGTTAAGAAACAGTACTTTTACTATCATATCTTTACAACTACGATAAGTAATTATCCAAAATTTTTTATATAATTAAAATATTTTTATTACTATAACAAATTACTAATAGTCAGTAGACAAAAATTACTATTATCTTTATTACTATAATAATCAATAATCTAGAAATTACCACTACTGCAATTTTACTATAAATAAATAATACAAATATAATAGTATTAATATAACAATAGTATTATAAAAAAAAGAAAAAAAAAACACTAACCTAGAAATTAGTGTTACCGATAAACTTTTATCTACAAAAAGTATAATGTAAGTACCTAGATCATCGGCTTTTCGTTTTGCTCAGTTTTATCAGAAAGTCCCATTCATTTCATTCCCGGAACTTTCTTTTTCCAAGGGGGATGGTGTAATGAATGAATCATTACCTGCATTCCTCATTATCTCATTAGCGCCACAATATCCCGATCAGTACAACTAACGTACATACATCATACATATGTACATATGCATATATCTATAATAACATGCATATATCTATAATAACGACTCGTTACCATAATAAGAATCTTGTTACGTACAAGATTACAAATATACATACGTACATACACGATAACGTACTTCTTGAAGC
The DNA here is from genome assembly GCA_963930735.1 of Dioctria linearis. Classification (NCBI taxonomy): domain Eukaryota; kingdom Metazoa; phylum Arthropoda; class Insecta; order Diptera; family Asilidae; genus Dioctria; species Dioctria linearis. The sequence continues at coordinate 194,743,416 of OZ005740.1, forward strand.
TAGCAAGCAAAACATACGCGCATACGTACATACATATAACGTACAAACATATAATAAATTGACAAACGCGAGTACGCGCATCAAATTGCATTCCAAGTAATTTCGCGGTGATTCCACCGTCAATTTATTTATGAATTTTTACGTCACATATGGTTCATATGGTTAACCAAATCTATTTTCGTTTTATGAAACAACTTTCTCTGTTGTTCTTTTAAAACGATAAATTCTTGGTTGCGTCAACCTTTTCGCGGCAAAACGCCGGCTCTTTGTATACAAAAATACAAACACGGCATGAGACCAATTTCATGCATTATAATGGCACTAGGTTAACCCTGACCTAACCCACAGTCATTACATGCCGTTTATTTTTTCCTCACACAAAATTAAGAAACTTCATGTGTGACATTTTTACTTTTTACTTGTACATAATTGGGAAATCCCTTGTGTAAAGTGAAATGGAAACTGACCCACTTATTGGGCAATAGTGCTGAGTTTTTTTGTAACATTGGTTTCTTCCGTATATATATGGTTGACCAATGGTTGCAAAGGAATTTTTGAATGAAGGGGAAATACTCTTGTGGAACTACAAAATATTGAGGAATATGCAAAATTGGCTATTACCAATATATTCAGAGGGCGTTCCCGATATATTCGATTTCTGGAATTCCTATATGGAATTCCCTAGATAGTTACCCCCATACCTATTATTATCAATTTTGCTGAGCAATGCAAGAATCCAACTAAATAAAAAGCCGATGCATCTCAGGGACAAGGCAGAAGTTTTCCAAAGTCTAAAGAATAAGGTTGACCCCCCACCAGAGGTAAGGCAACCAATTCCTAGAAGAAAAAATATTAACCTATTAAAATATTAAAAGATAAGATGAAATAAAAGTATTCTAAAAGGATGAATTAAAGTGATTGTAGTAAAAGTAAAGAAAGTGTTTAAGTGTTTTTATTCAATTTTGTTCAATGGGCTAGTGATCTTCGCAGTAAGCAAGCACTCCTAGGTCCAAGTTACGGCATAGACACACCCGTAACAGAACGAGCAATTATATTATATACCTGTTCATCTACTCTTTTCTTTCCTTTTCCTGTCCGTCTGTCTGTCTGAAGTCCCCACAAGACGAGCAAGCCTCATTCATTCAATTTCTTGTATTCTTTTATTACCTTTTCTTTTGGTTCTCGATCAGCTTTAAAGCATCAAGGGATGTGGGTGGCAAGAACCACCCCAAGCCGGCTGACCGCTAGCGGCAATATGCTGTGCGGCCACCCACACTAATCCCGAGATGAATTTGGCAGCAAGAGGTGTCAATTACAGCGCCTATCTGCATTCATTGTTGGATGGATGTAGGTAGACCTGGCAATGGGCCAGATCTACAATCTTTGGCCTTATGATAAGGGCATTGTGTTTTTTTTATATATACACAGATATTTGGCACAATTTCCGGTCGCAGTATCATCGTTAGTCGTAAACGCACTTTGGGGTTTTTTTTTACCATACTTGGCGGAATTTTCAGTTGAATTATCGTGACTAGTCACATCATTGTGTGCCTATTGTATTGGGTACAATCGTTAGTTGAACTACTGTTGGCACTACTATAGACGCGTCCTTTTATTAAAATATTCAGTATAATTCTCGGGTGAATTGGCTTTTGGTATTAACATCAGAGCATTTCCTCGCGGGTTTTTTCTTTCTCTTGGTTTTGCTTGTCGGTAAAATTTATACCAAGATGGACTTCGCGTTTTTATCACCGGACGAGCTTGAGATTGAATTCGTCGTAGGCAACCTTAGATCTGCTGACGCTAACGCTCGCCGTAAGCTCATGGAAGTGTACGAGGCCGAGAAGTTGGAATCCGGCAGAGCACCCTTTAAGTCTCACGCTCATAAAAATCCATCGCGTGAATTACACTATATTATTAGTCGGGTCGACGCTCTAAACCATGATTTGAGCTCGGATGCCATCCGAACCAACGAAGCTCGTACGCGCTACATCAGTCAGGTGCTCCATGTACTCCATAGAGCCCGGCGGTTGTACAATACGTCACCCTCTGTCCAGTCTGATGCGCAATCTTATGTCCAGACTTTGGATGTCATCCTGAGCCGTGTTGGATAATCCCAGCCTACGGCAGTGTCCGTGGCTGAGGGCAGTGGAGGCGTAAGGCTCACAGTTCCTGTGACTAGCACAGACAGTCAAGGGTCAAACGCGCTGACAGGTGCTAAGCCGAAAACTGTTTTGACCACGGCAGGCGCTGCGTTGGGCTTACCAGGACCTAACTTGGGGAACGTCGACACTAATCCTGCCGAGTCGTACCTGGACTTTTCAATATTCGAAGAGCAGAGGGCTCAAGCAGCTCCCACTGACATACCATACACGTTTGCTGACCCAATTTCGGGAAGGTCGCGTATTCCGTCAATCAACGCTCGGTTGGAAAGTATGAATAAGGGTCCAGTCACTACAGTACCTCCGCTGCCGAGACAAAGTAATACTGGGTCTCGTGCACCACCTTTACCAGGTTGCTTCGCTTCTCCGCTTAACAATCCAACTCATACTCGACAGCCAGCAGCGAGGGACCGTAACAGCATATCTCATAGTCCTGTATTCCGCTGGAAGTTAAATTTTGATGGCACATCCGTCTTGGATGTGACAGAGTTCATATTTCGGTTAGAACCTCTGGCAATACTAGAACAAGTATCCGCCTCCGAACTGTGTGCTGGGTTTCATACATTCGTTACCGGGAAAGCTGCCAACTGGTATTGGCTATACTTGCGAAAACAGCGTACGCACTCATGGCAAGAGTTACGTTCAGCACTCCTACGCGAATTCCGCAGCCAGGAAACTGACTACGAAATTTGCAAGCTAGTTGAGTCAAGGAGGCAAGGAGTTAACGAGTCCTTCAGTGATTTCCGATTAGCGGTTCACGCGTTAGTGTCCAAAATGAGCATACCGATTCCGGAAGCAGAGCTGGTGGAAATGCTGCTACGTAACATGAAACCCGCCTTACAGGAGGCGTTACTACTTTATCAGACTGATAGCGTGCTAGATTTGAGGGACTTGTGTAAACGATGTGAAAAATTATGGGCCGAAATAGGGCGAGCGGTCGCACCGCGACGAGCAGTGCATAAAATTTATTCAGCTACGCCGTATTTGAATCACACTTTGTCCAGTCAAATAGGCCCCAATTGAAATTCCACCGCGAGGCTTTCAATTAATGCTCCGATAGACATCCACCGACCCGCTAGATCTCGGGTGACATGTTGGAACCATTCGGCCGAAGGTCACGTCTACATCAACTGTCCACTAGGTCCACAGAGGGTCTTCTGGAATGGATGCGGTGCAGTGGGGGTAATTAAAACGCAATGCAGAGCGTGCTTGTTGGGAAACCGAGGCAGGGGTCAAAATTTTTTAGGTGGTCAGCGCCGTTTACTCCAAGCCAAACCTTCAGGCGCACGACAGAGGAAGCGGCTACCAACACCGAACCCGACCGCTACCGTTAGCTTCACGGCTAGACGCTGTCAGCGATGCTGCAGCGCTCCCAAAACACAAAACTCGCGAACCCAGATCGAATTTTAAACCGGTTAACAGTCTTAAAGTAAACATGTCTAACTCTTCCACTCAGACAGAGAATCCCAGCACGCAAAGCACGTCAAATTTTACCGCCTACTCGGAACCCTGTCCTTCAGAAAGTTGTAGTTGCGCCTTCTCGGATGAAAGCTCGTCAATCTCCACTTCGAATATAGAGGATGCATCGTTTTGCATCAACGAATTCCCATCGGCTTCGGGGTCCATTTCTTCCAGTACTGTCCCACGCAAACATAGGTACCTCAGTCTGCGTAGAGTAGTAAAGGCTGCCATTGCCGAAACAATAGTATCTGATGAAGAGGGTCCTTGGGATCCTCGTCCTTACGCCGATGTCTACATTCAGGGACGAAAGATACGAGTTTTATTGGATAGCGGTGCAAATGTGAGCGTGCTCGGGGCTGGTGCGGAGAGATTCCTGGATAAGATGGGGATTTCGTTCCACTCGATGCCTTCTTCAGTTTCGACCGCTGATGGGCGGCAGAAAAAGGTCCGGGGCCACATACGGGTCCTCGTAAAATATGGTGAAAAGACGCGTATGATGAGACTGCACATAGTTGCCGCTCTTCAGCAACACCTGTACCTGGGAATCGATTTTTGGAAAGCATTTGGGTTAAGACCTGTCATGGTAAGTGAGCTTCATTCCTTGCCAAAAGCCTCACCTTCTAGTTCGCAACAGCACGATCTTTCAGAATACGATTCGCAACGTTTGCTGGAGGTGATCACCTCCTTTCCGTCATTCAGCCAGCAAGGCTTGGCTCTCACCACGTTGGTAGAGCGTTGGCGAAACCCATTAAACAGCGTTTCTATTCAGTGTCTCCGGCAGTGCAGAAATCCTTATATGATGAGCTCGACCCAATGCTGTCGCTGGGAGTCATTGAGGAGAGCCAGAGTTCATGGTCGTCACCAGTCACTTTAGTTAAGAAGGCTAACGGTAAAGTGCGCCTCTGTCTGGACGCCCGAAAATTAAACTCCGTAACAGTCCCCGATGCCTTTCCGCTACCTCTTATAGATGGACTCCGCAGTAGACTCCAGGAGACAAAGTTCATCTCTGCCATAGATTCAAAGGATGCGTTCTGGCAAATCCCTCTCGCTGTGGGATCAAGGTGCTTCCGTTTGGACTTTGTAACGCTCCGCAAGCAATGTGCAAGCTGATGTGCAATGTCATCCCTCACCAACTGCACGACCGAGTGTCTGTCTACCTTGATGACTTACTCATTACTTCCTCCACGTTTGACGGACACCTAAGGCTTCTGACGGAAGTCGCGTCGTTGCTCCGCGCTGCCGGCCTGACGATCAATGTGGAGAAAAGTAAGTTTTGTATGAGAGGGGTCAGATATCTTGGATTTGTAGTTGGGGATGGGTGCTTGCGGGCTGATCCCGAAAAGGTCACCGCTATTCAGAGCTTGCCAAGGCCAACAACTGTCAAGAAAATACGTAGCTTCCTCGGAGTATGCGGCTGGTATAGGAGGTTCATTCCACATTTCGCTACCATCGCTAGTCCTCTGACGGACTTTCTAAAGAAAAACATCAAGTTCGAGTGGAACGAACAAGTTGAACTGGCATTCCAACAGCTAAAACAATGTCTGATGACCGCACCAGAGCTCGCGAACCCTGACTTCTCCAAGCCTTTTTTCATTCCGTGCGACGCTAGCACTACTGGGGTTGGAAGCGTCTTGTTTCAGCGTTCTGTGGGTGGGGATGAGCATCCCACCGCTTCCATGTCACACAAGCTGAACGTTGCTCAACGCAACTACAGCATAACCGAGTTAGAGTATCTGGCCTCCTAATTGAGTATAAAAAGGTTCCGGCCGTATGTGGAAGGACTGGAGTTGACAGTCATTACTGACCACGCTAGCCTCAAATGGCTCATGGACGAACGGGATCTATGTGGCAGGCTGGCTCGTGGGAGCCTCAAACTCCTGGTCTTCAAATTTCACATTGAATACTGTAAAAGTAAGGACAATGTGGTGGCTGATGCTCTTTCCAGGTTATTTGCTGACCAGGCAGCGGAACAACACAGAGACGAGTTAGTTTATCCTACGCAAGTCAGTTCGCTTGATTTGAAGTCATCCGCATTCCATGAGAAAACGTATGTGTAGAGAATGCAGCGTATCACTTCCAATCCAAGCGGTTTTCAGAACTTTCGAATTAGCGGAGGTAAGGTCTATATCTCATTTTCGTTTCCAAATAACAACGTCTCAGAGGAGCGGGTTCAGTGGAAGCTATGGGTTCCTGATAGTCTCACTGGCGATTTGATAAAATCCGAGCATAGTCCTCCCATAGCAGCACATTTCGGTTTCGCCTTACGAGAAATTACGTCGTCAGTATTACTGGCCGAGCATGGCTTCAGAAGTACGACAGTTCATAAACGCCTGCGAAACGTGTAAACTGATCCAGCCGACCAATGTGTCTTCAAGACCTCCACTGGGCACGATACGGACTACCGAGCTGCCATGGCAGCGTATCTTCTGTGATTTTTTACGACCATATCCGCGTAGTCGAGGCGGAAATAGGTACATCTTCATCACTTATCTAAGTTTGTGTTGTTGGAAGCAATGCCCGAGGCCACAGCCTCGCGGGTCGTCAAATTCCTGGAGCAAAAGGTATTTTTAATGTTTGGAGTTCCGGAAATGGTGCATTCAGATAATGGTAGTCAGTTCATTGCAAAGATATTCGCCCAAATGTTAGATCATTATGGGGTGAAACACATCTTCTCACCAGCTTACTCTCCTCAATCAAACGCCTCTGAGCGTGTTAATCAGTCAGTTCTGGCAGCGATCCGCGCCTACGTCGGCACAGAGCATCAAAATTGGGACGAACATCTGAGCGAGATTGGCTTCGCCATCCGTAATGTCGTGCATGAGTCATCTAAGTGCTCGCAATATTTCCTGCTTTTCGGTCGACATCCGGTAACAAGCGGGAGCTCATATCAACTTCTGCGAGATCTGAAGGCAGATTCCGATGGGGCCATTGAGTGTATACCTGTCAACCAAAAGCTTCAGCTGTTGCGCGATTAAGTAAAGTTTCATCTTATGGAGGCGTATCGCAAGTACGCCGCTGGTTACAACTTGCGAACTCGAGAAAGAGCTTTTGTACCTGGACAGACTGCGTACGTCCGAAACTTTGTACAAAGTAGCGCAGCCGATCGCTTTGCGGCCAAATTAACACCTAAATTCATAAAAGCGACTATTGTAGAGCGAATCGAGCGTGTTTCATACCGTCTGCAGAATGATAAGGGTCTCTCAATCGGAATTATCAATGCTCAGGATATAAAGTCTTGTTCAAACCCGTGTAGATCTCGGTAGCCCTAAGAAGGCATCCGGCAAGCTTCACTTGTGAACTACAGGTTATCGCAAACCCTCTTACTACTTCCTCAGTGGTGGGTGATAAACCTCTTTCATTTTGTTACTAACCCCTTCTGAGTTAGCCTTCACCGGAAGGATTCTATTTTCCTGTCTTTCTTCAATTTTCTTCCAACTAAAAGGTTTCCGAGAGGTAGTGGGTGTGGCTGAAGCCTCAGTGGAGTGTTGTTTTTATAGTATATTATCTCTAAACTATCCAGTTCAGATGGTCAAAGTCTTTGATACTAACCCCTTCTGGGTTAGCCTTCATCAGAAGGATTTTACTGTCCCTGTCCTTTCTTCAATTTTCTTCAAATGAAGGAGTGTCACAGCGTCAGCGAGTGCGGATGGAGTCTCAGCGATTTTTTCTTTATATAATGTATTATCTCTAAACTATCAAGTTTAGATGGTCTCAGCCTTTGTTACTAACCCCTTCTGGGTTAGCCCTCATCTGAAGGATTTTACTTTCCTGTCCTTTCTTCAATTTCCTTAGAGCTCGAACCCGCTTGCTGCATCCCGCGGGATTTCCGTCATCCTGAGTGAGTTGATAGATGAATTGTATCTGTTACGAAGCGATTTCCCCCCTTGGGATTGGGGGATTTCCGGGATGTTGCGACTGGGTTCAGCAGAACGCTAAGTAGCGGCACTTCACCGATGAAGTCGTAGTCTCGAGCCGAACATTCCCGTACCTAATAAATCAATCGCTGCACCTCTTCCTGGTCAGTTCATCGGGGAGGCAAGTTGGTAGACGTGGTCTATCGGTAGACCAGTCATCCCTCGTTCAAGTCGAATTAGGATCTTATTTCTCAAAAATACAGGGTCTAGCGTATGCCCAGCTTGAGACACTTGTGGCTCGTCCCCATGCGCGGCTGCAACGATATGCTTCATATTTCACCTCCCAAGCATTGTTTTTCTTCCTCTTCTCTTTCTTCTCCTTTCCCTCTTTTCTCTCCCTTCCCCGTTGTGCCCGGCATGAGACACTATTCTCGGTGGGTCGTCCCCACGCTGTAGCGTATACCCCCCTTACGCAAATTCTTTCTTTTTGTTGTTGTTTGTCTTCTCATCTTCTGTAGAGAAACACCCATGACTTTCCCAGGGTACTTGAAAAGGGGCGAAAAAGTCCATATTTTCGAAAAGTAGCCCTATGCTACTTCTCCATACCAATAAAAAACCTGAAAATAAAAGTCATATTTTTCCGAGAAGTAGCCCTATGCTACTTCTCCATATAAATAAAACAATCCTAAAAATAAAAGTTAAACAGTTTCGAGAAGTAGCGCTATGCTACTTCTCCATATTGTATCCCTCCTGCCAAAAAAAAAAAAGTAAAACCCTGAAATACAAAAGAAACAACAACAACAGCAAAATATTTTCAATCGAAAAATTCTAAAATGTGCAAAATGAGCACAAAATACAATTTTTCGTTTAAATCTTACCGCTAGTCAGCTAAAATTCCACAAAAACAAACGGCAACTAAGCCGTAAAACATCACGCGACACCACCATGCAATAGATTAGAGCAAGCTCGCCCGCTCATATAGCCGGCAGTACGGTCGCCAGTAAAAATTTCGGATTCCGACCGACGAAGAACGGCTCGTCTGTCGGTTGGGTGTCGTAGCGGCTGTGATATAGGGAGACGGCTTGAACTCGCGGAGTTGATTACAAATCTTTGTGGAGTACGGTGGCAAGTTGTCGCGCGGAGATCTTTCCTTTGGATTTTCAAGTCTTGAGTCACTTTTGGGCTTCGTTTGCTTTGTCCATCGTATCGCCTCAGTGAATTACCGAATTTTCCGGGAAAGAAATATTTTATTTTCGTAGAAAGCGTGTCCGTTATAACTCGTTTTTTTATCTCTATATCTTTACCTGCATTGGCAGTGAACTGTATTAAGTGATCTCCACATAATTCCCTGAACTGGAATAAAGTTGTATTAGTGGAAATTATAGTGTTTCGGGTACTTACCTGCGTCAGCAGCAAAATTTCGTTTTATTTGTTCTTCACGCATTTCTGAAACTGGAAGAAAGGATTATTACCAGTGGAAATTGTGTCGTTAATAATTAGGTTTTTTCTATATATTTACCTGCATTGGCAGTGGATTTTAGTCGTTCTTTACATAATTCTTCGATCTGAAAGATAGGATTATTACCAGTGGAAATTGTGTTAATAATAATTAGTTTGTTATATTTACCTGCGCTGGCAGTGGATTCTATTCGTTCTTTACATAATTCTTCGAACTGGAAGAAAGGATTATTACCAGCGTAAATTGTGTCAATAATAATTAGTTTTTATATATACCTGCATTGACAGGAAACTTTATGGATTTATTCTCCATATCATTCCCTGAGCTGCAATAAAGTTTTATTAGTTTAAAGAAAGCTATAGTGTTTCGTATACTTACCTGCGTCGGCAGCAAAATTTCGTCGTATTTGTTCTTCACGCATTTCTTCAAACTGAAAGAAAGGTTTATTATCAGTGGAAATAGTGTCAATAATAATTAGTTTTATATTTACCTGTATTGACAGGAAACTTTATGGATTGTAACGAAGAGCTTGTCAGCCGACAGATCTACCTACATTCACTTGTACCTGAATGTAGCTACATACTACATCCGACACCTCTTTGTTACAAAATCATTGCGGGATTAGCGTGGGTGGCTGCACAGCAAATATGCCGCTAGCGATCAGCCGGCTTGGGGTGGTTCTTGTCACCCACATCCCTTGATGCTTGTTAAGGTGTACAAAATCGTCAACATAACTGATCAGACAGACGGACGGACAGAAAAAAAAAGATCTAATGCAGGCTTCCTTCTCCTGGTGGAACCTGAAAGCCTAAAAAGAAGAAAATTGATTTTATTTATTTGCTGCAAAAAGAAGGAGGAACAAGTGCTAATTCACCCGGAGCGCTTACAACGCTGGCAAATGGACGATTGAGAGAGAGTGAGAGAGCTGAGAGGGGTCTCCGATGTTGTTGAGACCCCGGATTAGGGTAATAATAGGCTCGATCGCCCCCATCCACCCTAGCTAAGCCTCCAAAGCCGTATCGAAATGCTCAGCCCCATCTGTACGTGTTTTACATCTAATGCCGTGTGTGTGTGGAAACGACCTCCCTCCTGTCCGCGACCATCCCCTTTATGGAACTACTCACTCCATCGCGCTGAATCCGTTACCAACCTGTAAACAAAAGAAGAAAGCAACTTGGAGAAGGGCGGCCAAAGAAGACCAAACTAAATCACCCAAAAGAAGAAGGAAGGCGTATCAAGGAACTCAAAATTTCATCAAGTCCAAATCAAAATAATTTATTTATTGCGGTTGTCTATGCATATTTATCGCTTATGAGGGAGGAAACCCGATCACACAAAGATTCACACGGTATATATATAAAAACTAAAGGAAACAAGGTCTCCGGTTAATCTCAATCTAGATTAAAATCCTTACAACTAGCCCTAATAAGCGCTTTCCTATTATGTGACTTATCGAGCCCTGTGATCGACGCCTAACCTTAGTTGTACACTAAATGACTTTAAGACTGTAAAATTAAGAACAAAAAACACAAAGCAAATAATAATACTTAGAGAAAATTTGAACTAACCTTGTGGTCCGCTATGGACTTACATAATACCTGATTTACTCATATTCGGGGTTTCGTTCTTTACCAAAAGGATTGGACACTGGTTTACCAACTATCTGCTAGCTGCTTCAGGACTATGTTGAAGTCCGAGTTCTCCTCCTCGCTTCCCTGCTCCTTCGGATATGTAAGAGTGAAATGTTTTGCCGTAACTTCTGCCAGAGGGATACTTCCTCGCCGGTATAAATCCAACTTGCCGTCACGCAGAAAAATTTTTCAAAATGATCTTTGTTACGTGCAAGGAAACTTTTCCCCAAATTTTCTCTCAGGTTCGCCATTACTATGGCACCGTCGCACAGGTAAATATTTCAAATAAGGCAAATTATATGTGCACAGCATTAATACTAGAATTTTCTTTCAGTTCACCAGTTGAAGGATCTTTAGGAAAATCACTGTCGCACAGGTAAATATTCCATTTAATACAAATTATGAGTGTACAGCATTAACAAACCAAAATTTTCTTTTCAGTTCACCAATCGAAAGACCTACATGAAAATCACTGTCGCAGGAAAATATTCTAATTAATACAAATTACGTTTGCACAGAATGAATCAATCAAAATTTTCTTTTCAGTTCACTAATAGGGAAATCTACAAAAAAAAATCACTGTCTCAGGTAAATATTCTAATTAATACAATTTACGACTGCACAGAATGAATCAATCAAAATTTGCTTTTCAGTTCACTAATAGGAAGATCTACAAAAAAATCACTGTCACAGGTAAATATTCTAATTAATACAATTTACGACTGCACAGAATGTATCAAACAAAATCTTCTTTTCAGTTCACTAATAAGAAGATCTACCTAAAAAAAATCACTGTCACAGGTAAATATTCTAATTAATACAATTTACGACTGCGCAACATTAATTCTAAAATTTCCTTTCAGTTCACTATTAGAAAGATCTATATGAAAAAAATCACTGGCGCACAGGTAAATAATTCAATTAATAAAATTTCTTGAATGCGCAACCTTAATAACAACATTTTCTTTCAGTTCACTGTTAGATCTATATGAAAAAAAAGAATCACTGGCGCACAGGTAAATACTTCAAATACTAAAACTTATAAATGCGCAGCATTAATACTAAAATTTTCTTTCAGTTCACTATTAGAAAGATCTATATGAAAAAAAAATCTAAATTAAAATCACTGACGCACAGGTAAATAATTTAATTAATAAATTTTTTTTTTTGAATGCGCAACCTTAATAAGAACATTTTCTTTCAGTTCACTATTAGAAAGATACATGTGAAAAAAAATCTGAATGAAAATCACTAGCGCAAAGGTAAATAATTCAATGAATAAAATTTCTTGAATGCGGAACCTTAATAACAACATTTTCTTTCAGTTCACTATTAGAAAGATCTATGTGAAAAATCACTGGCACACAGGTAAATAATCTAATTAATATCATTTATGAATGTGCAACATTAATACTAAAATTTTCATTCAGTTCACTATTAGAAAGATCTTTAGGAAAATCACGGTCGCACAGGTAAGTATTCTAATTAACACAATTTATGAATGTGCAACATTAATAACAATTTTTTTCTTTCAGTTCACTATGAGAAAGATCTTTAGGAAAAATCACTGTTGCACAGGTAAATATTCTAATTAACACAATCTATGAATGCGCAACATTAATAACAAATTTCTTCTTTCAGTCCACTATTAGAAAGATCTATATGAAAAATCACTGGCACACAGGTAAATAATCTAATTAATATCATTTATGAATGTGCAACATTAATACTAAAATTTTCTTTCAGTTCACTATTAGAAAGATCTTTAGGAAAATCACGGTCGCACAGGTAAGTATTCCAATTAACACAATTTATGAATGTGCATCATTCATAACAAATTTTTTCTTTCAGTTGACTATGAGAAAGATCTTTAAGAAAAATCACGGTCGCGCAGGTAAGTAAGCCAATTAATAAAATTCACGACAAGAATGAATAAACTAAAAATTTTCTTTCAGTTCACAAAATTTTCTTTCAATTGACACAATTTTCTTTCAAAGAAAATCTGAAATTTTCCACTGCGGATTAGTCGCGAGCCGATGGACAATGCGCGGACGCCAGAAGTTCCCGCGGAAAAAAATAAAAAAAAACACGAAAGGAGAAAATCCCCCAGAAGGGAAAGCAAAAAAAAACTCTAAGGACTGATTTTAAATAAAGAGGAATCACGACTCAATTTTTGTGCGACCGTTCTCGTTCAAAGCCAAAAGACAACTTCCCGACTACCAGCAGTCTCCCTACATTCCATCGTTCTTCATTCAGCCACCGGCAAGCGAGCGCCTTTTTCTTCTCAGAATTTTTTTGTTCTTTTTTCAAGCCTGCTGCAACACATTGCATGATGGCATCATGCGATCTGTTACAGCTAGGCGAATTGCCGTTTTCGTCGCTTTGATGTGGTTGACTAGCGGTAAGTTTTAAACGAAAAATTGTATTTTGCACATTTTAGAATTTTTCGACTGAAAATATTCTGCTGTTGTTGTTGTTTCTTTTAGACCTGGACTTGTATGCGGGTATGTATAGATATGTTTTTTTTCCAGGAATTCTTGTACTATGGAGAAGTATATAAATATATATAAATTTTATCTTTTTTCAGGAATTTGTAATATGGAGAAGTAGCATAGGCCTACTTTTCGAAAATGACTGTTTTATCCCCTTTCTAGGTACCTCTGGGAAATCAAGGGGTTTCTCTACAGTCGTAGGGAAGCCAAACCAAAGTAGCGTATAGGGGTATACGCTACAGGATTTATTCTCCATATCATTCCCTGAGCTGCAATAAAGTTTTATTTGTGAAAAGAAAGCTATAATGTTTCGTATACTTACCTGCGTCGGCAGCAAAATTTCGTCGTATTTGTTCTTCACGCATTTCTTCAAACTGAAAGAAAGGTTTATTATCATTGGAAATAGTGTCAATAATAATGAGTTTTTATATTTTCCTGCATTGACAGGAAACATTATGGATTTATTCTCCATATGATTCCCTGAGCTGCAATAAAGTTTTATTAGTGAAAAGAAAGCTATAATGTTTCGTATACTTAGCTGCGTCGGCAGCAAAATTTCGTCGTATTTGTTCTTCACGCATTTCTTCAAACTGAAAGAAAGGTTTATTATCAGTGGATATAGTGTCAATAATAATTAGTTTTTATATTTACCTGCATTGACAGGAAACTTTATGGATTTATTCTCCATATCATTCCTGAGCTGCAATGAAGTTTTATTAGTGAAAAGAAAGCTATAGCGTTTCGTATACCTACCTGCGTTGGCAGCAAAATTTCGTCTTATTTGTTCTTCACGCATTTCTTCAAACTGGAAGAAAGGATTATTACCAGTGGAAATTGTGTCATTAACGAAATTTTTTTTTTTCATATTTACCTGCACTGGAAGTGGATTTTATTCGTTCTCTACACAATTCTTCGAACTGAAAGTCGATAGATGTGCGCGAGTTATCTGACACTGAATTTGTTATGGTTAGTACAGTGACTTTGATTTTGCTCACTTGTTATGCTCTAAAGTTAGACTACGATTTTGTGCCTGAAAACAAGAAATTTGAGTTTTTTTTTGCACGTGAAATGAAACGACTCAGTGAATCTTGTTGTTTTTTTTTAATTATCCGCGCACCTGCTGAGTTGCTAGTGCAAATGTTCCGCCATTCATCCCGAAAATCATGAGAAAGGACGACATGTTATAACTAAATAGTATGTTAAGTGATAATCAGAAAAATGTTAATCAAGTAAAAAGTGATTAACCGAGAGAAGGAATTTTAGAAAAATGAAAATTGTTTGTTTAGTAACAAGCAAGTAACAAAAGAAGAAAAAAAGAGGTCATGCACCCAATGAAAGTTTAAATGAAAGAAAGTCCGAAAGCACCCACAAACAGAGGTGAAAAGGATACAAAAAAGAGGCCAATGAGCCCACATAGTGCTGCGAGTCTGCTGTTGCGATATACACCTGGAAGAAAAGGGGTGCACCCCAGCTAAATCAAATCACCAGTTCCAGCCGGCATGGGATATCTTCGCGTAGGGTAACGTACCTTTTGTCTTGTGAACTAAGTAGGTTTTTGCATCATCATTTTCTTTTGTGTTGTTAATTTAGTATCTCAAGATTTCTTTTAGCTCACTTAGCATAGGCAAGATAGATTCTTGTCAGCCCGTATGGCTACCTTAGGCTAGGCTATTGTTAAGGATTGTAGATTAAAGTCAGTAAGTAGGGTTATCTTAGAGTAGGCTAATGCTAAGAATATTGCGGATTTTGGTAGTGTGTAAAAGACAAAGAGTAAGGATGAACGGTGGATACTCCGCAGAAATAAATTGAGCTTTTTAGCTGTGCTCTCTTCAAATTTGAGTTCATTCTTTGTTTTTTTTCTCTTTCGTTAAATAATTTTTTTTGTGTACATGGGTCCACATACAGAAATGAGTGAGTAAGCTCCGTGCGAGGGAGGGGTGAAGGCCTGATGGATCAGCGTTAGCACACAGATGGGGCTGAGCATTTTGATACGGCTTTGGAGGCTTAGCCAGGGTGGATGGGGGCGATTGGGCCCAATATTACCCAAAGCCGGGGACTCAACAACACCGGAGATCCCCTCTCAGTTACCACACTCTCTCTCAATCGTTCATCTGCCAGCGTTGAAAACTCTTCGGGTCAATGAGCACTTGTTCGGCGTTGCTTAGGGCTCCTGTTCTTCTTCTTTTTGCAGCATTTAATAAAGTAAATTTTCTTCTTTCTAGTCTTTCAGATTCCACAAGGAGAAGGAAGCCTGCATAGATCTTTTTTTCTGTCTGTCTGTCCGTCTGCAGTCACACACTCAAGTCCTTTTTTTTAATTGTCCGTCCGTCTGTCCGGTCAAACATTTTGCTTATTTATGCACAACTTAACAAACATTGAAGGGATGTGGGTGGCAAGAACCACCCCAAGCCGGCTGATCGCTAGCGGTATACTCGCTGTGCAGCCACCCACGCATATCCCGGACATGATTTTTGTAACTGGAGGATGCGTCGGATGCGGTATGTATCTACATCCAGGTACAAGTGGATCTAGGTAGATCTGTCGGCTGACAAGCTCTTCGTTACACTTAGTGGATTTGAGAACAGTCCGTTGAGAATTTGAATTTATTAGAATGATCATTTTGTTCTCCACCATTTCACCCATTACTTAGCCACAGTCTGGGTAAGAAAAGGTCGGGACGAGGAGAAAACGAATCACCGTATTATCACAGGTCAGAATTCTTGTCAGGAATTTTGGGAGTAGTATTTTCCAATCCGATGCGGGAATCTGAACCATGTGAACAAAAACCCTAAAGGAAAAATAAATTTTTTGTAGATCTAAATTTTTTTTACAATCCACACTGACGAGATTTCATATCCCTTATAGTTTTTTTCCTTTCTCTATCCTTTATTACCTTACCAACTTGGATGGAGGAAGGTTCCTCGGGTTCATTGCTGCTGCAGAGTGCTTCGCGGTTGATAAATTTAATCATATTCATAATCATAATTGTAATTTGTGTAAGTTTGGAAAGTGGTTTCTCTAGCGAGAAAATTTTTGTTTGTTCGTTGTGTTTCTATTCGGTGCATTTGCGGTTTCTGTAATAGAACTGTCATTGTATCCATTTAAATTTTGTTTGTGTATATCTGATAGTAGTCGAGAGTTTGGTAACTACACGGATTGATTTCAAAGTTAATTACTTTTACCAATCCCTTATATTCTATTGTATTAATCGTACATATTCTGTTTTATTAACCTAACACCAACATTTGAATTTTAATCTAATATCAATTGGCTTAATGGCTAATTGATTATAATATTTAATCAATTAAATTTTTATTTTACAAATATTCTATAATACATATAATGGCCGGAAATAAAGGTAAAACAACCCAAAAGGGTACTGGTAAGTTAGCTGTGGGAAATACCCCTACTGATAATATTAATAACTCCGATGACGTTCTCGAAAAAACCGAATCTCAGGAGAATAAAACTAACATGGCAACGACTTTGGTTGCTAACCCTGATGTTCTTATAAAAGGAGATCAAGTCTCATTTCCGATTGTATCAGTATCACAGAATAATATACTTCAACAAATTGCAAAAATGCAACTAGATTTAGGTCAACTTCGTGATAAACAAATCATGCCGTCTATTTTGTCTAAACCTTATCATTCTCGTTCTTCAACACCTTCACCACCACCAAATCCATATAATGCTTCAAATGATGAAATGTTATGTAGGGCTCCTGTAAGAGCTGCGAACCGCTTCACTGCTCCAGCTCGCCGTCCTTCTTTGGTTCAATACTGGAACATTCGTTTCCCTGCAAGCAATGACCAGCTGTCGGCCGAAGAATTTATAAATCGTATTGAATTTATAACTCTTTCATTTCTATCAAATTCTTTTGAGGAACAAGGATTGGATTAAGATTCGGGGATATAAATTCAGAACAAAAAAATTTCAATCATAAATTCAAATTTAATACAAATTTTTTTTTAAATGCTAATCTGTTGCCTGTCTTACTCTAACTAGGCTAATACACGTTTTTCCTTATCGATCGGTGTGACGGCTTTTCCTTTACAGGTCGACCTGAATCCGCCTGCTGGCGCTCCTTGTAACGTGGACTTCGTGTTCTTTCCAACGCTTATCTTGATTTTTTTACTGTTGCTTTTAATTCTAGATCCTAGACGGGATCTCACTGGACATTTAACGCTTCTTGTGTTCTTCTAATTTCCAGTTCTCTTCTCTCATGGACTGTCCTTGGTATTCCATCTCTGATTCCAAACAGGCTTCTTCTTGTGCAAAATATTGGTCCCTTTTATGACACCATTTTCATCTACGTTAGCAGGCTTCTAAAAATGCAGCCGCTTCTTATTGCTAGGACACAAAATCGCTGACCAAAGAATACAGCCGCTTATGTTGCCTTTTACGACTATCCCTTATTTTCCTTTTTTTAATTTCTCCTCTTATTACCACTTTCTTTTAACAATTTTCCACTTTTAAGATTTCCAATTCATTCTGGGAATTAAAATAATCTGTTTTTCTTAACGCCACTGTTCTAGTCACCCTCACTGAAGAACACAAGATGTCTCAGCGGAACTCGGTTCACTGATTGGCCGCCTTTTCGTACTTCGATTCGACCTCCTCCATGTGGTCCAACATGACTGTACTTTAATGTGCCGTTCACACACTAACCCACCTACAACTAACTTATCTGCCTACGGCGTGCAATTAGCATTCGCACAATACCTATAACTATTTTGACACTTCAAATTACAAAAATTATTTTAGTTCACTAATCCTGGTTATTTTCCAAATCAACTACTAGCTTGTAACATTTTCGCATTATTTTCTTACTAAGCTTATCTACTCAAACCACAAATTTCGTCCGAAACTCTACTACCTCCACAGTCATTAACTCTATTCCTCCCCGCCGTCTGCGATTTTGGGTTTACAATCTGGTTGCCACATTTGTTTTGACAGGACATTTACAATTGTAATCATTTCGCCTAAATATTGTGTTTTCTCTTCAGTTTTCCTTTTAATTTACAATGGGTTTTAATGGTTTATTCCAGTGCTGATTTAACATACCGGTACGAATGAAACAAGATGTGCGGAGACGAATGCGTTTAAATTAATAAAAGAGTTACGTGAGAATTTCATATTATATTGCAAGCAGTTTTCCTCTTTCGTGCAGGGAAGTATTTCAAATCTTTAATATACTTATACCCCGTATTCGTGCTTTTTTCTTTTGTTATTTTCTCTACTTGACTGCGACTACATTCGGCATTAGGTCACTCGTGGTTTGAGTGTGGATATATTTAAATCATTAGTTCACTGAAATCCACCCGACATAATTCATTGGCCTGCTCCTATGTGGACATGGAAATTTTCAGAAGTGTTTAATTGACAAACTTCTCTGATTTTCCTGTTTGTATGGACCTTGCTGAAAATCTTTATTTACATTTTGGTTTTCTTTTTATTTCGCTTCTTTTAATTACTGCAATTCTTTTACCCTAGAATCTAATGATATGATGATATAACTAATATTTGATCTAAATACTTATGCTTTAGGAACTATGTGTTGTGGTAACCCTATGATAGAGCCTGTAACGACACCGTCCGTTAGATTCCCCCATCTCCTAGATTAAATTTTCATTCACTACTATGAAACTTTCTGCTATCTACATAAGCTAAGTTACAGTCGCCTCTCCTTAATTCCGAATTCATATTAACAATCCGGCACCGTCCAATGTGTCCTGGACAACAATTATATCCTAACTGCGCTTGCTTTACCAAAAAACCACTACTTTCCTAGCCGACCTCATGGGCTTAACACCAGAAGAACTTCCTTCAGTACCACCAAACTATTTGCTAGCATCCGCTACACGCACCAGACATCTTTTCATTCAATGGTTAGCGTATACAAAGCGGGAGCTATCACTTTCCTACGCTTACCTCTATTGAGTCCAACCGTGACTTAGTCAGCACCTATAATGCTGGTCATCCTTCTACGCTTAACTAGCTTGACACAAATAGTGCCTTAGTGAGCACATATAATGCTGAACCAGACATTCTTCTAAGCTTAACCAACTTCACACCCTTCAGCGTCTTCGGGGAACAAGCATTTGTTAACCCGCTCCGCTTCCAGATTATCGATCATTCCTTGATTCGTTCCTTTCTTCCCCAAGCTTAACATCTCATTGTTAGGGAATTAATGATTCTACAGCCTGCAGCTACCACCTCGCCTATCAAGAACTTGCCTTTTTATTTATTTTTTTTTTTACTGCCACATACCTAATCTACTCTATCATGGCAAGTACAAAAAAACTTAGGCCCGAGGATTTGCATTAAAGTGATCGAAGAAGAAATTGTATTACCGCTAGAGGCACAATAATAGCTAATCGGAGAAGGTGAGGCGATTTACACGTTTTAAACCCACGCAAATATTTGTTTCTATAAACGTCCTTGTGTACCTATTAGAATACATCCGAATATTTTGTAATATGAACGATGAAATGAGACAGTAAATGCTTTTCCCTTTTCGCTGGCTGGAAAAGTCTGTCCTCCATGAACACGCACCGACGGCAAAATAATTTTTTTTTTTATCTCTATTGATGTATTTATGCATCCAATTCCTGTGATTAATTCTACCACACCCAACACGGCTAACTTTAGCTTATACGAATAACGACGCTTCCTTCCGTTGATTTCCTACTTTAAATCTCGTACGTTGCACCATCCTCAGTCTGAACCCTTTATATCACTCAACCTATAGACCAGGCTAGACCTTTTGTCGTTTATAATGCACTTGGTAAATTTTGGAGCTAACTTCGCGGAGAAATGCTTACTAGCGTCCGACAAGACAAAATTCCGCTTAAATACGACATCGCCCACGTTAAACGCTTTAAAATGAGTTCTTTTGTCAAAATACCTTTTGTTCCGCTTGTATGACTTGTCAATTCGCTTACAAATATCACAATAAATGCTCAAAAGACCCTCGAGATATCGATTCCACTCATCTAGCGCGTTCGCTTCACTTACTTCATTACACAGCTTGTGATCCGATCCAAAACCTAAATACTCTCTTCCAAAATTAAGATAAAAGGGACTAAAACCTGTGACCTCATTGACAGCCGTTCCCAAAGCTACACCGATTTTCGCAATGTGCTGATCCCGCAACTTGTGATTATCATTAATATAGGATCTCAACGCCGCGCCTATCACCTTGTTCCAGCGCTCAGTAAAATTGCTCTGCGGATGGTATCTACAGTTCAACCAGAACTTGGTAATATCATATTCCTTTAGCAATTTTCTAAATAGATTGCAATCAAACTGCTTACCATTATCCAATATTACTACCTCGGGGACTCCGAACTCTAGAAAAATCCTTTCTTCTAAAATCTGAGTAACTTTCTTAGCAGTCGCAACGCGTAAGGGAAATACACACACATACTTTGTGAACCAATCGCATATGACCAGCAGGTACTGGTTCCCTTTGGTTGATCTCGGAAATGGTCCCATTAGATCCAACGCTATAATTTGCCAAGGTCTTACCGCACTTCGAAATCTTCCCATGGGTCCGTAGGCTTTGTGATTAGGGGTTTTGGAAGCTATACAAACCTCGCAAGACTTCACATATCTTTCCACATCCTTCGATGCTCCAGGCCAATAATAACGCGAAAATACCCTCTTCTTCGTTTTGTATATTCCCAAATGCCCTGCCTGAGGTGCATCGTAACATCCGATAGGACTCTGGCACGACTCTTTTCCAACGGATCTCGCTGAAGCTATTCTCCTTTCTAAGAATAATTCGTCATCAACAATTTTCCATCTGCTCATTCGTTTCGGATTATCCCTTACAAGCTGTATCATCTCCTTGTACCATTTATCGTCATCTGCTGGAGCACAATTTAAAAAACTAATCTCAAGTATTCTGGATAAAGCATCGGGGACTACATTTTCTTTACCCTTCACATAGTTCACCTCGAATTCGAGCGATTGTAATTTCATCACCCATCTTGCTAGTTTTCCTGATAGGTCCTGTTGCCGAAACAGCCACGTTAAAGCGGAATGATCTGTTATTACGTAAAACTTGTACCCTTCTATGTACCCCCCAAAATTTCTCCACTGCAAACACAATGCTCAAACACTCCTTCTCGGTAGTGGTATAGTTAACCTCTGCGCCTCTTAGCTTACGGCTTGCATACGCGATCGGGTGCTCATCACTAGCTTCTGTTTTCTGTACTAAGACAGCTCCTATGGCATAATTAGATGCATCACATTGTACAAAGAATGGTTTACTGAAGTCCGGGTTAGTCAAGACTGGTGATTCTACTAACTTGGATTTAAAAGTTATAAACGCCTCTTCCGCCTCTGACGGCCATGTTAAAATTTTGCGTTTCTGCTTTCCTTTCGTTAGATCGTGTAAAGGGCCTGCAATTGCAGCAAAGTTGGGTACAAAGCGTCTGTACCATGATGCCAGTCCAATGAAGCGTTTCATTTCCGTGTAATACTTTGGTTTGGGATAATTAAGCATCACGTCGACCTTAGCCGGATCGGTTCTTAATCCCTTGCCATCCACTATAAATCCCAAATATTTCAAAGACATTCGCGCAAACTGACACTCCTCAAAATTCACTGTCAACTTCGCTTCTTCTAGTCTACACGTAACCCAGTTCAATACATTCACATGTTCTTCGAAGGTTTTTGTGGCCACAATGATGTCAGCGAGGTAAGGAAATACTGCATCTGAATAGCCAAACAATCTATCCATCAACTGTTCCAGACTTGCCGCACTATTGCATAAACCAAAAGGCATTACCTTGAACTGATACTGTCCCACTCCGGGTATGCAGAAAGCAGTCTTTTCCTTAGATTCTTCAGTTAGGGGTATCTGCCAGAAAGCATCCTTCAGATCAATTGTCGTAAGATAGCGTGTTCTGTTTAATCGGGCTAGCACTCCATGTATTCGAGGCAATGGGTAGGCTGAACGTTTCGTGACCTTACTGAGTCTTCGGCTGTCTATACACAATCTATCGGCTCCGTTTGCTTTCTTCACCAGTACCACTGGTGAGCACCATGGACTAAACGACGGCTCTATCACTTCCAGATTCAACATACGTTGTATTTCTCTGACATACCTTTCTTGTACGGCTTTAGATACCTGGTAGCCTCTCTGCACAATCAGCTCCGCATTCCCCGTGTCTATATTATGACTTAGCAGATGAGTTCTTCCCAACTTCCCGCTGCTTAAACTTTTAAAGCGATTCATGCAAGCATTTAACTTTAGCGCTTGTTCCACGGGTAAGGTATTCGCACACTTCAAACCAAAATTGTCGGACTTAATTAATTCATTGATTTCCCATCTTCCGAGACGATGTTGCACAGACAGCTGAAAGTTTTTCCAAAAATCCACTCCGAGAATAACACCCTTGTCTATTGTAGATACCGCCATAATCTTTAAAATTTTCACCATCCCTTTAAATCTTACTGGAACATAAAACACTTTCGCCGCGTCATGTCGGGTCGCATCGGCCGTGTAGACTGGTTTGCAGTTTTCTTTGATTGCCCTTAAATTCAGATTTTCTAATAATGTTATCCCCTTTCTGCCAACTATGCTAATGGACGCCCCACTGTCTAAAAGTGCCTCTACCTCAGCACCCAAAACACTTATAAGGATATGGGGACGTTCATCCTCTATACCAGCTGTGAAATTATTGTGTTTAACTGCTTTGTTATATAAGAACGGCCTCTGTCCGAAACTGGACCCGTCCTCAATCTTCCAGTTTCGTTGGTGTTTTCAAAGTGCTGGCCACCAGCTGGTTTGAGCTTAGCTCTAGTTCACTTACTTGAATGCTACCGTGAGTATTCGCGTTCACTTGCTGGTGTTGACTGTTCCGATTGCCTCCTATCCAGGAGCGATTGTTATTGTGTACAAAATTGGTGTATTCCTCTTGTCTAACTGGAAAGTGATTACCTACTCTCCTAACATTTGAGCCACTCTGCACAGCTCTATTGCCTACTTGCTGTTGTGAGAAATCCCGAGACTGTAAGTTACGATTTCTAAAGTTTCTGTTATAACTATCAGGATTAAACCTTGGAGGTCTATTAGGTTCATCATAACCGCGTGGTCTAAAATTATCTCGACCATAAAAATTAGCGTTCGCTGGCCTAGCTTGTGACATGCACGCGTTCTCCTTGACCTGAGCTTCACTCTCATCGATTTTTCTGCACGACCTTTCCAGTTCTTCGACTGACCTGAATTCAACGAGAGGTAAGGCTCGCACGTACATAGGTAAAAGATTCCGCCGGATTGTTCTCACACTTTCTTCCTCATTTGGTGGATGTGGCAAATGCATAAATAAATCCTCGACTACTGCAATGAACTGCACAATACTCTCGCTCTCCCGCTGCTTCCTTTCTCTGATGTGTTTCAACAACTTCTCCGTACTATTTAGTGGTTCGAACTCTTCAAGAAATTTCTTTATGAATATCTTATAATTTGTGAGTTGGTCACGTTTCCTGCAATACCATTTCAACGAGGAACCTTCCAAAACATCAGCTAAGGACTCTAACATCTCCATGTCTGTCACTCTTCTAGATCTAGCGAAATCGGCGACACGCTGTAAAAATTCTGAAGCAAATTCTCGCGGACTATCTCACGAGAACTTAATCGGCCATTTGTAGAGCTCCGGACTAGCTTGATTAATTCGGCGTACTGTACTTGGCACTAGTAATGACGCACTCATCTCTTCATCGCTATCTGCAAGACTTAACGCGTTTATCCGAGTAGCAAAATTTGACTTATTCATAGTCGCACGAGCCCCCCTACATCACTGTCGTTTTCTTGCAGATTTACTGCCTCTTCTGCACTAGCAAGGGACTCATTGAAATTTACACCGCTTCTTGCCTTCTTGTTTTTTAGGCTTTCCCCTGTCCAGGCTTCATACTCTGCGCTTTCAATTTTTTCCTTAAGAACGGAAAGGCTAGCCATCAAAATGTCCTGGCTCGCTTTCGACTCCTTGTCCTCCCCAACATCTACTCTCATCACGCGAAATTGTAAATATTGCACTCGTACTGCTAACCTTTCTAGCATTATATTGTCGTTGGTCTCAGCCTCTGTGCTCAAAACAGCAAACCAATTATCAGCTTCGTTCAAATCTTCCTCGTGTGGTAGATATGATAAAATCTGAAGGACTTCTATACCCTCCTTTGATTCCTTGATCAACTGCTTACGCCACCAGTCTATTTTACCCTTTCGCATATAGTCTAAAGGTCGGACCCATCTACATTGCATTTCGTAAGCGATCTCGCGATCTGCGAAAAACTTAGCAATTTCACCGAAAGACATCTTATGTGTGACTTTTGCTGACTAACAATGTATATTACTACGGATTCGGACAATCAATCAGAAGTCTTGACCTTACTGCTCCGTTCACCCACACCCAACAGTACCTCTTCTGCCTCGTGTGTATATAATTATACTCAATTTAAAATCCTAGAATTACTTGTTATTCTTTTGGCACCTAAGTCTTACTACACAACCAGCTACGGCGTTTCACAACATACTGCTGCAAAAGGAAAACTAAACTTAAATTAAGTGAAAATTCAATTGGACTCTTTATATAATTAGTTGCGGCAGCCAATCGCATATGGATATTTCAGGACTCCAACCTTGTTCATTTGTTACCCTTTACTTCAATATTGTGGTAAGATCTATACAAGTGCACACCCAAGCGAAGTGCAATGAACGGAATGAATCTACCCAAGCTTAAACTTAATAAAGAAAACTAAGGGCTACGAAGCGCAACTCATCAACCGAACAATGTTTCTTTAATCGATGAGATTTTAACTAATTAGTTGCGACTCTAATCTATTCAGCGCTATCTAATGATAAATCGAATAGTTTCTGAACAAATCTGCAAATGTACCCGATATTAGCTTGGAGTAAGAAGAGCACGTAAGTTCAATTACACGCAGCACGCCGTCCCTCTCTCTAGCAACTTATTTCTTTTCCCTATAGAATACCTTAAAAGAGTATAAACTTAATATTTATACACATATTTCGTCTATTGATTGGAGAATCCGGCCTTCCGAACACTATCAACCAGTATTAACTGAATTCATTTCGTGACGAAATTAGTGACATACCAATTGTTTGTTGAATATACGTAGTGGCTTAGATACGCGTATTTATAATATCTAAATGAATAAACCAAACCTTAGTTCATATTAGTTCTATTTCATCTCAAAGTTATGCGAAGGGCAACAATTCCAGGGAATACAAAGCTTACTACCTTTCCTATCCCTCTTAAATGATTACACCATAGGCCTACCACACTCATCCATACGCAACAGTCTAATGGCGTACTTTATCTTTGCCAATCTAAAATAGCACCTCAACTGACAGCGTCACCTTCCGGTACTACTGAACGTCGTCTACTTCGACCTGCTTCTAGTGAGAAACTTATGTACGATGTCATACAACATTGTAGCATTGCTACGACATCATCGCCTAGACTAGTGTGATATAAATGAAGTTGTTTGCTTGTGGTGTTGCTACTACACTACCCTGGAATATCACTTGACACATTCATAAATTTGATGCCCACATGCGCTTAAAGTTTATCTCAAGCTCTAGGGTTATAATGGCCTACCTCCGCCCTCAACTCTTTCAAATTTACTTCAAAATATCTGATTTATATTTATATATATTCAATTATTCCATCATACATATATATATCAAAATAAAAAAATAAATTTTTTTCTTCTTAACTGTGCTTTAGTGCGCTTAATTCGTCGGATTGAGTTCATGCCCAGAACTACTCAAACAGTGAGATCCGGTCTCCTTAACTATCACTAACGACTTCCGTTTTGCCTTCAATTCCACAACGCTTTTATTTGCAAAAAAATAACGTAAAGGTATCGGCCACATCAGGCTTTTGGATAAATATCACACAAATATTAGCGATACACATGTGTTTGTGAAGCACGGTCCACACAGACAGGTTTAAATTAAAGCGGTTTAAACACCTTTTATTGCTGCGTTATTATTCTTAAATTTTTTTTTTTCAAAATCTACTGCTTGAATTTACAATTTAGCCGAAACTACACAGTTAGACGTAGCCGTCTACAATATACCGTGCACCAATCGCTTGCTTCATCCGTACCGTTATACGTATATGGTGTTGAAAATTCTCGAACTTGATTCGACACAAACCTTTTGTAAAACTTGCTTAACTTAGAAAATTACCACAAATCTTAATCCAAGTACTGCTTTTCCTAAAAGAATGATCCCGGTTGAGCCCCCATTTTATAACTCTTTTATTTCTATCAAATTCTTTTGAGGAACAAGGATTGGACTAAGATTCGGGGATATAAATTCAGAACAAAAAAATTTCAATCATAAATTCAAATTTAATACAAATTTTTTTTAAATGCTAACCTGTTGCCTGTCTTACTCTAACTAGGCTAATACACGTTTTTCCTTATCGATTGGTGTGACGGCTTTTCCTTTACAGGTCGACCTGAATCCGCTTGCTGGCGCTCCTTGTAACGTGGACTTCGTGTTCTTTCCAACGCTTATATTGATTTTATTACTGTTGTTTTTAATTCTAGATCCTAGACGGGATCTCACTGGACATTTAACGCTTCTTGTGTTCTTCTAATTTCCAGTTCGCTTCTCTCATGGACAGTCCTTGGTATTCCATCTCTGATTCCAAACAGGCTTCTTCTTGCGCAAAAAGTTGGTCCCTTTTATGACACCATTTTCATCTACGTTAGCAGGCTTCTAAAAATGCAGCCGCTTCTTATTGCTAGAACACAAAATCGCTGACCAAAGAATACAGCCGCTTATGTTGCCTTTTACGACTTTCCCTTATTTTCCTTTTTTTAATTTCTCCTCTTATTACCACTTTCTTTTAACAATTTTCCACTTTTAAGATTTCCAATTCATTCTGGGAATTAAAATAATCTGTTTTTATAACGCCACTGTTCTAGTCACCCTCACTGAAGAACACAAGATGTCTCAGCGGAACTCGGTTCACTCATTGCCCACATTTTCGTACTTCGATTCGACCTCCTCCATGTGGTCCAACATGACTGTACTTTAATGTGCCGTTCACACACTAACCCACCTACAACTAACTTATCTGCCTACGGCGTGCACTTAGCATTCGCACAATACCTATAACTATTTTGACACTTCAAATTACAAAATTAATTTTAGTTCACTAATCCTGGTTATTTTCAACATCAACTACTAGCTTGTAACATTTTCGCATTATTTTCTTACTAAACTTATCTACTCAAATCACAAATTTCGTCCGAAACTCTACTACCTCCACAGTCATTAACTCTATTCCTCCCCGCCATCTGAGATTTTGGGTTGACAATCTGGTTGCCACATTTGTTTTGACAGGACATTTACAATTGTAATCATTTCGCCTAAATATTGTGTTTTCTCTTCAGTTTTCCTTTTAATTTACAATGGGTTTTAATGGTTTATTCCTGTGCTGATTTAACGTACCGGTACGAATGAAACAAGATGTGCGGAGACGAATAGGATGCGTTTAAATTAATAAAAGAGTTACGTGAGAATTTCATATTATATTGCAAGCAGTTTTCCTCTTCCGTGCACGGAAGTATTTCAAATCTTTAATATGCTTATACCCCGTATTCGTGCTTTTTTCTTTTCTTATTTTATCTACTTAACTGCGACTACTTTCGGCATTAGGTCACTCGTGATTTGAGTGTGGATATATTTAAATCATTAGTTCACTGAAATCCACCTGACATAATTCATTGGCCTGCGCCTATGTGGACATGGAAATTTTCAGAAGTGTTTACTTGACAAACTCCTCTGATTTTCCTGTTTGTATGGACCTTGCTGAAAATCTTTATTTACATTTTGGTTTTCTTTTTATTTCGCTCCTTTTAATTACTGCAATTCTTTTACTCTAGAATCTAATGATATGATGATATAACTAATATTTGATCTAAATACTTATGCTTTAGGAACTATGTGTTGTGGTAACCCTATGATAGAACCTGTAACGACACCGTCCGTTACAAATTATTAGCTTTACACTCAGACATTCCATATGAGGAAGTCTGTAGTAATATTGTGTCTCTTCTTCAAGGCCGAGCCCTAGATTGGTATTGGTCTCAATTCAGAAGAGCTTGTCGCCGACCAACCTGGAATGATTTTCGTGTTGGCTTTTTGACTCAATTTTGTAGTCTTAGTAATGACTTCAGCGTCATCAAGTCTATGTTGGAACTCAAATAGGGTTTCGAATCGTTCGACAAATTCTTACATAAAATGAGAACATTGCATAATCATTTGAAGGAGCCCATGAAAGAATCTGAATACGTTGATATAATAGTTCAGAATGTGAATTCTCGTCTTGGTCCTCTAATGGTAGGGCATAATATTGCTTCTCTGCATGATTTGCGCAAAATGTGCATTAAGGCAGAGCGATGGTATATTGGTAACAGACCAGATCGTAGACCAGTGGCACCTATGCGAGTGCATCAAATGGATATGTACCATGAAAAGGATCAATTAATTTTTAATATTCCTGTTATATTGTTCATCAACAACTCACCTGACAGCGGTAGCAAAGAAAAATTAATCACTTTGTTAAAAAGTAATTTTCCCTGGAGGATTAAAGGCAGCTATTCACATTCCTCTTCCAAGCATTCCATAGCACTAGGTCCACATTTTCCTTCCTAATCCTGTGAATAAACCTAAAAGAAAAAAAATATCAAAAGTATGTACGAACTTTGAATAACATATACTTCCCTAAAACCAACGAATTATCCTTGACCATCCTGAAGTAAACTCCAAATTGTGTATTGGCAAAGCTTAGCCAATTGAAGCCTTCACTAGAAAGATCTAAAAGGAAACATAATTTAATCATGAATTAATTAATAAAAAGAGAAAGAAAAAAAAACTTAATATATGAATTTTGAAAAATAAACAACGCTAACCTCACTACCAACGTGAAGTCTTTTCAATATTTTCCACTTTAAATCACAATTAAAATAATTAAATACTGAAACAGAAACATTTGCTTACCATTTTATAAACGACAGTATATCCAATTTCACACGAGATTTGCGTTAAATTAAATAAAACAAAATTGACAAACGCGAAACTTTGAAACATGCCGACGCACGTCTTGAACTTTAATGACAGTTCAAGAAAAGAGCGTTCGGAAAATGTAAAATTTCACGGAGAAGTCAATTTTGCTAGTAATTTAACTCAAAATTTATTGGTTTTTAAATTATTTAATAATTTTAACATTTTCTATTTATCTAATTGGTAAGAAAAAGACAACCGAAAAGGTGAAAGAGATGAAAGTATCAATTCGCACGAAAATTAACGACGAAAAATTCTAGTACTGCAATAAAGAGCACTGCCGTGCGTGTTTTCCTGCAGAATTGATAATTTTATACTCACCACAGTAGGAAGAGATTAAAACTTTTTATTTATTGTTTCATACTAAAAACGACAATAAATCAGAAATAAAATGTACAAAAAAAGGGTTTTAGCGTCCAGTTATGTACACAAATTATTTCAAGAATTATAAGTTAACCATTCAATTTTATTTTCAAGATTTATTTATACGCTTTCCTTTTACATGTACATGTATCATGTGGAGATTGACGTGGGTTGGCAGTTCTTGCAAATGTTGGCTGGACGAGGGCATAAAAAGGCGAACGCAGAACGAATCTTCCTCTTTTTCATCATTAATAAGTCAGCGAGTTCATTGGTTTTTGGCAGCATCTTGAGTTTTGGTTTTTCTATAGTTTAATTTTCAATTATTAGTTCATTAGTTTTTTGCTTGTTTTTCATTATTTTCAAGTATCGTTTTCATTAGCTTTCTTATTTCAACGTAGATATTATTTTCATCGAGTAATTGGTATTGTTTTATAATTTTTATTATTTCTTTTATTATTTTTTTTTTAGAAAGTTAAATGTTGCAAGAGAAATCATTCGATAATTTACATGTCGAATGAACATGCCTGCTAGTTCAAAGTGGTGAAATAATTTAAGTGCAAAATAGTTCATAAGAATATATATTTATTTCATTGAATTTTACTGAAAGGCTTTAAAGTAAGAAACATATTGAAGTAAAGCTTGTGTTAAATTGAAGTTAAATGAATAAAAAAAATTATTATATATGAAAATCCGCACGTCTTCTCATTTAATTCATGTCCAATCCAAATCAATTTCCTTTTGAATAAGATTTGTTGATTAAACGTTTTCTAATTTAAACATTGGTGGTTCCATCCAGGACGTGCGAGACTCATATATACACATTTGCACATTTTCATTGATCAAGTTAACAGTAAAGTTTACAAATTCAATACGTTTCTTACACGTGAAGCTTGGGTTGCGGTATTAACATTTAACAGTTATTGCTACGGTATTACACAATCAAAGTAGCATCAACAGCGGTGAACTTCAACATAACAAATCCTGAGAGCAAGAAAGTGAATTTGCATTGTAATATACATTGAAGTAATTGCGAAGCACGGGTACTCCCTACCACACTTGTCTTCATCTTGGTCTATATGTTGTGGAATTCTGCTAAGTGCATCTGCATTGCCATTTTCTTTTCCCTTCTTGTAGACAATCTCAAAATCATACTCCGACAGTTTTTGGTGGAACCTCACCATGCGAGATGTGGTGTCCTTAACCTTAAAAATTCCTCGGAGAGGTTGATGGTCGGTTATGACTTTAAAATGTCTTCCAAGCAGGTAGCATTTATAATTACGTACTGCCCATACAATGGCTAGCAATTCCCGTTCCGTGGTTGAGTAATTTTTTTCGGCTTGGTTCAACGTGCGGCTGGCATAACTCACCGGCCTACCTTCTTGTTCCAAGACCGCTCCGAGTGACTCCCCACTTGCATACGTGATGACTGTGAATTCCTTATCAAAATTCGGGTAAGTTAATACTGGTGGTGATGTTAGAGCATCATTAATCACCTTAAAGGAATTCTCACATTCTGGCCCCCAATTGAACTTCACCTTTTTCCTCAAAAGGTTATTAATTGGAGCCAAAATCTTTGAAAAATTAGGAACGAATTTACGGTAGTAATTTGCCAGCCCCAAGAAAGACTGGACCTGTCTCACCGTTTTTGGTCGTGGGAAGTTTTGTACCACTTCTACTAGCCGTTTGTCAGGTTGTACACCCTTCTCTGAGCAAACATGCCCAAGGTATACTACCTCCTTTTTCAGGAATTGACATTTTGTAGGTTGCAGTTTCAAGTTATATTCCCTAAAACGTTGAAATACTTCCCGTAGCTTTTCATTATGCTCATCCAAATTTTTCGCAAATATTACTACGTCGTCAAGGTACACAAAGCATTTAATCCCCTGAAGGCCTGTTAATATCCCGTTTAATAAAGATTGAAAGAATGGAGGCGCTGTTTTTAAACCGAATGGTAATCTCTTGTAATGGAAGTGGCTGAAATTTGTGCTAAAAGCAGTCTTTTCGCGATCTGCTGGGTCCACCAACACCTGATGATAACCATTGGCAAGATCTAAAGTAGTAAAGTACCTAGAATGATCCAGCCTGTCCAGGATATCCTCAATCCGTGGTAGTGGATAAGAAAAGGGGATGCAGACTTTGTTAAGCTCTCGAAAGTCCACGCACAGTCTATACTTTCGCTTACCTGCTTCGTCGGTTCCTTTTTTCGGTATTAATAGCACTGGAAAATTAAAGGGGCTATTGCTGTGCTCAATGATGTCTTCCTCTAACAGCTTTTTAAGTTGATCCTGGCATTCCTCTCTGTGGGCTTCAGGCATTCTGTATTGTTTCTTATTTATGGGCCCGGTATTAGCCATCAAGGGAAGTTTGAACATTTTTGTTGAAGTGTATGTCAACTTATCTCCAGGCAAGTGAAAGATATCGCTGTATTCGTAACAGATTTGCATTACTGCCTCTTTCTCTTCCGTATTCAGCCCTTCGCCCAGCCCCACAGACTGTTTCATCAACTTAAGCCGTTGCTGATTTATTTTTAATATACCTGGCTCCTTCTTCAGGGGCTTCACCAGGTACCTATCTAACTTTTCCAGCTGGGGTCTAAAATTAACAATTTTAACTGGCTCCGTCCTGGCGTTAACGATACCTAAATATGCCTGGCCGTTCTTTGGTCTAATAATAGTATTGCCGCAGTATACCCCCGGACTAATTTCTTCTGCCATACAAACAAGTTCATCGTTACTTTCTACCTGAATTTTTACCAGTTGTTCTGTTCTTGGCTGTAAGCACATTGCCACTTGCTGTGTACCTGTGATCCTAAACGCGTGCTGCCTTGCTGTGTTATCACTGCAGCAAGGTCTTTTACCACCTGAAGCTTCTGCACCGTTAGTGGTCGGGAGAGATTGAATTTCGACCGCCGTCAGCGGATAGTCTGCTTCCTTATCCCATTCCTTTATTTCGTTTGCCTGTGGTTGGCCCCACATCTCCTCTGGCCATCTTGCCCCTACTTCTTTGTTTGTTTTTATCTCTATTCTATGGGATGAAGCCAGGGTACATTCTGGCCATTGCTGGAGCCCTGGACTTTCCGCTACCGGTATCTTCCTAGTCTCCTCTTCTTGGATATTCGTCTTATCTCGCGTTTTTCTCGCTTTCTGAGACTGTTCTCGAGAACCTAAGTATTGGCTTATATTATTGGACGCTGTTTCCACACTGGTTATAATATTCTTCAAGGCGGCGATTCGATCCACTATTCTTTGTTTCACTTTACTTGGGGGAGTTTCCTTGATCTCCAATATTTCTGGCTTGTACACCTTTTCCTGAAGGCATTTTTCCCTTGCTAATGTAATTACCGTTTCCTTACCTGTAATATTTCCAAAAAGAGGGAGTTTCGTCTTGTGCTCGTCTGTTCCTTGTATTACCAGTTTCTTATTGACACAGTCAATTGTAGCCTTGTCTCTTAAAAATGCCATGCCTAATATGCCGTCCGCAGGTATCGAGTCCGTTTCCGGGATTGTATTGAACTCGCAAGTCTGCACCTTATTTCCCACGCGCATCTTGGCTTCGCAAGTCCCTATCGAGCTTCTTTGAGCTCCAAACAAGCCGCCAACTATTATTTTCTTCTGCGTTTGCACTGGTGTATCTTTTCTTACCCGATTTATCTTAACTAAATTGCATGTAGATCCCGTGTCTACTAACAATGATAACTTACCTTCTAAACCTATGTCGGCTTCGACCGTGATGATACAGTTATTCATTAGACTTAATTCCATTTCATTGCTTCCTACTCTAGATACGTCTACCCTCTTCAAGACCGTTAGTGGAAGGCAGCTGGGGGAAAGCTCCCCAGCTGCCGCTCCCCGTTTCCCAACTGTTGCCCTCCATGCTCCGCTAAGTATTTTTTAAGACAGTTTGCGGTGCAGTGATCGCAGGTTTTGCAAAATTGACAGAACAGAACCTCTGTCCCCGGTTGGAAATTAGGAATATTGACTGATGCATCTGCGAACCTAACATTTTGCCTCTTGCAACTGAGTGTACCATGTCCATAGTTGTTGCACTTAGTGCAGTAAGGAGGCTGCTTTCCCCACTGGCATTCTTTAGCCATGTGCCCAGGCTGACCGCATTTGAAACAATGAATGATCCTGGGGGGGGAGGCTGCCTTCGCTGGTGGTCCTTGATAGCTTGTGGGCGATGCTATCTTAGCAGTAGGATAAATATCTCGTCTAGGTTGTGGGGATCTATCGCAGCTAGCCTCATCTGTTCTCCATCTGTTCTGTGTCCTTATAGTATTGGTCCTCCAGCCCTCCTGTACCCCTTCTGGAACCCTTACTTGCAGCCTTTGAGCATCCTTTTCGTAATAGGTAGCTTCCTCCTGTACCCCTTCTAGCGATTCAAAATTCCGACCAGTAAGGTATACTTGAGTCGGTTTAAGCCTAACGCCTGCTTTGAATGTCGCTACGGCATCTGCCTCCAGCTCTGCAATCAGACCTGTATCTCCTCCCGGGTATTTTGCCGAGACCGCCGCTTTTATCAGATCGAGCAATTCTTTCATCCGGTCTGCGAACTCCCTGATATCTTCGCCGGGCCTCTGCCTGCATGCCAGCATTTCTGTTCGCAGTTCACTAAAAGATTTCTTAGGCATGTAAGCTGATTTGATTACTTGCTGCAAGGAATCAAAATCTTTTGGCTCTTGTGAATTTACCAAGTAGTACGCGTCGTCCGATAAGCGATACTTTATACACCTGATGAAGATCTTCTGCTCTTCCTCTGTCAGACGATCGTGTAGTTCTTTACTACAACTCAGGAAGCGATATACCTCCTTCGACAGCCTGGATGATCTTTCACCGGATAGCATGGACACATACTTGGATACTAGATCCATTACCTTTTCGTGCACATCTGTCATATTGCCTTGATGACTGTTCTGCCCGGATATGTTTCTTTCCTCTGGAATTATCTGGTTTCGTTCGCTTCCTTCTTTTCCACTCGACGCTAACTCCTGTTTCTTTCTTCTACTTTGCTCTGTTTCTGAATGTTGCTTCTGCTCCTTAGGCTGTTCCCAGAATAATAATTTCCTTGGCTTGAACCCCTTACTCGTGTTCGCTTTATTATTGTCTTGATTCGGACTTCTTTGTGAAGATTTATCGAGCCCCAACTCTTTCTCTAGTTCTGCTGTAGCTTCCTCGGCCTCCTTTAGCTGTACCTTTAGCGATTCTATA
This sequence comes from Dioctria linearis, assembly GCA_963930735.1. Lineage (NCBI taxonomy): Eukaryota > Metazoa > Arthropoda > Insecta > Diptera > Asilidae > Dioctria > Dioctria linearis. Next base: position 194,778,165 of record OZ005740.1, read on the forward strand.
TTCTTTAAGAGCCCTTTTTTTCTTTCTGGGTTTCCTCCAATGCTTGTTCTGCTTCTATTTCACGGCTCTGGATAACTTCGAATGCTGCTGTCACCAGTTGATCTAAGGCTTCGCCTTTTGTACTTTTTTTAGCACTCTCATTCAGCTCCTCCAGTAATTTCTCTGCCTCTTTTTCTGTCCACCTTTTCCGTAACTCTCCCGCTATGTGCTCCTCTATATATTGCCAGTCCTGTTCATAACTCTGCAATATTGTCTGGCATTCCTTAAGCTCTTGTGCTTTCAGTTCTAATTCCCTTTCCTGTGCCTGATAGCGTGCTAATTCCTCCCTAGTTAATATATTACTCCTACCTGTGGACATTTAAGGTATATAACAAAGCTAGTACCATGCAGACATTGATACGCTGCCACGGATTATTCCCCACAACTCCTATCCTTATTGTAAACCCAACTAGACTCAACCTCTTGACCAAAACTATTTCCGATAACTCCGATCCTTATATAAAACAACTGAAATTACCGTCACTATACTCGAGACCATTAAACGAAACAACGATTAGTCTTCTAAACTTACTATCTACTATCCTTAGTCTCCTATTGCTTAACCACAAAATTCTCAAAAACAAATCCAATATTTTTTAAAAATTTTATTTTAACTACAAAAAAAACAACACAAAACAAATCTTGAATCAGTTTTTACTGTACCCTAAAAAAAAATTGCACAAAAATTATGTAAATGCCCCGTAATACGAAAAGTTGTTTAGCACGTTTGTTGTATGTATGTATGTATGGTTAGCTAAATTCTAACGTCTATACTTCATAAACATGGAATCGCAAATTTTATACAACTTGCTCTAGAAAAGATCTCTTGCAACACTCATATCTTTCTTAGCCGAACAACATACACACTTGTATCTAACGCTGAGCATTCAAAACTCTAACACAATTACCACACTCAATTACTCTGAATTCAGCTATTATGCTCACAAACATGCTTTCTCTAAATTTTTATTCTTCCTGTCACACAATAAAAGAAAATACAATAACCCATACTTTAACTAAGCCAAGATTATTCCCATTAATCAAATTACTCTAGTTTACTGGGAGCAGTTATTACAACTTTGAAAAACGCGAGAAATTACCGAAAAGCGTGTGTGATCGACTCTCTAACCGACCTGCGACGTTGAAAACTTATCTAACCGATCACAATTTAAAATTTATTCTCGAACTCCATTCCATGCTAAAATTGACATCTGTTACATTTTTATGTGAAAATGGTGAATGGTGTTTATTCGGGATGCGGGAGTAGCTTGTAAAAGCACAACTCCTCGATCGCCGCTAATGTAGGTGTATGTGAGTATTATGATGAAGATGCGGGAGTAGCTTGTAAAAGCACAACTCCTCGATCGCCGCTAATGTAGGTGTATGTGTATATTATGATGAAGATGCGGGAGTAGCTTGTAAAAGCACAACTCCTCGATCTCGTCAATATATGTTGGAGTAGCTTAAGTTCACCAAAAAAAAAAATCACAAAACACAAAAATTTAAATCTAACACTTTTTTTAAATACCTGAAACGCAAAAGAATTAAAAAAAAAATCAATATATAAATAAACAAATTCCGACCTTCTACAAAAATTTCTTGACATCAAAAAAAAATGAGCAATGAAAAAAAACAAACACCAGCAAGAAATTTCTCTAATTTCTTACCTAAGTTTCACCGGCTGCGCCAAATGTCGTGTCCCAAAAGCAATCAATTAAGTAACTATAGAAAATATCAATTATGAACCGAACTGAATAAAACTCTCAACTTCTTTACACATTAATTCTTTATTATAATCCACCGAAACTGACCTATCTTAACAACTTGAACAATCTAATCCGAACCGAAACTTGACACTACGATGACTGATGATTACAAACGGCACTCGCCAGACCAGTCATTAGTCTTTTTATGTCCGATACTCGGAAGTAAACTTTCTTTGCTCACAACGCGGATGTAAACAAACGACAACAACCTTGTCGTTTGTTCTACCGGTTGCAGCACCTGAGTCGCTTAGTTCTAAACAATCGCTTTACATAATAATTACCGTGCGAAGGTGAATTATTATTGCAATCGTCGATTTCTTCACTAAGCGCTCATCGTAGCCAGCTGTTGGGCTAATCAGCAAAACAACCGACAGTTGCAGAACAATACCATGCGAAGTTATTGTTTAGCAATTGCTGGTTATTTCGCTGTGATGCCCTTGGCTGCTGGAAGAATCTTCCGTATATTGGGCCATCACAGAACTACTCTGGTGCTTAACACGGTTCGTAATCAGTTTTGGATTCTGGATGCAAAGCGAATAATCTCTACCCAAATACATAAGTGTGTAACTTGTGCTAAACATCGTGCAGCTACTGCTCAGCAAGTAATGAGTAATTTGCCAACTCCTCGAGTTAATATCACAAGGGCATTTACACACGTGGGCATTGATTACGCTAGTCCTATAGGTCTAAAAATGTCAAGGTATAGGAACGCAAAGATTTATAAGGGATATTTTTGTATATTTGTGTGTATGGCTACAAAGGCCATACATATAGAAGCAACATCCGATCTGACGACAGTAGCATTTCTGGCTGCTCTCAAGAGATTTGTAGCTCGACGTGGACTTTGTTCGGACATCTATTCTGATTGTGGTACAAACTTCAAGGGAGGAAAATCAGTCTTAGATCACGACATACAACAAGCCATTAAAGCAGCCTCACCAGGTGTTACAGAATATTTGGCCAATTTGAATATAAATTGGCATTTCAATCCACCCGCAGCACCGCATCATGGAGGGCTATGGGAGGCAGGAATAAAGTCCATCAAGTACCACCTTCGACGAGTTATAGGCACCACAGTTTGCACCTTTGAAGAAATGATGACTCTCCTGGCACAAATTGAAGCATGTCTTAATTCGCGACCCCTTTGTGCATTACGAAATGAGGTCGACGACTTAGCAGTCTTGAATTGGTCAAGCTCTTAATGCTATTCCTGAACCGGATTTAACCACGTCAAAAATTACATCACTACAACGTTGGCAGCACATACAACAGATCAACCAGCATTTTTGGAATAAATGGATCAAGGAATACTTAAATCGTCTGTAACAACGACCGAAATGGTGGCAACGACAGCAACATAACATAAAGCTTGGAGAGGTTGTTTTAATTAAGGACGAAAACACTCCACCGATGTCTTGGCATTTAGGAATCTTCGAGAAAGTTCATCCAGGCAAGGATGGAATGGTGAGAGTAGTAACGGTCCGCACCAGACCTAGCACATATCAAAGACCTGTGGTTAAAATCTGCCAGCTACCAATTGAAACGACAGAAACATAACTAATAACACGAAGTTGGTTTGATGTTGTGTAGTCAAATCTGTCTATGTGTTGTTTTGTTGTGTGTCGATATGTGTCAAACTAAACCAAGTAACCATTTAGTCATTACAATATTTATTTTAGATAATCATGCAGTCGAATTTGGAAGACTATTTATCGATTTTCGAGGATATCCAGTTCTCTCCCCCTGATAGTCCAATGTTGGCCAGCTTATTAGAACCCGGTTTCGATATATTAACAGGGCAACCGCTGCCAGACGTGTTTCAAACGGAGTGTATCCATGAGGTGAGCAGCGGTCCGTCTGAAGAAACATCTGAAACTCCAGTCCCTGAAATACAGCAACCTGTTCGCGTCAATGGCTCTCTCGTCAGCTCATTAACCTTGCTAAAAGCGTCCACAACGATAGACGAGATAAATATGCGGATAGAAAACGATGTCCAACGATTCGTCACCAAGGAAGGAGAAGATCTCTTCATTCAAAGAGATGTCCTGCGTAGAATTGACTTTGAAAGAATTGGAAGAAGTAAACGAAAGCAGTTTACAGTTTACCTTCCTGATAAATTCCAAGTCAAGGTAAATGTCACTAGGGCTGGTGACGTAGTCTTCCATCATCATCATCGTCGGGGACTAAAGGAAATAAAGGCCAGAGTTCTTAAACGGAATCGTTCAACGGGGGGAGAATGTTCATCAACAACTCACCTGACAGCGGTAGCAAAGAAAAATTAATCACTTTGTTAAAAAGTAATTTTCCCTGGAGGATTAAAGGCAGCTATTCACATTCCTCTTCCAAGCATTCCATAGCACTAGGTCCACATTTTCCTTCCTAATCCTGTGAATAAACCTAAAAGAAAAAAAATATCAAAAGTATGTACGAACTTTTAATAACATATACTTCCCTAAAACCAACGAATTATCCTTGACCATGCTGAAGTAAACTCTAAATTGTGTATTGGCATAGCTTAGCCAATTGAAGCCTTCACTAGAAAGATCTAAAAGGAAACATAATTTAATCATGAATTAATTAAAAAAAAGAGAAAGAAAAAAAAACTTAATATATGAATTTTGAAAAATAAACAAAGTTAACCTCACTACCAACGTGAAGTCTTTTCAATATTTTCCACTTTAAATCACAATTAAAATAATTAAATACTGAAACAGAAACATTTACTTACCATTTTATAAACGACAATATATCCAATTTCACACGAGATTTGCGTTAAATTAAATAAAACAAAATTGACAAACGCGAAACTTTGAAACATGCCGACGTCTTGAACTTTAATGACAGTTCAAGAAAAGAGCGTTCGGAAAATGTAAAATTTCACGGAGAAGTCAATTTTGCTAGTAATTTAACTCAAAATTTATTGGTTTTTAAATTATTTAATAATTTTAACATTTTCTATTTATCTAATTGGTAAGAAAAAGACAACCGAAAAGGTGAACGAGATGAAAGTATCAATTCGCACGAAAATTCACGACGAAAAATTCTAGTACTGCAATAAAGAGCACTGCCGTGCGTGTTTTCCTGCAGAATTGATATTTTTATACTCACTACAGTAGGAAGAGATTAAAACTTTTTATTTATTGTTTCATACTAAAAACGACAATAACTCAGAAATAAAATGTACCAAAAAAGTGTTTTAACGTCCAGTTATGTACACAAATTATTTCAAGAATTATAAGTTAACCATTCAATTTTATTTTCAAGATTTATTTATACGCTTTCCTTTTACATGTACATGTATCATGTGGAGATTGACGTGGGTTGGCAGTTCTTGCAAATGTTGGCTGGACGAGGGCATAAAAAGGCGAACGCAGAACGAATCTTCCTCTTTTTCATCATTAATAAGTCAGCGAGTTCATTGGTTTTTGGCAGCATCTTGAGTTTTGGTTTTTCTATAGTTTAATTTTCAATTATTAGTTCATTAGTTTTTTGCTTGTTTTTCATTATTTTCAAGTATCGTTTTCATTAGCTTTCTTATTTCAACGTAGATATTATTTTCATCGAGTAATTGGTATTGTTTTATAATTTTTATTATTTCTTTTATTATTTTTTTTTTAGAAAGTTAAATGTTGCAAGAGAAATCATTCGATAATTTACATGTCGAATGAACATGCCTGCTAGTTCAAAGTGGTGAAATAATTTAAGTGCAAAATAGTTCATAAGAATATATATTTATTTCATTGAATTTTACTGAAAGGCTTTAAAGTAAGAAACATATTGAAGTAAAGCTTGTGTTAAATTGAAGTTAAATGAATAAAAAAAATTATTATATATGAAAATCCGCACGTCTTCTCATTTAATTCATGTCCAATCCAAATCAATTTCCTTTTGAATAAGATTTGTTGATTAAACGTTTTCTAATTTAAACATATATCTTCACCTGACTTATCATGTTCAATTCCTTCCGGTGCTCGGTATGATGCTCAGGTGGAAGAAGTTCAAGTTCAAAATAAATTTACTCCCCGTAGGGAATTGTAAGTCACAGGGTCATGCATTTTATGAATGCCCGGTTGAATTTAGAAATCTGTTTTGCTACAAGTGTGGTAAACCTGGAGTGGTTACTCCAAAGTGCTCTAACTGCTGTTCGGAAAACCAGTTAGAAAATATTTTCAAAAAATATAAATGTCTTAAATAAAAAAAATACCAAAAATTAGATATATAGCAAAGGAACAGAAGCGATTGGCTGGGACAGTTATTTCATCCGTATTGGGTAATGCTTCAGATAACAGATCTTATGTGAATTTTTCACTACAAGGTACTAATATGGTAGGCCTACTAGATAGTGGTGCTAATATCAGTTGTCTGGGGAGGTATCATGGCCCAGTATAAGGAAGATTCTTCCAGCAGCCAAGGGCGCATTTTAGTGAAATAATTAGCAATTGCTAAACAGTAACCTGGCATGGTACTGTTATGCAACTGTCGGTTATTTTGCTGATTAGCTCAACAGCTGGCTGCGATGAGCGCTTAATGGAGCAATCGACGATTACAAAAATAATTAACCTAGCATGGTAATTATTATGTAAAGCGATTGTTTACTACTGAGCGACTCAGGTTCTGCAACCGGTAGAACAAACGGCAAGGTTGTTGTCGTTCGATGTAAACAAACGACAACAACCTTGCCGAATATTGGGGCATAAAAGACCAATGACTGGTCTGGCGAGTGCCGTTTTATTATGAGTGTCAAGTTTCGGTTCGGATTAGATTGTTCAAGTTGTTAAGATAGGTCAGTTTCGTTGTATTATAATAAAGAATTAATGTGAAAATAAGTTGAGAGTTTTATTCAGTTCGGTTCATAATTGATATTTTCTATAGTTACTTCATTGATTGCTTTTGGGACACGACATTTTGGCGCAGCCGGTTAAAAATGGTATGGTGATTTTTAAAATTGAATTTTTTGGGAATTATGCTTTTTTGAGCTGCTCCATTTTTTTTTTAATTTTGGAAGTTATGCTTTATAGCTGCTCCATATTTGTTTATTTTTGTTAATTGTGGGAGTTAACGCTTTTTTGTAGCTGCTCCATTAACTTTTCAGATTAAAATTAAGAAGTGCTAGATTAAGTGCTGAGTGTGATATTAATTTTATAATAATTCTGTGCTGAGTGTGAGTTTGTGTATCAAGGGTTAATTATAGGCATTTGAAAGTTTTTCAGTGTGCTCTAGATGCAAAATTTAAGGAATAAGTAATTGATTCATCGGGGGCTTTCAGAATTATGTTTTTTGTTTGGTTTGCGGCGATTTTTGATATTTTTCGTTCAATAGGGGGAAAGAAAGTTTTGTGTTCTCATCATTGGCCTTCATGTTTTTATTATAAAAGAGAAATGTAGTATAAGTTATTTGGCTTTTGTGTTTTTGAATGAATTGGTAAACGTAAGTGAAACGGTCAATTTTTCTTTTATGTTGAATAGAGTAAAATTAGTTGTTATGAAGTGGTGATTTTTGTAAGAATAACATTGTTTTCTTTTATTCTCCTTAAAAGTTGAATCTCACGCCTTTTTGGTTGCCTCGCGTTTACTGTGGCATCGGTAGAGTATATGCTACATTCGTCTGAGTCGTTAACATTTCAAACAGAGATCATGAGTCTGCTCTAACGTTAGTGTTTAAATTGTTAATCTAGTGAGTATTAATGACACAAAAGGCATAAGTTTTCGCTGAAGTTTGTTGATGTCGAAGTTTTGAGCAAAAGTTGTGAGAAGAAAGTACAGCAGGAATTGGGATTGAACGCTTACAAAAAAAAAATGGCTGACATATATGACAAAATCATGGACAAAGTGTCTAAATACGAGCCGACGTTTTCCGGAGAAAGGTCTCCAAAACTAGCGAAGGAGGTGCATCGTTTTCTGAGTTGTTGTAAAGATCTATACGACCGGCTGGAAACCGCAGAGCAAGGCATCTTTATGATGATGCTTACTACCTGATAAGCTCTGATGATCCAAAGGACTTGGAAGCATTACAAAAGTCAATCAAAGCCGCTTATATGCCACGGATAACGTTCAGCGAGCTACGGACAGAGTTGTTAGCATGTCGACAATGGCCAGGAGAAGGGATCCGAGAGTTTGCGGACGAAATGAAAGAACTGTTGGATCAGATTAAAAGTGCTGTTTCTGCAAAGTATCCAGGTAAAGATGGAGGATTACTGGCCGAGTTGGAAGCAGATGCGATAGCCACATTTAAAGCTGGAGTATGTAATCAGGCTATTCGGACTCACCTAACAGGACAAAAGTTTGACTCATTAAAGGCGGTGCGAGCAGAAGCTGAATTTTACGAAAAAGACGCGATAGGACCTCAGCTCAGGGTACCAAGCAATAAAGGGTTTTCACATGAAGGATGGAGTAGCGACGACTTTGACGGAGATGTAGCTACACCTCACCAAAAACCTTTCAGAGGATTTCCTAGAAGTGCATATGGACATAGACCCAGCCATTGCTTCAAGTGCGGGCAGCAGGGACACTTCGCAAGAGAGTGCCACAAACTACCCTTCTGTATAGAATGCCAGAAATATGGACACGAAGCACCCACGTTAGAGTTGCAGATATTAAAGAAGCCATTGGTGGTAGATACCATCCAGCAGGGGAGGGGCTTTACTGCCAATTTTGTCGAACATGCGACCACTATACGACGAACTGCCTGAAAAAATATTTAGCAGAAAAGGCCAGTGAAAAATTAAACTCCCAGAACAAGTTTATCATCGCAGTTCCATCGGATATAGCAGTAGAAGGTAAGTTAAGACTTTTGATAGATACCGGATCCAGCTGTAGTATAATTAAAGTTAGTAGCATAAAGAGGAATACACCCATACAGACACATCGCAAAATTAGAATTGGAGGACTGTTCGGATCCGGAGAAACGAAGGATTTACAGACAAGAGGAGGAGGCACCATAAATATCATGGAAACAGCGGAAATAGTCTGAAGGATAGACTTGCATTTGTAAGAATCGCTAATGCAAGAGCCTGTCCGGTAAAAGCACAAATTCTGCCAATGAACAAGAACCGCGTAAGTTTTCCGAGAGACCTGCATGGAGTTACGAAGGTAGGAAAAATTTCTCTTTACAACAAAAGCAAGCTCAGGGGCTTTGTGGAAGAGGTAATCTTAAATCTCAACGATATAGGACTAAATCGGTTAGATCAGAGGTTAAGAAGCAATTATGGGATCGAAACTGCAGTCTTACGGAATATTGCAATTCCACTGCTAGTTTCGTGATACGTAATGGGGTAAACTGTTGGTAAGTGTCCAGGTAATGTAATAGGTCGAGGTTCTCAGCAGGGGTCTTCAAGTTCTGGAAGAGCTTGGAGGGGCCGCTTGTTTAAAATATAAATTTAAATTACAGAGCTTTACAGATTTACAGGCCAAGAAGGGGTATGAAAGGAGATCTGATGGTAGTCAATTTCTTACTGGAGAGTGAACCAAGACAACAAGTAAGGTAAATTTATAGAGGTAAAGGTAAGAAAATGTCTTGAAATATATATATATATGAGAATCACGAAAAAAGTAGTAACTGAATAATGAAAAAATGAAGATTTAGAAAAAAAAATTTGAGAAAAAAAGGAAAAAATGGGAATGTGAAAAACCCAATATGTGTAGTAAATATTCAGAAAGAGAGAAATTGAAAGGAAAAACAAGAAAAAGTTAGAAGGATATTAAATGTACCATGAGAGTTAAATGTTTAAAGTTATCGGAAACTAAATAGTATGAAAGAAAGATAAACACAACATAGTACTGGAAATAAATATAGGAAAAATATAATGTTAAAATTTGATATTTATAAGCAAAGAAGAATAATAGCCACTGTAATAGTATACTTTAGAGGTTAAGAAGGATGAAAATTATAAAATATGTGTAATGTTAGCCTTAAGAACTGGATGGAAGTAGACATAAATTGCAAAAAAATATGGCAAATGAGATGTGGAAAGTTCCGGTATGCAGAAGAGAGCAACATCATCAAGTATGCAGTACAAGTAGGGAAATGAGAGGAGAAACAATGGCTATGCGGAGGACTGGACTATTGATTTAACTTGCATACATGTGGATATAAATTTGGAAGTTGGGCCAGTAAAATCAGAAGCATATATAATTTCTAGTTGAGAATCTTACGGTCATGGTAAATAATATTCCTTAGGTACGGATGGACTCTCGATATAATTGAGAGAACTCCGTCGTACCTATAAGATAATGAAGAAAAGCGAATTAATATTGGTTTAAACAATATCATCAATCATTCCAGCCATCTACCGTCATGGTAATGAGATAACTTTTGTCCTGTTTGTGATAAGGAAATCAAAGTAGCGCCTATAACAAGGAATGCTCACACGTTCTAGTATGATCATATCTTAAAATCTGTAAACTGGCTTAAATGTTTCCGGAAAGCAGTGTAGGAGAAAATATTCTATCCAAATAAATCAGCATTCCAAATAAATCAACGTTCAATCAGATATAAATTTCAAAGGCGATGAAATGACAGCAGTATTGCTAATTCCGATTGATAATTGGAAAAAGATCTTGAACGTCAGAATTCAATAATCGATCAGTACAAGATGCAAACATTATGAAGGATATGCTACAAAAAAGGAAACAATAGCTAGAAGTTGAATAAGCGTAGTACAAAATCACATGCAATAAAGATTTCTGTAGAAGCAGACTTAGAACAGCAAACTCAGGTTAACACTAACAGACGAGAAATTCTACTTAGATAAATTTACCAAATTCCCAAGGCAGGGCAGCTACACGTAAAAGCGAAAGTCATACGCGACGTTACTGATAGGATACGGCCTTTACAGCGAGACGAGACAAAACCGTACTTTCCGCCATCATTAACGAGCAATTGGAGCGACTATGTACAGTAAATTTAAGGTTACTAATTGTTGTTAAAAAGCAGCAAGGTAGAACTATATTAAGCCAAGTAATAAATTGTAAGCAATAAACAAAAAGGAAGAAATAGACATATTATGTATCGTTATAGAGAATACTATTTGTGAACTAGTTACTACGCTGAACATTAAAAATTAAGGTACTTATATAACTCATATATGCAATCTCACAGTTTATAACATAAAGAAATGAAATGGATAAGAATATTATGGAAATACTTTTGTCTTAAAGCTAAATGGAAATTAAAATTGGAAGATAACTGTTTATAACTGTTTAAAAGAATATATATTGTAAAGAAGAAAAAGGGGGAAAACACCGTTAAAGTGCATGAAGATTATTAATTAAAAATTATAGTAAGAAAAAAAATATTACAATGATTGTAAAAATGTACTTTTTTGTTTTTTTTTGCATTTTTGTTATTTTTGTGATTAGATAAACAATAAGTAAGCTTATATATTATAATATTAATGCATGTGAATTAATTAAGAAATTTTTTTTTGCTAATCATGAAATTTTAATTAAAAAATACACAAATGTTAAAATAATTTGGAAGAAGGTAATAAGAAAGAAATTTAATGTGAGAAGCAAATAGGAAAGAATTTAATATGAGAAGAAAATAAGAAAGAAAGTAAATATGAAAGAAAAGATATAGTAATATAGAAAGTAAGAATAAAAAAGAAGACAATGTAGGAAATGAACTATAGAAAAATAAGAAAATTTAATAAGTATGTAATGATGTCACGTAAAAGAATCTGAACCGAACGCGGTTTTAAAATGATCTCAGTTTTTAGTTTAAGATAGATTGCACTCTCTAGATCTAGTTCCCTACGGAAACTAGTTTTTCCAAGGGGGGAGGGATGTCATGGCCCAATATAAGGAAGATTCTTCCAGCAGCCAAGGCGCATTTTAGTGAAATAATTAGTAATTGCTAAACAGTAACCTGGCATGGTACTGTTCTGCAACTGTCGGTTATTTTGCTGATTAGCTCAACAGATGGCTGCGATGAGCGCTTAATGGAGCAATCGACGATTACAATAATAATTAACCTAGCATGGTAATTATTATGTAAAGCGATTGTTTACTACTGAGCGACTCAGGTACTGCAACCCGGTAGAACAAACGGCAAGGTTGTCGTTTGTTTACATCCGCGTTGTGAAGTAGAGTCTACTTCCGAATATTGGGGGCATAAAAGACCAATGACTGGTCTGGCGAGTGCCGTTTTATTATCAGTCATCGCAAGTGTCAAGTTTCGGTTCGATTAGATTGTACAAGTTGTTAAGATAGGTCAGTTTCGTTGTATTATATTAAAGAATTAATGTGTAAAGAAGTTGAGAGTTTTATTCAGTTGGGTTCATAATTGACATTTTCTATAGTTACTTAATTGATTGCTTTTGGGACACGACAAAGGAATGCTCAACAATTCCTTAACCAACATAAAAACATTCAACTTAAATCTTTGCACACCTCGGTTCAGATTGCTGGTGGCTCTTCCCAACAAATTATTGGTTATGTCAAAATTCCTATCGGTTATGGGTGGAATTTGTAAATTGTTTACTTTGTACGTCATTCCCAGTTTAAGTCAAGAACTCTACTTGGGTGTTGACCTCTGGAGAGAATTTCATATTGCTCCTGACATAATAAGTGAGATAAATATAACACCGTCAACACCAGTCGTGGACAATAATCTTCATCAATTCGGTCCATCATAATCAGTTCAGCTAAATGTAGTGAAAGCTAAACTTCCGTCGTTTGATGTATTGGGTTTGGGAAAAACTCATCTGGCGGAACACTTGATGGAGTACTGAGGACGCAGTCGTAATCAAACAACGTCATTACCCAGTGTCCCCAGCCATACAGAAGTTAATCTACAATGAGCTTGACCGAATTTTGGAAATGGGAGTTATTGAAGAGTCTAATAGTCCATGGAATTTTCCCGTTGTCCTCGTACGAAAACCTGGAAAAGTACGTTAATGCATTGATTCTAGAAAAGTAAATACTGTAACAGTATAGGATGCATATCCTCACATTGATGGTCTTCTTGGTCGTTTACAAGATACCAGATATATTTCGAGTTTGGATTTGAAAGATGCGTTGTGGCAAATTCCCCTAGAAAAGAAATCTCGTGAAAAAACAGCTATCACTGTACCTGGGCGTCCTCTTTACTAATTTAAGGTAATACCTTTTTGGTTTATGCAATGCTCCACAGCGCATGTGCAGACTTATGGACAAGGTAATTCCGGGTAATTTGAGAGAGAATGTGTTTCTGTATCTGGACGACTTATTAATTGTATCACCTGATTTTGGAACACATTTGCGAGTATTGGAACAAGTCAGCGAATGTCTTCGAGGTTCAGGACTGACTATCAATTTAAATAAAGTAGATTTTGTGTTCTGTGAGTTAAAGTACTTGGGTTTCATTATTGGTGATGGCTTTGAAAACTAACCCTAGTAAAGTTGCTGCAATTATCGAGTTCCTGCTCTGAAATCGTCAAGCAAATTCGTCGCTTTCTCCGCATGACTGGTTGGTATCAACGTTTCATTTCCAATTATGCCAGTGTAGCTGCGCCAATTACGGACTGCCTGAAGAACAAAAGGTTTGGATGGACGTCAGAAGCTGAAGAAGCTTTTGAAAAATTGAAACATTTAATGACAATAGCTCTAGTTCTTTTCACTCCGGATTTTGGAAGCCCTTTCTATATTCAGTGTGATGCTAGTAGACAAGGCGTTGGGAGTGTTCTGTTTAAAAAAGGCAGGGATAATAATGAACACCCTATTGCTTATATGTCTAAAAAAATTAACAAAGCATAGCGCAACTACAGTATCACTGAGTTAGAATATTATGCGGCAGTCCTTAGTGTAAAGAAATTCAGAGCATATGTAGAGGGTCAAACCTTTACCATCATTACAGATCATTCCAGTTTAAAGTGGCTTATGAACCAAAGTGACTCAAGTGGACGATTAGCTAGATGGAGCTTGAAGGTACAAGGTTTTCAATTTAGTATCGAACATCGGAAGGGTACACAGAATGTGGTACCAGATGCCTTATCCCTTATCAATTGTATTGATGAGATTGCTTTAGTATTGGATGTGGATTTGAGCTCTTCAGCTTTTCATTCTCCGGCTTATAAAGTCTTGGTAGAACACGTTTATCAAGTATTGCTTGTGCTCTTCGTAGTGCTCTTCATGAATCCATAGGAATGGATCCTTTTCGTGCACTCTTCGAGTGTAACATGATCTTACACGGATCAACTTATCCAGTTCTTAGAAAAATTGAAGTACTGCAAGATGGAGACATTTTAGTTATGCCTACAGATGATCGGTTATCATTAATACGCGGCCGTATTAGACACAACCTTTCTTTAGCGCATTCTCGTAACGAGAATACTTACAACAAAAAAAAAAAGAAAAAAAAATTAACCGAAATAATAATCAGTAAAAATTTAACTATGTACCCAGAAATTATATAAGGATAAAGTATTGCACATTAGAGTATACGATTTTGGAAATGAAAGAAGACAGATTAATTCTGATTAATAACAAGTGAAAAAGCTAGAATTGGTCTAAGACCAATTCTTATGATACCCTAGATGAATGCCCGTATGAAATTTCGTATGGTCACCCATTTCAACAATATTGATTTTTTGCATTGGTTTCTAGCATATATTTCTAGAACGGCTCGTCGAACAGAAAAATTATTATAACCAATTTTATAGGATTTCTTATTCTGAAAAAGGTTTTAGTACAATAAAAATGTCTAGGACTGATCGTTTTCAAAGTATATGTAAAAAACCAAAATTTTTATATGGCAACACCAAGAAGGGGTTGCCCGATTTAGTTCATTTTTGAAATTTTATTTGCTATTAGAATGAAAACCAAATGTACCAAATTTCAAGTTTCTATGTCGACGTGCTCTGAGGTAGTGTCCAAATATATCGTGGAAAACGAAATTTTTGTATGGCAACCCCACGAAGGAGTTGCCCGATTTGTCTCATTTTCGAACTTAATTTTACTTTTTTTTTAATGTCCGTGTAGAAAATTTCAGCTTTCTAAGTGAGGGCGTTCTCGAGTTATCGTACGCACGGACGGACGGACGGACAGACGGACATGCAAAAATCAAAATAACTTTTAATTTCATGCGGGGGTGTCCAATCCATTTTGCTCTACCATCATTATTTCTGTGCGTTACAAACGGAATGGCAAACTTAGTATACCCTATAGATTTCATCTAGGGTATAAAAATATATACAAGGTGTTCGGTAAATGTCTTTAATTCTTTAAGGGGATGAAAGTAGAGGTCATTTGGGTCAAAAAAGTCTAGATACTATTATATCGAACTCCGCTTGGTTTTCGATTAAATCGATAATATCGATTTTCGAGATTTTGCATACCTCTTCAGAGTAATTTCGTTATAAGTTCTATTGTAATTAATGGATTGTGACGTTCAAACCTTTATTTAAAAGAACACATATTGGCCTATCTAAGAATGCATAATTAGTTATAATTGTGCCTTCAATTATTTTAAACAAAAACAATTTTCTCTAGAATTTTTTATTTCACCAAAATTTTTGTCGCGCTTCGGGTACATTTATTCGAAATATCACCATTGCATGAACTTGGCAAAACTATGAAAAAATTTGCGCATTATGTCCCCTTTTCAAAATGACCTCCATAAGTTCTATCAACAATAACAATAAAAATTTATAAGCAAACATTTGGAAGATGTGCCCCTGGAGGTAATCTTCAGTTTTTTCGTAGGATTCTATCTCCTCCTACAGTTTTTAACCTACGACAACCATTTATATGTCATTGTACGGGAATCTGAACTGGCTATTAGATAGGGTACTTTTCGATTTCGAATCTCGAAAATGGAGGGGGTAATTTCGAAAAAAACACTTTTTTACCAAACGTGATATTTACGTAGATTTCGTTATTCCGCATCTTCATTTGTGCGGGAGGGGCAAGCTCTGGGAGGGGCGGGAGTTCAAAGTTTCAACTTTAAGCGGCTATATTTTCACAACCAAGAATTGCTCTAGCAAGTAAGTCCTAAATTCATAAATGGAAAAGACATTTTTGGTAGTGTTTATTCAAATATATCCGCTTAAAGTTGAAACTTTGAACTATCGCCCCTCCCAGGGCTTGCCCCTCCCGCAAAAATGAAGATGCGGAATAACGAAATCTACGTAAATATCAAGTTTGGTAAAAAAGTGTTTTTTCGAAATTACCCCCTCCATTCTCGAGATTCGAAATCGAAAAGTACCCTATCTAATAGCCAGTTCAGATTCCCGTACAATGACATATAAATGGTTGTCGTAGGTTAAAAACTGTAGGAGGAGATAGAATCCTACGAAAAAACTGAAGATTACCTCCAGGGGCACATCTTCCAAATGTTTGCTTATAAAATTTTATTGTTATTGTTGATAGAACTTATGGAGGTCATTTTGAAAAGGGGACATAATGCGCAAATTTTTTCATAGTTTTGCCAAGTTCATGCAATGGTGATATTTCGAATAAATGTACCCGAAGCGCGACAAAAATTTTGGTGAAATAAAAAATTCTAGAGAAAACTGTTTTTGTTTAAAATAATTGAAGGCACAATTATAACTAATTATGCATTCTTAGATAGGCCAATATGTGTTCTTTTAAATAAAGGTTTGAACGTCACAATCCATTAATTACAATAGAACTTATAACGAAATTACTCTGAAGAGGTATGCAAAATCTCGAAAATCGATATTATCGATTTAATCGAAAACCAAGCGGAGTTCGATATAAAAGTATCTAGACTTTTTTGACCCAAATGACCTCTACTTTCATCCCCTTAAAGTATTAAAGACATTTACGGAACACCCTGTATATGTATAGGAAAAGAAACTAAGAAAAATTAATATTATTTAAAGTAAAGTATATTCGGAAACGAAACAAAAAAAAATTAATATTATTTAACGTAAAGTATAATCTGAAAAGAAACTAAGAAAAATTAATATTAGTTAAAGTAAAGTATATTCGGAAAAGAACAAAGAAAAAATAATATTATTTAACGTAGGGTATATTCTGAAAAGAAACAAAAAAAATTAATATTATTTAAGGAAAATTAGAATCTGAAAGAGAAATAGCATTATTTTATAAAGTTTTTATTTATACTCGCGAGAAGCGGTAATTGCCATAATGAATAATCTACTACCATAAGTTGAAACAAAGCGAAAACATTGATTAAAGATTTATATATTTTTTTTTTAAACATTGAATTTTTTTTACTTCCTTTATCGAGTGACAGTGGGATGAATTTAGGTTAGAAAACGTATGAACGTTGAGAAGCTCACTATGTATTCGTTCGGTTCAGTGATTCGGTAGATGTCGGTCAGCGAAAGTGTAATGTAGTAGTATTGTGCTTGGGGATCCTTTCTTCTTCTTACCTCTTGAAATGTCCGAGTTGTGGATGTGGCGATTTTCTTTCGTTCGTCCGTATCTCACTGAAGATGTCGTTTATTTTCTTTCCATGTAACAGTGGAGCCTGTAATTAAATTTTAAAAGGAAAAAAGTAACTGTCAACCAGAATGGAGAGTGTGTCACGTACTCACGTTGCGACGAGCTAGCTAATGCAACCAGCAGACAAGCAAACTCCTTGACACACTTGAAAGTTCAATTTTCTTGTTTTTATCCTTCAGTATATTATCAATTATTTAGATGGCAACACAATTGGATGATGGAGTTTGTCAGTTGATTTCTTCGTAGATGACAGTAATTTATTTGGAGTCTAGCGGACAGTTGGAAATGTGGCGCTGTACATGGTGCTTGAGTAAGCAAATTGACAGTCGGCCATAATTGGCTTCTGTTGGACAGTGACAGATTGGTGCTCAACGATATACCAAAGTAGGTATATTGATGGACACACAGTCTGTTAATTTAGACAGTTACAGTTTTTTTTTATTATAAATTAGTGATTTGAAAAATTAATATTCTAATTGAGTATACCTTTAAGTGTTTACTAATAAGAAATGTTATTTTAATTGAAAATCTTAAAATTCATTATACACAAGACACTACAATTTCAGAACATGTCCTTCTAAATAAAAAACTATACATGTCACTTGCACAGCACCAGGAGAAAATAGTTAGTGCCAACTAGTATGCAATAGTTGTATGAATATGTATTATGTTCATTAAAAAACTAATATGATTTAATAATTTAATTAATTAATGCACTTGACAATTTTTATTTTAGACCACCAATTTTTTCAAATTTGATAAGCTCATTGATTGATTTTGCAACCAAGTTTGGGATAAATTTGAATTGAGGGGAATTTGAATGGAATGGAATCGGAATGTCACCAGATAACCCTGACCTGACTGACAAGATTCTTAAATGTTTCATGCATAAAACATACTGCGTTTATTTAATTATCGAATTTATTAAATTGTATTTAACAGCACAGTTTAAAGAAAAATTTGAAAATTTGGTGCCGTCACCTCTCGCCTTGTAATCAACGTTCCATAAAATCAACACACGCTGCAGTTTGCGTAGTTTAGAGACAATATCTACGCGTATACCTTTCCTTTACTTTGCCTAGGCCATGTTTCAAGCCTGCCGGTTAGCAGGCGAATATCACAGTCTTCTTGCCTTGTCTTACTGCAAGAGTTTTTCAAAAGTATCTTGTATTTTGTTCAAACGCTATAATTTCCATAAATTTCTTCTACTTTCGCTTTTTTTTAAACATATTTGGCTGCAATTTGTTTTAACTTCATTTTTCTGTGGAAGCAATAGTTTTAGGCTTTAGGACCTGTTTATGATGAATGTACAAAATAAGCGAGAGTGAGCCTTCGAATATAGAGCAAACAGGAATGGTTGAATTGTGTAAAATTCGTGTACATGAACGTAATTTGTCAAGAGCAGGAGATTATACATAGATGGTCCAACAAAACCTTTGTTTGCTTTTTGCAAATTGACAGTTTGCTTAGAATAGGGATGGCGGGTAAATACATGTAAGAATGCACTACCAACACAACCAGAAATTCCTTTACGCAAAATCTGGCTTATCACCATTCCTGTTTGCTATATATACTAAGAACTTACTACATGAAAGAAGAATGAATGAAAGTAAAAATTGCAAATTATTAGTAATAATTGCTTCGTATTTCTGTGAGGGGCGTGGCAGAGCCCACCCGTGGCCCTACCACGCTACGCGCATGACAGGTGCACAACGTAAGTTACACAAGCAATTGTCATACTGCTAGCTTCGCTACTGAAATAAGACTGGCTGGGATCAGAAGAGAGAGCTTGAGTGAGAGTCGAGTCTGTCTACTGTCGGCATTATCAACTACACCGTACATACACACAAATATTACATTTTTATTTAATTGGTTTCCAAAATTTTAAAACCCTCACAGTATAGAAAACCCCGTTCGGACGTTCCCCGGACGTCCTCCAAACTAGGACAAATCCGGGGAAACCCGGACGGATGGCAGCGCTATAGCTTGCCGCATCCACCCAATCGACATTGAGGGCAGAGTATTTTCCAGTGTCCCTATTGATGACCTGTAATTTAGAAGTGAAAGAGAGGACCATTTACAACTAGCATCTCGAACACAACCTCAGGAGAGTGGGGGAGAAGAAGAAAAGGAAACTTTACTAATTCACTTTAATAGCTACTTCTATTTCTTATTGACATCCAGTTAATTCAGCGGTTAATTACAAGGGTTTTTGTTTTTTAAAAAATGATTCGTACAAAAATTTCATCAAATGTAGTCTACTACCCTAATACCACAAATACTTATTATCAAACTAGCGAACTATGAGAGAACTAATTACGAGTTTAATTTTTCTTTGTCTGAAAGGTATGGCCGGAAAAGTCTCATATGAGGAACATCACACTATAAGATCGAATAAAAGTAAACAAAATCCGACATGTTTTTCTTTTCTTATATATCAAACTCGCGATAGTTCAAAAGTTCTTACTATTATTATACCTCAAGACTGTAAAGTTATTTAGTTCCTAGCGTTTAGGTCTAACCCCATGAATTTTTTTTTCAATTTCCCCCCTTTTTTTGTTTTTCTTTTAGTTTGTACTTTGTAAAACAACAAAAACTAATCCTAATATAAAGACAGAGGACCTTTCAGGATAGTACTAAGCCATAATTTATGTTTCTCTCGAGGTTAACAAAACAACACAGACGTCGCTCTCAAAATTTCAAACGAATATACCAAAATGTGTAATAATAACATATATAACAATATATCAAATGTGTGAGAAAAATCAATGCTTTCAAACGTATGTGCAACAATATATATATAGTTGAAAATAACATGTTTACTTACAAGATGTTTTGTTCCTCGAAGGAGCTTCCTAGTGGTGTGTGTATGTACTTTTGATAGAGCTGTAAGAAGTCAAATTTGTTTTACGATATAAAACTGGTGCACTTCCTTATAAGATATTATTGCATGCCCTTCTGTTACCACTTGGACTTGTGTGACGGTTACAATTATCAACATACCTTCTTCATAATACTATAAGTTACAGACATGACGGTGGCTACAGATTTCTCGCTATCAATTACATTGCTACATTTTTGGTTTTTCGGTTCAAAAGAAATCTTGTCACTACAGATAATTACTTAGTAGATACTAAGTTCAAATTCGTCTTATAAAACGATATCGCCATGGTCCACATCTGAGAATTCTCCTTTATATATAAGATCAAATCTCGAATGATAGTCTGTTGCCGCCTCTGTCACCATAAATCCAGTTTCAATTATTATGTCGAAAAGCTCGATGCTGATAGCGCACTGCCACCCGGAGATTGTTCGTTTTTCTTGGTTACAAAACTTGTAACACTTTGGGTGTTTTTATGATTATTGTAGATATGATCCGAGTAATTTCCTTTTCAATAATGAGGATTTCGAGGATAAAATTGGTTGTTATGCTTAATTTCCTGTGATAACTAAAAGTCGTGTGTGAAAATCAATTTGCCGTTCAATAGGGCACCTAAGTACTGCAGACTTGACTTCTCTTATCTCAGTTAGCGAGATTGCACATCTTTTACATAGGTAGCGCACGACTCAACATGCTTATGAAAGGAAAGATTGACTTCCCACGGTGGTTAAACAGTTTTGGCGTTCATTGAAGACATTTGCGATGTATTGGAAGTTTTTGGTCCAAATATTGCTTAAATCCTGAAGGATTACCTTTATTTTTGCGATATCCTAAACACTTCTTCTTTTGGAAAATCTACTAGTGCACGATGTCTCCTTTTTTTATGGCTCGACTGCCATGGAGTTGTCTATTCGATCAATTAAACGCTTATGGTTTCGTTTGCTCAGGATAGTGCGTAGTCGATCTAGTTATCCTCTGTTGGAGATCCAAATTTTCTTGTACTCTCTTTCAGCGTCAGCCAGGAAGTAAATAGATAACTGCTTCTTATTTATTCTATATCCACGCAGATACAATTTATCCAACTCCCGTCGGGAAATTTGGCAGTTTGGTGCAAAATATAACCAATTAAAATTTTACTTCGATATTTACTGAACCGTTAAGTTTTCCGATGGAGCGAATGAAATCAGACGATTTTCTTTTTCAACAATTTTTTTCTGTTCACCTTACTCGATGACTTTTCTCAACCAACTTGCTCTTAATCTTCCCTTTCTTTTTTCTTCCGCCCTCTCTGCCATTTAGGTAGAGTTCGCTTTCTAGACTCTCGTCGCACCGTCAGTAGCTTACATGTAGCGTGCTGCTGCTAGCTGTCATGTAGCATACTACTACATGAAGTATGCTACGACCATAACAATTTTTATCTTTCAGTGAAATCAATTTTCATATTGAATTCCTGTTGAAAATCGTATTACATACATCATGCGTATAGCGTGAATTAAGAATTTGCATTTATAATAATATTAAGTAGCAACTCTGAGGTTGTGCCACAACCTTTAGTAAAAGCATCAACCTTTAGTTGATGGAAATAATTTTTTGCTGAATTTTTCTGCATTGACAGTTCGGTATCCTGATCCTAGCCTTGTCAATACCTGCTTTTCGGGAGTACGTCAAATTTCTGTACATATCCAACTCGTCAAATTTTGAACATTTCTGACAGATAAACACTTTTATTATTCCTTGTTGAGACTGTTGACATGTTGGACATGTGTTACGCGACGCATGTCTACAGACCTGGATAGGTGAGCAGGAAAACTGGTCCTCACGCAACAGGACTTTATTGCATACACAGGTGCGATTCCGAAAAGGTATCATACCCGCCATGGTAATCAGAATTCTCGTCAGCAGCCTCTACAGCTCAACGTGCCTCCACCAACACTCTCAGAGCTAAGCCGTGCATCTATATCCCCTGGTTTACGTTCAGCAATCATTTCGCAAAAGAGCTCGCGAAGAAATACTATGTCACTTCTACCTTCTGGCCAAGCCCTAGTAGCTACAGGCACACTTATAGCTGGTCTGAGAGCTCAGCTCCAAGACTTAGTATGTGAAGGGATCTCCCATAGTATGGTCTCACTACGAGTGGAGATTTCAGATTATCGACATCGAGTCTCTGCTGTTTTCCATCAAGTGGACTTATCTCGTCCACCACCACCTTTTGGGGAACGTGTCATATCACCTAGATTCTTCGCAGACCCTTCTAGACATCCGCGACAGAGGCCTTCGTCCTCAGCTGGTCAGCAAAGATATTCTTTCCACCTACATCGATATCTGCCCCTCAGGAACAATCAAATTCTGCCAACCGAGCTCAGTCAAATTCATGGCACAGACGCTCAGGCAGATGGAACATTTCCTACAGTGGAGTCAACTCAAAGCTCTCAGTAAGTGCGTTTATTTTTTGAGTGGAAGCACTAACCCACTCCACTTTAGAAGGAGATTTTAACCTGTTAGTCAGGAACATGTGTGGCATACCTACACACCTACATATAAACATATCTACAAATCTACACATAAACATACCTACACACATAAATATCTACCTACCTACCTACATATCTACATACATACCTACCTGCATTCATAATGTTATGACATACTTATTGGCCAAGCACAATGAGTACTCATAACATTGAAACGCTTCCGACACTTGTCATACATAAAGAAATACGAGACTAGGTCACCCCAATACACAATCTCATCAACATAAATAAACTAAGTCTATTAACGCGACCCACTATAGTAGCGCGCAAGTAACAAGCAGTGACGAAATATCGATCACTGACCGCGATTCAACATGAGGGCTTCGATGAGGTAATAATAATAAAGTAAGTAATCATAATAGCAATTATTGTTATCCTAAGCTAATTTTAAGTTGTATAAATAAGCTAAGAAAACTAAAGAAAGCAACCATTATCAAAAGTTCACTCTCATCGTGTTTTTGTAAACTTAGGTGGAGTTCTGCTATCTAGCTGCTCCCCATATATACATATCACTGGAGTTAACGCTATAATAGCTGCTCCTATTAAATCACGTTAAGAGTAAAGCCCATAGGTTGCTCTTCGTGCATTTAAACTTGATAAATCAGGCAAACGAAAATAAAGGTTTATCACATGGCGACCGTGACATCGTAGCTACATCGAATCTACAATCTTCAAGAAAAGACCGTGATTTGTTAACATTTACGCTATCACGAATCTACAATCTTCAGGAAAAGACCGTGATTTCGTAGTACTTACGCTACATCGAACCTACAACCTCCGAACTACAATTTCTTTGGACCTGTAATATGATGAAAATATATTACATTACAAATTCTTTAGACGACAAACAATCAAGAACAGCATGGAAAATTTTTAACATCAGTGACAATCAAAGAATAATAAATTGTTCGGATAGCGAACGACAAATTATCACAACTTCGTAAATAATATTTATATCATGGTAGAGATTATAAAAATAAAATTATAAAAAGTGTCATTATCGATGAATAAGAAAGCATCTAAATGAGAGCAATTAGAATTCATTTATTTTGCATTCGAAAGCGGTACGAAATTTTTTTTGCCTGTATTTGCCTACTTGATCAAACAATTAATCAGTACATAGTTCTGAACTAGAGAACACGTATGGACAAATTAGCAAAAATCGAGGACGAACCAAAAAGAACTCTAGAAAATTTCAAGAAATCTAAAAATAGGCCGTATACAGAAAAAACACTACAAGAAAAAGAAGAATTAATATACAAACTCCACGAAGAGGCAACGGAAATAGTATCGGTACCAACAGAAGTGGCTATAATATTACACTACAAAGTAATTTATGACAAAATCAAAGTATTGGCAGCAGATATTCTAAAACTAGTGAAAGATCAAAAAGGGTACACCATGGCATTCGATATTAAAACTGCAACATCCGTGCTTCAAACCTATGATGGGAAGCACGAGGAAACGGAAACTTTCGTTGAATCAATGGAACTGCTAGATGAATTAACGTCAGCAGAACATAAAAATATAATGATCAAGTATTAATTACAGCACCGAATAGAAAAAAAATTGGATCCTCTATACAAAGGAACATATAAAGTAATCGATATTGACACTGTTAATTGTATTATTGAAGACAGGAATAAGGTTAGGTCTTAGATACATAAAAATAGACTAAGAAAGATCAATATATAAGAGAAAAAATAATAAGTAGGAATTAAATCTAATAATTACAACATCTATAAGGTATTATTGAGTTAATATACAAATAAGAACATAATCAAAAAAAATGTGTAAAATTCCAAAATGTTTATTACAACGAACACTATGTATATAAATAAAAAGTTTAATGAAATTAAGGGCATATTAATGTACCACAAACTGTAAGCGTTATATAATGGAAGCAAACTTTGAGAAACAAAAAGAACAACAAAACGAACAAAAAGATATATCAAAACATCATTATATGGAAAACGTGTAATTCAAAGTTTATTGGGTACGTCTTTGAAAACATGCTACAACATCTGTAAGAAGATTACTGCTAAATTTCGATGAAAATAAAGCTCGATAATGGAAAAATGCCAACATCGACCCAGTCTGATCAACTGTGCGTTAAAGAGGTACTATCCCGAAAGAAGGCTACTAACTTGCCAGAACAAAAAAAAATAATAGCTGCAACTGTAAAAGAAGTAAACATAAGAAATGTGCACAAAATAAAGAGTAAAAATACAGAATGATAAACCAATGAGTAGAACTTGCATTAGAGCCAGAAAATCGAAATATTGGAGCGGTATATAAAAATAAAAGTAAACCAATGAGTAGAACTTGCATTAGAGCAAGAAAATCGAAATATTGGAGCGGTATATAAAAATAGAAGTAAACCAATGAGTAGAACTTGCATTAGAGCAAGAAAATCGAAATATTGGAAGTCAACCAATGAGTTGAACCCGCACTAGAGCAGGAATATCGAAAGATTGGATATTGACTTTAATTAAAAATATCAGACCAAGAGTCTGACGCGCTCTGCAGAAAGCCAAATAAATAATTTAATTAATATAGCCACATTTAAAGAAAGAAGATAAAAATAAAGAAACATTAAAAGTACAAGAAACAAATATATATATACGAGAAATGAAAAAACAACTAACCTAAGGCCATTAAAAATAATGATAAAATAGGGTTAATGGCCACTAATTATTGAAAAATAAAGTTTTGTTCGAAAATAACAAAAGAAATTACGCCCATTATATAACGTAAACGTACATAGTCATAGGAACAGATACGATTAATAAATATTATTAAAAAGAAAATTATATGAATATGAAAATTATAATTAAAAGCATTAACGGAAATTATACAAAATGTAACAAAAAAAAACTTTTTAACACAAATTTTACAAAAAAAATCAACGAAAACAATTAATCCAATTAATTAGAAACGTCAATTAAAATTATCTGATCGATGTAAAGATAGATATAGAAAATATACATATAAATGTAACATATACTGTAAGTAGATTTTAAACAACTAATAATTTAAATGTTAACTATTCCATAATTTAATTCACTTATTCCATAATTAAAAAAAAAAAAAAAAATTTAGCTCATTACAAAAACACGAAGGCCTCATGATTGTTTTTAAAAAAAAACCAAATTTTTTTCTCTTAAGGGGGAGGGTGTGGCATACCTAAATACCTAAATATAAACATATCTACATATCTACATATAAACATACCTACATACATAAATATCTACCTACCTACCTACATATCTACATACATACCAACCTCCATTCATAATGTTATGACATACTTATTGGCCAAGCACAATGAGTGCTGTACTGCCCGTAGTTAGAACGTACACGCAAATTTGAATTTACTGAAGACTGCAATGAATGCACTGATAATTACAGATTAGGATCAGTGGTCTATCTTCTTATAACTAAAAAACACTGTCCACTTCTTTTAACGTTCAATAAATTGACACTTATTTCTTGGATTTTCTCACTACTTGTATTCAGATCAGATTAAATATAAGGAATTAGGTCAGAGATCCACACACACTAGAAAACACACTTAATAACACAGATTTGTTATGCACCATTTCCAATAGTAGTTGTATTGGGACAAAACTCAAATATATATAACTTTTGGGTCAGAGAAAACACTTATTGACAAAAGATTGCAATATAAGATCCCTAAGGAAGCAATATATTTATATAATAAATATAGAGTGAGTTGAATTGTTATCTTTGATATATATACACACGTAGTATATAGTATGTAGATAGATATATATGAGTAAATTTATTATAGAATAGATATATAAATAAATAATATAATGTTACAAGTGGCTGGTACTCACCAATCTAAACTTGGCATTTGAGGAGGTTGGCTTTAAGCTAATGTTAAGATCCTTTGTTCTAATACTTTATTAGAACAATTCTTTATTCCCGTCTAGACCAGGAATAAAGTGTTAATGTTAGTAATTTTTATCTCAGTCAAGACCCGAGATACAATATGTCTTGTCTTAACTTCAGTCAAGACTCGAAGTAAGATTCTTTATTTCAGTCAAAACCCGAAATAAAGTGTATGTTAGTAAGTGATTATTTCAGTCAATCCCCGAAATAATGCTCTTTAAGTCTGTTTGTGTCACGGGGAAATTAAAATGACAGATAATATTCGCGATTTTATTCGAGTGCGTGACAGGTGAATATTACCTGAGTTTTCGCGAGTTTATTAGTGTTTCTTTTCAGGTTCATCATAATTAATCATCGTGGGACACCCTCCCGAGGATATCTATTTCTTCAGATCGTGGATGCCGGTGAATTTCCAGCACTAATTTGCATAAAACGTAAGTCCCAAATTATCTGTCATTACAGGTATATTTTATTAATTTGTGCTTTTTTTTAATGTATAAAACTATTGCAACGTTGGTTTTTTATATTCGTTTAGTCTCATTAATGTATTTTTTAGCATACATTTATTATGAAATATAGTAATTACTTTGTTTTAATCCATTCCTCTTTTTTTACTACGTATTGTTGTTGTTCGTCTTTTTACGTTTTGTTTTAGCATAAATTTCATGTAAAACGCTTTTAATTTGTATAATTGCATCTTTCTTTTATCATATTCTAATTATTTAACTAATTTAATTAATTTATCTCTCTTTTTTTTGTTTATTATAGGTTCATTCCTGTGTTCCAGTCATCCAGTTCACCAGGGGAAACCATCAGCTGTCGGATATCGCAGTAGGATGGTATGTAATTCTTTTAGTACATACATTTTTATTAATTTGTGTTTATTTGTGTCATTTTAGGTGCATTGGTACACAGGCTAGCTGGCTGAACATTCTCCCGCCTGTTGAACGGTTACGTTCAATACGAATAATGTGTTTATTTAAAAACAAAGTTTTTTTTTTGTAAGAAAATGAAATACTTTACTTAATAAATATCTTTTAATACCTTTAATTCATGTTAACTTAATACGATATTATTCAACTCCTTTTGGCAACTATTCAACTTATGTCTAAAGTCTTAGTTGCCTACCTTATTATTCTCTCCGTTAATTTGTTAGTTCATTTGCTTATTAACTATTCAACTTTTTTTTTTCTTTTTCAGTCTTAGTTAATACTTTGAATTCACTTCTAATACTGAATATAAACAAATTGTTTTATAAAACTTAAATTGTATGACTCTTATTTCATATTAAATTATGTTCACTTTTTTCTTTGATAGTGATGGAAACAAACCCTGCCATCACTGTACACGTGAACTTTTACTTCATATCTGTGAGGTAAGTTCACCTTGAATTCCTTGCTTCTGGAACGTTGAATTTTTTCGAAGTCGATACGGCGTAGTACTTTCCTTCGCAAATAAATGTCTTCTCCCTCATGAGTGATAAACTTCTGAATGTCGTTATTCATTCGCATTTGAATCTCTTTTATAGTGTCCGATGAGAGCAACAGACTCCATTTACTAACATACGCTCCGTTAATATGTACAGCGTGGTCATAATCTCGAGGCTTCTTGACTATTGTCGATGTTGATTGTTGAGGTTGACTTAGTATGGCTGTTGTTTTTGTATTTGTCTTCGGCACTCCTTCATCAGATGGTGGTGGTTGGGTCTTCTCGGGTTTCTTTGGCAGTCCGGTCAGTATGTCAAAGCCTGGTTCTGAAAGAAGTCTCCGCATCGGGCTGTTGGGTGGCGAAAAGTAGATCTCCTCGTCTAAACACAGGAGGTCATCTTTTTCAAATTGCATAGTGATCTGCAATTAAACAGGAATTAGACAATACTTATAAGACACACATAATATGGACAACGAGCTCAAGGACAACACACAGATCTATGGTCAGCGTGTGACCGTTGCTAGTTTTCATTGGTATTTGTAGCTTTCATTGGCAGTTGACATATCTTGGTGATAGGTCTTCGGAAGCTATTCGTCTTTGTTCGCACCTGCACTACTCGTACCAAGCCATCCACACCTGGATAAACTTCTTCAATTATACCAAGCGGCCAACAAGTTGGTGGAGACCTTTTATCCTTTAGTATGACTACATCCCCAAATTTTAGATTTGGCTGCGTTTCACACCATTTAGGCCGCTGTTGTAACCTATTTAAGTAGTCCTTTGACCATTTGTCCCAGAATTGTTGCGTCAGAAACTGAACATGCTTCCATCGTTGCGTTGGGGTCACTTGTTTATTGCTGATTTCAGGTTCAGGCACAGCATTGACTGCTTGTCCAATCAGGAAGTGCCCTGGTTTTAATACTGTAAGATCTTCAAGGCTATTTCCAATTGAACAAATTGGGCGGGAATTAATACAAGCTTCAATTTGAGGAGCAAAGTTGAATACTCTTCATAAGTGTATATTGATTTTCCGACTATTCGACGCAAATGGCATTTCACAGGTTTAACACCTGCCTTCCAGAAGCCACCAAAATGGGGCGATGCTGCTGGATTGAAATGCCACCTAATGTTTTTAGAATTCAAATGCTGCGCCACTTCTTGTTTGGCTTCCTT
The DNA here is from genome assembly GCA_963930735.1 of Dioctria linearis. Taxonomy (NCBI): domain Eukaryota; kingdom Metazoa; phylum Arthropoda; class Insecta; order Diptera; family Asilidae; genus Dioctria; species Dioctria linearis. The sequence continues at coordinate 194,807,311 of OZ005740.1, forward strand.
GATGGCTCGCGCAATCTCTTTGTTCATGATGTTTTCTGCACCCTTGAAATTTGTGCCGCAATCAGAATAAATATCAGTGCATAATCCACGTCTGGACACAAATCTTTTGAATGCAGCAACAAATGCGGCTGCCGTCAAATCGGATACTAACTCCAGGTGTATGGCTTTCGTAGCCATACAAACATACACACAAAAATATCCTTTATATATTCTTGCAGCTCTGTGAGGAGATGTCTTTAAATCAACAGGGCCGGCATAGTCAACGCCTACGTGTGAGAATGGCTTCGAAATGTTAACTCGCGGAGCAGGGAGATTTCCCATTAATTGTGATCTCACTTTCTGGCGATACGTCACACATGCTTTACATTGGTTTATTCTACGTGCAATCGCTCTTTTGCATCCAGAATCCAGTACATGTGACGACTCGTGTTCAATGCTAATGCCACTCCTCCGTGCAATGTATCACTATGTAACTGATCTATGATTATATCTGTGATGTGATTATTCTTCGGAAGGATGATCGGATGCTTCCTGGAGTAGGCTATGTTGGCATGTTCGAGTCGACCTCCCACTCTTATTAATTCGTGATCATCCAGAAATGGGTTGAGTGATAATAGCTGACTTTTTTTTGACACAGTTTCACCTGCCTTCAAAGAGATAGATTCCTTAAAAAATGTAGTTATTTGGACTAATTTTAATATTGTGATACGTGTTATATATAAAAACATAGGTACATATATGTACCATATGTACATATATGTATAAATATGTAGACATATAAAACCTTAGGACCTAATAGGTAAATTTTTCCAAAAAATAATTAGTAAGCCCTATATATCTGAAAAACCTAAAAAAAAAGAAAATCATAAATCATAAATTCCAATAAACTAATCATGCACAAAACATGATTAGTTTATCTCCTAAAAAGGGTGAAGAAAATTGCATCAGCAATTTTCTTCACATTCCACACAACTCATAAAATTTTTCCCATAAAACGACTTGGGAAAAACAAAAGTTTCAGCTTACACCCCAAGTCGTTTTACTTAAAAATTTCCACGACAAAATTTTGCCTTCAGCAAAATTTGTCATTTCAACAATTTAATTTAAAAAAAAAAGAAAGCAAAAAGCAAATCGTACCCTCAGTACGATTTGTCGCGAAAAATACAATATGTATGTACATACGTACATACATATTACGAAAAAAGCTTTCGCGATAAGAAACGCGCGCAGCATAAATGCATTGTATGTATAGGCGCGTCGCGATTTCAAACGGTGGCTGATGTTTTAAAAAGTGTAAGATTACATTTTTGAAGCCATCGTTCAACGCGAATAATTCTGGGCATGTTTGAGCATGTCCAGAATTAAAAAGTAAAATTTTCTCATGATAAGAAAATGCAATTTAGCATTTTCTATCCTGAACAACGGCTCTTGATAACGATGAATGTGATCAAGAGTTAAGTTGAATTTTGCACGTAAAAGCGGCGCGGTCTCGGGTCCGGATAAAGAAGTTAGTGTAGATAAGTTTTATTAAATAAAAGAAAAAATAGTTTTTGAAAAGTTTTTGGTAAAAGTAAAAGTTATTTTTAGAAAAGTATTGTTGTTAATTAAGAGAAAAGTTGATGCATAAAAGTTCTTTGTTAAAACGACAGCAGAAATTGTTTTTGAAAAATATTCTAGCAGATAACAGAAAAGATTGTCTTGAAAAGTTGCTAGTGAATAAAAAAAAAAATAAAGAGAATAAAACAAGTGAGAATAACCTAAAATCGGTGTTGTGGATTAAACCAAAACAAACCTCCCTACTTTTCTCAAGTTAAGAAGAAAATATTTAACAATTGGCGCAGCCGGTAGGATCAAGGAAGCTTGGTCAAGTTAAAAGATCGTAAACGCTTGAAAAGCCTTGATCCTGCAAGAATCTACGGGGAACCTGTGACACTAGCCAAGCTATAAGGCCACGTCACCCCCAACGCTCGGGGTAGATCTCATCTATAGGCGCCTCTGCTCCAGGCGAGCAAGCGTTCACCCCAGTGAGTGAAACACCAACAAGGGACTTTACCATAAGCTCGGTAGCAGCATCGTAAGGAAGAAAGACAACCGATATCTACGCATCCACACAAGGACCAACCGACCACGGAAATCCAACTCCAGAAGGAAGATATCATCGTTCCTGGGTTGAAGGGGATTTCGAAGAAGGCTTTAAGCCCCCCTTTCAACCATATCCAGGGGAAGTAAGTAGGCCTAGGGCCCCCCAGCAGAAAAAAGAAGCACCGGAAATTTGTAACTTCGTTCCAGGATTGAAAGGGATCTCGAAGTCGGCAAAAGCCCCCCTTTCAATCTCAGCCAAGGGAATTAAGACGGCAAGAGCCCCCCTAGTAGCAAAAAGCATTCCAGAAGGGAATACTCTAAGAAGGCTGGAAGCCCCCCTTTTGGACAACGCGGGACGCATATGTCAGGAGAAAACTCGACACCGGCACCTGAGACAGGCACGAGATTAGACTACATACCTTCATCCGACGCGGAGAAATCCCCAGGTGAAAATCTCCAACACCTCCGGGAAGGTACAGAAAACGCCCAAGAAGACGACCCAGCACAGCAAGAAGCAACAGGAGTTCGCCTTCGAAGCGGCACCGTTTTAACAGGGCCCACAGTTGTATCAAAAGTAAGTCTAGATAAATTTTTAGATAAGTTATTAGAGAAGGCACGTTAATCCGATAAGCTCACTGTCACGCACTGCGACGCTCTTGACCACAGATTAAGTCAAGGCAGAGAGCAGAGGCTGACACAAATCGAAAAATTTAAAAAAGAGACAGAACGATTCAAACAGGAGCTTATCGAATTCGCCGGGCTTTCAAGTTCATTAGGTATAGATAAAACCACAGCCAGTGTAGTTGTAAGTGCTGATAGTGATACTAGTGTCAGTGATATTAGTGGTGACCAAACAACCGCCGAAAATCTCCTTAGCGGCTGGCTAGAAGTATCCTTCACGGATTCTAGTCCAGAAACCAGCCCTAAAACTCGTCAAAGCACCAGTAGACTACCCTACAAAAGTTTAAATAAAAAGATAATCACAATGGTAGATTATGCAAAGGTGGCCAAGCTCACGGCACAACTAGTTCCTCTGTTTTCGGGTGAAAATACCCCACAGCTAGGTCGTGAGCTACAAACATTTATTGGCTGTTGCAAACAGGCCTTACACTGTTTAAGTGAGGAAGAAAAACCAGCCTTCCTACATATCTTGCCCACAAGACTTCGTGGCGATGCTTATCAGCTGTTTGCTTCGGACGTTCCAACTACTTTTAGTGAGGTGGAGGAACGTCTGAACAGAACCTATTTACCACGAGAATCGTACCAAGAGTTGGTCAACAAATTGATCACAATGAGGCAAAACCCGTTGGAAACTCTCACTGCCTTCACAACAAGAGTGAAGCAGTTGCTGATGCTTTGCAACGAGGCAGCGGTACTGAAGTACGGAGCAACGGCAGCCCCAGCTGTGAAGACACAGTTGGCGGACTTCGCCAAGAATGCCCTCAAAAGTGGAGTGAACAATCCCCACCTATGCCAGTACCTCCTCACTCTGGTAGAAAATGATCTAGAGCAGCTGATACAAAAGGCTTTAGACATGGAAAAGTTACAAGCAGGCACAGTTTTCGTCCAAACGCCGCTAACGCAGCAGCCATATCCAATGGCACCCAAGTCTTCGAGTTCGAGCTCTCAGCCGAACTCCTTACAATCAAGCACCACAGCCACCCATGTATGCATCACCACGAGTACAAGAGCCCAGACAGTTTAATCCCCCATACGTACATGCTCAACCATTACGCCCGCCATTTCCACGAAGGGATTCCAGACAACCGGATACACAGAATCTGGTACAAAACATCACTTGCAATTTCTGCCAGAAGCGGGGACACACTTACACGGAGTGTCTAAAACGCAAAAACACCCCCTTCTGCACTAACTGTAGAAGTTATGGGCATGACATTCGCGTCTGTCGAAACAACCAAACACAGTCTGCAAATCGTTTCACACGAGGATCGCCTAGCAATCCACCACAGTCAGACCCAAACAATATAAAAGGCCCCAGAGTCTTTAATATAAGACAAAAATGTGATTTTTGTGGGCGCCGTGGACACTAGATCGACGAATGTCGACAAAAGCAAAAATGGGAGGATAAAAAACAGGGAAACGACAAAGAGTCGACCCAAAACTCCCCGGCTCGACTATAAACCCTACCAGCAATAAAAAAGGGTCTTCTCAGCCGCCCGACTTCAGTGTGCCCACCACCAGACTCCCTCTAGACATAAGTCTAAATGGTCAGGCCCAGCTAATAGCGGACACCGGCGCTGAGATCAGTATAATTAAGAAAAAAGCTCTCAAATCTCGCAAGCTAATAAATCCCAACAAAAAACTAACGCTTCAAAGCCCCTTTGGCACCGGAAAAACCTTAGGAAGTTGCCAAGGAAACTTCATGCTAAAAAGTAACTTACCCTGCAACTTTCAGGTGGTAAAAAACATCCCAGGTATTTCTGACGACGGCTTACTAGGAAATGATTTCCTAGCCAAAAATTGTAATGTTGAGGGACCCAACAAGGTTCTGCGATTTCCTCGCACGGAAACCAATCCAGAAGAGTTTGCTGTTCCATTAGAAACCGCATCGGGCAACCCGTGTTCACAAAACACAGTCAACAAAGAGACACTGGTAGAAGATAATTAACCCGACGGGGATACACCTTCTACCAGAAGTGATCTCAAAGCTTCTCAGTCAGAAGAAGTCGGCTGTGACTTACAAGAACGCGATAAGGGTGACTTGATTACCGAAGATCCGGCCCGTAAGACTGGAAAGCATCAGGTGGATTTAAATGAACCTGTGTGCGTACCAGCAAGGTCTCAGATCGTAGTCAAAGTTCCGTTGCAGTTGCAGGAAGAAATGCTCAGTCTGTCGAAAGAAATAGACGACGGAGTCTTCTTAGCAAACAGCTTACTCTCGGCTGGGTTAAAGGCAGTCCCTATAGGAATCCTCAACACACGCAGTACACAAGTAGTTCTAAACAGCGTGAACCTAAATCTGGTTCCCATTAAAGACTACACTGTCGTCCCCATCAAACGAGAGCCAGACAAAAATATTACAACAGCCCATCCTATGAATCCCCTGAGTCGAAATGACGGCGATGGTGTGCATCAAGTTATATGTAAACCTAAGATTAAGAAAATAGGGCATAAGAGCCCCAGTCAATTAAGCAGTCATAAGAAACTGCTCCAAGACGCTTGCGGGTCACTCATGAAAACCCCAACGTCAAGCGCTGGCCAGCATACAAAAGGTCTGCCGTTAGCAACTCCCGCAGATCCACCTGGCCCAACGCCACTCATAAATAAAAGAAATAGGCTAAGAGGTAAAGTGAATATAGATAATAACAATAGGTTTAGATAGGGCAATAAGCGCCGATCAGAAGGCCACCCTACAACATATACGATATCTGTTCCCAAACGATGTCGAGCAAGAAGACACCAGTATTCATCCCCGCCTCACCAGATTAGAGCAAGAACTCAGTCTGGATGAAACTTTAAATTTTGAGGAAAAAGCCTCAATAACAAATCTCTGTTACGAATATGATGACATATTCTTTTTAAAAGGTGACAGGCTTACACATACCAATGCCATCACCCATGACATCCCTCTGGTGCAAGACCAAGCACCTATTAACCAAAAGATGTACCGGTTACCAGAGACACAGCGAAATGTAATAAATGAGCAACTCAGAGAAATGCTGGACAACGACATTGTCCAGCCCACCAAAAGCCCATGGAACTCTCCACTGCTAGTCGTCCCCAAAAAAGCGGGACCAGACGGTGAGAAAAGGTGGCGCGTCGTCGTTGATTTCCGCAAGTTGAACGAAAAAACGATTGGCGACGCCTTCCCGCTACCTCGGATTGAAGATATCCTCGATCAACTGGGCCATTCAAGATACTTCACCACACTAGACCTAGCCAATGGCTATCATCAGGTACTCGTCGATCCGAAAGATCGAGCAAAAACGGCTTTTAGTACCAACTACGGGCATTATGAATTCAAACGCATGCCGTTCGGGCTCAAAGGAGCCCCGGCCACATTTCAGCGTTTAATGAATTTCATATTAACTGGCCTACAAGGCCTAGAATGTTTCGTCTACTTAGATCACATCGTCATCTATGGAAAAAGTCTGGCAGACCACAATGAAAAGCTTCGCAAAGTCTTTGACAGGTTAAGAGAAAATAACCTGAAACTTCAACCTGAGAAATGTCAATTTCTCAGGCGCGAGGTAGTGTATTTAGGACACAAATGTTCTAACCAATGAGCACTACCTGACCCTAGCAAAACGGCATGCGTCCAAACTTTCCCCATCCCTAAGACAGTAAGGCAAGTGCAATCATTTTTGGGCCTTGCCAATTACTACAGAAAATTCATACCCGATTTTTCGAAAACAGTACGTCCCCTAACAAACTTACTCCGAAAGGATGTAAAGTTTAAGTGGACTAAGAAATGCCAAGAGGCATTTCAAAGCATTAAGAACGCTTTAATTTCCCCTCCACTCTTAATATATCCCGATTTTTCAAAACCCTTTAACCTTACCACCGACGCCAGCAGCGAGGCTCTTGGAGCAGTTCTCTCTCAAGGAGAGGTAAGCCAATTGCCTACGCCAGCCGTACCCTGAACAAAGCCGAACGTAACTATTCCACGATTGAGAAAGAGTTACTGGCTATAGTTTGGGCGACTAAAAATTTCAGGTGTTATCTGCAAGGCCGAGAGTTCACGGTCTATACAGATCACAAACCACTCAAGGGAGTCTTCAATGTTAAGGACCCCACATCCCGTCTGGTGAGATTTCACCATAATCTTTCCGAGTTCAATTATAAAATTGAATATAAGCCCGGAAAGTACAACACGAATGCCGACGCTTTAAGCCGCATTCCACGGGAAAATAACAAAGACAAGGAAACTACAACCTTCACGGTAGAAGCTATAGTCCACCACCAAATGGACTCGGATATAGAGGAGGAAAAACACTCATCGGACCTTAAGGAGTGTCTGCAATGCAATGCAGTAACAAGAGCCCAGACACGAAACATTCAGGAAAGTGGAACAAATCCAGACAGCCAGGCCAAACTAATAGAACAAGAAGAACAAACTAATCATCCAGAAGAGACCGCAGACCATGACAGTCCACCTAGTACCAATCCACCAATTATAGACGAAACTCGCCCCCCTGAAGTAATCACAAGCCCAGAGGAGATTCAATTAATATTAAAAGATTATCATGACTCTCTCTTTGGCGGCCATCAGGGAGTAATAAAAACCTATAAACGGATTCGAAGAAAGTACTGGTGGAGGCACATGCTTAGTGACATCAAAAAGCACATTAAGCGGTGTGCCAAATGTCAAACCATCAAGGCCTCAAAACAGTATAAAATGCCGATGGTGATTACAGACATAGCGGAACAACCATTCGACAAAATCTATCTAGATATAGTCGGCCCACTAGAGGAAACTGAATCTGGAAACAAATACATACTAACGTTTCAGGATAACCTCACGAAGTTCGTAGATTGGTATGCATTAACAAATGGGGAAGCTATAACGGTAGCGCAAATTTTCTTCGACGAAATCGTCACGCGCTACCGCATTCCCAAAAGAATAGTCACCGATCAGGGAAGTAATTTCCTGAGTGACCTATTCAAAAAGGTATGCAAACTCCTCAGGATAAATAAGCTGCAAACCTCAGCTTATCATCCCCAATCAAATGGAGCACTCGAACGTGCACATAGACCGTTGATTGAATATCTACGAACTATAGTGGACGAAAATCCCAGGTCATGGGATAGTTATCTGCGAACCGCTGCTTTCGTGTACAACAACAGTGTACACGAAGGGACAAAATTAACTCCCATGGACTGCCTCTACGGCTTTACAGCGGACGTTCCGTCCAACTTAAGGCGAGACCCCGAACCCGTGTATAACCACGAGAGCTACTACCATATTCTCAGGTATAAGCTTCAAAAGTCTTTCGCCATGGCACGGAAAAACCTTCTGATGAGTAAACAACGCTCGAAAAATTACTATGACAAAGCTGTACGTCCCCTGACATTTTACAGAGGAGACAAGGTTCTACTCAAGAGCGAGAGTCGTAAACATAAGCTCTCCCAGATTTGGGTAGGACCCTACACGGTAACCGGTATCCCTAGTACTGTAAACACCACAATAAAAATTCGTAAACGAGAGGTCACGGTACATAACAACCGTCTAAAACCTTTCTACGAATAACATGGTGTCAATATTATTTAAGTAATTCAAAGACACATATATAATAGCATGTAAGCTACAAAGTCAAATGAAAACCCATTTTAATACCATATCCTATCCTCTCCTAGATAACAATGCAGTCCATCATTTTCCACGGACTATTCCTGCTCATAATAGGAGCCCTCGCGGAGGAACCTTACTCTATAACGCCCCTAAATAATACGGGAGTACTATTTGAGGATCTTGGAAGCCTATCAGTTTACCACGACACTTGGAGCATCATCACTGAGTTAGATCTGGCCGAGTTGGAAAATCAGACGCCACTAGCAGAACGAGCGGAACACTACATACACCAATTGTGTGGAAATGGGTCTTCTATACAGGACCTTTGTACGCTACATACAAAACATATACACGCCCTAATGGAAAATATCAATAGGCGTACCAGTGTTATTAGGGAAGCTGTGCCCAAATCGCGCAAGCCCCGATCCATCTTCGATGGAATTGGAAATACGATGCATTATCTTTTCGGTACCATGGATAGTGGAAACGAACAAGAGGTGTACAGCCGACTAAGCGAATTAGAGGTAAATACTCAAACCTTAGCTGATCTGGAAAAACAACAGATCAGCGTAATAAAAACCACATTTGAACAAATTCAGAAACCCCTATCTTCCCTGTCTGAACGACAGCGTCAGATAACCAACCAGATTAACAATCTGAGGAACACAACAGACGAGTTGACAGCCCACCAAATAAGGCAAGAAATTGTCTCTAGTCTGACACTACAAATGATAGAGTTGGAATTTAGACAACAAGCTCTACTGGACATAATAGTGTCCAGTAGAAATAATCAAATTCATCCACTTTTAATTTCCCCAAATCATTTGCTAGAGATTTATCACAAATCTCACTCCACTTGTCCCAATCTACAGGACTGTTTGTCAGTTCTGTATCAAACAGCAGATGTTAAGACACATTTGCTGCAGGACAAATTAGTTATCCGAGTCATTCCATATTTCCCATATTTAATATTCCCAAGATGAAAATCCAACAGATTAAATGTTTTCCCATACGGGTGGATACAAACCACTCATTAATACCTGATATCGAATTTTCCCATGTGGCAAGTCAAATACAGACCCAGGAATTTCTGCTGCTGAAGCCAGAAAACCTGAGATCTTTCAAAAAAATTTCAAAGGGAATCGATGAGGATACGTGGTTTGGTAAGCTAAATACACCACTCACCAAGGCTACAAAAACAGCTGAATGTGTTATTAAACTTTTATTCAATCCACTGGGCGAACACCCACAGTGTAGCATCAGAGCTCAAATTCCCCCAAGAGATACAATAATTAAGCTCAATAGACCAAATTCGTGGCTGTACTCCTTAACCGAAACCACTATAGTACATGTAACTTGTACTCAACAGTTACTCACTCATCGCCTCGCAGGACAAGGAATCATGACAATCAACGAACCATGTTCCTTGCAAATAGGGTCTCACACTCTGTATTACGAAGCAGAAAATCTACATCCGCTAAAAGTTTTCCAACCAACCTACTTCCCAGGCACAAACGAAACTCAAGAGGTATTGGCAGAATATATGTCCAAGATATCCGCTCCTAAAAACCTTGATAAACAACCAACCTTGGTCCTCGGAGATGATACAAACCAACGTATCCACCTAGATACAAAATCTCTAGATGAAATCCGTACCAAAGTGAACAACATTCACTTTGGACCAACGGCCAAGATTCCTCATATACTATCAATAGCATCCCTATCAATGACCGGACTCTTGTTGCTAATTGTATCTGTGGTGGCACTAGCAAAATATGTCGTACCAGCATTCATGGCATGGATTGCTAAACGCGGACAACAGCCCACAGCTGAAAACCCCAAGAAAAATTAAAACGTACTCAAAGTCTCCACAGAGCGAGATCTATACAAGTAATATAATCAAAAAGATATATACTCGTTGGTTGGCCCCGTCTCATTCTCCTGTTACAAGCACAGTCCCTCTCATTTTACTACACTGGCTGATAGAAAATAAGTAAAATAAACACTAGACATTAAGAGAAAGAAGATATACTTCAAAAGAAAACACAATTCGGAAGTTGTCAACAAAATAAGTTAAAAGCCCTAGGATTAAAGCCAATAGAAGAAAGAAGAACAGAATATAATAGAATTACAACAAACAAATGACAGATTTAATCATAATCGAAAATTATTTAAACAAAAATAAGGAAAATAAAAATAATAAATAAATAATAATCAGTAGCAATAAGTAATAAGAACACTTAGCTAACTATTAAGATAAGATATTAACATAAAAATCTAGATTGGAAACATTTTTTTAACCCTTAGCAGAAACGAAAATTAAAACCGAATTTGCTAGAATTTTAGACATAATCCAGAATGAACATACAACAATTAGAAAAAATACATGGAGTAACAAAAACAAAAAAATTTACAATAATAAACAACGTAGAATATTTAAATAAACGTAGAATAAGCAAATATTTGAGCTCTAGTATAAGTCAAACCACAACCTACAAAGACATGGTGTAAGAAAACAAAAAGATAGAAAAAACAAAATATATATAAACTAATAGCGAACTATAATCAACATATATGTAAACCAACAACCGAGAGCTCGACTCATTTAAACAAAAAAAAAAAAACAAACCCCCAGAAAACCCCCAGAGTCATTTTCATAGGCCTAACCTAAGCAAGTACCTGAAAAAGAACAATAAACACAAACAGTAACCACAAAACTTTTTAGAAACAACACTCATTTAATTATGAAACCTTCGTTAGATTAAAGTACAAAAAAAAATTTTTTTATTAATACAGAAAAATTTTGAAAATAGAGATTTTTTTTTGTTGCGTTTCAACGGTCGGGGTGATTGGCCATCAACAACTCCTACAAAGAGAGGGAAAAATTTTTATGGGATCAAGTTAAAATTCAAGAAGAACAAATTACCATGACTCCTCATATGAGCGGGGGGGGGGCGGCTCGACCGGCTCTGAAGTAGAATTGGATGATACATTCGGGTAGTCCCAGTCCTCACACTCGGAAGGGGCAACCCTGTTCTCACCCCAATGGACGACCGGCTCCAACGTAGAACTGGATGATACGGCCGGATGATCCCAATGGGCAGACCCCAAATCGTCTGCATCCCGCATGTAGGACGGATGCCTTCTGCACGCCAAACAACCACACTACCCAATTTCTCCAACCAGGGTAAGAGTCGCCCCTAGAAATATAGAAAACAAAAAAAAGAGGTGGGTAAGAAAACAGCAATATATTTATATACACGAACTTACCCAATGCAACCCAAGAAGCACCACCATGAGGCCCCAAATAGAACTCTCCTGGATAGAAAATATCCGCCTCAGCCGGGGCTGCCCAAAAGCATATATCCGGGCGACTCTCCCTCCGGATCAGTAGCCGAATTTGGCCCCGCCACCCGCGAGCCACACTTTGCACGAAAATTGCCATAACCCGTACACAATAAGGTGCCGGGCTTATATAAGGCGAACGAGGAGCAACAATCTCATAGAACGGCATAATTTCAACTGTGAGGAACAATTAAAACCTAAATCCAAATGAAGGGCAAAACCCCTAACGTTAGCAAAAACCGATGGAGATACGATTAAAATGTGTCAAGCCCTTATCTCGGTAAAGCCCACGCAACCCTAGTAGCAAAAGTAGTTGCTTTTATTCCTTTTTATTCTTTCAAATCACACCACATGAGCCCCATACGACACAAATTGCAATTTATGCATTTTGTATGTATGTAACTACAAGAACACAGATCTCAAATATATTTTTTTCTCTATTTTCGAAGCCGGTGCAAGATGCATTTCAATGTATTACACGCTATGGACCCATGGCATCCGTTTTATTTTTTTTATTTTTTTTTACTACGATATCAAATTCATTTCGATTTGATAAAACGCCCCATACAGAACCTACACCCACATAATTATTTTTCGAGAATTATTCCTCTTCAAAGAATAATTCTCTTTTTCACGGGGGGAAGGAATGTTATATATAAAAACATAGGTACATATATGTACCATATGTACATATATGTATAAATATGTAGACATATAAAACCTTAGGACCTAATAGGTAAATTTTTCCAAAAAATAATTAGTAAGCCCTATATATCTGAAAAACCTAAAAAAAAAAAGAAAATCATAAATCATAAATTCCAATAAACTAATCATGCACAAAACATGATTAGTTTATCTCCCAAAAAGGGTGAAGAAAATTGCATCAGCAATTTTCTTCACATTCCACACAACTCATAAAATTTTTCCCATAAAACGACTTGGGAAAAACAAAAGTTTCAGCTTACACCCCAAGTCGTTTTACTTAAAAATTTCCACGACAAAATTTTGCCTTCAGCAAAATTTGTCATTTCAACAATTTAATTTAAAAAAAAAAGAAAGCAAAAAGCAAATCGTACCTTCAGTACGATTTGTCGCGAAAAATACAATATGTATGTACATACGTACATACATATTACGAAAAAAGCTTTCGCGATAAGAAACGCGCGCAGCATAAATGCATTGTATGTATAGGCGCGTCGCGATTTCAAACGGTGGCTGATGTTTTAAAAAGTGTAAGATTACATTTTTGAAGCCATCGTTCAACGCGAATAATTCTGGGCATGTTTGAACATGTCCAGAATTAAAAAGTAAAATTTTCTCAGGATAAGAAAATGCAATTTAGCATTTTCTATCCTGAACAACGGCTCTTGATCACGATGAATGTGATCAAGAGTTGAGTTGAATTTTGCACGTAAAAGCGGCGCGGTCTCGGGTCCGGATAAAGAAGTTAGTGTAGATAAGTTTTATTAAATAAAAGAAAAAATAGTTTTTGAAAAGTTTTTGGTAAAAGTAAAAGTTATTTTTAGAAAAGTATTGTTGTTAATTAAGAGAAAAGTTGATGCATAAAAGTTCTTTGTTAAAACGACAGCAGAAATTGTTTTTGAAAAATATTCTAGCAGATAACAGAAAAGATTGTCTTGAAAAGTTACTAGTGAATAAAAAAAAAAAAATTAAGAGAATAAAACAAGTGAGAATAACCTAAAATCGGTGTTCTGGATTAAACCAAAACAAACCTCCCTACTTTTCTCAAGGTAAGAAGAAAATATTTAACATACGTGCAGCTTCCAGCTCCCCTGGCAATAGTGTACCAATTCTTTTCAGCGTATTTATGCGGCAATTATTCATAAATCGTTTTATTGTTGCTGTTAGAAGTCATAATAAAAACTTCCCTGTTGAAACCTCAATGCTGACATTACTCAACCATCAGATTAAGTTCCTAAGTTAGTCAAGTACACTAAAATTATTTGTATGTAACCATGTGACTATCGCATTCTTTAGTTATCTATAACTGTTATGATTTACAAATTTGCTCTTCAAATCCAGTTCTGATGATGACCAGCTGCATTAATTACTTTGTATTACTTTTTTTTTGAATTGCATGTTTTTGTTACCGGTAGCTCACATTTTTTAGTCTAACTCAAGATTTAGACCAGACAGCTTTGTCATTGCGCTGGCTATTCAATAAATTAATGTTAAACCGAGACTTCTCGCATTTTTTTTGGTAAAGTTCGTTTTCCGCTTTCCACAAATCTAAACATTTTTTGGTCCTTCGAGCCGGATCAGTGAATAAAAAGGTTATTCAGTCTATGTACATTCTAAGAACGTGCGTTTTCGTCGATTTACATTCATTTAGTGTGTGCAACCATACAATTATATCATAATTAAATGGTGAAAATGTGCTTGGAAAATACGTGTGAACTGTGAAACTTACAGTGACCCTTGGTGAGAAATTCTGATATTTGTATATTTGAAGGGCATATCAAGGTGACAAAAGTTCTAATAGTGCTCCTACTAAACGATGTGCAAGAAAGTATATTAACGTGATCAAGTGTATTACAATAAGTTGTGTATTACTAGCCCGTAAAAGATTTCAAATTTATGCACATCAAAAGCATTCTAGAAGCTAGTTCCATTTATTCAGGATTACTCTTCGTTCTCATTGGACCACTCCTGTAAGTTCGCTCCAGTTATTTCTTTATATTGATTTAAATACAATATGGACAAATTAATTGTTAAGGTTACTACCATAGAGGGTAGAATTACAAAATTTTTAGAAAATGTAAGAAGAACGGGTAAAGAAAAAAGAACTGACGGGTTTCTTTCTGCGCGTATTCAGTTGTTAAAAACCTATTGGTCTAATTATCAAAATTTACATGATACGATGCGTGAGATGGCAACCGCTGAGGAGCTGAAAGATTCATATTTTGAAGATGATACATATTCAGACGTGGAATGTGCATATTCAGAGGCTATGGGTTGGTTATGTGACGAATTGGATTCATTGAACCCAGCGGACAAGCCCTTGCAAAATCCTAAGCCCGTTACATATCAACATGTTGAGTTACCGAAAGTTACTATTCCTACATTCGCTGGCTCTTACCTTGACTGGCCCTCGTTTCGTGATGCATATACCTCGTTGATTCACGAAAATCAATCTTTGTCAGAGATACAGAAAATGCATTACCTAAAATCTGCTGTATCAGGAGATGCAGCCAAGCTAATTAATCATTTATCTGTTACTAGTACTAATTATCTGTCGGCTTGGGAGACATTAACTAATCGGTATGAGAATACAAGACTCTTAGTAAACTCGTATCTAACTATCCTAACTACAATTCCGATCATGTCGACTGAATCAGCAAATGAGATTCGACGTATTTTAGACAATTCTACGCAAGCCTTAAGAGCTTTGGAAAATTTAGATAGACCGACAAAGCATTGAGATGATTGGCTCGTCTTCATTTTGGCCAATAAACTAGATAACGCAACTCGTAAGGATTGGGAGAATTCGATTATTTTCGTCAGTGAAGTACCATCTTTTCAGTCGCTACAAACATTTCTCGTGGGTCGAATGCATACACTAGATGCTATTAAGGGAGCTCAAAAATCGGAGCGCAAGGTAGTTCAAGGAAATCATCCTCGTTACAATGCCTTAGCCCACCACATTTCGACTACCAAGTCTTGCGTGATATGTCAAGGAAAACACATCTTAATGTTTTGTCCAGTATTTAAAGCCAAATCTACTCAGCAGCGCACAGGGATTGTACAGCATCATAAACTCTGTCTAAATTGTTTAAAATTAGGTCACAATGCCTATGCTTGTCCCTCCATAAATCGTTGTAAACATTGTAGTTAGAAGCACCATTCAATGCTACATTAAGGCAACGTAGCTGTAGCTTCTAACAGCGAAGTGAATACAAGTATAAGAATAGATAGCGATCTTTCTCTCTCAAATAATCCTGAGACTTCAGTACCAACAAAAGCGTACATTTCGGGAAAAATCACTACAACTACGTCCGTTCTATTAGCCACCGCTATCGTGTCAATACAATCACCAAATGGAAGGACTATTTGAGCTCGAGCACTCTTAGACCAAGGCGCTGAGTCGAGTTTTATTACTGCCTCGCTTGCAAATATGTTACGATTACCCAGACAGAAGGTTAGGATTCCTGTTATTGGAGTAGAAGGTTGCGAAGCAGGAATAGCTGAATCATCTGTAAGGTATGATTTAATTTCTACTACTAACTGTGCGTTCACTTGTACTGTACAAGCATTGGTCCTTTCAAAACTTACAAGTCTCCTTCCGTCGCGTCCTATACCTCGACAAGAGTGGCCGCACATTAGAGGAATAGAGTTAGCGGATCCAGATTACTATGTGTCTTCTCGAATAGATCTGCTACTAGGAGCTGGAATTTACTCAAATATTCTGCTGAGTGACATTCGACGAGGCCCTTCTGGCTCTCCGATAGCTCAAGAAACCACTTTAGGCTGGATCTTGTTTGGAGCTAACGGGAGAAGATCTTAATGACCTTCTTAGACGGTTTTGGGAACTCGACACTATTCGTGAAAGCTCTCGTCTGACGCCTGATTAGGAGATGTGTGAGAACTTCTTCAAATCCACTTATAAACGTGACCAAATGTCCAATTAGGAGAATCGAAGCATCTGGCGACTGCTGCTCTTCTTCGCATGGAACGACGGTTCGCACAGAATCAGGAGTTGCATAACCTTTACAAGGATTTCATGGATGAATACCTGGATCTGAATCACATGGAGCTTCTACCAGATGAAACGCAAAACGTCGATAGGTACTATTACCTTCCCCACCATGCTGTGCTAAAGCCAAGCAGTACCACAACAAGGCTTCGAAAGGTATTCAATGCTTCACAACAAACAAGGACTGGATTGTCTCTTAATGCAATATTACATACTGGACCAAAACTGCAAAATGATGTAGCTGTTATCATGATGAAATGGCGTGTACATCCATATGTTTTCTCAGCTGACATTGAGAAAATGTATCGTCAAATACGTATCGACCCTGGTGACACTGACCTGCAGCGAATTGCCTGGCGTCAAAACCATACTCAGCCTATTAAATCTTATTGTCTGTTAACAGTCACATATGGATCAGCCAGTGCGCCGTATCTAGCATGCCGCACTTTTGATCAAACCGCTGCTGTACAAGCTCGCAATGGGATACGTAACTTACTTTTATGTGGTGGTTTTAAGCTCCTAAAGTGGCTATCTAACAATCAAAACCTACTTTTGGATATCCCTGATGAGGACAAAGAACTTTGCGCTGCTCCACGACTCTTGAACGACGACCAAATTAACACCCTGGGGATTTACTGGAATCCCTCTACTGATCAGTTTAGCTACCAGATAGTGCCTACTGATAACAAAAGGATTACCAAACGAATTTTTTTGTCCGAAGTCAGTTGTTTGTATGATCCGATGGGATGGTTATCTCCGGTTACGATTACGGCAAAAATCCTTTTACAAAAACTGTGGTGCTCTCGTTTGGACTGGGATGACGATGTTCCCTCTGAGCATTCAAACGTTTGGATTACCTATCGGGAAAACCTCAAGGACATCAATAGCATTTATGTGGATCGCTGGCTAGGGATAACTAGCTTTCAGTTGGCATTAGAACTACATGCATTCTGTGACGCGTCTACTGCAGCATATGGCGCAGTTGTATATTTACGTATCGTACACGACTTACAGAACATAGAAATATGCTTAATTGCGGCAAAGACGAAAGTAAGTCCATTAAAATCAGTATCTCTACCTCGACTGGAACTTTGTAGAGCAGCCTCACTTTCTCAACTAGTATCGTCTGTAAACAAGGCATTGAATCTGGAAGATATATCTGTTCATGCTTGGATGGATTCTATGGTTTTTTTGGCGTGGCTAAATGACCATCCATCACGCTGGAGACATTTGTGGCCAACAAGACCTCGTTAATTCAACAAACTCTTCCTACTGCTAGGTGGCATCATATTTCGTCAAATGAAAACCCTACGGACTGCATGACTCGAGGATTGAAGCCAGTTCAATTAAAGAATAAAGAATAAAGCGATGTATAGGCATTCTGAGTCACCAGGAAATAGATTCAGCTCTCTCATGGTGGTTAACAACAATTCAAGACTTGTACTTTCAGAGCGAGATCACAAGCTTGTCCAAAAATTCATCGATATCTTCGAAAAACAAGTTATGCAGTCTAAGCCCAGTCTTGGATTCGAACCGATTTCTTCGCGTCGGTGGCAGACTTAAACATTCTATGTTATCATTTAATCAAAAACATCCAATAATTCTACCTAAGGGCAGCCATCTAACTCGTCTCATCATCGCTCACTCCCATGACGTAACGTTACACGGAGGCATTCAGTTGAACTTGCAACATATTCGCAACAGATATTGGATACTTGACGGACGGAATAAGGTGAGGCAGTGTGTTCGAAGGTGTGTTCGGTGCTTTCGGTATAAGGCAGAGGCAAAAGGTCAAATCATGAGTGACCTTCCTGCAGTCAGGTTTCGTCCATCGAAACCCTTTCTCAATAACGGTGTAGATTATGCAGGTCCCATACATGTAAAATCAATTAAAGGACGAGGTGGCAAAGTCATTAAAACCTACGTGGCTGTTTTTATATGCCTTGTTACACGGGCTATCCACTTGGAGCTAGTCATGGATCTATCAGCAGAAGCATTTTTAGCTGCATTTAAGCGATTTGTTGCTCGCCGTGGACACTGCGCTCATCTCTACAGCGACAATGCGACAAATTTTGTGGCAGCCGACAAACAGTTACATCAACACTTGAGGAAACTTATGAACGGTTCAGAATCCCCGATTAATATACTTCTGCTCAAGGATGGCACTGAGTGGCACTTCATTCCACCTGCCGCTCCACACTTTGGTGGTATCTGGGAGGCAGGTGTGAAATCACCAAAATACCATCTTAGGCGAATTATTGGTGACCATCTTCTCTCAATCGAAGAAATGTTAACACTGCTAGCAAAAATTGAAGCGTGTCTGAACTCCAGACTTTTACATTCATTGACTGAGGATCCTGACGATTTTTCTGCGCTTACACCAGGTCACTTCCTTATAGGTGAGAGCCTGCTCACTATACCAGAGCCTAGTACTATCGATATATCTACAAATCGGTTACAACGTTGGCAGCTCGTCCATCATATGGTTGAACAACTTTGGAAACGGTGGTATAAGGAATATGTACATCACTTACAACTTCGTTACAAATGGACGGATAAACGGGACTCAGTCAAAATGAACGATCTCGTCTTAGTTAAGGATTGTAAATAAGTTGTGTTCTTGGTATAACTTTGCTTGCCTTCTTCAGTTGTTCGATCTATTAAGGATGAATGAAACGACTTTTAGTATTAGAGCGAAGAAAGCTCAATCTCTAAAAATCCACCAAGTTAAAGCTTAAGAGCTCAATATCTGGTGTAAGAAAAAGGAGAGATATTATTAGTGAGAGCTATACAGCTCAATACCTTTAATATCGGCCATGTTGGAGCCAAGGGGCTCAATATCTGGCAGTTAAATGATACGCTTGGAGTTGTAGGTAAAACTCTGAATTTTTATTTTCAATCGCATTAATTTATACTTTTAAAAATTGCTTACATGGTAAAAACCTTAATACAAAAAATATTATTTCTCATGAGAACTAAAGACTATTACAAAATTGCTTACATTGCTCATATCAGCAATATCGATCAAGAATATATTTAATCGATAAAAAATACATATACATTGACCCCTACATGAACAAGCATAGCACTGCTTCGATGCTTACTTTGCAATCTTTTTCTTATTGAACAAATGCTAAGTAGATATGACACAGTTATCGATTGCGTCATTGAGCAATTACTTTTTTTTAAGCTCAATGAGTAATGTATTGTATGTATCATCACGGTGCAATGGTGACCAGTGGTGATCATATTACATTTTACAACTTTCTTTCACTTAGCGTAAATTCATTAAATGATCGTAGAATGGCGCATGGCTATTCCGATCATATTTCTTTTTTTTTGTTGCTATTTACTTTTGCTTGTCATGTTTGTTCGTTTATTTTTATTTCTTTATTATTATTCGTTGTTGAGGTAGGTGCATGTGCATTTATTATTGTGGTATGTAGGTATGCTCTACATCCTTACCGTAAAAAGAGAAGAAAAAAAAATTTCATAGAAAAAATTTTTTTTTTTGATTTGCTTATATGAGTGCAATAGGCAATTTGCATATACATGATTTTGATGGAGATGACAACACTATCTTTACTTAATCAATTATTTCACATTTTTAAATGTTTCTTTATAATTATTAAAGTTGATATGTACATTATGTTTATATATACTATAATACATATTATAATAAATGTCAGATGTGGATATCATATTATTCTAATGCTATGAGATTTCTATATTCTAATGAAATGGTATGTTATTCATATATTTTATTGGTTATAAGTTATCTTTTTTAGGATTTTCTTATGTACTTTCTTTCTTATATTGTCAATATCTAAGTAGACATTTACTCCTTCTATTTCTTTTACTTCATATGGGCCTTTATAAGGGCTTTCACATTTTCGTTTATCTTCTCTTTTCAGAAGTACAAAATCTTTTACTTTTATTTCAATTGGGTTTATTACTTTATCTAATTTTTCTTTACGTTTTGTTTTTGCTAAGTCTAACAATATTCTAGCTCTATTGTGTGCTTGTGTTAACCTAAATTTTAGTTCTTTTGCGTAATCTTCATAATTGTATATAGGCGTATTATCATTGAAATCTACATCGTTCGCCAGGCTAGCGAGTTTTCCAAAGACTAGTTCGTATGGAGTGTAACCTGTATCAGAATGTGGTGTCGTGTTATAACAAAATGTATAGTACGGTATCCATTCATCCCAATTGTATTCCTGTGTGAATGATAGAAGGTATTCATTTAGGACTCTGTGGTTTCTCTCAATTGAACCTAATGTTTGGTGATGATATGGTGTAGATGTTCTGTGCTCTATCTTCAAGTATTTGCATATGTTGGTGAATATTTCATTTATGAATTCCGTTCCCAAGTCTGTTTTTATCGTATTGAAGGTACCATATCTTAATATGAATTTTTCAACCAATGCTCTGGCAATTGTAATTGCCTCCTTGTTTTCCAATGGTATAGCTTCAATATACTTGGTCAGTTCACACTGTATAGTTAGTATATATCGAAATTCTTTTGACATTTTTAGTGGACCAACAGTATCTATAGAGATTACTTCGAAACTCCTTTTTGGGGTATCCGTTATCACTAATTTTTCTCTAGTGTGTTTTAGGATTTTATTCTTTGCACACAATTCACATCTGTTTATATAGTCTTTAACCATGTTGTTTAGATTTTTCCATATGTATCTTTGTTTTATCTTATTTATCGTTCTTTTGACACCTGAGTGTCCGCCATGTGGTGAGTTGTGGAATTCATTGATTATATTATTCTTCACTTTAATATCCTTTATTTGTATGGGAGTTTTATATATTATAATTTTTAATTTTGTTTGCCTATTATTCTCATTTATATTTTGTTTCTTATTTAGCTGCAGCTTGTTAAATATTTTTTTAAATTCGTCGGCGTTTATATAATGAAATATGATGTCATCTTTCGCTAACGATAGTGACTCTGTTTTCATTTTCTTCATTTTCGAAATCAGTGTCTCCAAGATCAAACCTAAGTCGTGATATGGGTTATCGCTGAATTCGATTATCACTCCCTTATTATTTATTATTATATTTGGCAAACTATTATTTTCTTTTTGTAGCGCTTTATTCTTATTGAGCTCAAATTTTAACTTTGGTATCCTCCTTACTTCGTTATTGGAAGTGCATTCCCATGCATAAAGGTGATCAGTCTCTATATTAGTTGGGCTGCTATCCTGGGGTTTCTTCTTGTTAAGTTTTTCTATCTTGTTGGACATTGCTCTTGTAGTTACATTTATGCTTGCTGTGGGAATCATTGATTTTAATATATCAGAATCAATTTTTATTCTTGATAAGGCATCGGCATTCGCATTCATTTTGCCTTGTTTATAATTAATTTCGAAGTCGTAGTCGGCTAGGTCTAATCTTATTCTTGTTAATTTGGAAGATGGATGCGTGAAGAGACTTACTAAAGGTCTATGGTCTGTTACCACGATAAATTTTCTACCATATAAATAAGGTCTGAAGAAATTTATTGCCGAATGAATGGCTAATAATTCTTTTTCAATAATTGGTTTATTAAGTTCATGCTTTGTTAGCGTTCTGCTAGCATATGAAATTGGTAAATCAGATCCTATGTCACCTTGTGATAATACTGCTCCAAGAGCAAATTGTGAAGCATCTGTTGTTAATATAAATTTTTCTTCAAAATTGGGGTATTGTAATATTGGTGAATTTGTCAATTTTGACTTTAAACATGAAAATGCTTTTTGACATTCATCTGTCCACTCGAAAATGGTGTTCTTTTTCGATAGAGAATTTATTGGTCTAGCTATTTCAGCGAAATTTGGAATGAATCTTCTGTAGTAGTTACAGAATGCAATAAATCTTCTTGCGTCATCCGCATTTTTTGGGGTGGGGTAATTCAATACAGTGTCAAATTTCTTAGGGTCTGTTCTAATACCATCTTTTGTTATTAGATGTCCCAAGTACGTTACTTCTGTCTGTAGAAATCTACATTTTTCCGGATTTAGTTTTAAATTATATTTTCTCAGTCTGTTAAATGTTGTTATCAGATTTTGATTGTGATGTTTTAGGCTACATCCAAAGATAATAATATCGTCCACGTATAAGAACGCTTCAGAATCTAGTCCAGATAAAGCTATTGAAAGCATTCTTTGAAAACTATTGGTTGAAATTTTTAAACCAAATGGCAGTCTTTTAAATTGATAGTGGCCTTTGTTGCTTGAAAATGCAGTCAATGGCCTAGAATTCTTATCTAATTCAATTTGATGAAATGAACTTCTAAGATCAAGTGTGGAAAAGTATTTCGCTCTTCCAAGCTTGTCAAGTACATCATCAAGTCTTGTTAGAGGAAATTTATCATCAAGAATTTTTTTATTTAGTTGTCTGAAATCTACAACAAGACGCCATTTTTTATTTCCGTTGTCGGATTTTTTTGGAACAATTAATAAAGGAGAATTGTATGGACTTATTGATGGTTCAATAACGTCTTCCTTTATGAGCTTGTCTATTTGATTATTTATTTCCTCGATTTGTGTCTGAGGAAGTCTATAATTTTTAATATATACAGGATTCTTGTCTGTAGTGGAGATTTTTTGACTGTAGAAATTATTTGTAGTTAATTTGTCATCCGGTAAATGGAAAATATCTGAGAAATTTTTGCATATTTCTAAAACAGAATTTTTTGCATATTCATCTAGATTTTCTAATTTGAGTTCTTTCAGAAGTTTAGTGAATCTGTTGTTGTTTTTATGCTTGGTACTAGTATTTATTATGTGATAGTTATCAAGAGGTTCTATTTTGGGTTTGAAATTTTTGAGGATAATTTCTCTATCTAGCGTATTTAAAATTTTGATGTGTGCAACGCCTTTTGCAGGAATTATAGAATTAGCTATGAAAACTCCTTTTTGTATTTCTTCGCTTAGAACTATGTTATCTTGTTTTATATTAACATTGTTTGCTTGTAATATCTCTGTTCTTGGTGGAATCTTTATCAAATTTAGATTTGGTAGTTTAGTATTCATTGGCAATATAGATTCTATCTCATTATGGAAGATAGAGATTGTAAAATTTTCATAATCAATTTTACATGAGTTTTGAATTAAAAAATCTCTTCCTAGATTTCCACTTGTCAAGATTGGAAAATCATCATCTACTATATGAAATTCTTGTGGAATATCTTGACCTTCTATTTTTAGATCTGCCTCTAAGGTTCCTAAAGAGAATGATTCTGACTTAGTGATGCCCGTTATTTTGCATTTTTTGTGTTCTTGAATTCCTTCACCAGATTTCAATTCATTGCGTTTCATAATTGATATGTCAGCTCCAGTGTCTATAAGAAATGACTTCTGGCCCGCTGATACATTTATGGATGTTGTTATGTAGTTGGTTAGATGTTTAGTAAGACTATATATTCTTATTGGATTTATTAGTCTATTTCCCCCGAATCGGTTACTTGGGGGATTTCCCCGTTTCCCGATGCGTTAGGTTGACTCTTCTATTGGGAAGATTTCGAGATTGGTTGCCATGTCTATACTGAATATTTGATTGGTTGTAGTTTTGATGTTGATTATGAACTCTATTATTTCTTGATATGAATTTGAGTTCATATTAGGACGATTTATAGCATAATTTTGCGAAAATCTACGGTTATTATGATTGTTATTTCGTCCGATGTTGTTAAATTGTTGACCTCTTGGATTGAATGAATTCTGTGCATGTCGGTTTTTTCTATAATGATGGACATATGTTTGCGGTCTTGGTACTTCAACTTCAGCCGCAATTTGTATTGCTTCTTGCAATGTTTTAGGCCTTGCGGCGAAAATTGTCGCCTTTATCTGTTCATTAAGTCCATTCTTAAATGCATTCAATGCTATTTGGTCATTGAGTTTCGCAATTATTGTTCTATTTTCTTCACCTTGCTCTGTTATCTGTATAGAGTTTAATTGAGCAACCAAATTTTCTATTTTTGTGGCGTAGTCTGTAATTGTTTTACCAGACTGAGTTATTTTTGTTAACTCTGTTTGTATGCTGAGTGGTGTTTTCGTGCTTTTAAAGATGTCACGCAACGTTTTCTGTAGCGAGTCATAGTTTTTTTCAATTGTGATATAGCTTATCTTGTTTTTGACTGCTGCTGAGAGTCTTGTCTTTAAAACAAAATCTATTAATCTGCTTTTCTGCTCATCATTTGCTAGATCACTATGCATAAAATGCACTAAATTTTGAAAGTTGTCCAGATTTTTTATTTCTCCATTAAATTCTGGAATAATTTTTTGGCTGTAGCTATATCAAATGTTGCCATTTTTGGTTCTGAGTCCTTATCTTTTAATAATTCATTTGATTCTGAGTCCGTATTTTCTAGTAATTCATTAGTTTTTTGTATCAGTATTAAATCTAGTTCTGTGTATTTTGCCTCAAATTTTTCTTTTTGTTTGAGTGCGACAATCTCATCTTGCTTGTATGCAGTTTTATATATGTTATTAAAGTTATCTTTTATCTCTCTGGCTTGTTAGTTTTGCCTAGTATATGCGCGGAAGTGTATGTTCTATTTGGAGTCTTTTTAAAATTTTCCAATATTTTATCTAATTGTGAGATTAATTCCTGTAAACTCATTATTCTATATATCTGTTTAGTTATACTCTAGCTATGGCTATCTGTCTATCTACCTTTTTAATGAAATATTTTTTTATTTTTATTGCTATTAAATATAAAATAACTAGAATTCCTAAAATGAGTAATATTAGCTCTAAATCTGAAAGTATTCTATTCCCTTGTTCTGTATTATTTGTTGCTGAACCTGCATTATTGTTTATTATAACCTCTTCTTTGGATTCTTTCGACTGTTTTTTACCCATTTTGAGTGACAAAAAAAGAATGGTAAGCAAAAAAAATGAAGGATTTGTTGTGATATTGAAGGTAAAAGAAAGAGAATGATATGTAAATGTAAATAATAATATGCCATGTAAATAATGTAAATAGCATGTAAATAAGTTGATATTTTATTTTTTGTATATATATATAATGTAATAGTTTATGACTAATTAAAGGTTTATTTATAACATTTTTTTTTATATATGTTTTTTTTTTATTTATTAATTCCTTCTCTTTTTTTGTTTTTCTTTTCTTTTCTCCTTTCTTTCCTTTTTTAGCTCTGCTATTTTCATCAGGAACTTCTTTCTCTGCTCCCCTTGTGATATCACAGCCAGACGGTGATATTCGCCTATTTCTCTTCTAAATTTTGCTTCGAAGCCAGCTCTTCTTTTTGTATAATTTTCCTTTGGTGGTTGTACTTGAGGTTGTTGGTTCTTGTTTCTGCTTCGGTACTCCTCTATTGTGATGGGCCTCGGTCCTTTGGTGGGGTCCCGTAAAGCGTCTATCAGGGATTCCTTTAACCCTTTCCAGGGTTGTAGAGTCTCTTCAAAGATTCGGTCCGCAGGGTTGCCATGTAAATAAGTTGTGTTCTTGGTATAACTTTGCTTGCCTTCTTCAGTTGTTCGATCTATTAAGGATGAATGATACGACTTTTAGTATTAGAGCGAAGAAAGCTCAATCTCTAAAAATCCACCAAGTTAAAGCTTAAGAGCTCAATATCTGGTGTAAGAAAAAGGAGAGATATTATTAGTGAGAGCTATACAGCTCAATACCTTTAATATCGGCCATGTTGGAGCCAAGGGGCTCAATATCTGGCAGTTAAATGATACGCTTGGAGTTGTAGGTAAAACTCTGAATTTTTATTTTCAATCGCACTTAATTTATACTTTTAAAAATTGCTCACATGGTAAAAACCTTAATACAAAATATATTATTTCTCATGAGAACTAAAGACTATTACAAAATTGCTTACATTGCTCATATCAGCAATATCGATCAAGAATATATTTAATCGATAAAAAATACATATACATTGACCCCTACATGAACAAGCATAGCACTGCTTCGATGCTTACTTTGCAATCTTTTTCTTATTGAACAAATGCTAAGTAGATATGACACAGTTATCGATTGCGTCATTGAGCAATTACTTTTTTTTAAGCTCAATGAGTAATGTATTGTATGTATCATCACGGTGCAATGGTGACCAGTGGTGATCATATTACATTTTACAACTTTCTTTCACTTAGCGTAAATTCATTAAATGATCGTAGAATGGCGCATGGCTATTCCGATCATATTTCTTTTTTTTTGTTGCTATTTACTTTTGCTTGTCATGTTTGTTCGTTTATTTTTATTTCTTTATTATTATTCGTTGTTGAGGTAGGTGCATGTGCATTTATTATTGTGGTATGTAGGTATGCTCTACAGGATGAGCGCGTTCCACCTTCGAAATGGATACTTGCACGAATCGCAGAGTTGCATCCTGGGCCTGACGGAAATATTCGTGTCCTCACAATCAAACATCAAGGTGGATTTAGCAAACGACCTATTGCTAAACTTTGTGTGCTTCCTATTAGTTCTTAAAACTTGAAGAAGACTGGTCATGGCGGGCGGAGGGTGCATTCAAAATCGTTCGTAGCATTACGATGGCGGGCGGAATGTTAGAAGTCATAATAAAAACTTCCCTGTTGAAACATCAATGCTGACATCACTCAACCATCAGATTAAGTTCCTAATTTAGTCAAGTACATTAAAATTGTTTGTATGTAACCCTGTGACTATCGCATTCTTTAGTTATCTATAACTGTTATGATTTACAAATTTGCTCTACAAATCCAGTTCTGATGATGCCCAGCTGCATTAATTACTTTGTATTACATTTTTTTTGTATTGCACATTTTTGTTACCGGTAGCTCACATTTTTTAGTCTAGCTCAAGATTTTGATCAGACAGCTTTGTCATCACGCTCGCTATTCAATAAATTAATGTTAAACCGAGACTTCTCGCATTTTTTTTGGTAAAGTTCCTTTTCCGCTTTCCACAAATCTAAACAGTTGCAACTACTCGAATTAATTTAACGATAGAAGAATATCGTACCAAAATGTCTGAGTTAGATTGAATGTAGAATGTCCCTGGAGACTGCCTTTTTGCTTCTAATTGTGTTTGAGTGGATTCTATATTGGATTTTGGCCAATGCTCCTCTTCTTTAATAAGCCACTCAGGACCATGCCACCACACTTTGTTGGTTATCAATTCATTGGCAGAAACTCCTCTTGAGGCAATGTCAGCTGGATTGTGGTTTGTTGACACGTGCCGCCAATGGTCTGGGTTCACTGTACCCTGAATTTCCACTACTCGGTTGGCAACATAAGTTTTCCATTTAGCTGCATGACTGCGGATCCAATGAAGAGCATTCATGGAGTCTGACCAAGCTATGATTGGAACCTCTTCTAATTTCATACCTACAATTGTGCTTTTGATTAGCCGAGCGAGAATTAATGCTCCATTTAATTTCAATCTGGGTAATGTAATTGGGCGAATTGGAGCCACCTTTGTCTTGGATGTAAGCATATGAGAAACTACTGTTCCGTTTTTATATTACACGCGTACATACACTACGGCAGCATATGCTTTGTTGGAAGCATCACAAAATCCATGCAATTGAATGCTCGGGACTGAGTTTATAGTACCTACCCAACGTGGTATTTTCAAAATTTTTAAGTTCTCTAATTAGACCTTAAAATTCTGCCAGTGTAATGCTATGCTTTCGTCTACTGTAGTATCCCATGGATATCCAGCTATCCATAAGGTTTGGATCAATAATTTTGCTACAATTATCACGGGTGCAAACCAACCCAGCGGATCGTATAGCATTGCTACTTCAGAAAGAATTGATCTTTTCGTTATTGCTTTTTGGTTAAGCCAGGGTGTTACAGCGAATGAAAAATAATCTGAAGCGGGATGCCACTGTATGCCCAAGGTTTTGACGACCTCATCTTTATCAAAATGTAGAATATTCTGGGATTCTCTGTGCTCGATTGGAATTTGTTCTAACAGTTCTACCTTATTACTAGACCATTTACGTAAATTGAAACCAGCCGTTCTTAGCATATTGATGCACTGGCCTTGAAGATCTTTAGCTTTTTCGATATTGTCTGCTCCCGTCAATAAATCATCAACGTAAAAATCTGTGACAACAGCTTTGGATGCCAAAGGCCAATTGTGTTTTTCATCGGTTCCTAATTGCTGCAATGTTCGTATTGCTAAATACGGGCCAGAGAAAGTGCCAAATGTCACAGTTTTTAAACGATAATCTTCGATGAGTTTGGTTTCTAGATTCTGCCAAACGATTGTTTGAAATGGGCGATATTCAGGACGCACCAAATCAATCGATACATCTTTTCGATGTCCGCTGTGATTGCTATTTTATATTTCCTCCATTTTAGAAGTGTCGAGAATAATTTTGGTTGAATTGAAGGTCCTACGAGTAACTGCTCATTCAGTGATTTGCCTTTATAGCTCTTTGCCGAGGCGTCGAACACTACTCTGAGTTTCGTCGTTGTACTCTCTTTGAAAACTGCATGATGAGGAATATAGTAAGCATCGGCAACTTCATTGACTGCGGGGTCTATTCTCTCCATGTGTTCAAGTGTGATGTATTCATTTAAACAATTGGCATATTCCCCTTCCAATTTTTGGATCACTATTGAATTTTTGCCTTAAATGATGAAATCGTTTCAATGCTAAATTTTTGGAGGGACCAAAGGTTGGTTTCGCTTTATTAGCAAATGGAAGTTTCACTTCATATTGCCCGTTTCTAGTCGACGGTGTGTTTCTTGAAAGATCCTCTCGCATTCCTCGTCGTCTGGCTTAAGTATGGGTATAGTTACAACCTCCTCGGTCTCCCAAAATTTCTTCAGTTGTTGGCTTATATTGTCCAATGACTGGTTGATCACTGTAAAGGCCTTGACCTTATGTACTGGTGATTCGGGTGCATTTCCTAAGATTATCCATCCAAAGTTTGTATTTACAGCTACTGGTGCTTTTTTGGGTCCTCTTTTAAACCTTCCAAGAGAATACTGGCGTATACTTGAGCTCCAAGCAGTACATCGATCGGGCCTGGCTTCCAATAATTAAGATCTGCTAACTCAAGACTCCTAAGATGATCCCATTGCTTCATTTGAATAGGAACCGTTGGTAATATGTCAGTAATCTTGGTAATAACTAGCATATTCACATCTAAACTTTTACCTTTGCAGTTGCAAGATGTAAATTTCGCGTTTACCTGATGGTTTGACCATGCTGTCTGACTTTTGTTTAACCCTGTTATTTCTATGTGGGTGGGCCTTTCCTTCAAACCTAGTCGCTTGCAGGTGGTTTTTGTAATAAAGGACGTCTGCGATCCTGCATCTACAAGGCAGCGTAGTACTATCGCTTTACCATCTCGATCCTTAGTGGTAACCAATGTTGTGGCTAGTAGTGCATTGTGCACTTCTGTTGCAAGGAAATTTTTTATTTCTTCCCTATCGTCAACGTGATTGCTGGATGCTTGATTATCACCTGCCTTTTCATTGTCAGATATGCTCTGTGTTCGACGTTGCTGAATCCTTCTGTATTGTGGTGCTGTCCTGTTATTTTCCCTTTAAAATTTGTAGGTATGTGTTGCAAGGTATGATGTAATCCCTCGCAGTTCTTGCATCTCCGGCTGTTCATGCATTAGCTAGCAGCCTGTTTGTTCGAGAAACAGTTCAAACATCGACCTGATTCTTCAATGTACTTTCTTCGGATTGACGGAGTCATCTTATTGAATTTTCTGCAGACCCCTACATAATGTCCGCCATTGCATGCGGGACACTTGCTTGCATTTACTGCATGGTATGCCTTTGTTGATTGGATTGGCGTCTTAACGTTCACAGAATGTGACATAGATTCTAATATTCTGAATCTGGTTTGTAAGAACCTTTGGAAATGCTCTAATTTTGGCAGCGTTACGGCATCACCCAATTCTTCCTCCCAAGGCCTCAGCATTACGAATGGTAATTTTTGAACTAGTAAATATAGTAGTAATGTATCCCATGATGATACGTCTACTTCCAATACTTTTAGTTGTTGCAAGCTTTCCTCCGTTGTATCCATGAGCAGTTTTATGCTCTTACTGTTTTCTGTAGTTAGCATTGGTTGGTTAACTAGAATTTTCAATTGAGTGTTAACGAGAACTCTTTTATGTTCGTAGCGCATCTTAAGTTTCTCCCAAGCTGGAGCATAATACTCTGCAGTGATGGGAACATGTCTTAATAGTCGTTCTGCTTCGCCTGTAAGGCATCCTTTTAGATGATGAAGTTTCTGAACTGCAGGTATTTGTCGAGTATTATGTACTAAAGACATAAATAAGTCGTAAAATGACCTCCAAGATGAATACTCTCCATTGAATTTTGGTAGATTTATGCGAGGTAACTGGCTGTGATTAGTAGTATGTATAATGGTAGGTATTGCTGATGTACGAGGTACATCTTGGTTTGGAGACCTTTGAACTACTCCATCAGTTACCTCCGCTAAATATTCCATATATTTGACTTCCAATTCTGAGTATTTGTCGTCTATTATGTACTTGTGTGTACATGGTTCTTTTGATGCTAGAATAGCTTCCCTGAGCTTTGTATCGCTAGCATCGAATTCTGCCCAGATTTTCGGTAAGCTTGTTAGTTGGTTTTCATAAAAACTCAATGTTCTTTTTTCTATTCTTGTTTTCTTCGCATTTTTGATGGAATTCTCCAATTTGGCCGCGAGAACTGTTTGCTTTATAAACAGATGCTCCATTTTATAATTTTCCAACTTTCAAATAAATAGTAACTTAATTATGTTTAGTGGAAGGAAATTATCAAGGGATAATTGCAAAGGAGTTTTCCAAGGTAAAAATAATTGCCAAATACTTTTCAAACTGTGTAATAAATTCGAATTAAAGTTCTGATTGAATTACAGCATTGTTTTTATAAAAACAAAAACTGGGTTTCATATATCCGGATTTGAAGGACCAAAAATTGTCGACAATCTTTGCAAATTGTAGGATTTACTGAAGGTATGTATACAAATTTCACACCTTCCTAGATTCTGAAATAAGAAAGATGGGGATAAAAAACGCTGGGTTTTGTGAATAACAACAACACAAAAGGAAATTTATGAAATTGTCAGTTTATTAACTGTCTTCAAGTCTTACAGCCTTTACTTATGTGTAAATTAACTATACTAACTAATTCAATATTATTGTAGGACAACGAATTCATGCATAAAAATTACAAAAAAATTTAGAAGCGAATAAAAAAAATAAAAAATTCGGAAAAATATTTGGCACTTATCTACTTTAATCTGGGAAATGGAAAGGTTAAAGCAAATTAATTGGGGAAAAAAAAATAACAAAAAATTGGATAATGAAATAAATTGAACAAAAATGAGAAAGAAAAATGATGATCAAAATGCCGAACACCTGAAAACACAAGAAAATTATTTGCACGTTGTCGAAGACTTGTGCAGGAACAGCAGAAAATGTTGCCACCACATAGTGTAATTTACCGCAATATCCACACACAAGTAATTTTACCGCTTGCTGTTGATGAGCCAAATTCCCAAAAAATTCCAGAAGATACGCCTTTAACCACTTGCCAAAAAACTAAGAGTAAGAGTGCTCTGTGCACGGCCTTTTTATAGCCTTTGTAGGGGAAATTTTGAACATGGCTGCTAATTTCTGCACACAAGGTGACTGATAAAAATGTGGCATTTATAACCATAATCTGCGTTTCTTATTTATTTGATATTTCCTCCGTGCAAAAGTTTTTTATTAGTTTGATTTACCTTTAATATGATTTTATGGCATATCTCGATTAGTCAGAGAATTAATTCATTCAATATTAAGTGCACAAATTGATTTTGAAATTTTGCCATAAATTTCACTTTTATGCCTGTGTGGTAGTACTAATTTCGTGTGGAATTTGAAATCCTCATTAATTTTCTCCAACCTGCTCCTTCTCGCTTTCACGTTCTCTTCTCTTTCCCACTCATTGGTGTAAATTAGAATTTAAATTTTTTTAAATATTTAATTAATCGTTCAATAAATTGTCGTACGATTAATTTTATCGAATGCGCCGCGTTAAACTCTATGAAGTGAGTGGTTTGTGTCACGGGGAAATTAAAATGACACATAATATTCGCGATTTTATTCGAGTGCATGGCAGGTGAATATTACCTGAGTTTTCGCGAGTTTATTAGTGTTTCTTTTCAGGTTCATCATAATTAATCATTGTGGGACACCCTCCCGAGGGTATCTGTTTCTTCAGATCGTGGATGCCGGTGAATTTCCAGCACTAATTTGCATAAAACGTAAGTCCCAAATTATCTGTCATTACATGTATTTTTTAATGTATAAAACTATTGCAACGTTGGTATTTTATATTCGTTTAGTCTCATTAATGTATTTTTTAGCATAAATTTATTATGAAATATAGTAATTACTTTGTTTTAGTCCATTCCTCTTTTTTTACTCCGTATTGTTGTTGTTGGTCTGTTTACGTTTTATTTTAGCATAAATTTCGTGTAAAACGCTTTTAATTTGTATAATTGCATCTTTCTTTTAGCATATTCTAATTATTTAACTAATTTAATTAATTTATCTCTCTTTTTTTGTTTATTATAGGTTCAGTCATCCAGTTCACCAGGGGAAACCATCAGCTGTCGGATATCGCAGTAGGATGGTATGTAATTCTTTTAGTACATAATTTTTTATTAATTTGTGTTTATTTGTGTCATTTTAGGTGCATTGGTACACAGGCTAGCTGGCTGAACACCCGACTTAAAGTGTTATCTTGACTTCAGTCAAGACCCGAAGTAAGATTCTTTATTTCAGTCAAAACCCGAAATAAAGTGTTTGTTAGTAAGTGATTATTTCAGTCAATCCCCGAAATAATGATTTGTTAATAAAAGTTCTATATCAGTCGATACCCGATATAATGTGTTAGTCCCTACCTAGCCAACCTATCCCAAGCGCCGACAAGTGCAAAAAGAGATCGAGATCAGTCAGCTTGGCGTTTTTATAGCCCTTGCTTGCACACGACACCACTGATGGAGTAGCAGAGGCGCATGATTGCAAAAATTTGCAGTGCAGCTGTGATCTTACGGTACTAGCTGCAGAATATGCATAGCAACGAACCAAAATGCATAGCTACAAGAATTTTTAGAGCAACCCATGCTGCTGTGTTAAGTTAAATAAATTATATTTACAAAACATGTTATCTCTATCACGTAGAGAAGAATTCCCGTTCGATGGAACTTGTAATG
Source organism: Dioctria linearis (assembly GCA_963930735.1). Taxonomy (NCBI): domain Eukaryota; kingdom Metazoa; phylum Arthropoda; class Insecta; order Diptera; family Asilidae; genus Dioctria; species Dioctria linearis. The sequence continues at coordinate 194,840,907 of OZ005740.1, forward strand.
ATGATAATGATAGAGTTTTAAATTTATCTGCTTGATCTGATTGTATTTGTGCCATGCATTGTATGCTACATGACAACTTTTGTTAGATGTTGTAACTATTTTTTGGCAAATTGTTATGAGATTGAATTCCTTTCTTTTCAGAACTCAATTTTAGCATAGTAGTTTTGTAATATGTGTAATATGTTCCTTTTTCAGGAATTGTTTTTTACCATGAATCTAACGGTTCATGACAAATACTGGCTTTGTTGGGCTATGTACCTGATTTTTCATTAAGAGTAATCAAATAAGATTTAATTTTCCTAAAAGTTTTGATGCTTTGTTTTCAGGATTTTTTCCTTTCAGAAGGTATCTGTTAAAAACTATATTTGAATCGATTTGGTTCGAACAAGTACTCATAACATTAAAGTGCTTGCCACACTTGTCATACATAAAGAAATACGAGACTAGGTCACCCTTACCCAATACACAATCGTATCAACATAGATAAACTAAATCTATTAACGCGACCCACTAAAGTAGCGCGCAAGTAACAAGCAGTGACGAAATATCGATCACTGACCGCGATTCAACATGAGGGCTTAGATGAGGTAATAATAATAAAGTAAGTAATCATAATAGCAATTATTGTTATCCTAAGCTAATTTTAAGTTGTATAAATAAGCTAAGAAAATTAAAGAAAGCAACCATTATCAAAAGTTCACTCATCGTGTTTTTGTAAACTTAGGTGGAGTTCTGCTATCTAGCTGCTCCCCATATATATATATCACTGGAGTTAACGCTCTAATAGCTGCTCCTATTATATCACGTTAAGAGTAAAGCCCACAGGCTGCTCTTCGTGCATTTAAACTTGATAAACCAGGCAAACGAAATTAAAGGTTTATCACACATGTTCCTATTACTCTCAGGAGCATCTATTCATAATTCCACGCCTACGAGGGAGTATGTTAAGGCCGGATTGTTGATTGAATGGGGAGTCCCAAAGGATGACCTTAAGGTCAGAGTTCAGATGATGTTACAAAAGCAAAAATCTGATGAACCATTTGCCTCATACCACCAGACATTGGAACCGTTACGTGACCAATTAGAATATATAGAATATGACATAAGCACAGCATCTGTGTCAGCTGTCGTGTCTATACCACCTGTTGTTTTCAGGAATTGTGTATGGATGCGGACGAAAAGATGTGTTCGATATCTTGAAGTCTAACTGTAGACAGTGTCTACCGGAAAACGTGAAGTGGGTTGGGAATCACAATGGTAGACAGTATGCTCAACCAGCAGAACTCATCGAACAATCATTGAACTGTTCGTTGATATCATTCAGTGACTCTGGTGATCACTCAACCCGTCACCTGACAGTTAAATGAAGTTTAGTAATGCCTTAACAGAGGTAGAGGGCTGAATTGATTTCTCTGCAAATTTTCAAGCTCCCGTTTCCAACACTTTTAATAGATACTTCATTGGAAGAGTCCCCAATTACAACCAATCATAACTACTTCAGACAATGTTGCTGAGCAGGAAGTTCGGTCTCCCGTTTATTCAATATTCAGATGGCCACCAGACTCTGCGAGGACGAGTTAACGTGAGCCGATCTTAAATCCCTTGACGCCGTATCATCCGTGTCTACAAAATTATAACAAGATGCGAGACCGCATTTTCTCTTCAGTCGCAGAACTGGCAGGAATTATGATCCCAGATATTTATCTACGTAGACCAAAGAGACGATCAACTGTTCGGTGGCGTGAATACTGCCGACGAATCAAAGTAGATTAAAAGAAACTGGCCCACATTTCAGTGCCGATGCCAGATGACATTCGGTCATATGCTGAAGTAAAGCTGCTCGGGCGAACTGTGACTGAGTTGCTTGGTAGTGGTGCCACTGTCAGCATCCTAGGCCAAGGAGCTCTAGAGAAGCTAGCAGAAGCAGATGTCGAATGGAAGAGGTATCGCACATAATTAAGTAGAGGTGGCTAATGGTGCCGAGACGAATGTCCATGGGCATGTGGATTTGGACCTCACCAGGTCTGCTAGCTACCTCTGACACTGACCGCCATGTTCCTTCTAGTCAGGAAAATCAACATCTTCAAGCCACTAAGAAGCGCATTCCATCTTTTGCTTGGGAAAGGTCGGCTCCTTTACTAAGTAGGACGACTATCCGCTACTGCAGGTATACGCACTTCTGAGTCGACTTCCTCCGGCAAATTACATGACAAGCCTGGACTTGAAAGACGCTATCTGGTAGACCCCACTAGACACTGATTCTAGAGAGAAGACCGCTTTTACAGTATCTGGTCCTCTTCTCTATCAGTCCATTCGGCCTGTGCAACGCTCGACAAAGTTCGATCTTCGCGAAAATGTTTTCCTCCATGTAGATGACTTGTTAATTCTGTCACGAGACTTTGACTCTCATCTCACTCTACTAGCTCGGGTAGCGAATTGTTTGAGGAAAGCTGGCCTCACTATCAATGTAGATAAGGGTTGTATTCAACCCTTAACGTTCCAAAATCAACTCGATGCTTGATCACTCTAATAGTTATCAAGAGCCATCGTTCAGGGTTGAAAATGCTGAATTGCATTTTCTTACCCTGACAAAATTTTTGTATTTATTCTGGACATGACTGAACTTATCCAAAATATTTTTCGATGGACGGTAGCTTGAAAAAATGTAATTTGATGTTATTATAAACATCAACCACCGTCCCGTGTCGTTTGAAATCGCCGCGCGCATATACAGGCAATGCATTTATGTGGCGCGCATTTCTTATCACGAAAGCTCTTTTCATATATAGATATTGCATTTTGATTTATTTTTTAATTTAATTATTTCTACTGACAAATTTTGCTGCAGGTAAAATTTGTCCTGGGAGTTTTTTAATCAAAACGATTTGGATGAAAAATGAAGCTTTTGTTTTTCCCAAGTCGTTTTGTGGGAATACTTTTTGATTCAATTTAAAGCATGTAAACAAATTGCTGACGCGATTTTTTTGTCTAATTAAAAGGTAAGCTTTTATGAAAATTTGCCGATTTTATGTCATATATGAAAATTTATTGAATTCTAGGTAAAATTTACTGTTTTAGGGATTATGCAAATTCTCTTTATTTTAGGTGTACAATATTAGTATGGCGGGATGGTATCGTCGATTCATTCCGAATAACGCTGTCTTAACCGCCTCCATCACTGACACTGTGAAAAATCCCTGTCAGTTTCAATGGACACCTGAAGCCCAAACGTCTCTGGAACAGTTGAAATAGAAACTTACTTCTGCTCCATTGCTAGAGAGCTCAACTTTCACCAAGCCGTTCGTTATACGATGCGATGCGAGCCAACAAGGTATTGGCGGAGTGCGATTAGAACTATATGACGATGAGTACGAGAAGCCAATAGCCTATGTAAAAAGTTGAATTCAGCACAAACAAATTACACAGTCACAGTGTGCAGAAATTCCGGCTTTTCATTCAACTTAAGATAACGACTGATCTTGCGAGATTAAAATAGCTGATGACTCAAAAGGACTTCAGCGGTAGACTTACTCGGTGGAATCTGAAGCTTGAAAGTTTCGACTTCACCATTGAGCACAAAAATTGAATTCTGATCGTCGTCCCTGATGCTCTGTCACTAATTCACTGTGACAGTTTGAAACTATCTGAAGATCCTAGTTCGGAAGTTGGCCTTAGTTCTCCATATTTAAACTCGTTGGAATATGAGGAACTGAGGCAGAAAGTCAAATCAGCTGCCACCAGGGTACCAGATCCGTGTGTCAGGGATAATATCGTTTATATTCGGACAGTTCCAATAATAGGTGATCCAATTCAGGAGGAAGAAGTTTGGAAGCTTTGGATTCCACGAGGGCTTGCCTCCGACACTATTGCAAGGGCGCATGATCCGCCACTAGCTTGTCACGGAGGTATAGGAAAGTTGCAGAAAACGATTAAAGACAAGCACACACCGACGCGGTGGCGGTAGCGGTTGAAACAATAGTGGCGTTGCGATGCACAATATTGAAACAATTTCGAGCATTTACATCAAACGCGGTGACGGTGACAAAAGCGGTGGTGGTGAGTTGCTACATACTGCATTCTCACCTCCACTGCGATAGCGAAATTCATTTCAGTTGAAACAGTGCTGTCATCGCAATGAGTGAATAGCTGATTTCAGTAGTCAAATTAAACTAAATTCTGTATAACTTGTCACATCCAGAATACCGGGATATTAGAAAAAAAAGTTATGTAATGTTCCGTCAACCGCGCCACCGCGTCTATGTGTGCTTGCCTTAAGACGACATATGTACTGGCTACGAATGATAACCGATGTCAGAAATTATGTAGGAGCTTGTGATGTGTGTAAGGAAATCAAAGTTCCAAATACCATCCTTAGACCACCCATAAGAGCCCAGTATGTGACAGGACGACCATAGCAACGGCTGTATATATAGATATCCTAGGACCATATCCCAGATCTACAACGTTTGTATACTTATTGTTCTTGACCACTTCTCGAAATTTCCCATTTTGAAGCCTATGAAAAAGGCATCTACTTTTAACATCTGTACCTTTGATAAGTGTCTTCCATCACTGACTTCACTTGAGTTGATCATAAGCCCGCATACTTCATGGGTGGGTTGAATATTTATTGTTCAAAACATCTTCTGAGACATTAGCCTTTACTACTTCCTTAAACGATTGCTCTCACGGTATATTTTGCCTGTCGTAATAAATGACTGATGGAACATGAATCCTTCACTGGAGATATACCGAAGTATTCGGAGCGAAGTCCAGTGAAGGCCTGCAAGGTGTTCAGGAACCTGTAGTTAGGGTTGGTGACGGATGAGCTTGTGAGAATGCCAAAGGTGGCATCCACATCACCTCAAAGGGGGCCCTAAACTGCTTTGCTAGCACCCTTGTGGTGTTATTTAAATTCTTAAAGACTCGATCTGTGTGTGGGAACGTGGAGCCTCGATCAAGTTTTGATCTGCGGTCGGAATGAGAGGTCAAGAGCGTAAGAAGCTCCGCAATCAGTTGGTTAGGTTACTTATTGTAGGGGACATTCCGACTTATCTAGGTTTGGGCAGGCAGAGGGGTGCTGACAGGCTGGCTTTTTAGGTTGCTGGCCTCTGAGTATGCCTCTGACTTTCAATATCGGGGCAGATGTCGAGCTCTGTATAACTCGTCACGCACAAGTAGAGTATTACAAGACTCCCTGGCTTTTCTAGAGCTAGCACAGCATCCATTTCAACAACAACAATGGTCGTGGGTCGTGTCATACATTGGGCGCCCGAAAAGATGTGGCCAATGTTTTAAGATCGGCTAGCACAGTCGACCATTTCTCAGAGTCGTCTGATTCACAGGTTATACCTGTTGGAATCCAATCCTGTATACGGCTGTTTGAAGCATACGAACCTGCCCTGTTATGGTCGCAGGACCACATGATGCAGTATGTTACATCGTGTCGCTGTGTCATCAAGCGACAACTAGGGCAAACCCACACGGCGAATGTGCAGGGACATTTGACACAACTACACGAGTAAGCTCTGGCAGGGTGAACGAAGAAACTGAGGAAGAAGAAGAAAAGCCGTAATGGTGAGATACTTGGCCAGAAAAGGTTTTCGAAGAATAAATCCGGAAGTTAATGTAAAGTTGTGCCGAAATAAAACGTGAGTGTTCAGTCCACATATATAATCCCGCGATGAGTCCTTGGTTCATCCCCAGATATATACCTAAAAAGATAAAAAACAAAACGCAAAGAATCTTATCTTAAAATAATTTACACAAAAAATACTTATCTGAGGCTAGGGAACTTCCTCCCTTCAATCCAACGCCGTCCTAAAACTTCCTCCACTATTTTTTCACCTGAAAATAAACAAAAACTCTTATAAATAACTAATAAATACAATAAATATAACAAACTTACCAAAAAACTCCTACCGCAGTATATTTACACATTGACATATCAAAAATGTCAACATATCATCATATGTTCTCGCCTTCGCCGCAGTCAGAGTTCAGTGCAGCGATAATGGTCCCACAATGACGTCAATGTGTGATGCCGCCGCCGTCAAAGTTTAACAAACCTTGAAAACGAACGTTGCCAAGGCAACCCATCATGAAGCCAAAATGTAGCGGTTCGCTGCGGCTATAAAAAGGCGACGAGCTGCAGCAGAAGCACCCCATTCCCAATTCAGAATTTGATCTGAAAACTTCAGAATTTACTCAGATTTTCCAAATTATCCAAACCAAATCTTGTTTCCATCCCACACCTAAGTAGGAATTTACTCCTACTGCAGAAATTTAATTCTGCTAATTCCATCCCACACCTAAGTAGGAATTTACTTCTACTGCAGGAACTTAATTCTGCTAATTCCATCCCACACCTAAGTAGGAATTTACTCCTCCTGCAGGAATTTAATTCTGCTAATTCCATCCCACACCTACGTAGGAATTTACTCCTACTGCAGAAATTTAATTCTGTTTATATTTCATCTCCCACCTGAGTAGGAATTTACTCCTACTGCAGAAATTCACTTCTGCGTTAATCTCTATCAGACATCTCAGTAGAAATTTACTCCTACTTATTACTATCCAAGCAGGAAGCTACTCTTGTTGCAGAAATTTACTTCTGCCGAATTATAATTATTTTTTCATTACTGCTACCGTGCTTATACGTGTAGCACAAAACTTCTATTGTATTAATAGTGGATTTTTCTCTCTCTTTTTCAGAAATAAGGGGAGCAAATCTCTGTGGCAATATTTTTTTCTATTTATGAATTTTATTGGATTTATCATTGAAATTAATTTAGCTTAGGATAGTATAAGTGTTGAATTTTTATTTGAAGTATATATTATAGTTAAGAAAATTGAATTTGTGATAATAGTTTGTAAGCAATATATTGAATAAAAAATTGTGTATTTGAATTGTTAAAGGTTGAGTTATCCTTCCACAACCGGCACCCCCCTTTAGCTTGAGCACAGATCTCACAGTGAGTTTGACTGCAAAAAAAGCCTCAGAATGGGATGCAGTTGATAGAAACAAGAAAAATCATTCCAAGAGTCAAGATTAGAAGAACAAAGTGGCAATAATTAGGAGGAAGAAAATCATCTAAGCCTTATGGCTTTGGTAGCAAATAAGTATCACGGGTGATAACACAGGTACCGTAGGCCTATTAATTTATAGTTACATAAGTTGTCCAAACGGGAAGGAGCCCGAACTTACGTACACAAAATGGACAAAAAGATATCCGCAGCTTGCAAATTTCTGAAGGAAATCATATACAGCTCGAACCACGCGTCGAAAATTATAACCTCTACTGAGGCAGCGCTGAAAAAAGAAAAAAACACATCCAGTTACCAGGACAATCTAGGCTTACAATTTTTGGGGAGCTGAACCAAAGATAACAGTGCTAAGTCAGGCACGTTACATACCCTTCCATGCGGGGCAAGAGAAACATTGGCGGAGGATACTCTAGAAAAGTAGGAAGTGAGTTATTCACTCTTGTTGTCGTTAAAAAGAATTATCAAGTGATTTTAATATTTTTTCTAAATTGGTTCAGAGATTTTCATCTCAATTGCAGATAAATTTTTGGTATTGGAATTCGAAAAGCATTATGTTGTGATTTCGTATACTTTTGACCTTGATTAGGCCAGACAGTAAACGTAATGCTATTCTTGACCCAGGGTACCTAAGACAGATATTCGGGAGATGCAATTTATGTGTTTCGTTCATACAGGTGCTTGCCGACAGCTGGAGCGCTTCATTGTGTCGGGAACATTCACTGTAAATACTTTTCAATCCTAACTACATACAACCAGATCGTTCGACTTCTCTTGGGTTGCCTTCGTCCAGTGAGTATTGGTTTCTTACTGACTATTAGGAAAACTTGTGGTAAACAATGTATGCAAAAGGATTATCTTTTGTGCCATAGCCTATTCAACAATACTATTACAAAATATTTGTTAGATTTAACTTACAGATAGTAGAATTTTGATTATATTTCACAAAATGGCACAACGTAAATATTACATCCTTATAGTTGTGAGCTTTTGAATTAATGCTGTAGCTTATTCATTACTATTGCAAGTTTTTTGGATTCAAATTGCAATGGTTGTGAATTTTTGATTGCATATCCCTGTCACTCTGTAGAATATTACTTATAGACGCGGGACGTTAAAGTTGTGTCATAGCTCACCCACTAATGCTATTATATGTCTTCTAGACTAGAACCTATTGAAATTTATTATTGAAATGTATAGTAAGTATATTCGATAATACCTCCTCTTAGTCACGACATGCAGTACGTAGAGAATTATCTTTCGACATTATAGCGATAATAATATCATAATTTTCAATTTTTACAAAATCAATATTAAGCTTGAAAATTTTGAATCTAATGTAGCTTCTATGTGTAAGAAGCAGTAGTACTATGGGGGTGAAATTAAGGGAAAAAAAGAATAAGTATTTTTGTTTATAACGAAATGAGGCGACAGACTTGGTTCTCCTTTTACTCTCCTGGAGCTCTCTCTCAATTGCGATGGTCGATTAGGTCTGGACTTCACGTCCAATTGTGCGTTCAGCCGCACGCAGAATGTCACATAATGTCACACTTTTACACACCATGAGTGCGTTTCAAAACACAACTGCAGCTATAGTTGTAGCTATGTCAGAGTTATGTCAGAGCTATGTCAAACTGTCTGCAATTAACTAAAGCTGTTTGAGGTTTTGGAACGATCTGAGTAAGCTGAAAGTATTAGGATTGTCATTTATACTGATTGTATAATTTTATTGATACTTAAAACTAATATTTAATTACTGTGTGTTAATCCGAAATGAGCCAGACAAAATTAAATAAATAAATAAATTTCGCAAAACGTTTGTAACAGCGCGCCAAACAAAATATTTCAATTGACAGCTCACGTCACGGTTTATATATTAGATAACTAGCAGTTTAGAGCACAGTCAGGGATAGTTGACTATTTTAGTCAACTCTAGATATTTCGGAATGCTCAAAAGTCAACTCAGCTGACATAATTTAGTTGAATACTGGGTTTTGGAACGATTGAAGTCAGCTATAGTCAACTGTAGCTATGTTTTGGAATGCACTCCATTGTCGTTCAGGCGACAGAATCGTTGTCATTTCACCAGCGCATCGGCGTGCACATTTTTACGATACGGTCTGTAGTGTCTCGGTGTGCTTAGTAGTTTTGACGTTTAGCGTAATTTTATTCTTAAAGAACTTTCAAAAGTGACATTTCGAATCGAAGTGCACATCAGTGTGTACACCTGAAGGCACGACAAGCATACTCACTCGTATGCAACCATTACAATGTTCACCCAGTGATTTAATTTTTTTCTTACTGCCGACCGATTATTGAGATCGATAACAAAAAAAGGGAAAAACGAATAAAAAATCGATACTGGCCCGAATAAAATAATTTCAAGAGCGTTAGTTAGAAAAGTTATTATATTGGATAAAGTGCGAGCCCGAGATAAGAGGCCTGGAATAGTGATAGCTTTAAGAATAATGCGCAAAAGCGTTCATCAGTAAAGAAATAAAGCCGCAATTACTGGTGGACAATTTTCTTCAATAAAAGCTAAGTATACCGATTTTTTCATTGCTTTACATACATAGCGACACAGATGTCACTCTATGTATACAGGGTATTTCCGTCTAAGTGGCAGGGGGTGATAGTACTCACCTGGACAAACAGAAAATTGTATGGCGAGGGGGGCGGCGGCATATCAACTGTTTGGGAGTTACCGGGTGATTAAGAAAAAATCTATTTTTTTACAAAACACCCTGTACCTTAAAAAGTACACGGTGTACGGTCACAATTAACAGATCATTGTATGCAGAGGTTCATGCCCTATCCAACGACTGCTCAACCAGCCCCGACCCCCATACCCAACGGAGTTGGATTTGGATTTTTATCGTTTGTTTTTATTTTGGCCTCTTTTTTTTAGCAAAAAGGTCTTTAACATAACTTCTTTTTATAAAAACCTTATTCTTTTATTCCTCTTTAGATGAGACACAGCGTGATTCAACTTCCTCTTAGTTCATTTTTCTTGTGTCATAACACATAATAATAATAATTTATATTTTTTTGATGTGAATATATTAATCTGTGTCTTAATATAGTTGAAAATTTTGTGACGACGCATTCATCTGATGGAAACTAGCATCGTTGTGGTGAAAACAGGCTAAACCAACAATCTCTGCACGTGGGTTAAACGATTTATGAATAGCGGTCAGGAAATGTTATATGTGAATTTAGGAAACGAAAAGGGTCCCAAAATATTTTTTTACATAAAATTTTGCGAAAATTGTAGTTAGGAAATGTTATATGTTAATTTGAAATGAAAATAGTCCTAAGAATTTTTGTAAAAATTTTTAAAAATATTTAATTTCCTTGACCTGTGACAGACAGCCGGTAGAAATAACATAGTACACGCATAAACCACGTGTGTGTCGTTGCATACCAGTATAATACAAGCTGAGCAAACTGGCAGGAGGTTAGTATAAATACTTGGGCTTTTTCCATGGTATACGGAGCTTTTTGACGATTTCACCGTCACTGAGTACGTTTAGATCGCAGCTATTTAGGACTAGTTTTACGTAAGTCGAATTACGTAGTACTAATCCTGCTGCTGTTTAGTCCGCTCGTATTAAAGCTTTGACAGTTGTCAAAATTGTCAGATCTGCCTGCTATTTCAGGAGAAAAATGAAAAATAATATATTGAGTTTGTTTGTACACCGCATGCACAAGAAAATGGAGCATAGAAGAAAATTTAAAATCAGAATGAGGAAATACTGCTATTTATATTACTAAATACCCAAGATAAAACATGCAAATTTTCAGGCTAATGGCAAAACATTATAAGATAATCTGCAACAATTATTTATTAATTATGTATAAGGGCGTCACTATTTACAAACAGCCTCGCATTTCCTTATGTGACGTAATGTCTCCATTTAATACTAATTTTTGTAGGTCAATACCGCATCAGAAACCGAATTAAAGTAGGACTAGTATTTCGTAATGCGGCATGTTTATACCACTTAATATTAGTACTACGTAAGTCGAACTACGTAATACTAGTCCTAAATGGCACGGTCTAAACGGGCTCACTTAGTAGTTACAAATTTATTTAGTTTATGACTTTTTTTTGCGATTCACGCAACCAAGATATTAGCTTTATCCAGGGAATTAACAGCTACTTTACCATTCTTAAGTAGTGAAGGTATAGATCAAATGGTAAAGTTGTTCCTGCTATGTTTGACAAGAGACCAGAAAACTTTCTTACCTTAACGGTTTGTCAAGATTCTAGATTTGCAGGTGACCTGTGCAGTCTTGAGCGCTGATTTCAGCTCTGGACACGGATGCAGAACGAAAAGCAGATTCTTTCGCTTTTATAGCTTGCTGGCACTTATCATTAAACTAAGAGCGATGTTGCTGTCGTTTAGATCATCTATGGGAATATGGGATGTATTCACACATGCCACTACTTCGTAGGGCACTAAGCTCTAGAGTGCATTCATCGACATCCTCCGACCAATCAATCTTCTGATTACTGATACAGACTTTCCCAACTAGGATTTACATATATAGTGCTCACTTATAGGTGGAGAGGTAGGGCGGTACAGGTATGTGGGCGCAAATTCAGCCGTGATTAAACAGTCGTTTAAATTAACAAGAGAGGAATCGCTGGGAATGGCCGACTGCATATTGCTTCTGCTGTGTGCAATATACGGTCGGTCATGTAGTTGTGTATATTACAGAAACCTACACTTCCTGCCTTACGCTGTGCTGTGCTGCGTTCAATGTGCGGGGTGCCTTATCGGAGTGAGATAATCGTATCAAATTTAATAAATTAGCTCTATCTCCAGATGCATTATGGCAGAAACACATCCAGACTTCGAGGCTTCTTCGAGGTGTTGTCAAAAGTTTCAACACCGGTTTTTAAATGATGCAACACAAAACCAAGCCAGAAGTTAGCCTCAAGACCTAGCCGCAAAGCGCGCTTTGCTCAATGTTGAAAATTTTCCTCTCTCAGGCCTACTTCTGTCAACAGATGTACTAACAAAATTATGGCTGATTTACATTGCTCGAACATGCGATTATACTGACAAAGTAACTGAGAGAGTCTTATTACTTTACACTATTAGAAAAAAAGGAAGAGGTGATCGACTGTCAAAACATTATTTCCCACTCTTTTATAGCGTAGTGTCACTTGTGACATTTTATTAAATTGTTAATTGCAAAAATTTTTGACGTCTGACTCAAAAACAGTAGTTCGAAAGATTGTGATAATTTTGCAAAAGCAATAGCACGTTTCATCAAGGAGGATCCTACATTCTAGTTCATTTATGATGAGGATAAAGAAAGGTATTGTATCAGGAATGGGTAAGATTTGTATAAACAATTTATTATCATTACATGATGCTACTAAATAGATATACTATATATTTCTGGTGAATTGCATATGGAAATTTATGCTCAACAAATGTAATTTTGAGTAAACTAAAAGTGGCATTTAGGGTGACATTAGTAGCACCGTGCTCGTTTGACTATCTTCATAAAAACAATATAGAGGATCTGGTGAATTTTCTCGCATTACAAGAATAATGGAACCGTTACCACCACAACAAAATACATCGCTAGTATTTTCGGATAAAACGATAGGAACAAATGTTCCCAAGCAATTTGTCGACTCCACTGAGCTAGCTTTTTATTTAGCTTCTTAAGGTGCTGTTAAGGAAGTTTTCAAGGTGTTTTTTTTATAATATATATATAGCTATACGTTTTCCCTTTTTATAGATCCACGATTAAACAACGAAGACAAGAAGTACTCTAAAGTATTAGATGGACTGTCAGGATTTATTCGACTGCTGACCACTTACCTCGAGTAGTTGTAACTGGTGATCAGAGCAATGGAAATATTTCTGTATTAGAATCTATTACCCAAGCAAGAATTTTTCCCAGAAGAAGTGTAGAAATGATGACAAGAGCACCAGTGAAAGTAACTCTCTCGAAGGCTGCCAATCACGTTGCCCAATTTCGGGACTTAAAAAGAGAATATGATTTAATAATATTTAATTTAATTTTTACATGTAATTGTGTTAAGTGTATATCTATCCACTCTTAAATAAATTATTTTATTTGAATTGCACTCCTTAATTCCTTACAACACCAACTATTTGCTTGAAGCTTACTACAGTTTTGTAGTAAAAAAAGATATCTTCAGATGAGTTCGAGTTATATGTGGGGTCTTAAAATGATGAGCTGATTCTGCTAAAGGAGCTTATGTTATGTCAGTCAGGTGGGGGTGGGGGTGGGGGTGGGGGTGTCTTTATAAAAACGGACCGTGTCATTAACCACTGGCATTGCATCAGATCATGGTAGGTATATTTCTAAAATTTTGCTGGATTATCTTTGGTCCTTATCGTTCTAAAGTATTTTCAGATAAGGGGAAACTACTTACTCTGTTTTCTAGCAATGTTCGAGTAAAGTGGTATCATTTTGTTTTCATTTCTCTGAGGTAAGCTGTTAATACAGATTCGTAAATTTCAATCAATAACGTACTTTTGCTAATTAATTTTAAGTCAATCTTTTGAAACTTATATATAAATCAAATTATTTAATATTGGTAACACTAATGTATTATATTTCGTGGCATTCAGCGCATAGCTAACTGTAAACCCATTAAAAAGGAGAATTGTAATGTGCTTAAAAGCAGAGAATGTATTTTGTCGCCAGAGTGTCTGTAATGGTTGAGGCAGTCAGTCGATTCTCGTGGAATGAAAAATTGTATTTCGAGTCGTGATAGCTTTCATCAAATAAAGAATAAATTAAATAATTATGTGATTGTGTAACAATTCATTTCGTTCGTGTTCCATATCAAAATACCCCTTGCTTTTATTTTTTCGGCGCAAAAAACTCTTTGCGATTATCATTGGCGCCCGAGCAGGAAAACATGTAGTTCTTGTATTCACAATCACACATACACAGTCATTGTCATCGTATCGTACAGGAAGCGCGACGCGCGTCGCATATCGATAGTACTAACTCAATATTGATTTCGATACTACGTTCACAGCACGTATATGATACGTATATTTCGATGTTTTCATCTTTTCGATACGATTAATTGAACGTGTCAATGCCATCCCTCTTCAAATGTCAAATGTCATCACATATAAACGCAAAATTCTAATTGGAATACTCATTCATCGTGTCGAAGAATCAATTAAAAACAGTTAACTCATTATATGTATCCATCCTAAAGATCTTCTAGTTATTGTAGCTGTAAATCTGCAAGTGCAGCGAAGGAGTTCACGTAGTCAGCAGATCACATACTTCCCATTATCATAGCGGCAATATTTCGATAAGCTGTATCGGTTCTTTAATTGAAGTCCTATCTTGCCCTTTCGTTTGCTTTTAGTTGCAAGAATAATCAATTAATAATTATGAGTGATGAGGAAAATTCGTATGGCGAGAACAATAAACAAGTTCTCAGTGATCTCAGAATAAAACGTGGTATTGTACAGATGAAAATGACTAAGATGAAAAAATTTATTGAAACTCCAGGTCGTTCATTAACTTTGGCGGAACTTCAAACGCATCTGGGATTAGTTGAAGACTTTTGGCATAAATTTGAGAACTTTCAAACTGAACTAGAATGTATCGATGCTGATGAGCAAAAATCTGATAAGAGAGAAGTATTTCAAGAATCATTCATCACGGTGAAAAGTAAAATTCTTGAACTTATTGAACCGAAAACAACAGTTCCACGTTCTTCCTGTACAACACTTGATAGTATTGGTAAGACAAACGTACGCTTACCTAAATTGTCGATGAAAAAGTTTTCAGGTCGTTATCTTGACTGGCCGGATTTCTACCCGAAATTTAAGACATTAATAGAGAATGACAGTGAATTATCGAACGTTGAAAAAATGGCCTACTTGCAAGAATAATTAGAGGAAAAGCCTCTTACTCTCATTTCTAACTTAAGTCTCGAGCGTGACTTTGCTGCCGCGATAGCTACGTTAAAGGCAAGATATGATAATAAGCAATTGATTCTACAAGGCTACATTCGTGAGATCGTTGAAGTCAAGGCTGTTTACAGGCAATCGGAAGTGCAACTTAGGTCGATGATTGATACAGTCAGATCATCTCTTCGAGCGTTAAATAATTTTGTCTCCCAAAAGGAAATATTTGAAGGATTGCTGGTATATCTAATGCGCTCAAAAATTGATAGTGTATCGAGAATGAAGTGGGAAGAAGAGGTTCCCGCAGGTGAATATCCTACCTGGGATGAGTTCTCCAGTTTCATTGAAAGACGGTGTCGGGCATTGGAAAACTCTAATTCATTGAAGGAGGCTAGCACGTTATCTATGTCTACTAGCAGGACAAGCCCTCTCAATGTAAACAAAGGCTTCAAGACGCAGGTTCGAAAACCATTTGTCATTGCCAAGACAAATCATTGTTGCTCCTTCTGCGGGCACACACAACACTTGATCGATAATTGTGAGAAGTTTCTTAAATTGTCTTCAGCTCAAAGGTTTCATGAAGCGAAGGCAATTAATCTTTGCATACAGTGTTTGCAACCTGGTCATCGTGTAGAATGTTGTCTTGATTTACTTTGTAAGGAATTCAATCAAAGGCACCATACATTACTGCACTTTGGAGGGTCACAAGATTCTGTACAAAATGTGTCAGCACTCGTCACCAGTCAGTTAACAGACTTGAATTCAAATGTTCCACAAGGTGGCATTGCCTTGACATCACATTCATTAAAAGGAAGCGTGAAGGTGACTTCGGAGATATTTTTGGCAACAGCAGTCATGCTCATCAAAAACAGTAGTGGTGAATATACAGCTTGTAGAGCGCTACTGGGCTCTGGCTCGTCCCTCTACTTCGTAGCAGAGAGAGTAGCACAGCATCTTCGGCTCAAAAAGGTGAGATCAGATATAGAAATCAGCGGTATTAGTTCCACAACCATGGCTGTAAAATATAACACTAATGTTGCTTTAAAATCACGCGTAAACCACTACAGCGCAAGTATAGAAGCATATGTACTCCCAAAAATTACTGGAAATCAACCTTGTTGTTATGTTACGATTGCTAATTGGAAAATACCCGATAATGTGGTGTTGGCAGATCCTAGTTATAATGTCCCTCAACCCATAGACTTGCTCATAGGGGCGAATTTGTTTTTCGAGTTACTCTCAGTGGGCCAGATCAAATTAGGAAATGGGCTCCCTATATTACAGAAAACAGTGCTGGGCTGGATAATCTCAGGTGGTAGAAGTGATCGGGTTGGAAGTGCATTGCATGCAGTGGAATCTGCTTCCGAGTTGTCTGACCTGGCTAACCTCGAAGATCTCGTTCAGCGATTTTGGGCTGTAGATAACCCCGAGCCCAAGGCTAAATTGCTGTCACCAGAGCAGCAAGCCTGTGAAAATCACTTTGGGGAAAATGTTAAGCGTGATCATACGGGCCGATTCTCTGTCACGTTACCATTTCATAAACCCCGAAAGGAACTGGGAGTTTCATTGAATATCGCAAAAAAGAGGTTTTTCAACTTAGAGAACAAGCTATTAAGGTCTCCCGAATTGAAAAAGCAATATTCAGAATTCATGCTTGAGTACATTAGCCTAGGCCATATGGAGAGGGTACGATTTCAGGAAATTCCTCAGAATAATTATTTTATGCCACATCATTGCGTACTAAAGCCGGAGGGCAGTAGTACTCGGCTTCGAGCCATATTAGACGCATCATGTAAGACATCTTCAGCAGTGTCCTTTAATGATATTTTGATGGTTGGACCAGTCATTCAGGATGACCTCTATGACTTGATTATTCGCTTTCGATCACACAAGTATGTGTTGACGGCTGATATATCGAAAATGTATCGACAAATTACCGTTAGATATCCAGATACAAACTTTCAATGTATTCTATGGAGAAGTGACACTCAAAGGCCGGTTGAGGCTTATCGTTTACTGACTTTAACATACGGAACCTCACCTGCATCATTTATCGCCACTCATTGTCTAAAGCACCTCGCGTTGGATGGAAGGAACTTGTTTCCTACAGGATCTTCGATAGTTGGGCATGATTTTTACGTCGATGACATGCTCACTGGAGCCGACAGCTTGCAGGAGGATATCACAATTCAAAAGGAGGTAATGGAATTACTCTCGTCCGGGGGATTTTTCTTATCGAAGTGGTGCTTAAATGCGCCAGAGCTTCTGCAGAATATCGATGAAGGGGTTCGAGAAAAATATCTTTGCATAAATGGAGACAATGTAATCAAGACTCTCGGCATGATATGGCATCCAGATCAAGATGAATTTCGGTTCGCATATAACTCTCAGGAAATCAGTCATGCTCGGGCTTCCAAAAGGACCATGTTAGCCACAATTGCGCGTCTTTTTGACCCAATTGGGCTAGTTTGCCCAGTCGTCACAAAAGCCAAGATATTTCTGCAACAACTGAGACTCAACTGGGATGAAAGCCTGCCCCAGAATTTGCAACATCAATGGTTAGCCTTCTTCAAACAGTTACAAGCTGTCAGCCAACTGAAGATACCCAGATACATCATGCATCGCTCCTCGAAGGTCGAAGTCCACGGATTTGCAGATGCTAGCATGGGCGCATATGGCTGTTGTGTTTACATTCGTTGTATTTAAGATGATAAAATTTATTGCAATCTCCTAACTGCAAGATCTCGTGTAGCCCCTATTCAGATGCAATCAATTGCCAGACTGGAACTTTGTGCGGCGTTGTTACTTTCGGAAACAATCAAACGCGTGGTTGATATATTCACTAAGGACATTAGCAAGGTATATTGTTGGTCAGACTCAACCACTGTCCTCGCTTGGTTATCATTTCCACCTTCCAGGTGGAGCATCTTTGTCGGTAATCGTGTCAACAAAATTCAGGAGATGACGAAAGAATTCATGTGGAACCACATAGGAACTGCAAAGAATCCAGCGGATATTGTGAGTCGGGGTGCATCACCACTTGAGCTGATAGAGTCATCATTATGGTTTCATGGACCAGCCATTTATCGATAATGATAGCTTAATTCGCGTAGGCGGGCGGTTAGCGAACTCTAATCTCGAATGTAGTATAGAAGATATACAGACAGATCCCGATAAGGTAAGAGCTATCCGAGAGCTAAATCCCCCAAGAAATCCGAGAGAACTACGCCGCTTTATTGGCATTGCCTATTGGTACAGACGATTTGTCCCTGAATTCTCTACACCCGCACCCGCACCCCTCACTAAACTACTGCGGAAAAATTCGAAGTGGAAATGGGAGGAAACTCAAGAGCAAGCATTTCATGAGCTTAAGAGAAAGCTCACCGAAGCACCCGTGCTCACATGCCACGACTTCACACAAACATCAAAAGCATCAAATATTGTTACCTAAATCGAATTTTGTAAAGTCACTAATATTATTTCATCATTCCAGAAACTTACATGCTGGATGTCAAACACTGCTTGCCATTCTCCGAACAAGATTTTGGCCGATCGGTGCAAGAGCTATAGTAAAAAGCGCTATTTCAGGGTGCATAAGATGTTTTAAATGTCATCCTAAAACAGCAGAGCAGATGATGGGTCAGTTGCCGAGTTATCGCGTTCAACCTAGTCCAGTTTTTTTCAACACTGGTGTAGACTATTGTGGTTCTTTCTACGTAAAGAGTCCGATACGCAATCGTCCTCCAACTAAAGCTTACTTATGCATCTTCACATGCATGGCGGTGAAGGCAGTCCATTTCGAAATTGTTTGCGATCTCTCTACAGCAGGTTTTATATCGGCGCTCACCAAATTTATGGCAAGACATCCATTCGTCAGTAGAATACATTCGGACAACGCGACAAATTTCATCGGTGCTGGGCGTGAGTTAAAAGAATTGAAGGCCTTATTCGACTCGGAGTGTCACAATGACGTCATTCGAGAGTTATGCAAGAGGGATGGCATTGACTGGGTCACGATTCCAGTTCGCAGTCCCAACTTCGGCGGACTTTGGGAAAGCGCTGTCAAGCAAGCTAAGCACTTAATCAAGCGGGCATTCGGTAATGAATCCTACACACTGGATGAACTTCAACGTGTTGCATGTCAGGCGGAAAGCATCATGAATTCTAGGCCTATCACCCCAATCTCGAACGATTCCAATGACCTAGAGTTTTCAACACCTGGTCATTTTGTCACTGGTGGAATAATGCGATCAATACCTTCGCCCAGTTTAAGGGAAGTCCACATCAGTCATTTGAATCGATGGCAGGCTATACAGAGTAAGATGCAATCTATATCAAGTGGAGTAGAGAATATTTACAAGGTCTCCAATCTCGAAATAAGTGGAACACTGCAAATCCCAATTTACAACTGGGAATGATGGTGCTCTTAAAGGATGATAACATTCCTACACTAAAATGACCGTTAGGTCGCATAATCAAGCTGCACAAAGGAGAAGATGATCTGGTTCGAGTAGTGACCGTTCGCACAGCTAACGGAACCACAACCCGAGCTATTTCGAAGGTTTGCCCACTACCCATCGCTGAGGACTACATTTACTTGGAAGCGGATACTTCCAAGGTGGGCGGCTATGTTAATAAAGATTCGTAAATTTCAATCAATAATGTACTTTTGCTAATTAATTTTAAGTCAATCTTTTGAAACTTATATATAAATCAAATTATTTAATATTGGTAACACTAATGTATTATATTTCGTGGCATTCAGCGCATAGCTAACTGTAAACCCATTAAAAAGGAGAATTGTAATGTACTTAAAAGGAGAGAATGTATTTTGTCGCCAGAGTGTCTGTAATGGTTGAGGCAGTCAGTCGGTTCTCGTGGAAAGAAAAATTGTATTTCGAGTCGTGATAGCTTTCGTCAAATAAAGAATAAATTAAATAATTATGTGATTGTGTAACAATTCATTTCGTTCGTGTTCCATATCAAAATACCCCTTTCTTTTATTTTTTCGGCGCAAAAAACTCTTTGCGATTAACACAAGCCTTGAGGCCAGCTGCGAGGAGGCCTGAGAGAGGGGCCAGGCCTGAGGCTTGCTTGGATGTATTTCTGCCTTTAGATACTCGCGTTGGCTCATCCCTTAGTTATTGCAGACTCAGAGAAGAGTTCGATAAATCGGTCCACAAGACTTGTGGTGACTTTCATGGTGTGTATACACTATGAAAAAGTCCAATCGATTTTTTGTTTCATCCTATCACTAGGAGCGTTAGAAATTTCGTGACTTTACGATGAAACGTCATTTTCTAAATATCATATCTTTAGAACGGAACACTCTATTTTCTGATGCAAATCCCAAATGAAACTAAAGGCTTCATATTGCTGCGAAATCTCAAAATTTCTCCACAGTGAAGAATGAGGAAAGCATAGCAACGCGTCTGAGTGGGGACAAAAAAAAATATTTAAGAGATGGCAGGCTGCCCGCCCAATGCGGCGAGTTCGAACCCCAACCAACGTAGTAACACGGACCCAGAACGTGCGGCCTGGTCGTCAAAATAGAGGAAGAAAAAAGAAGAAAGAATGGTTTAAGACAGTAGTTAGGTGCCCAGTATTCGATATAGTCAACCGATGAAGCTTTTCTTTGTTATCTTTTGGTTAATAGTCTGAAATTTATTACAAATATTTTGTAAACGATTATTTTGTTTGGTTTCCCTGTGAAACTAGTTGAACTTTGAGTTAAAATGAATTAAATTCATAAACTGCGTATATAAACTTGCCCCGTAGAAACAAACAACGTGTAGAATTTGCTGGAGTAACGGGACCTGGCACCCGGTCCTACAAAGGACTGGAAATACGGATAAGTAACATTTCAGGAATTCTTTAATTTTCTATTGCTATAAATTTATTTGTGCTGTCAATGAACAAAATTTATCCTTTAAGGAGCGTTTACAATTACAGAGTAGAGTCGAGTCACCAGATTGCATTTTCTCTCCTTTTCTCAAAGTAGCACTATCATATAAGTTCTTCGCGCTACCCACCAGAGTGGATATCACAGATTAGCGTCAGATTGGAACAATTCCTAATTTCACGTTGATAGTTTCGAAAGCTTTTAACATTTGTTTCGAAATCAAGTTTCTAACAGATGTCGCACTAATAATTACAAACTTTAACTAACGAAAATTAATAAATTATAACAAAGAAATCAAAAATAAATATTTTTTTTATATGATATTAAAAATGTATTTAGTATTTTATGATACAATTTTAACAAAATAAAGTCAATTAAGAATTACAATTTTCTTATATTCGAATTGGCTTACTTATGGAATATAGATGGCAGCCGTTCATTTCGAAAGTGTCCGTAATGAATATTAATTTGTAATTTGTGATAATACAAATCGTTCATAGCTCATTCTGGTATAATTATAGAAATATTTTCTGTAATTGAACTCCATTTAGTAACTAAATTATACGAATCGATAAACTGCTTTCTGTTTTGAAATATATTTCAAATGTAAACACTTGATAATCTGTCACACAATTTTCATATGATTTCGAAAATCCGAATGAAGCTCATTCTCTATTGTGCATGCACGCTACACTGGTAAAAGCTCACTCCCTCTACTCTGTCATTGCATATTCTCCTTCTGGCTACCACTCAGAATGGGGAAAGTCGGTCAACATCCAACTTTTGCCACTCGCCAATATCAAACGAAGCGTTAAATTGGTTATTTTGTGTTTTAGTTTGTAAATAATAGTAGTGCAAAATTTCCAAATCATCCATTTTAGTTAGTAAAAATTGGGAAACACATTTTGTTCAAATTGACGAATTAATCATAAATTGTAACTTTGCGAAATGCAGCTCAAGCTCATAAGAAAGGTGATAGGGAAAGGAATTAGGGAACGTGAGGAGAGTTGCAGAGGTGTTGATGTATGTCACCCTTAAACTTGCGCAGATTGTAAAGACAGAAAATGATAGATTGTTCCACATTCGCAGAGTTTTGGGATAAAAAGCATCTCGGAATTTTACTCTATGGCCGAAAGTAATTTGATGGGTAAAAGGATGTGTGTAGGAATTAATCTACACGGGATCAGAGTAGATATTTCATCGGAAAATTTATCATGCATGTGGCGATAAAGGACCAACAGGCATCCAACATTGCGGCGGCACCGACATGACAAGTTACTGCCAAATCGCCAATGAGCTTAAAGGCTCTTTTTTGTACAATAACCAATAAAGGTAAGACTGTTCGACCAGCCCCGGCCCAGATATGGAAATTATATCAAATTCGAGGTCTGGTGTAGGACTTGTAGAGGAGCTCTAGAGTCGATGGGCTGAAATATTTCTACACCTTTTCAGAAATCCTAGACATTTCGATGCTTCCTTTGCAACAGAAACGTCAAGCTTAGCTTACAGGAAATATTAATGCCAAGAATGTATAAAGACAGTGTATCGTAAATCAGTGCTCCACCAAAATAAATGGGAATGAAAAGTTATGATCTTGCTTCAAAGAGATGAGACAGCTTTGGGACTTAGAAGCCTTGAATTCGACGCGAATGACTTCATTAATTTGGAGTTAGTATTACATTAAAAATATTTTGAAAAAATCCAAGTGAGCAGTTGGTCGATGATTTGAGGGATTGCTACCTTCTTCCTTCTTGGGAATAGGCTTATCGTAAGCTAGTTTCCAACCAGTTGGAAATTTTTCTGTCGAATAAGACAAATGCAATAGTTTGCGCAAAGGTCTAGTCAAGTATGAGGCACAGGTTTTAGTTAACAGGGGTAAGAAATTATCAGGACCTACAGCTTTGGGCACGTTGATTCCCTTAAGGACCTTAAAAACATCTCTCTTACGGATGCGTATTAGCTCTTATATAGAGAATTTGAAGCGAATCTACGAGTCAAAATATTAGCTTGATCCAGGGAGTCAACAACCGTTGTTAAGTACTGAAGGTATAGAGGAAATGCTGATGTTCTTCTTGATGGTTTTGATCAGGGACCCGAAACCTTTGCTATCTTTGCGGCTTGCCAAGATTCTTTGTCTTAAATTGTGATCAAAAAGAAATTTTTCTCACCGGGTAATGGACTTGCAGGTGTTCTGTTTAGTCTTGTAGGCTTGTTCAATTCTGGACTTGAACGCAATTAATATAAGCGATATAAGCGAAAAGAAGACTCTTTCGCTTTTATTACTTGGTTGAACTTATCGTTAAACCAAGAGCGATTTTGTTGAGACCTGCTGTAAGAATAAGGAATGTATTCATGCATCCCAAGAATAAGAATGTCATTAAGTTGTAATATGCATTGATCAACATCCTTCGAAGAAAAACCGACTGACCAATAAATTTCTCTAAGATACTGATTGAGAATTTCCCAATTTTTGTTTTATTTTACGTTTTAGCTAAATTTCTACTATTGCATTTTACGAAATAATATATTTTTTTCCCAAAAGAAATGTCTTGCTTTATATGTAATAACTCAATACAACAATACAGAATGATTTGTTTGCCGTTATGTAATACCGTTGAATTTTCCAATTACGAGATGTAATTGTTTCTTTAAATATTTGTTTTGAACCAGATAATATTCATTACAGCGAAGACTCATCAAGAAAACTTTGACAGCTGTGTTCAATTGAAGGTTGATCACAGGTTTCTAAGGTTGATCACAGTGATTGGGGATCACCACTCGTTTGCATACCAAAACCAGATGGGAAAGTACGCCTTTGTGTCGATTACAAAATTGGTGTAAACCCACAACTTCAATCAGCACATTAATCAATTAAACGAATAGACGAGATTCTTAATAACCTTCGAAATTCGTCCTAATTTTGCCGATTGGACATTTTTAAGGCTTATCTTCACGTAAAAATTGACCAGGAGAGTGCAACAATTCAAACGATTTCAACGCACCGAGGAACCTAAATCATGAATCGCCTCTCATTCGGAATCAAGACTGCACCGAGTGAGTTTAACAGGATTATCGATCAAATACTTCAGGGGCTGGAAGGAGCATTATCTTATTTCGACGACATTATTGTCCACGGACGATCAAAGGAAGAATGCCAGCTTAGACTTGAAAGATGTGTTTCTCAACTCCAGAAATACGATCTTCATCTTAACAAAGATAAAAGCGATTTTTTCAAAATAGAAATTCAATACTTGGGTCATACAATACGAAATAATCAAATTTTATAATGTCAAGAGAAAGTCAAAGTGATCTTGGACATGCCGAGACTTGTTAATGCTGATGAAGTCAGAAGATTCTTAGGATTATTTACATATTATTCAAGATTTATTCCAGACTGTTAAACAAAAACACATCTTCTAAGGAAACTACTGAAAAGAAATTCAAAGTTCCTATGGACAGCATCATGTGAAGCTACATTCAGGAAACTTAAGAGCGAGATATCCAGTGATCGGGTTCTCATACCTTTCGATCCAGGCTTGCCGATCCTCCTAACATATGACGCGAGTCCAACGGAAATCGCAAGAGTACTGTCACACTTGGTAAATGGATAGGAGAGACCGGTTGCATGCGTGTCTCGTTCTCTTACACCAGCTGAACAGAACTATAGTCAACTCGACAGAGAAGCTTTGGCAATTGTTTTCTCAGTCAGCCATTTCTATATGTACCTTTATGGACATCATTTTCAATTTATTACAGATAATCAGCCGCTGATTCTAAACTTTCATCATTCAAACAAGCTTCCAGCAATGACATTAGCTCGTCTTCTTCGATATGCATCTTTCTTATCAGGATTCAACTACGAGACGAAATTCAAGAAAGGCACTGACAATACCAATGTCGATTTCTTATCAAGGGTGCCACACAATTCAAGAATACAGGGCATGGATTTTTCAATAAATCAAGAGGTTCATGACATTTGTTCCTTTTCAATTCTACAAATTTCTTCAAATGAAATCACATCAGAAACTATAGCTCTAGAAACAGATGTAGACTAAGACTTTCAAAAATTAAAACGATTTCATCAACAATAATTCAAAAAACAACCAAGAATATACACTGGATAGGGGTGCTCTCTTCAGAGAGAATCGAGTCGTTATTCCACGCTCTCTTCAAGCCAGCATATTAAGAGATTTACACAGTACGCACATAGGAATTACAAAAATGAAACAGCTGGCTCGTCCATATTAAATATCTAAATCATGTGAACCTTGTGCTGTTACTAAATCAAGCCCGCCGAAGGCACCACCAAGGACTATCGAGCTACTTGAAGAAATATTTGCAACTCATGGATTGCCAAGAGTGTTAGTTTCCGACAACGCCACAATTTTCACCAGTGATACCTTCAAGAAATGGTCCACTTCAAATGGAATTTTCAAAAGTTTTCCGCACCTAGCCATCCAGCCACAAACGGTCTAGCTGGACGAAATGTAAGAACAATCAAGAACCGCTTACAAGCAATGAAGAATGAATCCCTGACACTTCATCGGAAACTTCAAAAGATTATAGAGCAACTCCTCTTGCGGAGGGGAGAACACCTGCTGAACTATACCTGAAGCGAGATTCTCGGATTCGACTTGATGCAATTAACACATATCATGTGATGGACATTCCAGGACTAGTGGCTAGCTGTGCTCGTTCCTTCACGATTGGAGATCGAGTTCAGTGTCGTTATTACATTAACAACAAACCAGCTTGGTGATTTGGCGTAGTGTTGAAGATGTTTGGCTATCTACACTATCTTCTTAAACTCGACAATAGCTACTTATATAAACGCCATATAGATCAACTTAGCAGTACCAGCGTTGCTGAAAGGCCAGTAACAATTGTGCCTGACTCAACACCAGCTGAGAACGTCATTGGGAGTCGGGATTCTGCCAATGAATTAGAGTATCCCGAACTTCATTTTCAACCAAGTATTCAAATGTCACCGGAGATTGTGACACATCTGGAACCAGTTATTGAGTACCAAGCGTGCTCACAGCATAATCAGTCTCCACCAACCGTTAAAGTTCAACCTTTCAAATGAGCTCGCCGACCACCAGGATACCTTAAAGATTATGTTCTGGATCAACATTCTTCAAACGACCAGTAACGTTTTTATTTTATTAGTGGGGGAGAACTGTTGTGATGTACCTTAAATTCAATCAGGAGTCACTGGATTCTGATAGGTTAAGTATTAACATGTCAATTAGATAAAAGTTGCTGAGCTGTAACTCATGTAGAAGAAGATTAATTAAAAAGTACAACGCTTGCAAATACGTCTTTTCATTTCGGTTCCTTCCTAAAACCTTCGCCACAACAATAGTGAACTACAGAAATACGATTATTTTGCAGACGATCTATTTTCAAGCGTGGAAAATAAATGCTACACATTTCGAGGTATTCTTAGAGATGCATTGGATGCATTCGAAACAAAAGAACCAACGCCAAAACCAGAGAATGAATCTTCTTCCATTCTGAGATTGCCTACATCACAATACCAAAATTCTCTGGGACATATGAGTCATGGAAGTCGTGTCACGATCTATTCCATTCCTTGGTTCATACAAACTCTGCGAGTATTAAATAATGCTCAACTAGAAATTCTATTCAATTAACCTAAAGCAACACAAGAGTCAGCCAGGGCAATAAAAACGGTGCTGGACAAATCTACGTATCTATGTATCTACGAACTCGAAAACACTAAACACTGGGATACAATCTTGATTTATATGCTAGTGCAATGCTTGCCAGCAGAGACTCATCGCTTATAGGAACAAGAGATAAAAAGTGCAGATGGACTGCCTACCCTTGAATCTTTGAAGACGTTTCTAGAGAAAAGATTTAGAACTCTGGAAGCAATCTCAGACACAAAACCAAATTCATCCAATAAATCAGCTCAAATTCCAAGAGCATCAACTCACTTTATATCGTTGTGCATTAACCGCCTATCAAAAAGCCACAATGCAAAATATTGCGCTAGCAAATTTACGTGCCAGCGATATGAAAGGAAACATCATACCTTACTTCATAGGAATATCAAAAATACACAGGGTTTGCCTAAACAATCAGACAACCCACACCTACAAGTACAACCTTGTAATCCGCCTTCCTCATCCAACGGATCAGTTCAAACGCTTCACGCGAATCAGACAATGCGAACTACACAAGCCTTGCTTGCCACAGCATTGCTTAAAGTTCCATCAAAAAAGGGCAGCATGTTCACTTTACGAGCTTTGATTGACTCAGGCTGTCAAGTCACGTTCATAACAAAGGCTGCTGAACGCAAGCTGCAAATAGCCATGAATACATCGATACAAATCACTGGCTTAGGAAAGTCAGAAGCTATGAGTGTTAGCAGACAAGCTTCAATATACATTCACTCTTATTCAACCTCGAATAAGATAACCACGATAAATGCCCTTATCGTGAACACCATCGCGGACATACTGCCTCCATCCACCATTCCAAGCAAGTAGTGGAGCCACGTACACGGCCTGCAACTCGCAGATCCTTTCTTTTTCAAGCCAAGAAAAGTCGAGCTGCCCTTAAGAGCTGATGTCTGTGGAGAAATCCTTTTAGAAAGGTTGCAAAAAGGCCCTCAAGGTACACCTATTGCACAAAACAGTACCCTAGGTGGATCCTTTTCTGCAAGTTAAAAGCCACTCACACAATCTCCACAGCGTCCACCTTAACAGTAAACGATCATTACGAGGAAGAGTCTTCTCTCGATAAACTTCTGCGGCGGTTCTGGGAAACCGAAGAAGTTATTCCAGGAAGACAACTGTCTAAGGCAGACCGCGATTGTGAAGAGTTTTATAAAAAAAATCATCTTCGAAACGCAACGGGCCGCTTCGAAGTCCGCTTGTCTTTTATTAATGAAAGTCCCAACTTAGGTGACTCTCGTTGCATAGCTCTACGAAGATTTTACTGTCTTGAGCGCAATTTGCAACCAAATCCTGAGCGTAATCAGGAATACAAGGCTTGCATCAACAAATACCAATCATTAGGACACATGATAGTGGCTGATAAAGAAGCCAGTCGAGATAAATGCTAATATCTTCCACACCACGCCGTCATCAAGGATAGTAGTACGACCAAGGTTGGAATCATCTTTGATACCTCGTCTAAGTCCACTAATGGGAAAAGTCTAAATGAACAGCTGTATATAGGTCCACTACTGCAACCTGAGCTTTTCCCAACATTACTTCGGTGGCGAAATTATAAATACGCTATGTCAGCCGACATAGAGAAAATGTATCGCATGATCAACGTTCAACCTTTAGATCAAAATTTTCAACGGATAGTCTGGAGAAATAATCCCAGCGAAAGCATCAGGAGACTATAAGTTAAGCACTGTCACATTTGGCACCCTTCATCAATTAGCCACTGATGAACCTGCTAAAGGAATACCTCGTGATTTTTATGTTGATGATCTACTCACTGGAGCAGACTCCGTCGATGAAGCCTTGGAAATACAAGCGCAGTTGATTAACATTTTGTCGTCACCAGGCTTCAACATAAGAATATGGGTAAGCAATTCATCGGATCTCCTATCAAGCATTCCGGAAGAACATAGGGAAGTACAACTTCCATTACGGTTAGCAAGTGATGAATATGTAAAAACCCTGGGGATACATTGGTACCCAGTAACTGATCACCTTGCAATATAAACAATTTGCAGATCGCATTTCTAGGGAGCGTTTTGTGTTGTCAGAAATTGCTACACTTTTTGACCCACTAGGTTGAATATCTCTGTTGTGATACCCACAACCATTGCACATAAATTTCATATTTTACTTCTTTTTCCAAGAAGTATACATAAATTTCATATTTTATTGCTGAAGAAGTAATTATTTTGAAAATCCATAAGATTTTGTCACACAAATTTTCATAAATTCCACTTAAGATAAACAATAAATTAATTTCATGAGTAACAAAACACAAAAGATTTTGTTACCCATTTTTACTCACACTTTGTATACTTTGTACGCGATAATGACTTGAAGTTCTCACCACTCAGCAAAATGTACACGACTTTATCGCGCAGCAGGGAAATTCTTGCTGACACGGCAAGTGTCACCGAGGTTTGATACAACTTTAAGGGACTCAACTCGTGGAGTTGGGATTTTATCACGATCGAGGATAGATCAGTGCGGGCACATGGAAATTAAATGATAAAAGTCGAAAGTTTGTTAGAAGAGAAGATAAGAAAGCTAAATTCAATTTTGGAAAGTGGAATTGGCCTAAGAGCAAAAAATAAATAAAGAATAAAGTAATAATTGGTTTAAACGTAAACTAATCGTGAAATAACAGTGCTGACCAAAGATAGTCCCGGCTCCCGCAGGTCGCTCCTCTCTGTCTGAAGGCACGGTGACGTTACGTAACAATTGGTGGGAGCGGTGGGATCTTTTATCGCGAAAAATATTAATAAAAAAAAGTTGCATGAAGTCGTATATACAAAACAAGGAAACCAATTTTGTGAAAATAATTGATAAAGTGGTCAAGTGGTACTAAGATACATGTAACAACAGTTTTGCAAAAAAAAAAAAAATCAATTACAATAATAAGAAATAAAATAATTTAAATTTTTTTTAATTGGGTTTACTAGCTTCCCAACAGTAATTTAAAATTCAGAAAAAAGCTAAACAGTAAAAATTTGTAAGTCAGAGGTAACATTCCTGACCCGTTCTGGTGTGATCCTGTGGGAAAACGTGCCCACACTGGTAGGAAGGACGAAACGTTTCTTTTGGGCAATCAGCAGAGTTGGAATCAGTAATTCTCGAGCACATTATATGATCAGCAAATCCAAGTTATCAACAGAAGTCAATACCATTAATTATATCGACTGGTTAAGGCTTGGAATTTTTATTACCAATTACAAATATATTTTTGGGAAATACGTATGAAAATTATACTTAGAAATTATATATTATATTTATACTGTACTACATATGTGTCATTACATAATTTACCAGTCAGCGAAAGCATGTTTGTACTTGAAGGAACAATTAATTGAAAAAATGTTCTGAGGATGTTTAGTACAAATTTAATTTATATGAACAAGTGAAAAACCTAGAATTGGTCTAAGACCAATCCTTATGATACCCTAGATAATGCACGTATGAAATTTCGTATGGTCACCCATTTGAGATACTTTGATTTTTTGCATTGGTTTCTCGCATATATTTCTAGAACGGCTCGTCGGACAAAAAAATGATTGTAACAAATTTTATAGGATTTCTTATTCTGAAGTTTTTGGTACAATAAAAATGTCTAGGACTGATCGTTTCCAAAGTATATGTAAAAAACCAAAATTATTATATGGCAACACCAAGAAGGGGTTGCCCGATTTAGCCCATTTTTGAAATTTTATTTGCTATTGAAAACACAGTGTACAAAATTTCAGCTTTCTATGTGTTCTCAGGTAGTGTCCAAATATATCCTGGAAAACGAAATTTTTGTATGGCAACCCCATTTGTCTCATTTTCGAATTTAATTTTACTTTTTTTTTAATGTCTATGTACAAAATTTCAGCTTTCTATGTGAACGCGTTCTCGAGTTATCGTGCGCACAGACAGATGGACGGACGGACGGACGGACATGCAAAAATCAAAATAACTTTTAATATTATGCGTGGGTGTCCAATTCATTTTGCTCTACCATTATTATTTCGAGGTGTTACAAACGGAATGACAAACTTAGTATACCCCTATAGATTTCATCTAGGGTATAACAAGCTCACAAAAAATGTATTAATTAATTTAAATTTTGTTCTTTTTAAATTACCTGATTTACGAATTTAGTGTAAAGTAAAGGCTCGATAAAAAAGAGAAAAAAAATCCTCCGATTTCTGTTATTGTTGTTATTTTCTTCGTGGCCAAAGATAAAAAGTAAAAGGTTTTAGAGAGAGAATATATATATATGGCAGTGAATATTCATACTCCTGATTTGAAATAATTACAACGATACTGAAAATTGACTATACAATTTTAACTATAAATTGAGTAAAATTTGAAATATCCGATTCTGCTCTTATGAAGTTTGTCATCTCTGTGAGTGGTTTTGGGCTGGAGTTCCATTTCGATTCTGTAGCCTAAAGTTGTACAATCTACGTGATTCGTATGGTTATTCCTTGTTTTAAATACAATACTGAGTTTTAAAATTTTTCGGAGTCGACTACAATGCTAAAATCGACCGAACGAATACTTTGTTGTTTAGTAAACCGTGATGGTTTCTATTTTGTCTTTCATTAAGATAACAATTTTTTATTGTTGGGAGAAGTAAAGTGTGGTACTAATGGAAATCTTGTTATTCTGCTATTTTCTCTTTCATTCTTCCGACGGAGATCACCCAATTTTCAATTAATAAAGAGAAAATTTGAGCTGGTAGCTGTACAAATATTCTGCAGCGCATTCCTCGAGGGGAACGGTGTTGTGTCTAATTTTCTGAACTAATTTGAAATTTTATCTGCTTCTGCTGTCGAGTGATTAAAATAGATGCGACGGGGAAATTGAAGAGATTTGTTTATAAACACCGGCGACGCGTACTCGCTCCTAATACTGTATTAACACGCCAAGAATCTCGAGAGAGAGCTACATTGGTAGCGGCTTTTCAAGAGCTACTATTTCACGACAATATCCCGGACGAAGGAACTAAAGTCACTGACATAAATAATCTGGTGCCCGAGTTTGACGGAAATCCAGAAAAATTAAGTAAATTTATTGCTTGTGGCAATATAATCTTTGCTTGGGCTAAGGCTGAGGCTGATAAGAAGTTTTTCTTGGAAGTTTTGAAGACCAGGGCCAGCATTTGAGTTGGTACAATATAAAACATACGAAAAATGGGAAGAACTTGTGACAGGTCTCAAAAGCTATTTTAAGCAAGAAAAATCCAAGGCTTTGGCCTAAAATGAATTGATCATGGCTAAACAAAGTTTTACAGAAACAGTGAAGGAGCCCGGGGACAGGCTCCTGCAACTGCTAGGTGCTTTAAATTCCAGCACTCATACACAGGTGGATGATGAAAGCGGAAGAAAGTACTTTCTGAAAGAAAATACCAAATTAGCAGTACATGTTTTCGAAGATGGATTAAAGGACGGAAACTTAAAAGTTCTTGTGAAAGCACACAACGAAACGGATTTACGCAAATCTATTTCATATGCTATTGAACATGAGTTGCGTCTGGGAACGAATACCACTCCAACTCTAAATTTTTCTAGGCCAAGGCGAATTCCTATTGGTATGATATGTGGGAAAAGATGCCACACTCAAGACACGTGTTATCAGAAAGGAAGACTACCTAACATAAATAATCCCATCGTTAAACAGGAAGTACAACTTGTTAGAAGCAGAGATTATATACCTGCAAATAGCCGCCCCAAGCACATAACTATAAACAATGGAACAGCGGGCGACGGGACAACGTGACTCAGATAACAGATTATAGACCAGCGCTCTATATACCCAGTCGGAATGCGTTCGGAAGAGCGAATGAATAATACGTTTAATAGAAACAATGCACAACGAATTAACAGGGGCGAACCAAAGATAAACCAATACTCAGTACAGCAATGTAGAGGTTCTTAGTTGGGAAACGAGGAAATTCGGGAGGAAACTGTCGGTGCCCCATCCCGAATCGAGGTCAGAGCCGACATTCACAACCACTAAAACATGTTTCAAGAAACTTTATTGTAGATGTCTCACTCAAAGGCCGTAAAGCTGGTCTAGTGGCTAATGTGCCTTTTAGACCTTCCAGTGCAGGATATATAAGACTGCTAATAGATACGGGAGCAGAAGTTAGTTTTGTTAAGCCAGAAGTGGAAAGTGAAATCACCAGAAACTGAATAAACATAGGAAAATATAATTTTAGTACCATAACTGGAAAAGCTTTTCCAGTTTTAGGATCTTTTATTGGCCAACTTATACTTTCGGATGGAAAAAGCCTTTTCACAATCGAACTTACATTTTTATTTTTAGAACGGGGAAGTAACCTAGACTATGATGGTCTTATAGGTAGCGACTTCTTAAAAAGAAATAAATGTCAAATAGGTTATAACAGAAACTGTATGGAAATAAGGTTGAATGTTCAGAATGCAAGGCAAACCGTAGAGTGTTTTTAGGAATCATAGAACGTGCGGGGAGATATAAAAGCTTCAGAACCGACTACTTGTGATTGTCGGTATGCTTCGTTTCCCCAAGACAATGAAGCAGGTGGACAACGCGCAGAAACTGTGGCTCCGCTCACTTATGATAAAGTGCAAAACTGTAGTCAGAGTGCCATTCGCATTTCGAAAGGATGTACTAATTAGAAAGAAAGAAATACTACCAAAAGTATATCCCGCTTCAGTTATAGCAAGACCTGAAAATAAAAGATTAAACATTTTACTTTTAAATAGTAATGAAGAAGAGGTAGAAATCGATCCGAACGAAATTAACTTAGAATATGATGAGTTAGAACAATACAGTGTGGTAAATTATCATCGAAACAGAGATCCTGTCAATGGTTGACTATAATGCCTGCAGGCTTCTTTAGATCTCGATTACTGTAATAGTGAGGAGAGGTCCTCAATAACTAATATCCGTCGACATTACAATAACCATTTTCATTTGGAGGGAGTTGTGTTAACGTGTACACATGCCATTTCGCATAAAATACAAACTCAAGTAGACAGGGCACCCGTGCATGTAAAGCCATATAGACTGCCAGACTCGCACAAGATTGAGATTCATCGTCAAGTTCAGGAAATGCTTGAAACAGGTGTCGTACGGCATAGCGTGAGTCCTTGGAATGCTCCGCTAATCCTCGTGCCCAAAAAAGCAGACAGCCAGGGTAAAAAGCGATGGAGAGTGGTAGATGATTTCCGCAAACTTAATGACATAATTGTCGGGGACGCTTACCCACTGCCAAATCTAACCGATGTATTGGACCAGTTGGGGAAGCCAAAGTATTTTAGCACACTCGACTTGGCAACGGGGTTTCATCAAATTCTCGTAAACGAAAATGATAAGGAAAAGACTGCTTTCAGTACTACCTTTGGACATTTAGAATACAATAGGATGCCGTTTGATCTTAAGAACGCCCCCGCCACATTTCATAGGCTAATGAGCAATGTCCTCAGTAGTATCCAAGGGATAGAACGTTTTATCTACATATGACGATATTGTGATATACGGCTATGACTTGCAAGATCAAAATAACAAATTAATTAATGTTTTGGATAGATTCAGAGAAAGCAATCTTAAACTCCAGCCAAATAAATGCCATTTCATTAAAAGAGAGTTTGCGTAATTAGGTCATAAAATGTCGGAGACAGGTATAAAACCGGATCCTACGACAGTTAGCGTTGTGAAAGCGTATCCTAGACCCAAAAGGGAAAGGGACGTGAAGTCTTTTCTTGGATTTGTGGGGTACAGTAGTTACATTATGTATGTACCAGGACTCAGTTTTAACTTCCAGGATTTCACCACAGATGGCATCACCGTCGCTGGGTGGTTTGAGTCCATACTAAATGTGGATTTCCGCCTTGGCTGTACTAGTTTATATCTTGGATGTTGGGGGTACGAGATCACTTTGAGGATACGAGATCCCTTTCAGCACTCTCCAGCATAGGGAAATAGCATAGGATTTCGATTTTGTTTGTGGAGTTCGCTTATTTTTCATCTCGAGTTTTAGGGATACGAGATCACTTTGGGGATACGAGATCACTTTCAGCATTAATCAGCATAGGGAAATAGCATAGGTTTTCAATTTTTTTCTGGAGTTCGCTTATTTTTCATCTCGGACTCGTAGCCTCTAAGCTGACAATAAGATTTTTCATCTCGAGTTTTGGGGATACGAGATCAATTTGGAAATACGAGATCACTCTTAGCACTCTCCAGCATAGGAAAATAACATAGGTCTTCGATTGTATTTCTGGAGCTCGCTTATTTTTCATCTCGTAGATCGTAGCTCTAAATATTTGTGAAGGGGTGGGAATCTTTATTGGTGGGAGTTGCTGGTTAAGTTTGATCTGGTCTTGGAGTCTACACCTTGAGGTGCCCCTTCCTGTGTCTGGGTACTGGAGGTTGGCTGAGAGCTTTAGTGGCAATATCTGATACTATGACTAGGACTGCCTGAGGTGTCCTGTACTGGGCTATGTTACCTGTACCAAGGCTTGGGTAGAATGTGTATTAAGTAATGATGTGAAATACCCTAACCGAACCGAACAGTGGTGAAGGATCGCTCTTTCTTTAGGATGAATACGTTTAGTGATATATCGCTCTGGTCTTCAAATTGTTTAGTCTGCTTAAGCATCATAGGAAATGTTATTCCAGTTAAATTTAGCACAGTTGAATAATGTGGATATGATGATGTCCTAGAGGAGTTAATATTTCCAGGGTATAGTCCTTATGTCACGGCCCAAGCGAAGCATGCTTTATCAATATTTTTTACACTGATGAAAGCTTGCTTTAAAGCAATCTCCTTCGGTAGAGGTATGTATGAAGATCCTCGGTGCTGTTCAAATTTATTGATATGTACTGCTAAATGTATAATGGAGTCCAATGTCCAGCAGCTATTTTTTTCTCGAAACTCATCCAGCTGAGTGAGTATTGAATCCAAAATGTTAACATTATACCACTCACTTAAATTATCGTCCATTTGCTCTGGATCGCTTTTTGGATGTGAAATACAGAGAAAAAGTTTATAACTTAAGATATAAAAATACATAATGAATTTGATGTGGATAAATATTGTGTGAAGAATTTATTTGGTATATATTATTTCCAGTTGTTGTTGTTTTTCAGTAAAGAAATTGGGAATATTACATTTTCAACTTTCACTACTCATCTTCAACATATTCCACATATTACTCGCAGCTCTCAAGTACTCATCTAAGGCAACATATTATACTATATTAATATAATAACTCAACTTTCTTTCATTAAAGCTTTTAATTTAATCAACTCCCATCCTACTTTCATGGTAAGATTTAAAGATGAATAAATAATACTTCCATATCCTACTAGAATTATATCATTCCAAATACCCACTCTCAACATCGAGGTCTTCACTATTGAACTTGAAGCATTATCAACTTTTTGCCGACCTTCCTGATACTCGTACAACACCATTTCAAGGAGATAAATACCAAATACCATCCATCAAAACTTTTAACCGAATACAGAACTTACAGTACCTACTCTAAACCCCCTACTACGATCTTCACTATGGACTTGGAAAATTATCAACTATTTCTTCCTTCATACTCCACCATTAGAGCGATACTTTAGAGGAGATAAATATCAAGCGAGATTAGAATTTTACTGCTTATTCATAGCTCCCGTACAACTTCCACTACTCACCTCAGACAACATATCATACTACATTAATATCATAACACAGCGTTCTTCTATCAAAGCTTTTAATTTAACCCACTCTCAACTTAATGGTAAGTAAACAATGTACTTGCCTCAATAGTATATCAGCTTCATGTGAACTATTTTTTAGATATAGGTGTTTTTTTTTTTTTTATATAGTATTAAGCCAAGCTCAGGGGATACCCTATGAGGCAAAGCACAGCGTGGCAGGATTTATAAAAAAAAACTCTCCTCCTTCTCCTTCATATGCTCACCACAAGATGAAATTGTGAACATGAAATCAACACGTTCCTTTCTAGTCACCGAGTCAACTGAAAGAAAACATTCTTGCTGCAGGCCAAAAGTATAAAGCTTAAGATTTAAAGGTACACAAATAACACTTCCCTCTTAAACTCTCTTGACTGAAGCTTTCATATCCTACTAGATTAATATTATGTCAAGAACCATCCATCAAAACTTTCAATTTAATCCACAACTTACAGCACCCACTCTCAACCTCCACCACGGTCTTCACTATGGGCTTGAAGAATTATCAGTTTTTCTTCCTTCATACAATATCAATTGGATGATACTTTAGAAGACAGATAAATATGAAGCGACCTTGCTGATATGGTTCTTATTCCTTACTCACAGCTCCCAAACAACTTCCATTACTCATCTAAGACAAGATATCATACTACATTAATATCATAACACCACCCTCTTTCTTCAAAACATTTAATTAAACCCACTCTCAACCAAATGGTAAGAAAATAACGTGATCACCCCAATAGTATGAAGATAAAATTATCATATTCTTATCAGCTTCAT
This sequence comes from Dioctria linearis, assembly GCA_963930735.1. Taxonomy (NCBI): domain Eukaryota; kingdom Metazoa; phylum Arthropoda; class Insecta; order Diptera; family Asilidae; genus Dioctria; species Dioctria linearis. Next base: position 194,877,995 of record OZ005740.1, read on the forward strand.
GTGAACTATGATATCGGGGTCAATCAAATCTCATAACAGCGTGATTGATTGAAAAATTTTATTGAAAATAAAAAACAATTCGTCATAAAATGTAAGACTTTTCAATACAAACTCCTAGATACAAAAAACATTAATCGCTCAATTTGTCTGCTTTACTCGGTTATATTTGTTTACTCAAGATATCAAATTACCAGCCGCCTGGACACCTTTTCTAATGGTTTAATTTCCATTACTTCTAATGATTTCATGTGTCGTACCATCCCAAGCAGCCGTGATCTATTTTTACACATCGAATATCATAACATGATCATATAAAAGACACCTACAGACCACAACTGACGTTATAGTTGTTGTTGTTGTTTTTTTCAGCAAAAGAAATTTTCAATTATAACTTCCACTACTCATTCAAGACATCATATCCTACAGATTAATATCAGTTGTTGTTTTCAGCTAAAGAAATTGGGAATCTTACATTAAAAAACATAAATCGCTCAATTTGTTTACTTTACTCGGCTGTTGTGCGAATTTGTTTACATTATTCGACTGCGAATTTGTTTACTTTACTGGACTGTGCGAATTTGTTTATGCAAGGAATTAAATTAGAAGCATTACACCTGAAGAGCCAAATTAGGCATTTACTAATTTCCATTACTTATCTAAGTGAACATATCTACCAACACTCGATCCAATCAGTTTTGCCTAATCTATTTTTAGATATATCATCACATGGCGCAATGTTTATAAAAGACACCTACAGATTAAGATCATCACATCTTTAATCCACAACTTCGATTACAGTTGTTGTTGTTTTTGTTTTTCAGCTACTAATATTAATTACACCTGAGAAGGTAAGATCCTCATATCTCGAACCATAGCCCGTAGAGGATTTCTCATGAAAATTTTACCCCTGTACTAATACTATTGGCATGAACAAAAATATGAATTAGTATTAATACTGATTACACTAATTTTCTTAGGGAATTTCACATTTATTATCTACATAAATACACAGCTGAACACATCCACCCACGCCTTAGAGAACGTTTCCTCAGCCACCAAGTAGCCCAGCCCAACATACCACAGGCGCTCATACTAAAGTAAACAACTAAAGCCAATACTCATCATTACTTAATACACATTCTAACCAAGCCTTGGTACAGGTAACATAGCCCAGTCCAAGACACCTCAGGCAGTCCTAGTCATCGTATCACACATTGCCACTAAAGCTCTCAGCCAACCTCCAGTACCCAGACACAGGAGGGGGCACCTCAAGGTCAAATTGTAGCCTCCAAGACCAGATCAAACTTAACCAGCAACCTCCACAAATAAAGATTTCCACCCCACAAATATTTAGAGCTACGATCTACGAGATGAAAAATAAGCGAGCTCCAGAAATACAATCGAAGACCTATGTTATTTTCCTATGCTGGAGAGTGGTAAGAGTGATCTGGTATTCCCAAATTGATCTCGTATCCCCAAAACTCGAGATGAAAAATCTTAATGTCAACTTAGAGGCTACGAGTCCGAGATGAAAAATAAGCGAACTCCAGAATAAAATTGGAAACCTATGCTATTTCCCTATGCTGAAGAGTGCTGAAAGTGATCTCGTATCCCCAAAGTGATCTCGTGTCCCCAACATCCAAGGCATAAACCAGTACAACCAACACACAAACCCACATTTAGTATGGACTCAAACCACCTAGCGACGGTGGCGCCATCTGTGGTGAATTCCTGGAGGCAAAAACTGTAAAATTGAAGGAGAAACTTATTAATACGCCAGTGTTAGCCTATCCAGAATTCGACAAAGAATTTATTGTGACGACCGATGCGAGCGATTTAGCATTAGGTGCAGTCTTGTCGCAGGGTGAAATAGGGAGAGGCCGTCCCATTTATTACGCAAGTAGAACGCTTAACCCTGCTGAAACTCGTTATTCTACTACCGAAAAGGAGCTACTAGCTATAGTTTATGCAGTGATACAGTACCGACCCTACCTCTACAGGAAAAAGTTTACAATTTTAACTGATCATAAACCTCTCCAGTGGCTTGCCTAATAAGCCATCCTCAAGATTAATGAGATGGCGAATACTACTGGAAGATTATGAATATAAAATAAGGTACAAGCTCGGCAAAAGAAATGGCAATGCTGACGCGCTAAGTAGAATTATATTTGAAGAAGCAGAAGTTGAAAAACAGGGACTTCGTGTCTTGACTCGTAGCCAAAAGAAAATTTCTAATGAAATGGGTTCGGAATCACGGAAAAACAGGAATCATTGATGACCTAAAAATTACGGTACAAATTTTTTCTTATCGCCATTAACCGAAACGTCTGAAGAACATAAATAAAAAAACTCTTTCCTCCATTTAAAGGAGATACACAAAAATGGTTAAAAAGGGACGACTAGCATGTCGGTATCTTAAAAACAAGCATGCCTATAAGAACGGAGCGTAATCGAAACTCCATGAAAAATACAATAGAGGGTTTCCTAAAATTAGGTAAACAGACAAAATTAACAGAGCTACATATATCCATACCATTACGTAACCTGAGTATTTTCACCGAGTTTAGGAATATTCTCATGAAGATACAGTTGCAGCCAAGAACAAAAATATTCCTTTATGGAGGTACGAAAGCATGTGCGGACAATCCAAACGATATAGATCGAATACTGCAAGAATATCACTTGTCTCCATTGGGTGGACATCAAGGCATCGCCAGAACACTGAAACGTATTAAGATGAGATATCATGGCCCAATCTGCTGAAAGATGTTGAAGCATATATTCGAAAATGCGAATCCTGTCAGAGAAATAAACTTAGCCAAGTAAATCGTATACCTCTGAAAATTACGACTACGAGTTCCCAACCCTTTGAGAGAGTTGCACTAGACATCGTTGGTCCTCTTCCTGTAAGTTATAGTTAGATATATCCTTACTTTCCAGGATGATCTCACCAAATTTTCAGAAGCTGTACCCGTAATGAATGCAGAAACACATACTGTAGCCAAGAAATTTTTTAAAGGTATAGTGTGTGGATATGGTATACCAGAATCTCTACTCACAGACCAGACAAGTTCTGAAAATAAGGAAACTACAGACCATTCCCTACCACCCGGAAACTAACGGGGCTTTGGAAAGAAGCCACCGGACGCTAGCAGAATATTTGCACCACTATATTAACAAAGATCCACTAACCTGGGATGACTGGATCCCATATGCTATGTTCGTTTACAGTACCACACCTCATAGATGCACAGCTCCAGATACCTACTACTTTAAAACAAACACCGCAAACCGTTTATAATTACGACAACTACGCGAGCGAACTTAAGGCTCGGTTACAACACGGATATAAACTGGCTAGGGAAAGTATAACCCAAAAGAAAGAAAAAGCTAAGGCGTACTACGATAGAAATACACGGGAGAAATCTTTTAATTTAGGTTATAAAGTTCTACTACGAAAAAAAATAATAAAAAATAAAACATTATAAATTTTCGGCTTTATGGGAAGGGCTATATGAAGTAGCTGAATTGATTTCTAAAGAGAATACAGGAATCAAGATAGGGAACAAGATAAATGTAGTCCACAATAACCACTTAAAAACATTTTATGAATGATACTCTATATACACTCTTACACCATTTCATGATATATGTAATATTAGGCTACAAGTACCCATACAAATAATTAAATAGCTGCGTAAATTGATAAATGGGATTTAATAGTTATAAGTCTGACCGACATTACATTTATTCAAAGGTGTTAATGCAAATTGGTACAGTAGTTTATTATTATATTTAAACAAACTTGCGCTTAAGCTCCTACTTTGATATCGCTAGATTCGCTCATTTTTCGATACATATAAATCTTTTCAGACATGATCTGGCTAGTAATGCTTGTTTCAATCATCACCGGGCAATATTTAATGGGATTGGGACCCTAAGTAAATACCTTTTCGGTATACTCGATGAAGAAGATGCCCGATATTACGACGGACAAATCGAAGCTGCAAAAGAATGATCAACATCTATTGAACCTAATAAAAAACCAGACAATAATAATAGAGACTACCTCGAACATTTTTAATAAATCAATAAACGAAATGGAAACACAGTTTGTTACCCTAAACAATAAATATATTACCCTAAGATATCTTATGAACGATGTACACAATGCGACATTGGGAAAGAAATCGTATTGCTGTCGAATTAGAGTCACTAACCACTTTGACTACACTCTGCATATTGAGGTATCAAGGGATAGTAAACGCTTTACTTGATTTGGTAACCGATGTTAGGAATGGTAAACCGCATCCCTCGATCATCACACCGGCACAAGTGGAATCTCTTCTAACAACTATACGTAAAGAAATACCCAACGAATTAAAATTAACAAATGCATTAAAGGCAGCTAATCTGTTGTCAATTTACCAAATGGGAAGAATGAGTACCACAGTTTTCAATGATAAAATTCTATGCGAATTTAAAATTCTTCTCCCTTATAAGGAGAATTACCAATTATTCAAGATTCAACATTTACCTACAATTTATAAAAACAATTTTACCTTCATTCAGCCCAGTACAGAGTACCTTGTTGTCGAATTCGATAGGGAACACTATTACAATATGAATTCTCCGAATTAGAGGATTGTGGTTTAGACGGTGAAGGACAATTCCTCTGTCAATTAAAACATCCAATATTTAATGTGAACGAAGATAATGTTGTATGCGAAGTTAACCTAATAAAACGAGAGTACTCTTCACTGCAATCATGTGAGTTTCTGTTAACAGCTGAGAATGCTTTTTGGGCGCAATTATCACAAACAAACAAATGGCTGTACTCGACTTTAAATAACATGACAATTGATATTGTATGCCAAAAACTCATTACTCCTCGAACCCTACTTGGAACGGGAATAGTAGGACTAAAAAATAACTGTTACCTGAGGACAAAACACCTTACAATTAAAGCATAAAATTCGGGTACAAGTGAACTGAAAAGTTTCTTCGTACCCACCTTGAACCTAGACCAGATTTTCAACCAAACTGATTTAACACGAAATGTACCAAGGAAAGTAGGTTTAATAAGATATTCCGCTCCCAATGAGCTCAACAAATTATCAGAGCAAATAAATGCCGTGAAAAAAGAGGAACAAAATAATATTGAATCAATTAGTCCACACACATTGCATCACTATGCACTAGGTTATTTGTTACTATTAATGGTTTTAATAATTATGTTTTATGTAACATGGTATTGTCGTCGCACAAAACGGCAAGCTCCCAGAATTGAAATCGAAACTTTAGAAACCCCTAGCAGGAGGTTCCAATTCAGTTAACTCGCCCGTTATAAAATAAAAAGTATAGTAATCCTAATGATATATGTTTGCCGGAGTAAGAGCTTAAGACACACCCGACATTTGATCTACCAAATTTTTTTATAAAAGTTACTACTAATACAAAAGTAAAACCTATTTCGAACGCAAAAAATATACGTATTTCTAAATAAGGTAGACTAAGACTAAATTAGGATATATGGATTTATTAGTGAACTGAAATTGGTAGCTACATAGATGCAACAATTAAACTCTAGATTTGATCAAGTCTTCACCTGAAAATAGTAGGAAAACTACTTAATGTACCCAATTTCATTACATTTGGGTTATATTTGAAAAAATCACTAACAAATCTGCCAAAATTGAAATGCCTGTTGCGGCTAAAATTTTGACTCCGATGTACTTACCATAGTATTTCGTGAACTTAGCACCAAATATTAAATTTATGTAAGGTAATAAAAACGAAAAATATATAGGTATAGTGAGTTTTAAGGCCTAAGTTAATTTTAAGATAAAGTAATCAATGTTTCAATAAATAAAAAAATAAAAACAAAAATGAAACATAATAATGTAAGAACTTGTAATAAGAGACTATTCCGTGTACCGAATCGCTGGTGAAAATAAAGAAAATTCGTGCCCCTCTAAGACCAAAATTTTCTTTAAAATAGGGGGATGGTGTTGTAATATCCACAACCATTGCACATAAATTTCATATTTTACTTCTTTTTTCAAGAAGTATACATCAATTTCATTTTATTGCTGAAGAAGTAATTATTTTCAAGTGTAACAAAACCCAAAAGATTTTTTGTTACCCATTTTTACTCACACTTTGTACGTGATAATGACTTGAAGTTCTCACCACTCAGCAAAATGTACACGAGCTTATCGCGCAGCAAGGAAATTCTTGCTGACACGGCAAGTGTCACCGAGGTTTGATACAATTTTAAGGGACTCAACTCGTGGAGTTGGGATTTTATCACGATCGAGGATAGATCAGCGCGGGCACACGGAAATTAAATAAAAAAGTCGAAAGTTTGTTAGAAGAGAAAATAAGAAAGCTAAATTCAATTTCGGAAAGTGTAATTGGACTAACGAGCAGAAAATAAATAAAGAATAAAGTAATAATTGATTTAAACGTAAACTAATCGTTGTTTTTAATTCCGAAAACCCGTGAAATAAGAGTGCTGACCAAAGATAGTCCCGGCTGCCGCAGGTCGCTCCTCTCAGTCTGAAGGCACGGCGACGTGACGTAACATCTCCGATCATAGTTACGGCCAAAATTCTGATGCAAACCTTACATATCGACATACACTGGCGACAATTCAAAGAAAAGCTATGTCACATTAGCTCAATTCTTATACCACGATGGATATTCCACACTAGCGATTTTTCAACATGCCAGCTACACGGATTTTCTTATGCATCCAATCAAGCGTATTCGGCTGCGGTTTACATCAGGGCTATAGATCAAGAAGGAAACGTCCATGTGAAATTACTTATTGCGAGATTCAAAATAGCCCCTGTCAAACCTATTACGCTTCCTCGCCTCGAGTTATGCGGCGCTATACTGTTAGCTCGGCTTATTAATCGAGTTAGAACGGATCTAAATATTACTAAGACCCCCATTTTTGCCTGGACAGATTCCTCTATCGTCTTAGCGTGGATCCGCAATCATCCGAACAAGTAAAAAACCTTTGTTGCAAAAAGGATTGCAGAAATCCAAAATTTAACTAAAATCTAAATTTAATTAAAATCCTGCCGACTGCAATTCCAGGGGAATTGAACGTTCTTCATGTGGCTGACGAATCCTGAAGAAAAATGGCCTCAGTCATTACCTGTTACGGAAAGCAACATAGAATCTGAACAAAAACGAGTAAGTTGTTTATCTACTACTCAGTCAAACACTAATAAACTTTTTAGTAAATTCTCCACCTTTGTTAAACTCCAACGAGTCATTGCTTACTGTCTCAGGTTTATCAACCACTGCCGCAAAATAGTTCCCAAAACTCACCGCAACAATTCCATACTGCAACCTGTTGAGATGAATTAGGCAAAACAATTGCTAATTAAGCAAGCTCAAGACGATGCATTTGAAAGTGAAATTAAACACTTACAAGCAGGCACTCTATTATCCTCCAAAAGCAAAATTTTGTCTCTCAACCCATTTCTGGATAATCATGGATTATTGCGTGTGGGTGGTCGTCTACAAAATGCCAATATAGCCTTCAATCAATAACACCCAATCATATTACCGAGGGAACACAACCTAACATCATTATTAATCAACCATTTTCATGTGAAAACTTTGCATGGAGGTCTACAATTGGTCCTATCAACAATGCGAAATGAATTCTGGGCTCCACAAGGACGAAAAATAGTTAAATCTATTTTACACAAATACATAATTTGCTTCAAAAAATCCGCCACAAATAGGAATCATGGGGAATCTACCTGCCTCAAGAGTTAACATATCAAGACCGTTTCAACAAACTGGGGTGGATTATGCTGGCCCCATTAGCTTAAAAATGTCCAAGCATAGAGGAAATCGGTTCTACAAGGGCTACATTTTTAATCGGCAGTGCTTTGATCACTCCTCCAGAACCTATAATAGAGAGAAACATTTCATCAATAACAAAATGGAATCATGTGCAATCGTTACAACAACAGTTTTGGAGCAAATGGTTCCAAGACTATCTAAATTCCTTGCAGAACAGGCCAAAATGGCAAACACCATTCACCAACCCTAAAATAGGGGACTTAGTAGTCATAAAGGAATCCAATATGCCAGCGTGTCGATGGGTAATGGGACGAATTATTGAAATATATCCAGGGGCAGATAAATTAGTTAGAGTGGTAAGCATTAAAAGTCAAAACGGAGTTTTAAAAAGATCAATGACAAAATTCGCCATACTCCCTCTGGCATAAGAGGATATTTCGAATAACTTTCGTCTTAATTTTGTTAATCAACCCGAATTAGCATTCTTAATCCAAGTATATATCAATGACATAATGTATGTATCATGGCATTATAATTTCCGAAATTAATTTATATCAATCGCATACAATTACAAATTTTTATATAATTATCATAACTGGAGGAAATGTAAAAAAAAAAATGCATGAAAATACAAGAGGTGATCTTAAAAAAAAACCAAATCAAATATCAAGTCCTCAATGCATATCCAATGTTTTATTATATTCTCATATTGGTGTATAACATAAACATTCACAGCACAACACTTGAAAGGTATCTAGCCTTTCTCGAGGGGCAGTATGTTCCAAATAAGAAACAACATCCTCTGGCAGAACACTGGAACTGCTGGAGATCTTCTTTGTTGAGTCTCCAACTCTGCAAGAAACGAAAACACAAAAAACCAATTCTTTTAAAATTTTTATAAATTTAATCTTACTTAAAACAAAATATAAATTTTGTTATGCCAGCCAGCCGTCGTACGTCAATATGACCATTTTACACAATGTTGACAACTTAGTGAAATGAAATACACTCTAAAATAAAATGGAAATAAGGTACGAAGTGGAACGAAATAGTGCCATCTACATTGCACTAGAGACATCGAATTTAACACAATTCCATGAATCAATCAAATTTCTCTATTACAATGAATCAAGCTCGATGAAAGTTAATATGATTTGGAATATTATTCGATTAAAGTTCTAGTAGCATATACTGTACAAGATGATTAGCAAGAGACCAACTTACAACAATATCTGAAGGGTGCATGCAGCAAATTTCGAACTGCAGCACGAGCAGCATATGAACTGCGGTAATCACATAAATAACCACTGCACAGTTAAAGTATTGTCATGGCACGTCTAGGAGCAATTGCAGCAATTTGCGCATACGAAGGGCTGGCTACGTACTGCCTTTAATAATGTACAAATTATTTTGTTTTCGTTTGCAAGTAAGTATATTCAACAAAGCGAAAGTCATTTTACACCACATTGATTGGAAATAACATAAATTAGTTTAAATTATTTTAAAGATATTTAGCGAAAAACAACTTGATAGCAGCATTGCTTAAAATGGTAACACTGTATAAACACATGATGAGTTGCAGTTGCTATGCTGGGTTATTGTTGCAATGCTAGGTTATTGTTACTATGCCAATTATTGTTGCCATGCGCCTTTGACTACCGTTCTTTAGTGCCGTGTGCAAACCATGGCTATATAAACAGCAATTTAACTTGACTCGATCTCTTTTTCAGTTTGGTAGTGCAGTGAGTGATTAACTTGATAATTTTTCTCAGTGGTATTCCCTAATGTTGTGAATTTTTATTAACAAGCTAAATCATTATTTGGTTGACATTTGAAATAAATATTTTTATTCTGAATGAAAGTTGAAAGACTATTATTGAATTTCTGGAACAAAGGGTCCAAAGATTTTTAAATAGTGTCTTCAACAATACGCAATAATATTTTTTCCCTCCTACTTTGAAATCATCATCGGTTGAGGTAAAAGCATCATCAACCTACTAATTCGTCGTACTCATCATGGATCAGATACTGAGGGAGCAGACAAAATATACAAGGATAATCAAGAAGGTCGCTGCGCAAATCAGCAGAGATCCTTCGGCTAGGAAGACTAAAGAGTATGGCGAGGCACGGCTACATTCGCCCAACACTGCATGGGAAGAGTTTGATAACATCAATACACAACTCGAATCACCAAGGGAACAAAGCTCCGATCACAAATATTTCGTCGAAAACTACCACAGTCAAGTTGAAACACTATATGATCAGACTAGAGATCTTGTAGAAAATTTGATTCGAGAGGCAATCGAAAGGAGGAAAAGGTCAGAAGATATCTCAGAACAGTTACACCAAATCAAGAAGCAAGCAGCTATAATTGATACACTGAAACGCAATATAGCTAACATTAAAGCAGATGAAGAAAAACAGCACTCTCCAGTATATTATACACAGAAGATTAAACTATTGAATGACTACTGGGAATTGATTGTGCATACTTATACCAGTATAATGGCATGGGGAAGATTCAAAGATGACTACTTTGAACAAGATGTCTTTGCAGCAACTGAAACCATCTATCAGGAAGCATTAATTCAATTACAAGAAAAATTGCAGAGTCTATCTACACCATTAGCAACAATTCAGGCACCTACTCCTAGAACTGAGAGAAGTGCAGCAGTAAAACTTCCACGTATTGATATACCAATCTTTTCCGGCGATTATCTTAAATGGCCTTCCTTCAGAAATTTATTCATCGAACTGATACATAGAAATAATACAATTACTAAGGCCGAGAAACTATTTTATTTAAAAGCAAACGTGAATGAAGAACCAAATGAATTGATTCAACATTTTAACATTACTAATGAAAACTATGACGCTGCATGGGAAATCGTAGATCGCAGATATAATAATAGGAGAAATTTAGTGTCAGTCCAACTAAGAAGACTTTGTAATCAACCAGAACTTTTAAAAGAATCATCGGCTGGTCTAAAAAACTCCACGACTCAACACTGGAATGCCTAGAAGCATTAAAAAATCTACACATCGACATTACGAACTGGGATCCGCTCATTATTAATTTACTAATACAAAAACTAGACAAAGAGTCTCGAAAAATCTATGAACAATCATTGGAAAATCCCAGAGAGATTCAAGCACTAAATGAATTCCTAAATTTTCTTGAAAACAGATTTCAAGTGCTAGAATCTATGGAACCGACAAAGACCATTCAGCCAGCAAAAATTTTAGACAAAAGGAATGAAACAAAAATACACCACGGTATGGTGGGAATAAAATCAATATGCGGCTTCTGCAAAGCAAATCACAAGTTTTATACTTGTGAAAAATTTAATAAATTGAATGCTTTACAAAGAAACGAAGAGAGCAGAAAAGTAAAACTCTGCTCCAATTGCCTAGTTAAGGGCCATTCAGCTCAGAATTGTAAAAGTTGGAAAACTTGTAGAATATGTAACAGAAAACATCATACACTATTACCTTTAAATTCATCATCTCAAAAACCTGATTGGAAGCTAAACAATCTGGAAACCAATGAGAGGGAATCGACTAGACCAAATGCGTCAGTAGTGTCAACTCATATTGCAGAAAGTAAAAATCAGTGTACTGTATTGTTAGCCACTGCAATATTTCAAGCAGTTGGTAAAAGCAACAATACAATTATGCTGCGAGCGCTTATTGACCAGGGAGCTCAAGCCAGCTTCATAACCGAAGAAGCGGCTCAGAAGCTAAAACTGCCAAGAAGACGAATAAACGCCACTGTAACAGCAGCAGGAGATGCAAAGATTAACAAGTAGTTACGCTATGCCGATTCTTGCGCACTTTTTCCATACAAAAAGTATCCGGAAAATTCCAACTATTTTGGTGGTTTCTGGATCGGATTCTGGGCAACTGAGGGGGATTCCGTCTAGTGGTCTACGTCACAAGGCCTGCCTGGAGAATTCCTTTCCTACCGTCTGGCTGACCAGGAGATGACATTAACTTTTTTAGTAATAATTCAAGTTTTATTTTTTTTGCTCATGGTGTGCTGCGCCTAAATGTAGGCTTTTTTATTATGATTTTGCTGTTTTCAAGTGTTGCGCCTAAATGTGGGCTTTTGGTTTTGAACTAATATTAGTAATAATTAAAGTTAACGCTATCCTATTCTTTTTCATACCAATAGATTCTAGAAGGTGCCAGCGGATAGAGTATTGATACTGTTGGGGGACAACATTTTTATCAGAAATCCTCTACGGGCTATGGTTCTCGAGATATTAGCGATTTTACCTTTTTAGATATAGTTAATATTAGTAATAATTCAAGTTAACGCTATGCTATTCTTTTTCATACCAATAGATTCTAGAAGGTGCCAGCGGATAGGGTATTGATACTGTCGGGGGACAAAATTTTTATCAGAAATCCTCTACGGGCTATGGTTCTCGAGATATTAGCGATATTTCCATTCAATATTACTAACAATTCAAGTTACTTTGGGGAGTTGTAGATATCAGCATAATGTCGCCTTGGATTTGCTGTTTTCTTACTGAATATTTCTTAGTGAGGAATTTGTAGATATCAAAAGTTCCGGATGACTTTCTATAGGCGTTCTGGGGCAGTGGGGTTCTGGGCATCAAACTAAACATTAGGCATGCTTCCCCTGTTTATGCTGTAATTTGATATCACCGCTGTAAACAAATTCGCATTTAAGCTACATGGTTCATACACACCTGTGTAAACTTCCTGTTTAAAATATTCGCATTTTAGCTGAATGAGTCATGCACACCTGTGTAAACAAATTTAAGCAAAATCAGCACATTTTTTCTTTTCACGTAATTTGATACCCACACTTACTGTAGGCAACCAAAAATTTTATTTTATTATTCCAAGAATTTTACCGATCGAACGTTTCATTAGAATTCGCATAAAGTAAACAAATTTTCACATTTTCTTTTTATCTTGAAATGCATTCATGTAAACAATCTCATTCGTATTTGCAAATTCAACCAACAGAATAAAGTAATCAAATTAATTTGGATGATTTATGTTTTTTTTTTGTGTTTTATTGTTTACTCGATATCATCTCAGCCTGTAAGCAAATTCGTTGGAATTCATCCTGTGCAATGATTATTGCAGCAGCAGGATCATTCATGTTTACAAACTTTTGCTATAAAAGCCCAAGCAAACTCTTGGGGAGCATCAGTCAGTTTTAGTGAGTCTCAGTGATAGTACATAAAAAATTAAAAATGTGTTCGGTGTTAGTAAATAAAAGTTTTTCAATAATTGAAAATTTGCAAAAAGATGTGATGGAGTGTTTAAAAAATTCAGTGAATAAAGACTATATTGTTAAAAAAGTGCAATAGAAACATGCATAAATTTCAAGTTGCATTTCGGAAGTGCAATAAGAGTGCTAGGAAACGACATTTCGAGTGCTGTCTCGAGCAAATTAAATCAATGAGAGCACTATTGAGAACTCCCCGTCGAGGTGGAGGAATTACTCGCGTAAGAAGAAGTGATTTTGTAAAGTGGGAGGAAGTAAGGACAGCGTTCGCAGACAGAATTCGACAAGGTGTTATTGCAAATTTAAAACATATCGTTCCGAAGCTATTTATGCAAGACGCTGCCAAATTATTTACACGTCGTGTTAAAAATACCTTAAAACATTATTTTAATATTAAAGTTTCTACAACGTTTTGCGGTGAATTTGTTAAGGAAACTGGTGACAATGAAATTATAAAAGACATTAAATATTTCCAAGCGAGAACTGCTGCAATTAGTGCAGATGATAATTTAGAGGAGTGGGTTAAATCAAACATTTTGGATCCAATAAACACTCAGCTGGAAGAATTCCAGGAAAAAGACAGTGGCTGGGCACTGCACTCTATAATACATCTAGCAGTACACATCAACAAGTTTGAACAGCTCCGAGGGTCTTCGTATATACCCTTACCAAAGGATATATCATCAAAGAAAGCTTGCATTAATTTGAAAAATAATGATGAAGCATGCTTCGCATGGGCCGTAAGATCAGCGCTATATCCTACAACTGTCCGCTCCGATAGGACCTCATCATACCCTTCAAGCAAGGCGAAACAAAAACATAACAAAAATGTAAACATGCTTGCATAGAAGTGTACGCAAAAGAAACGCTTTGGTGTTGTGAATGCGTAACAGAAACGGATCATCAGGCCAAAGAGAAGTGAAACTGAAAAGCGTAGACTCTCAGTGTAGTAGTAGTTCGCAAACTGTACTCTAAAGTGTTACGTTTTCGGAATGCAAATTACGTTCAGTTAACGAAACGTTTTGCATGAGTACTCAATGGCTTTTGAAGAAAACAACAGACTTTTCTATTTTAATTTATTTTATAAAAATAGCATCACAAAAATAGAACAAAAACACGTGTATTAAGGAACCTTAGCTTACACTACGTTACAATGTTTTAGGTACATGGAGTAGGGTATAGATAATTGGAATTAACGATAGACTACAAAATAGCTTAGTAAACTGACAAAACTTCAATAATAATAATATAAGTAATTGAAATTTGTGACACTCCAAAGTTTTAATAAAATAAAAATTAACGCGGCGTTTTGTTATTCACAAAAAAATTAACATGCACAACACAGCTGTCTGCTGTCAATAAATCCAGAAATACTTTTTCAATACGTTTTCCTTTCACTTTTGGTGTACACTCCCAAATGCTTAGAGGGAGGTACGTTTTGAGCACGTTTTTGTTATGCCGTGATTATAGTGTTCATGTGCTATAGAGCCGTGGGTGTATTAGTAAAGCGCGGTTCGTAAAGTTCACGTTTTCGTTTCACTTTAGGTGTATACTCTCAAATATTTAGAGGGTACCCACATTATTCAACTGTACTTAATTTAAATGGGATAACATTTCCCATGACACTTAAGCAAATAACGCAATTTGAAGACCAGAACGAGATATCAGTAAACGTATTCATCCTAGAGAAAGAGCGTTTCTTCACCACAGTTCCAGTTAGACTTACGAAACACAGGATGGAGCGACATGTTAATCTCCTAATGCTACAAGATTACTATGACCAGGTTGAAGATCATAGGGATGATGATGATGATGATGATGACGATGCTGGCAGATATCATTTCTGCTGGATTAAAGATCTTTCGCGCCTTGTATCGGGACAAACTTCAAAACATGGCCATAGAGTGTATATATGTGACAGATGTTTGCTCTACTTTTCCTCTGACGAAAAATTAGCATCACACACTCCTGAATGCGAGAAACAGAATGACTGCAGGATTATGTTTCCCTCAGAGGAAAAGAAATGGTTGGAATATAAGAATTATAACCATAAGAATCCAGTCCCGTTCTGTGTGTATGCTGATCTTGAGTCAATATTGAAGCCGATTCAGGGAAACAATCAAAATACACAGCGAATCCAGCAACATGAAGTTCACAGCATTGGATTCTATTTCCACTGCAAACATGATGCTAAGCTCTCATATTACAGAGCATATCGAGGCAAGAATTGCCAACAATGGTTTGCATTAGAATTGCAAAAAATTGTCTCCATAGCTGTACAGGAAAAGCTGAACATCAGATCAATGCAACCTCTGACCAAAGAGGAACGGCGATCGCATATGGAAAGTACTTGCTGCCATATATGCGAAAAAACGTTTGCAGCCGATGAGGAACGAGTCCGAGACCATTGCCACTTAACAGGTAAATACTGAGAATCATAATTTCATTCATTTTTTTTTCATAATTTCTTTTAACAGGAAAATACCGAGGACCACCCCACAATGCACGTAACCTGATGTATCAAGATTGTCCCATAGTTCCAGTCATTTTTCACAATTTATCTGGGTATGATGCTCACTTCATTATTAAGGATATAGCTACAGCCATTCCTGGGAAAGTGGATCTTCTGCCAATAAATAAAGAAAGATACATTTCGTTCACCAAGCACGTTGAAGGCAGCCATATCAAATTCAGATTCATCGATTCCTTCCGTTTTATGGCAGAATCCTTAGATAAGCTATCATCAGTGCTGCCAATGGATAAATTAAACATTACAAGAGCTGTATGGCAGGAATTGGATGATGATGACTTTAAACTACTTACGCGCAAAGGTGTCTTCCCATATGACTTCGTTGACGATTGGACAAAATTGGATTTCCAACACTTACCTGCGCAGAAGCAATTCTATAATAAAATGACTGACAGTGATATATCTGCTGAGGACTACAGCTGCGCAGAAAAGGTGTGGAGGACATTTGAAATACAGACACTTGGCGAATATTCCGATCTATACCTGAAAACTGATATCCTTCTATTGGCTGATGTCTTTGAGAACTTTCGAGATGTCTGTATGAAGACGTACAATTTAGATCCTGCACATTATTACACCATGCCAGGTCTAACATGGGATGCAATGTTAAAATATACCAAAGTGAAACTAGAGCTGATAACCGATGTAGATATACTGCTATTCATAGAGAGAGGCATTCGAGGTGGTATAAGTCAATGCTCGAACAGATATAGTAAAGCAAATAATAAATATATGGATGATTTTAAGCCTGCCGAGAAACAGAAATACCTGATGTATTATGATGTAAATAACCTTTATGGATGGGCTATGTCACAGCATTTACCAACCGGAGGATTCAAATGGGTTGATGCTCCCAATATCAACGTTTTCGAGATTCCTGATGATTCACCAATTGGATACATATTCGAAGTCGACTTGGACTATCCTCAACATCTACATGATACACATAAGGATTTACCGTTTTGCTCTGAGCATGCAGCACCACATGGAGCAAAATTAGAAAAGCTTTTGACAACTTTAAATCCTAAAACTAAATATGTGATACACTACCGAAATTTGAAGCAATGCTTATCACATGGCCTCATCCTGAAAAAAGTGCACCGGGTTCTTCAATTCAACCAATCAGCTTGGCTTAAACCATATATTGACTTAAATACTACCAAACGGAAGCAGGCTACCAGCGATCATGAGAAGGACAGCTATAAGAAGATGAATAATGCAGCTTTTGGTAAGACCATGGAAAATGTTCGCAAGTATAGCGATATAAAGCTTTTCATAAAGTGGGAAGGTCGCTATGGTGCAAAAGCTCGGATTGCGGCACCCAACTTCCACAGTGCAACGATGATTTCCACTACAGTTTTATGCAGCGTGAATTTGGAGATAAATGTAAAGTCATGTATACAGATACAGATTCTCTAATATATGAACTTGAAGAGAAAAATGCATATGAGTTTATGGCTGAAAATATAAACAAATTTGATACAAGTGATTACCCAGAAGATAATCAATTCAATTTACCACTCATGAATAAAAAGATTCCTGGTCTAATGAAGGATGAGCTGAATGGAAAAATCATGAGCGAATTTGCAGGCTTGCGCTCGAAAATGTACAGTCTACGTATAAACGATGGTAAAACTGTAAAGAAAGCAAAAGGAGTAAAGACTAATGTAGTCCAGAGTCATATCAATTTCGAAGACTACGTCGAATGTTTGAATAACAACCGAGTATTAACTGCTAATCAGAGCTCCATACGATCCCATAACCATAATGTCTACACGATCAGCCAAAAGAAAATTGCATTGAATCCATATGATAACAAGCGGTATATTATGAGTGGGACAACGGATACTCTACCATGGGGACATTACTCTATTCAATCAGAACAGCAAGGAGCAGACGCAGAAAACATATAATCTAAGGCTAGTCTAAGATATGTATTGTAAATAAAAATTGTATTATAGCTAAAATACCATTTAATGAAATAGTTTGTTTTAATTGTATTATAGTCTAAGATGATATACTCTATTGTAAAATAAAGGAAAATATTATAAATATAGGGTAACCGATTTAAGGAAGCCTAATATAGAATGATACCTTAAGAATTAAATGTTAATCTAGAATGATGCCTTAAGAATTAAATGTTAATATTTTTCAATTTATAATGGCCTTCTTTTTATTCAATTTCCCATACTAAGTCCGGAACTCCCGAATAATGTTTGACCACTAAAACGTGTGGTGGTGGTGGTGGTGGGTGGTGATGGGTGGTGGTGGTGGGTGGTGGCGGTATTGGTTGTGGTGGTGGGTGCCTGGTCTTGGATGGCGCTTGAAACGGATATTCGATCGATCGATGAATCTGAATTTGTTATGGCTGCCTTCAACGTGCTTGGTGAACGAAATGTATCTTTCTTTATTTATTGGCAGAAGATCCACTTTCCCAGGAATGGCTGTAGCTATATCCTTAATAATGAAGTGAGCATCATACCCAGATAAATTGTGAAAAATGACTGGAACTATGGGACAATCTTGATACATCAGGTTACGTGCATTGTGGGGTGGTCCTCGGTATTTTCCTGTTAAAAGAAATTATGAAAAAAAAAATGAATGAAATTATGATTCTCAGTATTTACCTGTTAAGTGGCAATGGTCTCGGACTCGTTCCTCATCGGCTGCAAACGTTTTTTCGCATATATGGCAGCAAGTACTTTCCATATGCGATCGCCGTTCCTCTTTGGTCAGAGGTTGCATTGATCTGATGTTCAGCTTTTCCTGTACAGCTATGGAGACAATTTTTTGCAATTCTAATGCAAACCATTGTTGGCAATTCTTGCCTCGATATGCCCTGTAATATGAGAGCTTAGCATCATGTTTGCAGTGGAAATAGAATCCAATGCTGTGAACTTCATGTTGCTGGATTCGCTGTGTATTTTGATCGTTTCCCTGAATCGGCTTCAATATTGACTCAAGATCAGCATACACACAGAACGGGACTGGATTCTTATGGTTATAATTCTTATATTCCAACCATTTCTTTTCCTCTGAGGGAAACATAATCCTGCAGTCATTCTGTTTCTCGCATTCAGGAGTGTGTGATGCTAATTTTTCTTCAGAGGAAAAGTAGAGCAAACATCTGTCACATATATACACTCTATGGCCATGTTTTGAAGTTTGTCCCGATACAAGGCGCGAAAGATCTTTAATCCAGCAGAAATGATATCTGCCAGCATCGTCATCATCATCATCATCCCTATGATCTTCAACCTGGTCATAGTAATCTTGTAGCATTAGGAGATTAACATGTCGCTCCATCCTGTGTTTCGTAAGTCTAACTGGAACTGTGGTGAAGAAACGCTCTTTCTCTAGGATGAATACGTTTACTGATATCTCGTTCTGGTCTTCAAATTGCGTTATTTGCTTAAGTGTCATGGGAAATGTTATCCCATTTAAATTAAGTACAGTTGAATAATGTGGGTACCCTCTAAATATTTGAGAGTATACACCTAAAGTGAAACGAAAACGTGAACTTTACGAACCGCGTTTTACTAATACACCCACGGCTCTATAGCACATGAACACTATAATAACGGCGTATCAAAAACGTACTCAAAACGTACCTCCCTCTAAGCATTTGGGAGTGTACACCAAAAGTGGAAGGAAAACGTATTGAAAAAGTATTTCTGGATTTATTGACAGCAGACAGCTGTGTTGTGCATGTTAATTTTTTTGTGAATAACAAAACGCCGCGTTAATTTTTATTTTATTAAAACTTTGGAGTGTCACAAATTTCAATTACTTATATTATTATTATTGATGTTTTGTCAGTTTACTAAGCTATTTTGTAGTCTATCGATAATTCCAATTATCTATACCCTACTCCATGTACCTAAAACATTGTAACGTAGTGTAAGCTAAGGTTCCTTAATACACGTTTTTTTGTTCTATTTTTGTGATGCTATTTTTATAAAATAAATTAAAATAGAAAAATCTGTTGTTTTCTTCAAAAGCCATTGAGTCCTCATGCAAAACGTTTCGTTAACTGAACGTAATTTTCATTCCGAAAACGTAACACTTTAGAGTACAGTTTGCGAACTACTACTACTTCAGTTTCACTTCTCTTTGGCCTGATGGTCCGTTTCTGTTACGCATTCACAACGCCAAAGCGTTTCTTTTGCGTAAACTTCTATGCAAGCATGTTTACATTTTCGTTACGTTTTTGTTTCGCCTTGCTTGAAGGGTATGATGAGGTCCTATCGGAGCTGACAGTTGTAGGATATAGCGCTGATGTTACGGCCCATGCGAAGCATGCTTCATCATTATTTTTCAAATTAATGCAAGCTTTCTTTGATGCAATATCCTTTGGTAAGGGTATATACGAAGACCCTCGGAGCTGTTCAAACTTGTTGATGTGTACTGCTAGATGTATTATAGAGTGCAGTGCCCAGCCACTGTCTTTTTCCTGGAATTCTTCCAGCTGAGTGTTTATTGGATCCAAAATGTTTGATTTAACCCACTCCTCTAAATTATCATCTGCACTAATTGCAGCAGTTCTCGCTTGGAAATATTTAATGTCTTTTATAATTTCATTGTCACCAGTTTCCTTAACAAATTCACCGCAAAACGTTGTAGAAACTTTAATATTAAAATAATGTTTTAAGGTATTTTTAACACGACGTGTAAATAATTTGTTAGCGTCTTGCATAAATAGCTTCGGATCGATATGTTTTAAATTTGCAATAACACCTTGTCGAATTCTGTCTGCGAACGCTGTCCTTACTTCCTCCCACTTTACAAAATCACTTCTTCTTACGCGAGTAATTCCTCCACCTCGACGGGGAGTTCTCAATAGTGCTCTCATTGATTTAATTTGCTCGAGACAGCACTTGAAATGTCGTTTCCTAGCACTCTTATTGCACTTCCGAAATGCAACTTGAAATTTATGCATGTTTCTATTGCACTTTTTAACAATATAGTCTTTATTCACTGAATTTTTTAAACACTCCATCACATCTTTTCGCAAATTTTCAATTATTGAAAAACTTTTATTTACTAACACCGAACACATTTTTAATTTTTTATGTACTATCACTGAGACTCACTAAAACTGACTGATGCTCCCCAAGAGTTTGCTTGGGCTTTTATAGCAAAAGTTTGTAAACATGAATGATCCTGCTGCTGCAATAATCATTGCACAGGATGAATTCCAACGAATTTGCTTACAGGCTGAGATGATATCGAGTAAACAATAAAACACAAAAAAAAAACATAAATCATCCAAATTAATTTGATTACTTTATTCTGTTGGTTGAATTTGCAAATACGAATGAGATTGTTTACATGAATGCATTTCAAGATAAAAAGAAAATGTGAAAATTTGTTTACTTTATGCGAATTCTAATGAAACTTTCGATCGGTAAAATTCTTGGAATAATAAAATAAAATTTTTGGTTGCCTACAGTAAGTGTGGGTATCAAATTACGTGAAAAGAAAAAATGTGCTGATTTTGCTTAAATTTGTTTACACAGGTGTGCATGACTCATTCAGCTAAAATGCGAATATTTTAAACAGGAAGTTTACACAGGTGTGTATGAATCATTCAGCTTAAATGCGAATTTGTTTACAGCGGTGATATCAAATTACATCATAAACAGGGGAAGCATGCCTAATGTTTAGTTTGATGCCCAGAACCCCACTGCCCCAGAACGCCTATAGAAAGTCATCCGGAACTTTTGATATCTACAAATTCCTCACTAAGAAATATTGAAGTAAGAAAAGAGCAAATCCAAGGCGACATTATGCTGATATCTACAACTCCCCAAAGTAACTTGAATTGTTAGTAATATTGAATGGAAATATCGCTAATATCTCGAAAACCACAGTCCGTAGAGCATTTCTGATGAAAATGTTGTCCGCCAACAGTACCAATACCTTATCCACTGGCACCTCCTAGAATCTATTGGTATGAAAAAGAATAGCATAGGGTTAACTTGAATTATTACTAATATTAACTATATCTAAAAAGGTAAAATCGCTAATATCTCGAGAACCATAGCCCGTAGAGGATTTCTGATAAAAATGTTGTCCCCCAACAGTATCAATACCCTATCCGCTGGCACCTTCTACAATCTATTGGTATGAAAAAGAATAGCATAGCGTTAACTTGAATTATTACTAATATTAACTATATCTAAAAAGGTAAAATCGCTAATATCTCGAGAACCATAGCCCGTAGAGGATTTCTGATAAAAATTTTGTCCCCCAACAGTATCAATACCCTATCCGCTGGCACCTTCTAGAATCTATTGGTATGAAAAAGAATAGCATAGCGTTAATATTACTAATATTAGTTCAAAACCAAAAGCCCACATTTAGGCGCAACACTTGAAAACAGCAAAATCATATTAAAAAAGCCTACATTTAGGCGCAGCACACCATGAGCAAAAAAAATAAAACTTGAATTATTATTAAAAAAGTTAATGTCATCTCCTGGTCAGCCAGACGGTAGGAAAGGAATTCTCCAGGCAGGCCTTGTGACGTAGACCACTAGACGGAATCCCCCTCAGTGGCCCAGAATCCGATCCAGAAACCACCAAAATAGTTGGAATTTTCCGGACACTTTTTGTATGGAAAAAGTGCGCCAGAATCGGCATAGCGTAACTACTTGACAATATTCCAACGTGCATTGAATTAACAGTAAAGCCAAGATTTGCATCACCATTTCTCACAACAACAACAGCATTAGTACTTAAAAAGCTAACGAGAGTAATGCCGTCCGAAAAAATTACAAACAGATCAGAATGGAAACACACAACGAATCTGATATTAGCAGATCCGAATTTAGATGAACCAAGAAGAATTGATGTAATCCTTGGAGCAGAAGTGTTCGTTAGAATTATGTGGAGCGCATCTTCTTGCAAATTTATTAAAGGAAACTATAGTCAGCCTAGAAATTCCAAACATTCCCTACTTTGCTTGGACAGACTCCAAAATAGTCCTATCATGGATTACGGCCGATCCCCATAAATGGAAAACCTTCGTGGGCAACAGAATAGCAGATATACAATTAAGAACAACCAAGGAAAATTGGTACTACGTAAAGTCCTCTGAGAATCCTGCAGACGTAGCTTCTCGAGGAATCTATCCATCACAACTAGAAACCCATTCGCTGTGGTGGGAAGGTCCATACTGGCTGAAATGTGAAGAGATCACATATCCAGAAAGTAAATTCGAAGAAATAGAACTAGAAAGGAAAAAGATTGCAATGCACACACTAATACGTACACAAGATACAAAGGTATTCGATCTCCTACTGCAAAGTCACCGTTCATTATGGAAAGTTCTACGTATCACTTCATACTGTAAACGATTCATAAACAATTTGACGGAGGATAGACACGCAAGAAAATGTGACTCACTGACTGTGAAAGAACTCGAAGACGCATTAATAGCAATCATTAAGTATACACAAGAGAAGCATTTCAAGGAAGACCTTCAGAAAGTACGTCAAAGTCAAGAACTATCAAAATCAAGGCGGCTACTCACGTTAAATCCATTTACTGATTCAATCGAAGTATTACGTGTTGTAGGTAGACTAGAAAACTCATACTTGACGTTTGAACAGAAGCATCCAATCATACTTCCCCATAAAAGCGAGTTAACTACACTTATTATAGATCAAGCTCACAAGAATACACTACATGGAGGAAACACTTTAACCTTGGAGGTAGTCCGTCGAAAATACTGGATAATTAATGGACTAAAGGCAATTAAAGGTGATATCCATAAATGTGTTCAATGTCATCGATACAAGGCCGAAAAGTCGCATCAGATGATGGGAATGTTACCCACAGCCAAAGTCACTCCGAGTCGTCCCTTTACTCATACTGGTGTGGATTACGCAGGACCATTCGACCTACTTGTGAAAACAGGTAGAGGCAATCGCACTTACAAGGGATATGTAGCAATTTTTATATGCTCGACTACCAAGGCAATTCATATGGAGGTAGTCACCGATCTCACATCAAAAGCCTTCATAGCCGCATTTAAAAGATTGGTAAGCAGAAGAGGGACTGTGGCACATATATACAGTGATAATGCCACTAATTTCGTGGGCGCCAGCAAAGTAATCATTAATCTTCATCAACAAGATGCATATAAAACCGAAGTATCGTCACCACCTTTCGGAGAACTTTGGGAAGCCGGCGTCAAATCGATCAAGCATCATATGCGTCGAGTAGTTGGTGAAACGAGAATGACATACGAAGGAATGACCACACTAATGACACAAATAGAAGGGTGTCTCAATTCTCGTCCATTATGTCCATTAACACAAGACCCAGAAAGCCTAGAAGTCATTTTTTAACTGGTGCACCTATATTGTCAATACTAGATAAGGACTACTTAGAAACCAATACTGGTCTTCTTAAGAGATGGGATAGAGTGGAAAAGATGTACCAGGACTTCTGGAAAGGTGGTCTAATGAGTATCTTGGAAGACTTCAACAAAGATCAAAATGGGCGCAGAAGAAGCCTAACCCAACAGAAGGCGACATCGTAATAATAAAAGAAGATAATTTACCTCCGTCTCGTTGGGCTCTTGGAAGAATAATCAAAGTACATCCGGGAAGTGATGGACTTGTCAGAGTCGTAACTATGAAACCGGAACCCTTAAACGACCACTTACCAAAATCTCGATGCTGCCGATAAGTAATGATCAAAAGAATTTAGGCGACATGCCAACTGAAGAAATAGACTCTGACAATGATACTAAAGCGACACCTGTTCCCTCAGGGGAAACAAATAACGACGAACGAAAAGCATCTGTACAAAGTTGTCACAAACGACGAAGGAGTGAAAAGACCTATAATGCAAGCCATTTAAAGATGAGTCGACACGAATCTGGGACATCATCATCATTAAAAAAAGCTCGCAAATCCAACTTTCTGAGTTATCTGTTCATCATCACTACCTTGTTGGTCGTAGCACTGGGTGAAACGGTCAACGCACCGTATCGACTAACCAAGCTTGATAACCACGAAGGATTATATTTTGATGAAATTTCCGATATGCGATTTTACTTTAGCGAATGGAACTTGGTAGTCTATTACAACCTAACAACATATTGGAAAGAACTCTATGGCATCCGAAAATCAATCCGGAAACTGAATCAGTTATGCGATGAAGAAACTAGGCTGTCAAGAGGTCTATGTTATGCCACTACCCAAACATTGAAACGTCAATTGTTAGAAATCGAACAAATTAACGACATATTATACCAACAAAATGAATACCCACGAACTCGCAATAAGCGAGCACCATTTGGATTCATAGGAACGGTCACTAATAAATTGTTCGGAATTCTGGACCAAGATTTTGCTGACCAATATGAAAGACAAATAAGTGAAATTAAGGCAAATGAAGAGTATGCTAGACAATTATTACGAAATCAGACCTCAATTGTAGAGAATACGGTCAACATTATGAAAAGAAACCACGAGG
The DNA here is from genome assembly GCA_963930735.1 of Dioctria linearis. NCBI lineage: Eukaryota > Metazoa > Arthropoda > Insecta > Diptera > Asilidae > Dioctria > Dioctria linearis. The sequence goes on from OZ005740.1 coordinate 194,903,115, forward strand.
TTGTTCAACACCAATTCAATCTAATGAATACTCAAATCGAAACAATAACCAATCAATTAAATAATTCACAATATGAGGCAGTTCTTCATCAAGCAGTCAATTCCGCAGCTATTCTGATAACTCTGAACCTAGTTACATTTCAACGTTTACAAAGGGAAATTCTATCACTCATTACAGACATTAAACATGGGAAAATAAATACATTCGTCCTAACACCTGCACAACTTAACGAGCAGCTGACAACAATTCGTGAGCACTTACCACCCAATGTACAATTACCAGGGACTGGAAGTAAGTCCTTTCTAATAACACTTTACAACTCAATGCATGTGAAGACAAGAATTACGGGAAAAAATGTACTATTCGACATTCGAATTCCTCTGGTGAGCACAGAAGCCTATCGATTGTATGAAATAATAACTATTCCTATTATTCACACTGAACAATATATCTACATCGATCCTTCCAGCAAGTATCTGACCATAAATCGACGACAAGATCGATTTAGCCCAATAGAAGAAGAAGATCTCAAAGGGTGCGAGAGGTTAACAGAAGACCAGCTTGTATGCAACTTAAATCAACCAATCTTCACTCTCAAATCAAATCAAAGTCATTGTGAAATGGAGCTCTTATAACGAGAATCATATATCACCATTCTGTAGACTACGAACTAAAGAAGCGAATAACTATTGGAGAAGATTACACCAGCCAAGTACGTGGCTATTTGTATTACGAGAAAACCTGACCTTCGAAATCAGTTGTGACAATAAAGGACAACCATTATCACTATATGGCAATGGAATCATTCAAACAAGAGGAGATTGTATTATAAATCATAAGACTCTATACATAAGCTCAAACCATCCATCACCCATCCCAGAAAATACGGTTATATCTAACTTCATAACCATGAATAAAGATCAGCTGTCGAATTCGTCAAAGATTACTATGCCACAACTAATTCAAGAAGTAAATAATGATGATATAAAAAAACTAGACGATGCAATTAGGTTTCAGCAAGAACGCATAGAAAATATGCCAAAACTAAACATCCATGACCTACATCACTACAGTATGCCATATCTGATCATATGTGGTGTCATTACCATCGGTCTTTGCAAATACTGCAGACGAAAGAGGAGTGTCACGTTAAGAACAAGGGCAAGGCCAATCCCAGCACCAAGGTCCATCAAGGAGCAGCGAAATTCCAGCATCGAGTTACCGACACTTAACCTTGAGGCGGGATAATGTACAGAGTACATATAATTATTTTCTACTTACATACTTACAATTTGCATATTTTTAATTTTATACAAAGGGTCAATGCAACCAACTTCTAATTGTCATCATATTTCATTTATTCAATGCGAAGTTCATTCATTGCAGCAGTAAAAAATATTATGCGTCAGCAAAATTAATCAGTGAATGAACTCTGCATTGAGTAAAATTTATCATTTTGTTTTTTATTGTTTGTAAGCAATTTTTGTACATAAAAATAGTCAATCAATTATTATTCGTTCAGTTATTTTTTGTAACTTGGAAATAAATGTTTGTAGTAAATTAAACTCAGTGTTGATACTTAAACAGTTATATACCTTATATTTTACATTCATAATTCACATTCGTAATTATTGAGCATTTAACTTATGTCCTAAATTCGTGTTTGACTCGCTCTGTTTTCCCCTGCACTTGGAAAGTGGCTACAGTATTGGCCTTACCTAAAAAATCATCACCTGTTGATATGAATGATCTTCGGTCAATAAGCATTCTGCCTTTCCTTTCAAAAGTACTGGAAAGACTAATGTATTCCCAGACGCTAACATTTTTAGAGGACAATCGCTTTTTAACCAGATGGCAATCGGGATTTCGTCCTAAGCACAGCTGTGCTACAGCTCTATTGAAGGTGACAGATGACTTGCGGGCAGCACTCGACAGGGGATTTATTAGTGTATTGGCTCTGCTTGATTTTTCCAAAGCTTTTGATAAAGTCAATCATAACATTCTTCTGCAGAAACTACTAACCTCTTTTGCGTTCTCCTCTTCCGCTGCTCGACTTATTCGTAGCTTCTTGATAGGCAGATATCAGCAAGTTAAGATTGGTGAATCCCTGTCAGGATTCTTGCCAGTAGCTTGCGGTGTTCCTCAGGGATCAATACTTGGCCCACTACTTTTCAGCATCTTTATAAATGATCTTCCTGATGTGGTTCATGATGTTGATATTCACATGTACTCCGATGATGTCCAGGTTTACCTCAGTAAACCGATCGGACTAGTGGAGGACTGCTTCTCACGTTTCAACAGTGACCTCATCGAAATAACAAAATGGGCGTCATTGAACCAACTAAGTCTGAATCCAATTAAATCACATTACATGATTATACATAACAGCAAGCTGTGCGCAAATGACTTTCCCAGTATTCTACTCGACAATTCTCCCTTGACCTTAGTCAGCTCTGCAATAAGTCTTGGAATAACCATCAACTCTAATTTAAAATGCTGTGACCACATCAAATTTACTCTTCGTAAGATCTATGGCGGACTTAGACAACTGTGGCTTACTGCTGATATTTTGTCGAGGGATATGCGGTCGCGATTGGTAAAGAGTCTATTACTACCTTACTTCACATCTGGCAACATAATCTACCCAAAGCTAGATAGTGCTTGCTCCCACAAGCTTAATGTTGCTTATAATGATTGTACTCGGTTTATTTTTGGGCTTAGGAGATTTGACCACATCTCTCCCTACAGTTCGCAACTGTTGGGTTGTTCACTTAAAGTATACTTGGAAATGAATTTGTTGTCTTTTTTATACAACCTGATCAAAACGAGAATTCCATGCTATTTGATCGAATGCAATTTACAGAACTTACGTTCAACTAGAAATGTCAATCTCCTGCTTCCTCGTTTTCGCACATTTGTATATGAAGATTCTTATTTTGTCCAGTCAATCCGTTTATGGAATAATTTACCTACTAACATACAGGGCGCTGGTTCCCTGCGCATGTTCAAGAGCTTACTCAAGGAGCACTTCTCGGTTTCACCCTCTTTATAATGATGTATGAGTGTGTTTTCTCACGACGGTTTATTGGAAAAAAATTTGTATATTAATGTAGATTTTTAGTGTTCTTCTCTTTTTTTCTTCTTTTTTTACGCTTTCATCCTTTTGTTTTATTTTTCTTTTTAGTTGTATTTATACTTGGTATTCATTCCACCATTGTATCTACTTTATAATTCTATATTTTTTTTTGTTTTATACTGTTTTATTTTCGCCTTCTAAATACTCATTCATTCATTAATTAATAGATACTGTAACTAGTTCCGTTATTTTGAAGTACTATTATAAGTTTACATGAAATATATATATTATTATTATTATTATATTATTATTACGTTTTTGATAAATTGGATTATTTATATTTTAAATTTATTAAATATTAAAACACTAGTTTGACATTGAAGTGCACAATTAGTAGACAAACGAATAGAATCACTAACTTTATACCAGTGGCATCAATTTTCACCACATTATTCATTATTGCATGTACGCTTTGACTACGGGCAGTACAGAGATAGTTACGCTTTAGTTTACAGAGTTTTTTTTTGCAAACTATTACGCTGTTAGTTTGTTTTCAATTATCTCATTTTCAATGTTTATGAGTGCCGAGTTCTACACGTCTCCTGAAGTAGTTGCAGTTAACCATGTTTAAACTCGATGGAAAAGCTTTTGTCGATTGCCAATATTATTTATAAGCCGATGGCTTGTTTCAGTATCCTGTGTTGAAGAAGCGTCATTGGCTGCTAGGATTGTTTACAAGCTGATTCATTAATAAGTACGCTGGATAAGTAATCTTGATCTGGTATCCATCCCACTAAGGTATCTTGGTAAGATATCTTGGTAAGGTATCTCGATAAGGTATCTTGTTCTGGTATCCTGCTAAAGTATCTTGTTAAAGCAGGTTGGTAAGATATCTCGGACAAGGTATCCCTGTTGGATACATGCTTCAGTTTTATTTCTGTCTGACGTGGAATGGGAAGTTAACCGAGACTAAAGTCCTCGTGAGAAGAAGTTCTTTGGATCTTCCAGAGCAATTGAAATCAGGATTCTAACTGTCCATATGACAGTTCGAATGTGATATCGTTGAAGAGAGTTTCCTTTATTTGCTTAAAGTTACCGAACCGACTATACCTAGGACAGCGCGGATCTTGTAATTCTTTTGACAGTCTTGACCTCTTGGATCGTGACGTATTTTGTGTTTACTGAAATACAAAGTTAATGTGGTTGACTACCATTCAGTCTGTGCGATGGTAGACGCTGAGGGTATAGAGCTGTAGTACGTGGTCAAGTCGGCACTGGACTTACGGCGGTACGTTCATATACGCCAATAGTTTGGGGTGTGGGATGTTGTACTCCGGGAATCTTGCGTGGCCTATTATAATGGGTCAGTATCGTCCTTATGACAGTCTGGCTAGTGGGACTGTTGTGTGCTATGAAAGCGCCTGGGACTTCTAGTATATCCTATTTGTTGTGCGTGCGTTCTAAACAGGTCCTTCTGATGCTACAGCTATAAAAGGAGTGTTATCTGCTAGGCATAAAAGGGATTAATTAAATGATGTCCGTATTAGTTTAAGAAATACTTTAATTATTTTTGTGGTATATATTTTTCTTTAAAACCTTTCTTCATAGAGTATTCACAAAAAAATTTCATTTGATCGTTTTTTTTTTCTTAAACATAAAAAAACAGTGCTTACCTAGCTACGATTTCTATGCTCGACAAAGTATTCCTAGCGGTGCATTTTGCGTTGAATGTTGCACGGTTTACTCGGTGGTTCGTCAAGAGTCTAGAAACGATCGAACCTACATAAACGCGTCGACACAAGCTCCGTTCACAGCCGGCCAAACTGGCAGGAAGACGCAGAGTTGCTTGCAGCTACTTGTATAAATTTGGGCAGAAGTCTTTATTAATTTCTGTTTTCTGTCTTTCCAAATTTACTATGCATATGTTTTGGAACATATTATTTATTATTTTTGTTTCAGCCTATAAGGTGGAAATGTCTATACATTGAGAAGAATTTTATAATTTCCTACAAATGCCTCTCCATGTTTCAGGTAGAACTTTATAAATGAGTCAACTTACGGTGCCAAATGTAGATTGTTAAACCTATTTTTGAAGTTAATGATAATGTTGTCCATCACTTGGTTGTAAATATGTATCTTCCAATATTCGGATGGCCTTGGCCTTGTATCTGATGGAAAACTTTTACCAAGAGTGGACTTTATCAGAAACTCCTTTGCTCTCTGCCGATGCCTTCTCCTTTTCAAGACTCGAGTAGGTTCTAGACAAATTTAATGTTTTTCTGTGAATTTCTCGGTTTCCCAAACTATTTATTGTCTAGAGTTCTAATATAATTTGATTTCATAATGTAACGTAAGAAGAATATTATTGAAGTTTTTAATTGCGCAGTAAATATTTCTTCCTTATAAAGATAATCAGCCTTATTACTGAATCCGTTGAGATTAGAATCGAAAAAGCTTACAAAAGAATTTTTTCCGGACAACTAAATAAAGTTGTACGAAATTTTCAAAATTTCCACATTCTGCCCCTACCTAGTTACGCCAATGATCTTGCAACACGAGGGCAACGTAGAGCATTTATTCTATTATTACAATTTCATTATTTTTCAGTAAAGTTTTTTGTCTATTGGCCCATCCTTCCACAGTGCCTTAGAGAAAATTTTACTTACATAGTACCATAGCACCAATGTGGTGTCAGTAAGAAACACTTCTTTTTTAGCATGGGATATTAGCTACAGCAAGGTCCAAGTATACATGAATATTCTGTTTGTCTATAATGGGTGATTTTTTATTTATTTATATTCAACACAATTAATTCGTTTTATAACCACGCCATTAACATTTTTTTCATATACAGAAAAAGGGAACATATCCATGCCACTACAAGCAGCCCCATATTCCCCATGTTTATTGGCTACAATCAATGCTCCAACAAAATTTCTGTAGTATTTCAATATCCTTTTGATCGCATCTTCTGCTGCTAATTTTGGTGTCAGTCCCATTCGTAAATTCTCAACAGCTGTAAAGGATGGCAGAAAACGCATAAGAATATCACCATCACCTGTCGCAGTTGCCGCACCAATTTCGTTGTTTGCGTATGCACCAGATCCAGGTATGGGTGAGTCACCAACTCGCCTGAAAGGAAAACACAGTTAGACAATGTTTACTTTATTGTTCATTCTAAGAATGAAGAAATAAGCAACGGTGAAAAAAATTTGCGTATGACAATTAGTCCAGTCAATAGAGGTTTAAAAGGTGGGGTAGTTGTGATTTTTATATGTTATATAGTTCCGGGCTCCGAAAAAATTCAAATTTTCACCCTTGGTTCAAGGTGTACGTTCACTTACAGAAAGAAGAACTTCATGGCCTTTCGAACGACTGCTCGACCAGCCCCGTACTCATCTCCCCTCAGGAGTTATGGTGGTCTAAACTCAGAATTTCGGATTGTCTTACCTTTCCATTCAAAAGGTGCTTACGTGATTTTTTTTAAATAAAAGTTGTAAACTATAGACCTATTATCTCCTAACTGTAGTTGTTAAAGAGTTAATAGGTCATAACCTACTCAGGTCATATCGAAATTATACATTTTTTAAAATTCTGAGTTATAATATTGTTGCGCACGTGGCCTTTGGTTCGTTATTTAAAACACAATATTAAATAATTAATATACAAGCTCTTTATTTCACTTCTATCTTATAATATTCACAAACATTCATTTAATCAACTCAACTTTAGTTATCGCTAACACTGTACTTCCAATTATCGCAATCCAATTACAACAATTCCGCCTGTTTATTACTTTCGCTTGCTAACAGTGCGACGTCTAAGACAAGACTCTTTTTCTGGCGGTGACAACTGTTATATTTATACCCCAGAAACTCTCCGAATTATTCTGGAATGTTCTATTCCATAAGCTTCTTGACTGTTCTATTCATTCTTATTCCTGAACCTTATAATCGATTCTCCGAACCTGATGTCGATTACTCTTCATTGCCAGTAGATGTCACCAGTTGTCTCTTTCTATTCCACATAACACTGCCCCCTTCTTAAGCTTGTTCGTCCCGAACAACAGGTGGTCCACGATCTTGATGCTCGTAGTGTTGACACAAGCGATCCAGATGGACGATTTTTCGTTTGCCTCCTGTACCACGTTGAATCCTGTATACTACGTCATTTATTCTAATTACTACTGAATACGGTCCCTCCCACTGTTGTTGTGATTTTGGAGAGCATCCCTTACGTCGGTTCGGGTTGTTTAGCCAAACAAGATCACCTTCATTGAATCCTGCTGAATTCGCACGTAAGTCATAGCGGGTCCTCATCCGATGGGTACTTACTGCTAATTTCGCCCCGTGGTCCCTTGTACATCAGCCCTCCGTTTCAATGGGGCTCTGACATTACACTTATACATTTCCTTTCTGCTGCTACGTGGCGGCCCTTTGTAAGAAGCACACACAGTGCATCTGTGACACCACTTCTCTTCATCCTCCCGCATATGTAGCCAATAAAACTTTTCTCGTATTTTAGAAATTATTTTATTCACTCCCAAATGTTCTCCAGATGCTCCACGATGCATTTTACCTAGAACATCGTTGACCTTTGATGCCGGCACGACTATTTGCATTCGGAACGATTTACCGTTAGGTGCTTCCCACTTGCGTTTTAATATGCCGCATTCAACATGAAGAGAATTCCATTGAGCCCAGTAGCTTTTCAGCTTTTCACTCATCCTCGAAATATTCTTCCATTCTGGTTTTTCTATGTCTGCTTTCCAAGCAAGAATATGTGAAATGTCCGGATCTTCTCGTTGTGGTGTTCGCAGGTCCTCGTTGTCCCAACATTCAGGTTTCCATTGACGTTGTACCAAGGCTTCTGCATTTCCATAGATACGTCCTTTCCTGTCTTGCCTCTCAAAGTCATAAGGTTGGATTCTAGTCTCCCTAAGAATAGTTTGCTCTTTAGCTCGCCAACTTGTACATTCTTCTGTCGCTTTCTTTTCTGTTGGTTTCCTGCAGTCGCTTTGAAGGTGTCCCAATTTATTACAATCCCAACATCGAAGAAGACTACGTGAAGGGGTGCTCAGTGATAACTGCAATCTATTGCAAGTCTGCTGCTCAGCTCGATATCTTTGCAATTCCACTTTCCTCTCTTCATCTAGACATTCCACTCGTCGGCGTTTTCTGCAGTCTCTTTGTAGGTGTTCTGGTCTATTACAATTCCAGCATCGAAGGATACCACGCAAAGATGAGCTCTGGGATGACTGCATTCTAATACAAGTACATTCGTCCACCGAAATGTCTCTCATTCGTACTGCACTCCGCGAAGCTTGTCTAGCGGATTCATACACTAATGCATAGGCTAGTGCTTCTGCTGTTGATTTCTTTCCTGCTAGCCTTAACGCTTGTTGTAAATTTTTATCTGCAATAGCGTTAACAAATGCCTCCGTCACCACTTCATTGAGAAAATCCGCATTCACGCTGGAGTATGAAAGATGCGCTAATCTATCTACATCTGCCTGCAGTTGTTGTAGTGATTCGCTATGCTTTTGAATCCTGTTGCGCAACTGTAGGCGATATACTTGCTGCATGTGTTCATCTCCGTAACGTAATTCTATCGCCTGTACTAATGAAGCGTAATTACGTTGATTTTCACTCGGTACAGTTTGTAAGAGTTCTGACGCAGGACCTCGAAGCGCTAACACCAGAGCTATAGCTTTGTCTTCATCATTCCATACATTTACATCTGAAGCTGCATCGAATTGTCTCTTGAGGATATGCCACGAATTTTTTCCATCAAATATTGGAGCTTTCATTCTACCTACTCCGGATATTTCAGCCGCTACGTTTAGAGGCTGACGATGCTTTATGCTTTCCAGATCTGCTTTAAAGTTATCAAGCTGTTCCGTGACATTTTGTTGTACTCCCGACACTTGTTGTCGAACTTCCAACACTTCCTGCTGTATTCCTTCAATTTTCACATTTTGTTCGTCTAATGAAACTTTCAGAAATTTGTTCTGTTCCTCCAAACAAGTTTCTATACAATTCTGCAAAGAATTCTTTTGTTCATCCCAACTAGATTCCAGAGAATTCTTTTGTTCCTCAAAAGCATCCTTTTGCTCGTCCAGACGGGTTTCCATAGATTTCTTGTGTTCCTCAAGAGAATTATTTTGCTCATCAAAACGGGCTTCCATTCTACTCGTTAAAGTACTCAAAAGCTGTTCCATTTTCATCACAGGCTCTTCTTCAGCATCGATTTCTGCCAAGTTCTCTTCGAAAACAAATGTTTCAGGATTCTTTCCTTCTTCTATCAAAGCTTGCCTCAGTCGCTCGACGAGAACATTCTTTGGACCTGTCGTTTGTAACGACCGGTTCCCTAACTCTACTTTCAAATCCTGTATTCGAAGCTCGTCCACTTTGCGCCCCATTGCTTTAATAATTCACTCACAGTTGAATATTAATTATTTTCCAGAACTTTCAAAATTCAACACAATTTCTCAAAATTAATCACACTTTGAATTTTTCAATTGCCACCACTTTATTTCGCGAATTTATCCCACTTCTGACACCAGTTGTTGCGCACGTGGCCTTTGGTTCGTTATTTAAAACACAATATAAAATAATTAATATACAAGCTCTTTATTTCACTTCTATCTTATAAAATTCACAAACATTCATTTAATCAACTCAACTTTAATTATCGCTAACACTGTACTTCCAATTATCGCAATCCAATTACAACACTTCCGCCTGTTTATTACTTTCGCTTGTTAACACTGCGACGTCTAAGACAAGACTATTTTTTCTGGCGGTGACAACTGTTATATTTATAGAAACTCTCCGGATTATTCTGGAGTGTTCTATTCCATAAGCTTCTTGACTGTTCTATTCATTCTTATTCCTGAACCTTATAATCGATTCTCCGAGCCTGAAGTCGCTTACTCTCCATTGCCAGTAGATGTCACCAGTTGTCTCTTTCTATTGCAAGTAACAATATTAATTATCTTTGAAAATAGGCTTGAGAATAGGTTAAGAGCTAATAACTTTTTAATGGCTACAGTTAGCAAAAGGTGAAATACGTCAAATTAAAGAGGAGAATCCATAGTTCCCAGTTATTATAAAAAAATACGTTAATTACGTTATTAGCACCATTTTATAAAAAAACGAGGACATAGTGAATAAAAAAGTAAAACAATCCGAAATTCTTAGTTTACACGACCATAACTCCTGAGGGGAGAGAAGCTTCGGGATGGTCGAGCAATCGTTGGAAACGCCATGAAGTTCTGCATGCAATGAGCTCTATAAGTGACCGTACACCTTGTACTTTGTGTGACATAGGGTATTTTGTGAAAGACTAGCATATTTTGTTAATCACCCTGTAACTTCAAACGGTTGAGATGCCTTCCCCTCCTCTTTGCCATACATTTTTTTTTTATTAGATGACTACTATCACCTCCTGTTGTTACAGGAAATGTAGGGAATTTAGACTTCTTCAAATTTGTATCAGCAATTTTTGTCGTAGAATCAGCCGTTTAGGAATTATTTTGGAAGAATCAACTTTTTGTACCTTTCATCTAAGATGGCGGACCGCGCAGAGCGCCGCAAGGGTGAAAACGTGGATTTTTCATCGGGCGCCGGAACTAAATAAATTATATATAAAAATCACAACTACTCGACCTTTTGTATGCCAACCGCCTTATTTGGTCACTATTGACTGGACTAAATGCTACTTGTGGTAGTTTTATATGATAGTTTTATAGTTTAACATTCATATAATTCGCTTTTAGATTGGGTATACCTTTTCCCTAAATGTGCCATTCTGCTTTTATATCCCGGTTTTCCCACATTAATGGCTCCACCAGAAAGTTTGGTCATAGGTATACAGAGTTTTTATTTTAACGAGGTGAAGTTTTGGCCTTAAGTTGGAAACAAAGAATGTTATGTAAAAAAAAACGAAACGAAGAAAACCATTCTTAGTTATTACATTTGTATTCCAAAAAGGATAAGATTATTGAATTTTCAAATAGTTGAAATTTTCTAATAGTTAAAAACAAATTTAAATTTAGATATTTTTTGTCAAGTGCTAGTGGAAAAAATCTTTGAATAAGAACTTTCTATGCAAAATATATCGATAAATGTCCTTAGTTGACTGGATAAGAATTTTTTTGGGCTCGCTCTGCCTCTACAGGTAATTTTTTACTTGTGTTATAGCAAAGAACATATAACTTAACAAGAAGTTTCATCTGGCTTCTAAAAGTGCACAAGTTGTATGCTTATTTGTTTATGCGGTTGGGGGTAAGAGATGGGAAGAAGCAAAAATTTGAGACTGAGAGAATATTTCTCTGTTCTCTCTGTCTCCGATGCGGAGTGCAGGCGCTGGTTCTGGTGCTAATGCTTTGACTACCCGACATTTGCCACCGCGGTCAGTGTCGGGTCATCAAAAGGCAGAGAGTGTTTGTAAATTGTGTGAAATGTAATAAAATATAATTTGTAATATTACGAGATGCGTATTCTTTCTGTTAGATGTTCATTTGTTATAGTCTCTAGTCGGTGTCCACTGTATGGAATGTTATGAACTGTTGGCTTTTCGATCATTGTTCATCTCAGGGATCAAAGGGATCAAAGAAAAGACCGGCAAAGGAACCTCATGGTCTTACACATCTCCTGATACACTATGTTACAAAACACATCACAGTAACCGACCAACATCTTACATCACGAAAAACTTATATGTTTGTATGTACAAACGGCGCCTTGTTGTGCACCGGCAACAAGGGTTAATCAACCGTAGAGTAACGAAGAGAATGTGTTGGGTCCAATGAAGAAGACCGTGTTTGCACTTGAGTTTATTCATTAACACTCTTTTACTTTTTACAAATTTATATTTTTACAATTTACTTTAGAGCATATACCTTTTACAAGTTCACTTTAGAGCAAATATATTTTGATTATAACACTACTTTGCTTTTTACTTTCCACTAGATGTCTTACTTTGAGTAGGGGGCCTCTCTAGCTTCATGTGTAGAAATATTTCTGATTTTTCTTGCATGAGAACTCTCTATTTAAGGTACCTGCGGCAAATAAAGCCCAACTAATTTGAAAATGCAATAAATCAAGTATTTGGCGATATAACACTACAACAACAAGTTTTCCGTGAAGTTTATTTGTTTACATAACTGAAAAAGTGGAAAAACTATAACAGAAGTGAGTATTTGAAAAAATAATTCAGTTTTATAAAACCTTTTCCATGGGCCTTATTAAACTAGCACAGTATAACAAGACCCAAAGTAAAAATTTACTTTTTCGAAATCTTAATCAACGGAACGATTCCCTTTAAACTCGCTAAAACTGAGAAAATCAAGAAAATTCGGTTATTTTTAATAATTTCGAATAAAAATAAAAATGAGCCCCCAGGAGGATAATAAGGCCCCAACAGCTTTAGTTATAAATTTCTAAACGTACAACAGAGTCAATCCAAACAGTCTTCATTCTTTGGAACAAAAATAATGTCACAATCATAATCCTATATAGGGACATTAGTTTCATTGAGAATTTAGGTTAGTTAGGGTAATAAGGCAAACCGTCTACTCTAGACCTATGTGTAGACCTATGACAAGATTTTACAAAATTACTCATTAATCAAATAAACACAATGGTGGGCAAAAATAAACACCGAAATCATAAACTACATTACCTAACGTTTAAACTAAACAAGTTAGTACATATGCAATAGCAATTAAACAATGGAGCTTACGATTTTGTCTAAGGCGAAAATGATAATTCCAAGTAGCCATACTCCTCTCGGTGTGTACCTTAGAACATAAATCAAACAGGAATGCGGCTATCGTATAAAATTCGTGTACATGAGTGAAGCTTTCTTCTCCTCATAATTATCTCGAAGGGGAAGGCAATAACAAAGGACGGAATACATTGGAGAAAGAGAAATGTAGTTCTTATCTGTCAAGTGAGTTTTGTATTTTCGTGGCAGTAAATTATTTCTTGTAATTAATTCTGATTTGGTAGTGAAAGCAAATAACATCTTTTTATTGAACTAATCAAGTGCTTTAGTGATTTAATACAAATAATTTGAAACAATATTTAGTGCTAACAAACTTGTGAATAAATACAATTTGAATAATGAAGTGCTCAGGAAAAGGTTGCCGGAGTTATAAAGGAAAATCTGGGCCGTTGAAAGCATTTCTTATGCAAGTATATTCCCAAATTATTTCTAATCACTTTACTTTTAACTAAAAACAGCAAATATTGCTGAATCATCAAGCAAATAATGGAACTTGTTTTTTGTTGTGCACTTACTTGTAAGAAAATGTTTTCTTTACGTGAAACAACTGTCAAAGTCGAACGGCAATAAGTCAATGGCCGTGGGTTAAAAATATTTTCAGGCGTCATTTGGAAAATTATCTGAATATTTGGCTTTGAGTAGATAAATCGATTAAAAGGAAAATGTGAAATAGCCTATTTAAAATTAATTTATTAAAATTTCTTTCCTGTGACAAATTTTGTATTTTGATTTGGATGGTGAAATTTGCTCCTTTTGTAAAACAAACTGCTGGAAACTGCTACAAAATTTTCTCAATTTGAAACAATTTATTTATTTTTTAATTAAAACTTTTCAACATATAGTTTTGTTAATTTGGTTAAGACGTTTCCAATAAATGTACTTCTTTTTTTCTTTTAGGTTTCCTAAGGAGGAAATTTAAAAAAAGAAATGGCTCGATGCTATTTGTCGGCTATAAACCAGCTCAAAGAGACTCTCTTCGTGAGGACCACTTTTCATATATTGAATTGGTTGGTGCAAATGCGATACCTTCTCTTAAAACAGAAGTGGTAGGGGGATTAATTTAAACTGAAATATTATAATTTTCTTCTGATTAAATTAAACGATTAGGATAAATATCTTTCCAAGTTTTTATTTGTATAGGATCACGAGGAACTATTGGAGCACATCACTGTGAGAAATACTGTGGAAAGCCCATCACGCGATGAGGAGGAAAGTGATGCTATAGTTGACTTCCCCCTAATTGAAGTGGGGGAGATGTATATAGATGAATCAGTAATGGTAAGTTTAGATATGAGTAGTAGTGGCTCCTTGTTACACTTAATCTGATTAAGATAAACGATTAAGATACATAATATTTTCCTAATTTTGTTTATTTGTACAGGATCACGAGGAACTAGTGGAGCACATTCTTGTGAGAAATGTGGAGAAAAGTGATGTTATCATTTGGCACACAATGCCTCAACCCGATTAAGGATTTGGAACTTATGCGCCATTGATCGTTTGAAAAGTTGCAGTGTAGCGGCGTGCAAACACATCGGATCTCACGACATGAAATTAATCTATATGTCGTAGACATTTGACGGAACTCAGCATTTCACGAAAAGTCTAGACACTTCATGAAAAGTAGGCAGATAGTGTAACGATTTTGACATTATGTGGCTGAAATTTTTAGACAATTCATGAAATGCTAAAAGCGTTTACGCCGATACTGTAATACCACCCTATATAACCAAATACTAGTAGTGGGAGAAGGGTGGTGGACGGGGAGGTCGCACCCAGGCCTGTGACACACACACCCACACCACACACATACACACACCCACATACACACACATATGCACACATACACACACATACAGCCACTTACCGGGATTTAATACACAATACGAATACGACTAAATTGGACTACCTCAAAACCCTCGAGAATACTTCACACCATGAAACAGACTCCCTCCCTACCACATGCGAGGCCCAGCGTAGTCCTTACATTCTAAAATATTTGCAGTGTTCTTATGTAAAATTGACAAAAGTTTGATTTGAATAGCTCCTCCGCCCTAAACTACTATTCATACAAAAAAATGGTGTTGTGATAATCTTAAGCTTGCTTTCTTATCTTCCGAACCGTAATTAAATGTTCATACCTTTCCTAACAAAGTTATTTAAAAGAAATTATCTTAACCAAATGACTACGATTCCTCAAACAAAAATTCTCAGCTGAGTAATCATTGTAATGTTGCTCTGCCGTCATGGGATGCCGTGGGCTGATGCAAAATCCTCGGGAATACTTCCCAAGCCATGAAACTGAAATCTATATGTGTGCGTTCGGAGTCTGTTCTCCTAAAATGTTCTATATTGATACTTATGGAAAAGTGCCAAACATTGACTTTATATATGCTATAGAGCCTAAACTACTATCCATACAGGAAAATAGTCATCTAGTAATTTAAAGCTTGGTTCCTTACCTTCACAAAGGCTACACTTCGTATATAGCTTACTTAACAAAATAATAAAATAGTTTTGATTACAATGTAACCTTACCATTTTATGCTCAATACCTCTCTGCTGAGTGATAATTGCATGTGTTTATGTGCAGCCGTAGTCCGAATCTGTAGGCAGCTACATTCGATATCATCAGCCCACGGCATGCCATGACGGTACAGCGACATTATAATGATTACTCAGCTGAGAATTTTTGTTTGAGGAATCGTAGTCATTTGGTTAAGATAAATTTTTTTAAATAATTTTGTTAGGAAAGGTATGAAAATTTTATTACGGTTCGGAAGATAAGAAAGCAAGCTTAAGATTATTGGAACACCATTTTTCTGTATGAAGAGTAGTTTAGGGCGGAGGAGCTATTCAAATCAAACTTTTGTCACTTTTGCATAAGAACACTGCAAATATTTTAGAATGTAAGGACTACGGGGGGCCTCGCATGCGGTAGGAAGGGAGTATGTTTCATGGCTTGTGAAGTATTCTCGAGGGTTTTGGCTGATGATATCGAATGTAGCTGCATACAGATTCGGACTACGGCTGCACATACACACATGCAATTATCACTCAGCTGAGATTTATTGAGCGTAAAATGGTAAGGTTACTTTGTAATCAAAACTATTTAATTATTTTGTTAAGTAAGGTATATAGTAAGTGTAGCCTTCGGTAAGGTAAGGAATCAAGCTTTAAATTACTAGATGACTATTTTCCTGTATGGATAGTAGTTTAGGCTCTATGGCATATATAAAGTCAATGTTTGGCACTTTTCCATAAGCATCAATATAGAGCATTTTAGAGTACGGACTCCGAACGCACACATATAGATTTCTGTTTCATGGCTTGGGAAGTATTCTCGAGGGTTTTGACTACCTCCATAGTTGCATTAAAGATGGATCTGCTGCCTAGTATGCCTAGTAGTAGTGGGGATACTTTAAGTTGCAACCCTTATATTTCTGGTAAACTTTCTGTATTTTTGACAGTGCTTCTAACATACGTAGTTGATCAGGCTGGTTTTTCTGCTTTTCATTTTACGTGTTTGTACATGCAGAATATTATTATTTTTTAAATTATTTTATCTATTTGTTACTCTTGTTGATCGTAATTTGTATGGCTGTGGTCATCATCTGGTGTTAGATCGTCTAATCTAGGGCTTTGATTCGAACTTTTCTATATATTTGTGGATTTACAACATTATGCGAAGTTTTATTAATTGATTTATCTAAGTCATCTTATGTAAAATTATTTATAGTTACATATATTTTCTTTTAATGTTCTTTTTGTAAATTATTCAACCTTCTTTATCTGTTGCACTTCAATTTCGAAGTCATCATCAGTAGGATGATTGTTCTGGTGTGTTCCCAAAAATCGACTACATTATCAGAGCGATACGTACATTTGTTACATGTATGTACCAAGTTCGCTGTTAATGCTGTGATTTTGTTCTCTCCGGATTTGTTGCGGTTGAATTGAAATGCACACCCGTTTCATGATTTATATTTATATACTCATTCAATTATTCTATCGAATCAGATATAAATTGACAATCATGACAATGAAACATATTTTCATACATTTCGAATCTTTCACGCTACAACTGCTCGTCAGGATACTTTTGTAATCTTTAGTTGAATGTAAGCTATTTAAATGTTCCTTCACTACATTTCTGATATCACGAGATCGATAGTCCGTTGATAACTTGTAATTGTTCTGTCATATTTGTAGATATTTAGTTGGAAATAAATTTCGTATTTTTGTCCCTTTTAAGCTCTTTTCTGTATATACGACTGCGTTTTTCCCATTATTGCATTGACAAGGTAATAAGAGAAAAATAGAAGTTATTTTTTTTATTTTATTTTACATATATGTTGTTCTATTTTAATTCTAAAAAAAGAAAATTATTTAATTTTAATTTTAATTCTAAGTCCTAGACTAAATTAGATGTTTATTTGTTATATTTTCTTGTTGTTGCTCTCTTTATTATATTAATCAACTGTTTTGTTATTTTAAACAGTCCGAGATATTTATTTTTTCTTCCTCCGTGGGTGCTAGTTCAGCCCGAAGCATAGCCGAGTTCGCGCTTGATTTTGTTTCTTATGCCGCCTGTGGTGCGCTTTTTCTTTTCCTTCCTCTGCCTGCTCTTATACTTATCTATTGTTATTTTCCTTGGGCCTGGTTTATATTCTGGGTAGTACGTAGGCTGGGCTTTGTTGACTGGTTTTGGGATGTACCTGGGGACTGGTTTGTTTGCTGGATATAATTTCAGCTTCTCGATTTGTGCCTTCGGTTGCCTTCTTGCAGTTTCTGCTAGTTGAAAGCTTCGTCTAGCTTCGTCCGATGATTGTAATCTATCATGGTCGCCATGTGATATCGTTTTGAACTTCTTGTACTTCTCACTGTGATATCGTTTTGAGATTACTTCTTCTATGTTGCCAATGTACTATATTGCTTGTGTACTTTGCTGATATGGTCGGAGCAGCTTGATCAGCTTTAACTCCTGTGGAGCGACTAGAGCAGCTTTAAGATAAATAAAAAACACCGACGTTACTTTGTTGAATGTCAAGAATCGATTATGTTTTATTAAATTCCTTCGATATATTTATACACAAATTATTGCGTCGACCTATGTTGGGTTCCCATGCTAACAAAATGCTTAATTTACAATATTCGCATGAGAACCAATTTATACCGATTATTCACATCTATCAGAGCTTACGTTTCACTTTCTTACCTTTTCAATTCTCATTCAAAATTCACTGCTCGTTGTAATGTGAGCTTTTACAACCGGGGGCCGGATTCTGTAACTCGGAGAGTTTGGGAGATGAGAATTTTTGTTTTCCACATATAAAATATACGAACCCTAAAGATAGCTAATGAACAAAAACGAAAAATATATATACTTAGTTAACAATTTTAAGTAATTTAAGTTTCATTAATTCATAAATTTTTTATTATAAAATCAAAGAAATTGATCTGATATTTGACACTGTTTTTGAGACAATAATGCTTCGATATTTTGCGATCGAAAGTGTTGCAACTCTCAGTATGTTGTCAAGGTGCTCATAAGTTATTTTGCTCCTATTTTTATTCTTTGTGTGCTTCATCTTAGAAAATAGCGGCTCACAAATGTAGGTGCTTCCAAATAGCGATGGCATGAATTGTGAAGCAAGGGGTACTTTTCTCTGGGAAGATAATTCTTATACAAGTCCAGTAAAGAGAAATTATTAAATTTTTCTTAAAGTTGAACATCAAATTGTAGCTCTAGTCATATCATTTGAAAATTTGCTGGCAAGTTTATGTCGACTTAAAATGGAGTCGCAAATATGTCAAAAAATTGATGGTTTTTTCGGAAATCTTGAAATCTTTTCTCAGATTTCTGTATCAGATCGAAAATCAAGTTTGCATATTTTTCGTTACTCTCAGGACAGTGTTTAGCCAACATTTCAAAATACATAAAATTATTTGCTTGAATTTGTGACTACCATAGTTTCAGTTTCATTTCGAAAGCCGTTAAAGTTTGAGGCATAGTATTATGAGATGTTTTTCACTTTGAAGACGCAAATTTAGCTCATTTAAATGAGCTGTCAAGGCTACTAAAAAAGCAAAATCTGTGAGTCTGTTTTCATCACCAAGTTCTGGCACAGATTTTATTCTTGATTCCATAAATGACTTGATTTCATTTCGCAAATCATAAAATCTTTTCAACATTTTACCCCGACAGATTATTTTACTTCCGAAAAATAAATAATGTCCCCAATGTCTTCAGTGTCAATTGGACTAAGTGCAATTGCACATTGAAAAATTTCTTTGGCCACATTGCGCAATTGTACGTTTATTATGTCGAGAAGTAACATGGGAATAGAAAATGTTTTATAAAATTAATTAAGAAAGTATTTAAGTATGATATATTAGTTTTGTTGGGCGGCATTCAAAGCCGCCCTGGGCCACGGGTTGGACACGCCTGAGTACAAAAATATAGATGAACAATTTTTGGGGGAGGACCTTTTGAGGATGGGGGGGGGGGGGGTCGTACCACCCCTCATTGGGGGTTGTCCAAAATAAGTCATGTTTAATATCAAATTAAAGTGGGAGAAGCGGGTAATCGAGTGCTGTAGCTTTTATATCATTTCAACTTAAAAGCACTTTACATCAAAAACAAGAACCGAAAAAATGTAAACCGAAAAACTTAATTAATTCCAATTTAAAAGAAGATTTTGCTCCAATTATTAATAAAATCATGGAAATAGGATAAACTAATAATTTTTACTAATAAAATAGTATATTTAACTCAGATTTTTAAGAAAAACACAACTTTTATGTTTTATCAGCGGAATTTTTCGGCCGAAAATGTTTTTAGTCCGATAAAACATAAAAGTAGTATTTTTCTTAAAAATCTGAAATAAATATAACTATTTTCTCAGTAAAATTCTTAATTTATCCTATTTCCCTGGATTTTATCAAACATTGAAACAAAAATCTTGTTTTAAAGTGGAACAAATTTAGTTTTTCCATTTACATTTTTCGGTTCCTGTTTAGGATGTGAAAGTGCCTGACGGTATTTTTGCACTTGGGTCATATACACGCCAGTTCCCATATTTTGCATATATTTCTTCCTTTCTTTGTTACACATCCATTAATACTCTGTTGTAAACATTTTTCACCAGTTCTTCATAATGATGAGTTGAAAATATTTCCCTTTTTGTACCAAAAAAAACCCATTTTTTCATCTTAAGAAGGACTGATTCACTTCTTTTGCTGTTATCTTCAAAACCATTTACCGGACTCAAAAATTACTTACATATATAATTAGGGGAGAAAATGTAGATGCGAATTTATCATACATACAAGCATTTACGTGCATATTTAAAAATTTTATAGCATCTCTTCTGTACTTCTCTGCTCCGTATTTTAGCTTTCCGAAATAAGACCTTATTTTATTTGCAAACATTACCTAAGCATTTACAATGAACTTTACTAAAGTATTGTACAATATTGAAAAGTTTCTGCGGACTAAGATTTTGGTAACTGTGACTATGGTGAATGATTTATTAAGGGCAAATATGCTACGCATGTAACTGCTCCCCCCTTAAAGGTGAGGAACGGCCAAAGGAACTAGATCCTTGCGGGTTCATTGGCAGGAGCGATTGTTGGAATGATGTTCGGGATTGCGTTTTTTAACTTTCCTGGTCCTTGTGCTTGTCCTTGTGATGGAGTATGTGATGAGAATGATTGCTACACTTATGATTATGATAGAAGTGAGTATAACTGTTGTAAAATTGAGGTCCTGTTGCCGTGCATATGGTTTCAGAAGTTCTATTAGTCCCCTTTTTTTAAACTGATGGTTTTCTAATTTTTTCAAGTAGATGCTGCTATTAGAAAATGTGGCGTTTATTTCATTAAAGATGACTGGATAAATATTTATTTCATCCCAGTAAGAATTCCTTTCAGAACTGTATATAATGTCGTTGATCTGAATTTCACAATCGGTAAAGTGGATGAGTATTGATTCTTTAACCTTTTGCTTCTTTGGGCTGCAAGATGACTGTTTCTGGGACGTCTATTAACAGGATATAATTTGCCTCTGGCTGGAAGATTTCGGTGTTTGTAGTCTTCTCATGTAATTCACAGTTAGCTGGCTTGTTGTTTATGAGGTTTCCGATGCATTGAGAATCAGTCGTTCTTTCTCTAAGAGTTGTCTCTTGGCAGTATTAGGTTCCTTCTATATTTGGGCATTTCTTATCGAGATATTGAATATTGTCTGTGTTTAGGATAAGGTAGGGTTTGGTAAGGATCGTTTTACTGTTTTCTATTGATAGAGGAATGATGTGGAATAAATGATACATTTCTTTGGAGATAATACGTATCTGAATGTTAAATATAATGTTAGTGTCATTGTAATATGCTGAAGTCCTAAGAGTTCATATACATGTTCGTCTGACTTTATGGTGACATTTTGATTTTCAAAAACTGATATTTCTGTTCTACTTAAGATCTGTTTTGATATGATGTTTAGCGGTGCAAGAACGACAGCTTCTGCAATATTAGTTAAATGATTATTAAGAACATCTATATCGTAATTGATTTGATTTAAGTATTGAATATATTTGAGAGTTGCATCTTCTGATCTAATTCTATTTTGAAATTGGTCCTGTATGGTTTTTAGGTAGTTTGCTACTGCTATTTGTTGGTGATTTACATGATTTGTAACATTGTTAAACCGCTCAATCATTTGGATATTTATTCTAGTTTGTTGATTGATTTCATTTTTTAGTATACTTTCATTAATCATTATTGTTTCAATTTGTTTGTTCAGAAGCATGGCGTCATTAGCGTCCCTGTTATACCTTTGATTAGTGTACCTAATCCATTGATCAGTCCTCCCTTGGTTCTAAATCTGGGTTTCAACGTATCTAACTTATGTTTTAATTCTAATAGTTTAATTTTCGTTATTTTTAGGGATTCGGATATTTCATTAATGTTGTCAAAAGCTGATAGTGAGTCGGTTATGTTGTCTATACTTCGTTCGTATTGGTTTAGTCTTATTATGTGGAGTAGGTTATTGTTGCCTTTCGCGGTTCTTGCTATTCCTAGTTGCATTGGTAGGAGTCCTTTAGTATTAGTCAGGTCCTGTATTTCCAGTTTCTGTCCCAGTATGAGTGGTATTAACCTGAAATTTCCGTTTTTCTTAATTTTGGAATTATGAAGTTTTTTATTCTTATTAGTTATTAAAGTTATGTTCTTATTTTTCTTAACCGTTTGTTTTGTATACCCACGAGCTAACTTATTTCTCCTACATATTTTTCTGTATATGACGGTGCCCTCTTTATATCGTTCGGGTCTTACTAGTTTTGTTCAAATTTTCTATGTTTTTAGTAATTTGTTGTTCTATTTGATTTTCAATGGCGGGATAAATCTTTGTTTGAAACTCATTTAATATTTCGAGATATTCGTGTATATTTTGGTTTTGCAAAGTGTTGTTAAACTTGTATGTTCGCCCATAGAAAACCTCATATGGAGTAAGCTTAGTAGATGAATGAATAGCGTTATTGTAAGTAATAAGTGTTTCGCTAAAGATTTCTTCATGATCTTTATCTTTAAGTATATTGTGCACAATTCTGTAAATTTCCGTTAGTGTGGAGTGAAGCCTTTCAACAGGAGAGTTACTAATACTCTGCTGATAGGAGGTTTATCTCGTATTGCTTACAGAAATCTTTAAATATTGTGGCTGTGAATTCACTACCTTGGTCACATACTTTTTTTAAGGATACCGTGAAGGCTCATATAATGTTTTAGAGATTTGATGATTAGAAGGCTATTGCTAGCAGATAGGTTATATGCTGCGGCGAATTTCGGAAATTTGTCCACTATAGTAAGAACTTGGTAATTATTTATAGTGTATATATCTATGTGTAGTATGTCTAGTGGTTTATTTGGAATCTCGGGTACGATATACTTTACCTTAGGTGGATTTCGATCGTATTAGAGCGTCTGACATATTTCACAGTTATTAATAATTTGAATAATTTTGTTTTTTAAAAATGGAAAGTAGTATTTTCTTTTGAGGTGGTGGAGAGTCTCATTAATACTGTTAAAGGGAGAGCTTTTTGCTCTACCTGTGTGCGTCAAGGTGCGTGCACCTTGATCACGTTCGTCGAAAATAAAAAGAAATGGCCAAAGGTGCTTGGCACCAAGGCCGTGTTAATGATGCAATTGGTGCGTGTACCAATTGCAAGATGAATAGTAGTTTTGAACTTCTTCACAAGATGTGAATTAACTAGCCGAAGGTTCTTGTACCAAGGCTTTATTGATGCATGTAACTGGTGCTTGTACCAATTACAAATTAGACACTGAAAGTTGTAACAACGAAATTTTAAAAGCAAACGACCGCTCTCTTAATAAAAACTGAATGAATGAATTTATTTGACAAATATCCTACTTATAAAGCGAACTTATGCTTACCTAAACAATTTTATTGTAGCAGAGACGACTCCCACGAAATACCGTGGCACATGTCCATGAAAGGTACACCGCCTCAAATTCGTTGACGATAAGCAAAGTGCTGACCGTGGTGATTTTCATAAGAGCCGTCTGCTGTAAGCACACCAGAAGTGAAATTGGCATGATGGCTGTGGGCGACGCGCGAAAACAACTGAATGCAAACTTAATGCGATTCTTAAGAATTTTGTTTGTTTTAGAATATTTATATTTTAATTATCGCGGGCATGCTCTTTCATGCAATTTCACTTCTGGAGGAACTTTTACACATGTATGCTATGTAGGCGTAAAAAAATATGTTACAGCGGCGTCATTCTGCTGGACATAGACATACTCCCCCGCATTGAACGGATGGTTCAATTAGATATGTATACCACTGCTTAGCTGAAAATCGCTTACTGAGCTGGTCCTGGGTGCGGGAATGGGTGGTCTACTTCTGCTCTTGTGAAGTCGGCTGGAAATGCATCTCCACAGAAGGTAACAAAAAATGGAAATAATGATCAGGAGACTCGTATATCCCAAAGTGAAGTGGTGAGCATCATGATGGTGTATTTTCAGGGCTGACTCCTCGCTCTGCTGTGCCTGTATGCGTCTTTGAAGGGTTTGAATGTCATTTGCTAGACTTTCGACAGACGTTATGCGGTGAACTAGTGGATTGCCCTTTATCGGCTGGAGGATAGCTGTGAGGTTTTTGGATGGCACGAATGATGTAGTAAGCGTTCTCGGGTAAATGTTGTGAGATCGTATGGTCACAAATTCCTCCTTGATAGCGCATCCATTTTTGACTTCTAGGATACCGGACTCTTCCAAAATTTGTTGGGAAACAGAAGTCCCACAGACTATGTTGATGGTTATCGGCCTTCTTGTTGAGAAGATCCAGTGATTTGGGTTTAACAGCTGTATCCATGGGGATGCATTTATGGCATTCATTAGTTTGCAATCTGGTGATGATGAAGAATGGCTAAGCAGACTTATCACGCATGAGCTTATATTTGAACCTTTCCGATATAGAGGGTGATGTTGTCTGCACATGTATATTGAACTTCCAATAGTACTGATCGCGGTGCAAATTCACGATCAATGTATCGTTCATCAGAAATGGTACAGGAACTATTCTCATCATCTCGAAAGTTTCGTAGGAGAATAATGGCAGCTTAAGTCGGAATATGACTTGATTCTGACCAATGTGTCCTTCCGTGGTCATAAGACCATACAGTTCCAACAAGTTTTCTCGTCTGGATTGTAGTCGAAGTGTCGAAAGCAAGTGCTCCTTAATTAGAGTTAGCTCAGCCTGTAGCTGTTTGGGAGTCAGCAATTGTGGGTTCACCTTCCCATGATGGGTGTCGATGATTACATCTAGAAGTGCGGACTGCACTCTCTGATAGTTGATAGCCATTACAAGCAACTGCACTGAAAGTGAATTGATAATTTCAGCTGATAGCTGTTCATGGAGCTCTTGGTTTATATTATTAACTGCGATGATCGTTTGGTTGATATACTTATCGAATTCCTGTAGTTGTTTTTCCATGTTGGCTTGAGATTTCTTCATTATGTTTGTCGTAGAATCTATCAGAGATGTCTGGTTTTTTATCAATGCCAAGAGATGTTCGTCATTACCTTCCAGGTTGTTTATAATCTGAGACATTTTCTCGGCATATTTAGAGTCTAGAATACCAAAGAGGGAGTTAGCTAGATTCCCCACTATATCTAAAGGTGCTCTTCGTTGTCTAGGCTGGGTACGAGGCATGAGCAGCTCGTTATTATTTCTTAGTTCCAGTATTAGATTGGCGAATTGTTTGACCATGGTCGTGCATGCTTGTTTGCCCTTCATTCCATTGCACGTGCTAACCAGCCGGGTTGCTGCACCTTGTATACTGTCAAATTCCTTCCAGAATGCCTTGAGATCATAGAATACTACTAAATTCCATTCGTTTGACACCAGCTGGGTGGCCCCCATTCCCTCGAAATAGAGTCCTGGCTGTGATTTGAAGGGAGTTATTTTTACTTCCGTGTCACCCAATATTGGCAATATTAATGCACTTAGTAAGAGCAAGCTTATCGCAGAGGTACCGGGACGACGTCTTTTTGTGCTAGATGAACTTGACGTAGGTTCGTCCTTTGAAGATCCACCAGGGTTAATCTTGGAACGATTACTGGTTGTGTGAGCAACATCTTGGAAACTAGGGCGTTTTCTGAGTTTGGATTCTTTAGCTTCAGATTGTGAGGCTGGATTATCTTGAATGACCGTACTCGATTCTCCTTCCTTGTCGATTGGTAGTGGGGCCAGTTTGTGTATCGGTCGTCTCAATACTCCTGTGGCTGTTTTAACATCTGCCACTCGCACTAGATCGTCCTGTCCCTTGATAAACTTGATGATCCGTCCCAATGGCCATTTCATACTGGGCAGGTTGTCGTCTTTTATTAGCACCATCATGCCGTTTCTAGCATTATCGCATTTTTGCTTCCACTTGTATCGATGCTGGAGCTCATTTAAGTACTCATTGGTCCAACGTCTCCAGAACTCATTTTTTATGTGAGTTACTAATTTCCATCTCTGAAGTAAGCTGCCCTTTGCTGTCTGTGCATGAGGGTCAATCGTGTTTGTTAACGGTTCCCCGATTAGGAAGTACCCTGGAGTCAGTGCGGACAGGTCATTTGGATCAGCTGACTGCGGGGTTAATGGTCTGGAGTTGAGTATGGCCTCGATTTCAACCATCAATGTTTCCAGTTCTTCGTACGTAAGCGAGGCAGATGCTGCACTCCGTTGAAATAGGTTCTTGGCAGATTTGACAGCTGCCTCCCACAGGCCGCCAAAATGTGGGGTCGTGGAGGTATAAATTGAAAATCCACTCCTCTGGTGGTGCAAAATGCTGTAATATTGTGCCGTGATTCTTGAGAATATACTGCTTCTTTGAGTTCTGCTAGTTGATTCTTAGCTCCGACAAAGTTTGTGGCATTGTCACAATATAGATTTCTACAATTTCCTCTTCTACTCATGAATCGCTTGAGTGAGCCGATGAAGGCATCTCCTGTCAAATCGCTTACCAACTCCAAATGAACAGCTTTGGTCGCGAAGCAGCAAAAAACTGCCACATAGCACTTTTGTGGGCGTTTTCCTCTGCTTTTAAAATGTGTCCAAAAGGGACCACAGAAGTCTACACCTGAATTGACAAAAGGTCTGGCAGGTTGGACCCTAGTGGATGGCAAGTTGCCCATTAACTGGGATAAAAGTCTTGGCTTCGATTTGGTACAGCGCACACAATTTTGGACGATAGATCGAGCAGTGGTCTTAGCCTTGATAGGCCAAAATCTTTGACGTGTTATTGATAGTAGTGTTTGTGGCCCAGCATGAAGATTGTTGGTATGAAGTTGCGTCATTAGTAGCCTTGTTATGTTATGTGCATATGGCAACAGCATCGGATGTTTTGCATCAAAAGGCAAGTTGGAAGCCTGTAGTCTACCGCCAAATCAGATTATTCCGTCGTCATCAAGAAATGGGCTGAGGCTGCTTAGATTGCTATTGGCCTTTACCATCTTAGTATGTTTCAATTGACTTAGTCATCCTTGAAGCCTTCGACTTGTGTATTTCTCACAATTACCACAAGAGCTTCCTCCATTTCCTTTACGGTCAGCTGAGAACTTTCTCTGCGAAGACTGTTGTGCTGTTGACAATTTTTTATGAATCGCAAAACATATGCGATCACTCGCTGTAGGGTCCCGAAGGAATTTTTGTGATTGATGTCGTGGATGAGATTACTCGTTCTACTGGCAGCTACCACAATTGACTTTGGTCGTTTCTTTTCCAAGTCGGTGTCATGTAGAGCTCGCTGTTCTGGCCACGATGCTTCAACACCATGGAGGAAGACTGGGCCATAAAACCATATAGTGCAAGCCTTCAACCTTTCTGGTGATATTCCGCGTGAGAGGACGTCTACTGCGTTCTGTTTAGATGGAACATGTCGCCACTGATTGATGGATGTCACTTCTTGTATTGCGGCTACGCGATTTGCCACAAAGGTATGAAAAGATGAAGACTCGGCCTTCAGCCATGCGAGTACTATTTCTGAATCTGTCCAGAACAAGCATGGTTGGTCATTCCAATTTAAGTCCTTCTTGATCCGTTGCACCAATTGTGCTGCAAGCTTTGCTGCACATAGCTCTAAGCGCGGAAGTGTCACCTTTTTAGTGGGGGCAACTCTTGACTTTGCGCATAGTAATTTTACTGTTACGGTGCCATCATCATTTGTGGAGCGTATATATACAGCGGCTCCAAACGCTTTCTCGGAGGCATCGCAGAAGGCATGTAATTGTCTTGTACGGGGTGTTTTACCCGCAAACATATGTCTGGGGATCCTTATGTCATTAAGCATCTTAAGGTTTTGTCGAAACTCGGCCCAAGTTGTGTGTAGCTCAAGCGGCAGCGCAGCATCCCAATCTAGTTTTAATTCCCAAAGTTTTTGCAAAAAGATTTTCGCTGTTACAATCACTGGGCTTACAAGTCCCAAAGGGTCGAAGAGATGCGCAATATCCGACAGGACAGTTCTCTTGGTTATCTTGCCCTTGTCCGGCCCCATTGCCCTTATACGGAATTCATCACTGTTGGGATGCCATGTTAGTCCCAAGGCATTGATGTGCTGGTCATCATCACCATTGTGAAAATCTAGTTGCAAGGGTCTATCTTCATGTGGAATGCTTAACAGGAGTTGTGCATGGTTGGCGCACCACTTCCTTAGTTTGAAGCCTGCTGATTGGAGTAGCTGCTGTAATTGTTCTTGCATATCGCTCGCTTCTCTTAAACTGTCTGAGCCAGTCATTACGTCATCTACATAAAAGTTTCGTCGTAGAGCGTCAGTACCCAACGGATATTTTTGTTCTTCTTGTAAAGACAGTCGTTGCAAACATTTTGTTGCCAGATATGGGGCAGATGTTGTTCCGTATGTAACCGTGCACAATCGATAATGCTTGATGGGTTGACTTGAATCATCTCTCCATGCTATCATTTGATATCTTCTATCGTCATTGTCCACTGTTATTTGCCGGTACATCTTCTCGATGTCCGCTGTGAAGACAAATCGTGGCAATCTGAACCTTAGTAAAATAGAGACTAGCTCATCCTGGATGGTTGGGCCAGTGGCTAGAATTTCATTTAATGATAACTTTGTAGACGTTTTGCTGGAAGCGTCAAACACAACTCTGAGTTTCGTTGTAGTGCTGTTAGGTTTCATCACACAATGATGTGGTAGGAAGTACTGTGGTTTAGCAATCGCACTGCCGTTAACTTCTTCCATATGTCCGAGCCTTAAATATTCACTCATGAATTCAATGTACTGTTCCTTTATCTGCGGATTCTTGTTTAGTTTGCGTTCCAATGCTAGAAAGCGACGCAGCGCAACATCCTTCGAGT
Source organism: Dioctria linearis (assembly GCA_963930735.1). NCBI lineage: Eukaryota > Metazoa > Arthropoda > Insecta > Diptera > Asilidae > Dioctria > Dioctria linearis. Next base: position 194,931,869 of record OZ005740.1, read on the forward strand.
CCCCTAATTTTTGAGGATCATGCACGAAGGGTAGTTTGACCAAAAAACGACCTGTACTATCTCTACGAACAGTTTGGCTAAAGTGAGTCTCACATTTGACCTCTGACTCCGTCATGGCCTGCACAGTCGGATTGACATCTTCTAATTTCCAGAATTTTTCTAATTGATCATTTAGATTGTCATCCTCTCGATTACAGATACCACAAATTGCTAGATGCCGTGGAACATCTTGTGTTTTACCGGCCACTACCCAGCCCAGAAGCGTGTTTTGCAGTGTGGGTAGGATTTCCCCCAATTTGATTTGTCTCACCGATAATAATTGATAATATACTTCTGCACCGATGAGGAAATCGATGGAGCCAGGATGGTAGAAATCAGGATCAGCCAACTCAATGTTTTGAGGAATGCGCCAAGTGGTTATGTTTAGAGTCTGTGTAGGTTGATCTGTAGTGATCTGTGGGAGTATAACTGCTTCCAATCTTGTGGAGAATGCAGTTATCTTCGACTGGACCAGCACGCTTACTCGATGCTGAGCTCGCTGTTTGATTTCTCCGATGCCTTCAATGCAAAGAGAGTCTGGCGTCCGATTTAGGCCTAGTTTTTTTGCCATTTTGTCTGTGATAAAGTTGAGCTGTGAACCAGAATCTAGGATAGCTCGGCACTCGATTGTTTCGCCCTTATGGTTCACGAGTTTGATGATAACAGTGCTTAAGAGGACATATCCTTTTTCTCCTTTCATTGATTGTGCCGCTAGGATGCTTGGGTTGCTGGCTGATGCCAGTGGATGTGACGCCGGCGCATGTGCGGAGTCGCCATCACTGGTCATGTCATGATGAGACACCTTCGCAGTGTTTCCGATATGAAGCAATGTGTTGTGTTTTTTAGAGCATTTCAAGCACCCTCTAGATTGACATTTTAATGACATATGACCAATCTTTAGGCAGTTTATACAATGCTTGTGCCTTCTGACCACGTTGAGTCTCTCTGATGGACTTAGCTCTTGTTCACTAGTGAGGGCTTCCATGTTGCGTGTGTAATCAACTGATTAAATTGACAAAATATCACGTCGGGGTCACCAAATGTTAAAGGGAGAGCTCTTTCGCAATACCTGTGTGCGTCAAGGTGCGTGTACCTTGATCACCTTCATCGAAAATAAAAAGAAATGGCCAAAGGTGCTTGGTACCAAGGCCGTGTTAATGATGCAATTGGTGCGTGTACCAATTGCAAGATGAATAGTAGTTTTGAACTTCTTCACAAGTTGTGAATTAACTAGCCGAAGGTTCTTGTACCAAGGCTTTATTGATGCATGTAACTGGTGCTTGTACCAATTACAAATTAGACACTGAAAGTTGTAACAACGAAATTTTAAAAGCAAACGACCGCTCTCTTAATAAAAACTGAATGAATGAATTTATTTGACAAATATCCTACTTATAAAGCGAACTTATGCTTACCTAAACAATTTTATTGTAGCAGAGACGACTCCCATGAAATACCGTGGCACATGTCCATGAAAGGTACACCGCCTCAAATTAGTTGACGATAAGCAAAGTGCTGACCGTGGTGATTTTCATGGGAGCCGTCTGCTGTAAGCACACCAGAAGTGAAATTGGCATGATGGCTGTGGGCGACGCGCGAAAACAACTGAATGCAAACGTAATGCGATTCTTAAGAATTTTGTTTGTTTTAGAATATTTATATTTTAATTATCGCGGGCATGCTCGTTCATGCAATTTCACTTCTGGAGGAACTTGTACACATGTATGCTATGTAGGCGTAAAAAAAATATGTTACAGCGGCGTCATTCTGCTGGACATAGACAAATACCTATGTGGTTATTATTGATATGATAATTGCTAATGATCTTGTCTTGCTCGTCATTGTCAGTAATGTCGGTAAGCAACTCTGTACATCTAATTAATTTAAAGATTTATGATTGGGAAAATATTTGGAATATACATTTTGAATGGTCTCAAAAATCTGGTCAGTAGTATGAATTGCTGTTAAGCGATTGGGTGGTAGGAATTTTTTAAAGATATCGATGAGAACTTCTTCGATGGTTTATATTTATCATTCTCCTTTGTTTATTCTTAAAAGGCATGAGTAGTGATACTTGTGGTTTCTTATTTGATTGATCCAATATAAGTTGAAGTGGAAATTCGTTCAAGGGTCTCTCAGAGATTGGAATGTTGTCGTTTATGTTTTCTTGAGCAGAGTGTACAGTAGATCCATAATTACTTTGTAAGGAGGTATTGATGCTTATTACTCCGGATTCTGTTACATGAATTTCGGTTATATTGGGCCTTGTAGATTCTTTGGGTCTAATTCTACTCAAAGTATCAGCGTTAGAGTCTTGAGTTCCTTTTTTGTATACGATTTCGTAATCATACTCCTCTAACTTAAGTCACCATTGAACTAGCTTAGAGTTTGGGTCCTTCAAAGTCATTATCCAAGTCAACGGTTTGTGGTCGGTTACGATCTTGAATCTTTTTCCAAATAGATATGAGCGAAAGTATTTTGTGGCCCACATTATGGCCAGTAGTTCCTTTTCTATTGTGGAATAGTTGACTTCAGAATCGGTGAGTGTTCTACTTGCGTAGCAAATAAGCTTATTACTCCCAATAGTTCCTTGGGATAGAACAGCGCCAATAGCATAATTGCTGGCATCTGTTGTTAGGATGAAGGGCTTCTTGAAGTCTGGATATTGGAGGAACGGGTCGTTAGTTAAAACGTGTTTACAAAGTTCGAATGTTTTTACGTATCGATCGTTGAGTTCAATAATTTTCCCTTTTTTGAGTATTCCGTGAGAGGTTTAGTCAGTTTCGCGAAGTCTTGGATAAATTTGCGATAGTAGCCTAAGAGGCAAAGGAATGATTTAATCTCTTTTTGTGTTTTGGGAAATGGAAACTCCGTAATGGCATTAATTTTGCTTGGATTTGGTTTTACACCTTCCGTAGTGACGACATGTCCTAAAAAGTCTATCTCCTTATGGAGAAATTCCGATTTGTCCAGCTGGACCTTTAAGTTGGCTTCTCGTAACTTCTGGAAAACTTTCTTTAAACTTTCAGTGTGCTCTTGAAGCGATGTGGAGAATATTATTATATCATCTAGATATACGAGACACACAGTTCTTTGTAATTCTTTCAAGATGTTGTCCATCACTCTTTTAAAGGTCGCTGGGGCGTCTTTCAGCCCAAAAGGCATGCGAACATACTCGTAGCTTGAGATAGTCAATAACGAGTCCCATTTCTTCGGGACGATCCAGACGGGAGAGCTCCAAGGGGAATAACTCGGTCGTATTATGCCTTAATTAAGCATTTCATTAATCTGGCGGCGAACTTAGTCTTTGTGGATATATGGGTATCGATATAATTTGGTGTATATTGGTACATCATCTGATGTCTTTATTTGATGTTTTATCTGATTAGTGAATGTGAGGTCTTGACCTTCTTTAAAGAAAATATCGTTATATTCTTTGCAAAATTTAAGGAGTGCTTTCCCTTCTTCTTTATTGAGGTGTGTGTTCTAAGTAATTTTGTAATGTCGCCTTGGGGTTCGATAGTTTGATCTTCGATATCATAATTGCCACTGAAATTGTTGATTTCTGTGAAATCGTCTGAGGAGAATGTTTGAACTTTCAGTGGTTGCTCAATGAAGAGTATTTGTTCATGGTCTCATTGATTGACGGCCTCAACCAGGCTGTATCAATTTTCAGTTCGGTATATTCCTTCAGGAATGAATAATTTCGGTTTAATCTCTGTTGTTTTAATGTATACATCGCCGTTTTGGATATCAACCGGTATTTTCACGATAAGTTTAGAATTCGAATGAATTTGGTACTTATCTGACATGAAGTTGGGTTTGAATCGCAAGGAGATTGTGCTGTTATTAGTGATTAATACCTGATTGGCAAGATTGACCTTGGCACCTAATTTTGTTAGGGTATCGAGTAGACCATCGAAATATCCGTGAAATCTAAAGATTAGGAATCTAATTTGGCCAGGTTGTTTGAATTCGTAGAAGTTTGGTAAAATAACTTCCTTATTAAGCTTATGTGTATTTAAGACTGTTGTTATGACTATGGGTTTGGTTTCCGTCAGATCTTCGGGGTGAACATATTCAGGGTTTATAAATTAAGACGATGCACCTGTATCAATCAAAAATTTGAGTGGGCGTTCGAATGGAGAAGAAATGTTAATATAAGGAAGGATGAATCCGTCTTTATTAACATCTATATATCCGATAGGTCTGTTGAGGCTACTAATGAAAAATTTCCGTCATCTAGTTCGTTACAAGTTGGTGCACTATCCTCTAAGTTATCATCATTAAGGTAATCCGTTAAGTATTCGTTTCCGTAATCGTAAAAATTGGATTTCTCTCAGTGACATTAAATAGTTCTTTGCTTACGAAGTTTGGTTGATTATTTGGTCTGAATGGATCATTGAGGGGTAATTTATTCTGAGGTTGGTAGTAATTTGTTCTTGCTTTTCCTGAAGAAGTGTCCATTTTGGTTCGGGTTTTGGAAGGGGTGTTAAATTTGATCGGTTAAAGTATTGTGGTCTTTGTTGAAAGGTATGGTTATTAAACTGGGGTGGTCTGTATTGTTGGGGATAGGTATTTGGTTCTTGGCTGTTGTGTGAAATTTTGCGTTTGATTAAATCTCTGTTGTTGTCCGAAAATTTGTTATTGCGTCCTATTTTGAAAACTAATTTGGGGTTGTGGGATATGTATTCTTTGTGTATTCGTGTATTGCGCCGATTTTGCGGGCATTGAATATTGATTTGGGTCTGATTTGGCATAAAATATATTTTGTTCTTTTATACAATAAGAGAAGGACTCTGCAAGTGCTTGGGGCTTCATTGCACGAATAGTTGAACCTAGTGGTTCTCTTAAGCCAGATAAGAACGCGTTTGGGCACATTTCTGAGTATAGAGATTTTTTCGCGAGAATAACACTTTTGTCAGTTTCATGTATATTTACGTGGTTCATCATAAAATAATTCAACAACTTCGCTATAGAATTTCTCTACGGTGCTATATTCTGCCTAATTTTATGGAGGTCCCTTATTAAAGAGGTCTCGTTCCGTTTATCTGAGTAGTGTAATATTAGATTCTCCTTGATTTTATCCCAATTTAACTTGGCACCATACATATTTAGTATTTCGATAGCGGGCCCTACAATTTTGTTCCTAATAACCCTAAGTAAAAGTTGACCATATCCTGTACCACTAACTATAGATATCATTCAGAGAATTTCGTCGACGTTATCGAGGAAAACGAAGAGTAATCTTGGGTTTCCATCGAATCTCGGGAGATCTTTGATGGCATCAGGAACTCTTAATGAGTTAAAAACGTCTATAACAGTTACAGTTGGTGTGTTAAGTAGATGGTGCTGGATTCTGAGTCACAATTTGTATAGCTGGGTTATCACCGTTTAGCGCCATGCTTGAGATTTCAAACTTGTTTTCACCTTGCGTTGAACGATTTAAAATATTATCAGAGTTATTGTTATAATTCACACTTTATGAAACACTTTCACAAAAATTTCCTAGACTTGAATATTCTAAATTTTCACTAGATTTCGCGATTTCGCTTGTGCATAGAATTGGATCTATTGTATTTATATTTTCACTAGATTTAAAAATTCTTAACTTATTTCTTAGTTTAGCTACTACCGGACAAGGTTTAAAGGAAATAGTGTTCTTTTTGGTAGGAGGACACATAAAAGGATAAGAAAATATTCAATATCGACTTACGTAATAAAAAGCCACATAACATTACGATATTCCCTCGTTGTTTTCGCTGGCTTTGTGGTTTTATTTTGTTTTTCAACGATAATCCCTGTTGGATTGCACAACTTTGTTTGCGAAGATTGATTTTCGCCTTTACGGTTCCTCTTTTTTCCCTTTGTTCAAGTTCCTTAAATTTTTTCGTTAGACCGAACCGATAAACCGTCGATTATTTGTGAAATTTAAAATTTAGAAACGCGAACAGAAGAAAAACAAGTAAAAAAGCTAATATTGGTCTAAGACCATTTCTTATGATACCCTAGAATCTAGGGCCTAGATGAATGTCCGTATGAAATTTCGTATGGGCACCACTTTGAGCAATTTTGATTTTTGCAGTTGTTTTTCGCATATATTTCTAGAACGGTTCGTGGGACAGAAAAAATGATTATTACCAATTTTATAGGATTTCATATTCTGAAGAAGTTTTTACTACAATAAAAATGTCTTGGACTGATCGTTTTCACAGTATACGTAAAAAACCTAAATTTGTATATGGCAACACCAAGAAGGAGTTGCCCGATTTAGTTCCTTTTTGAAAATTTTATTTGCTAGTACAATGAAAACACCATGTACCTAATTTCTGCTCTCTACGTCGACGCGTTCTCAGACAGTGTTCACATATACAGGGTGTCCCACGTAACGTGTTCCCTGGGCATTTTTCTCGAAAATGTGCGGAGATATCGAAAAAGTCCTAATAATAAAAGTTAGGCATCTTTAGTCAAGGTATCTTCTGGCATAGCCAAAGTCCTTGAAAAAGGACTTGGAAAAGGATATATTAAAAAAATGTCCTTTTCATCCTCATTAAGGACACATTTAGATTACATTTTTGAATTCCGCGAATAAAACTAATTCGAAAGTGTTATATTTAAAATTCTAGTTTAATCCTTTATTATCGAGATATAAGGCCTCAAATTGTACTCTATGCACCGTGTTCCTTTGCCATTTTTCTCGAAAATGCACACAGATATCATCGAAGTGCTAGTACCAAAAGCTACCCATCATAAGCCGGGCTATATTTTGGTATGGTCAACATTAAAAAAAAAGCCACACGAAAAAAGGATATCTTCGGTTTGGTCCTTTTCGTCCTTTCTGAGGATGCATTTTGGCTCCATTGAATAACTGCAAATCAAATTACAAAAAAAGTGGTATACCTATTGAAAATTCCCCAATATAGCCAAAATGCACGAAAAGGACCAAACCGAAAATATCCTCTTTTCGTGGGGCTTTTGTTTTTAAATATTGAGCATACCAAAGATAGCCCGGCTTATGATGGGTAGTTTTTGGCAAAGGCACACGGTGCATAGAGTACAATTTGAGGCCTTATATCTCGATAATAAAGGGTTAAACTGGAATTTTCAATATAATACTTTCGTATTAGTTTTATTCGCGAAATTCAAAAATGTAATCTAAATGTATCCTTAATGAGGACGAAAAGGACATTTTTTTAATATGTCCTTTTCCTAGTCCTTTTTCAAGGACTTTGGCTATGCCAGAGGATACCTTGACTACAGATGCCTAACTTTTACTATTAGGACTTTTTCGATATCTCCGCACATTTTCGAGGAAAATGCTCAGGGAACACGTTACGTGGGACACCCTGTATAGCGGAAAACGAAATTTTTGTATGGCAACCCCACGAAGGAGTTGTCCGATTTGTCGCATTTTCGAACTTAATTTTACTTTTGTTTCAAAAAGTCCGTGTACACAATTTCAGCTCTCTAAGTGTACGCGTTCTCGAGTTATCGTGCGCACAGACGGACGGACGGACGGACGGACGGACATGCAAAAATCATAATAACTTTTAATATTATGCGTGGGTTTCCAATCTATTTTGCTCCACCATCATTATTTCGAGGTGTTACAAACGGAATGACAAACTTAGTATACCCCTATAGATTTCATCTAGGGTATAAAAATCTGCACGACTGCGCCAGTTACGTTTGTTAATCAATGGTTTTATAAAAAAAATAAACCTTTACTTTAAAAAATTAACTTTATTGAATTAAAATGTTTGATACAATTAGCGAACGGAAAAAGACTGAACTCTGCTAGCAATACAATTATATTTTAGCTTTCTGTAATAAGACCTTATTTGTCAGGGAATTAAACTCAGGTGTGCAAGAAAATTTATTACAATGAACTTTACTAAAGTATTGTACAATATTGAAAAGTTTCTGCTGAGTAAGATTTTGGTAACTGTGACTATGGTGAATGATTTTTTAAGTTAAAGGTAATAATGCTACGTATTAACTCATGCGCCGCTTGAACATATTTGCCAGCCAACAACCGAAGTGCTTCCGACTGACCTAACTATACATATGCAATTGATGAAAGCACAAATAAATCCAATTTAGTTGAACCAAATGCAGCGTTGATCATAAGAAAAATATTATTCATATGAATAAAATGAACCTAACACATGCTACCGGTATAGCAGTGTTTGTAGGTCCCATAGAAGCATTTTTATACCTTAGATGAAATCTATAGGGTGTACTAAGTTTGTCATTCCGTTTGTAATGCACAGAAATAATGATGGTAGAGCAAAATGGATTGAACACGCACTCATAATATTAAAAGTTATTTTGACTTTTGCATTTCTGTCTGTCAGTCCGTCTGTCTGTCTATCTGTGCGCACGATAACTCGAGAACATGTGTACTAAAAGAGCTGAAATTTTGTACACGGACTTTAAAAAAAAAGTAAAATTAAGTTCGAATATGAGATAAATCGGGTAACTCCTTCGTGGGGTTGCCATACAAAAATGTCGTGTTCCACTATATATTTGGACACTGCTTTAGAACGCGTCGACATAGAGAGGTGAAATTTTGTACATGATGTTTCCATAGTAATAGCAAATAAAATTTCAAAAGTGGATTAAATCGGGAAACCCTCTCTTGGTGTTGCCATATAAAAATTTAAGTTTTTTACGTATACTGTGAAAACGATCAGTCGTAGATATTTTTATTGTACTAAAAACTTCTTCAGAATATGAAATCCTATAAAATTGGTTATAATGATTTTTTCTGTCCGATGAACTCTTCTAGAAATGTATGCGGAAAACCACTGCAAAAATCAAAATTACTCAAATGGTTGACCATACGAAATTTCATAAGGTATCATAAGAATTGGTTTTAGTCTATTTCCAGCTTTTTTACTTGTTTTTATTACATTCCTTAGGATTAGAGCCATTTCTTATTGAGATTTACCAAACTATAAATGGTGAACGAGCAACAAAGGTGTGTGACGTCACAGGTAGATTCCCGACGAGTTCGAATGCCATATATTTTGTTGGATGCTGTTCGTTTGTTGATGGAAGCAAAAATAAATCCACCACTTCCAGGTAGTAGTGTCAGTCGTGATATCATAGACGGAGTCCAGACGTATTCGAATGCTAGTTTGATTTGATTTTGATTGTTTTGTTCAGATTGAAGTAATTTTATAATTGCTTCTCCTTGATAGGTTACAGCGAAGGACAAATAAAAAGGCTTTAGGGAAAATATTTTTTAATGAAAATATTTTGAAGAATATTTTTGTCGTAATTTTTTTATTTTCTTTCATTTCTATTTGTTTTAATTAAATTAAATTCGAAAACCTAAGGGAAGCAATGCTTCCCTTGCTTCCAAAGACGCCACGCCACTGGGCAATAGAACTTCGTTGTCCTTCGTTGGTTTTAGCACCCTCTGCGTTAATTAAGTTTAGCGTTACGATTCAGATTTGAGCTGCTTTAGTTAGGCTTGGAAGAATGCCCAGCACTCTTCCTCCTTGTAAAAGCTGATGAAAATTTTGGGCAAGATTGGGGTTTGCAGACCAATCTTAGGTTTGATACTAGAGACAAACTCGACCTTATCTCAAAATAAGCTCTCCAGACCAACACTCACGCACAAGGCTGGAAGTGAAGTCACCGACCTTGGAACACGTCAGCGTCCTAGGCAAATTGGCAATGGGTGAAAGAAATATTAACTGAACTACCGGCAACGTTGGGGGAAGTCGATGTAATAGAATCAACTCTAAAGTCAGATCCCTCAATCTGCACATCGCATGAATCATTAGGACAGGACTGAGTGTGTGAGGAGCACTGATAAGCATTCGGTGATTGCCTCTTGGCTTCGCTAGTGGGGGAGTGAGTGATGGGGCAGGACTGGCAGTAGTTGGTATTGGACCAGTGCTAACAGGCAAAAGGAGGCACACTGTGTGCAGATCCTCATTAGCTAGTGGAGGGCGGAAGGACACCGTTAATCTTATTATGACTATTATTGAAGCTTTTGAAGTCTTTATCTTTACTTTTAATTTTTGTGTTATTATTATTGCTAATTTTATTGATTATTTTTACTCACTTCGGTCAAGTATTGATCATTGGGAGCACACACAGAACTAAACCCGCAAACAACAAGGCTTGAGTTAACCAGAGAAACTGAACCGTAAAAGATGACAGGGAACAGATCCGATGTTAAAGCTGTTGAGCTGCCACAAAGAATACAGGACTGATTGTCTGTGTCAATGGTGTGGCTTATCGAACCAAGAGTAAGTGAAGTCTTACTATTTCCTGCATTGACCGGCAGGAAAAAAAATTAATTGTACCGTGGTCAGAAGTCGTTTGATTATTAATTGAATAAAGAGCAAGTGAGGTTTTACTGTTGCCTGAGTTGAGTACATCACTGTTAAGAGGAAAATTTACTATAACGTGGTCAGAAGAAGTTTGATCGTTACTCGAAGGTGAGCCGCAGTTATCATTGCATCATTGTAATATGAAACGTAATTTCATTCACCTGGCACTAAATTTATTCACCTCTCTTTATGCAAAATAAATTCTTAGTCAGTAAAGAAAGTTGACACTCAGCAATGACTAAGGAATTTATTTTGCATGCAACTTGCAATTTCGCTAGATAAGCAGTATTGGAAATTCTTAATTGAATATTTGCTTTCTTTTGCTTTTTGGTAGAATAAATAGTAATGTTAGCAAAATTTGGATATAAATTCACGGCGAGTTCAGTTGTTAATCAAAATTAGAGCGTTTTATTTAGTATCGCGTAACCCTTCTAGTTTTCAGGCTTTTGGTATTCGGTTAAAGTGTCGTTTATACCACCATCAATAACAGCTAGTATAGTTTACAACTGTATTAGCCTTGGTATATCGGTTCAATTGCCGTTTATACCATCTGGGTTTAAGACTAAGAAAATCCAGGCAAGACAAAAGAGCTTTATCTTAACAAGGTGTATATTTCTCAATGAATCACTAATCTTCATACTTCACATATATATATACATAAAGCTTAATTTAATACGAACAAAGATGGGAACATTTAAAACACCTAAACTTATTGTAAAATGAAACTCTGTACGATAGCGCGTTCATTTATCGTGACTTCCTCTTGTTCTTTTCCTCAAGAAGAAACTAATGAAGCAATACGACAACAGATCTGTTTTAGATCATAGAATTTTAAATGAACCCTATTTCTAAATGAACCTATTATTTTAAGGTTATAATAATATTTACCCCGGAATTTTATATATAGCGCCATTTGTTGACGTCCCAGCAAATATTTTACCACTTTTGTTAATTACAATCATTCCAATTGTGTCATGATTAAATTCTCCGAAGTCGGACTCTCCTGAGTTTTCTCCTTCTTCCTCGATGATATTTGAAATCATTTGACTGGAGTCTGTATATATGGGTGAATAAGGCCCGCAGCTTTTCCTTGGATTTGGTAAGACATTCTGTGAATAAGAGTGTGAAAACTATACATTAGATATTATAATAACTAACCACCCAAAAATTCGGTTGACAGCTTGACGACTTCCATTTTTTCCAGAAATCCTTCGATTTTGGCGTAATTAAAGATTCTTTTTTAAAACCCATCATCTCCGCAAATTCCGTTGCTTGATCTCCGACTAAAATTGTATGCCGCGTGAATTGAAGAACGTGACGGGCAACAGAAATTGCGGCCTTAATATTTCGCAGGCCAGCAACAGCTCCAATATTCAAGTTAGATCTAAGAATAATACATGAAATTAATGTAATAAAGGTAAATAAATAAAGAAATCTATAGGTTTTATCCCCTAATAGATATGTTAAGTATTTTTTTCAAATCAACTTTTTATTCAATTCTTTTCTAACTGCTATATTATAGAAAGAAAGCACTTCTTGCTTTTCCGTACGTACATACATTTCTCTATAAGCATTGTACCTGACAACCGCCAAGGCGTTTCCTCTTATCAGAGCAGTACAACATCAGTGTTGTTTTTGTACAGAGAAATTATTCATTTTACGAGCCAACCAACTACTTATGGGTTACTAACACACCCATAATGTACTAAATTAGCATTTAACAGTGAAACATTAATTTATAATCTAGTTGTTTGTAATATGAAATTGCCACCCGCTTTTGATAAAATGTATATTAATTCAATGTAATCTGCATTAGGTTTATGCCTAGTTAAGCTTAGGTGTCTTGCAAAGCCAGTGTTTGGGTTTTCAGCGTTTATGCTAATGCTCATTAAATCTTGTACTTATAGACTTTTTGGTTTGAAATAAGATTTGAGTGTATTGGCCGTTTTTCAATAAATTTTCGTGGATCTGAATATTTTTAGACTAGGCGGTCAGGAGGAAAACAACACCTATTTTTTTACGAAAATTTTATTATTTCTCCGACGTTTCGGCCGATGTCTCGAACCGTTCTCAAGGACATAGTTTATTACAAACATAAGCTAGTTATGGATTGAAAGCATTAGAAAACCATTAACAAGATTAATAATAAATAACAACTATAGGAAACCATTGCTGACGAAAACACAATATAAATAAATAAATAGATGTTTAGACAAAAACAAAGATACTATATAGTGTTGTGGGAGGTTATCCAACCCTTCGTCAAATTCAACTAATATTCAATTGCTTTAACGTTCTCCAAAGCTCTCCAAGTAAGCGCAATAAATCGTATTGATATTGTCTGTATCCATTTTTTTGTTCATTGTATTTGGAGCTTTTTGAATGTATAGTGCATCTATCCATAGTCTCCTCTTATAATGTTTTTCATAAAAGTTTTTTCAAAATCTGGAGCATGGTTGGATAATACACAGTGAGCTGTTAGAGCGGTTTTATTATAGTTTCCGCCTTTTAAGTCGGATTTATGATTCGAAATCCTATTCTTTAGGAATTTCCCTGTTGTTCCAACATAGATCATCACAGTTCATGTTATTATTACCTTTGCAAGGTATTTTGTACACAACATCAGAACGTAGCTCATTGGGAGTAGGATGTTTTAACTTGGTGAAACTGTTTTGAGCGGTTTGAAGCCTAGTTTTATTTGGAGATGCTGTGGTTTAAGGATTGTTTGAAATCTTTCAGAAAACTCCGGGATATATTGCACCATTTAATTTCAAAAAATCTCCCGATCAACTTCTAACTTCTATTCCTGCCCCCAATATTGTGCATGCGATGTTGAAACAACAGCTTCCTTATTACTGATTTCGGAAAACCATTCTCTCCTAATATGTATATTCCGAATCTTTCCTATGTTCAATCTATGGAATTTCATGTGACTAAGCTTTAAAACTCTGGTAATAAAGTTTTTGGCTGTGTTTACTTTTTGGTGCTCAGGATGGCAAGATTTGTAGTGCAAAAGCCTACCTGAGGCCATCATTTTTTGGTACCAGTCAGATAGTATTGAATTATTTTCTCGTATAACTCTAACGTCTCAGTACGGTAGAGATCCTATAATGCTTTATGTGTCGATAGCTTGTATTTATCTGACTCCGAAATTATTTCGTGTGATTTAAGATATTTAATGTATTCATTAATTTTACTTTGAAATTTGTGTGTCGGATCTATTCTTATTGGTCTGACTGAATGTATACCTTTTGGTTTGCCCAATGTAAATGGCATCACAATCCGCACAATTTAGCTTATAATCCCCTTATTTATCAATGTTATTGGGTTTCGAAACATTTGAAATTAAAATCTATTTTATAGTAAATAACCAATTTTTAATTCGATTAGATGAACACATTAAAAATTTGACTCCATATGATTGACAATTATACAAAAAGATTCATTTTATTTAATAAAAAGATTTTTTTCATCTCGAAATGATAAATTTTGGAGCTCCGTAAAGTGTGTTTTATTATTATTATATTATTGCTTTAATTTTAGCTTTCTGCTGTGAAATTTAGAATAGGTATATCGGATATTTACTCGTCATTCCATAGCAGGAACTTAAGTTTTTATTCACTTCAATGGGCTGCGGTAATTAGGTGTATAAAAAATAACGTTTTAACGTTATTTAATGCTAATTTAATATTTTTCACTTTCTTCTACAAAATTTTTGATAAAATAAAATTAACATTTTGTTTAAATAAATACAAATTGTTGTGAATTCGTTCCAAACGGCCGTTCGGAGAGTGTACATGGCATGCTATGTGCTGATATAAAAGGTAGGTTATAATGGACAAGTTACAAACATGTGTCAAACGTAGCCATGCACAGCAGCTGTGGATGACTTTACCAAAACCCCAGCAAACAATTTGGCGAACGTTCGCAAACAGCGAAACTTAAGCGACAATAATTTGTATTTTTGTTTTTACACTCCAAGTATTTAAAATTTAAAAAAAAATTGTGATGGTCATGTCACACATGTCGCCTGTTTGTTAATGAGTGACTCATATACAGGGTTGCCACCACTGAATGATATTATAGTAGAAATCTAATGTTTAGAAAGGCATAGAAATAAAAAAATATTATTTGTATATAAAGATATAGCCTTTCAATTAAGTAAATAAGTATATAAAAAATTATGTTAATGCATATAAATTCTTATTCAGAAAAAAATTAAATATTTTCATTTTTACTTATTATAACTTTCTTCTTTCAATGAAAAGTCAGACAAATTCAAATATTTTCAGTTTTATTAGTAACTTCCTTCCTTCAATGGAAAATAACAAAAAATTAAATATTTCATTATTACTAATAACTTTCATGTATAAGAAAATCTAAACTTAAAGTTCATTTAATATTGCAAATTGAATTATCATTTCTTATTTAGTTACTAGTCCTATAGTATGGAAAAAGGATACTAAGAGTATATGTATGTGCTTCTAAATAAACAAGAAATAAAGGATTTCTTATTCAAAACTTGACTTTTTTGATATTTTCATAAAAAATATTCACTGTCTTTTACGAGGTATGCCTCGCTTCTTTTTGTAACTAATACTTCATTACAACCTTTGGTTGGTGGGATCAGGGCCTTGCAGAGCTGAGAGGGGGCCCAGGCCAATAAAAAATATGTGGCCTCTTGTTTGAGTAAAAAAAACAAATTTACATAGTTCTTTTATTATTTTTAATTTATTTAAAAAGTATGAAATTAATAATTAAATTACAAATAAGATTTTCGAGCTTTAGTTGTAGCAAAATCTTTTATAATAGTTGAAAAATCAATATTTCGTGCAATATCTGAATTTATATGTAAAATTGATAGCCCATTCAACCGTTCTTGGCTCATTGCAGATCTGTTAAAATTTGTAACCCTTTTCAACACACTGAAACTGCGTTCCGCTGAAGCAACGGAGGCAGGTAAACTTAAAAATATTCTTAAAGCTCTTGATATATTTGGAAACAATCCAATTAGGTTTTTTTCTAAAATGTTTAGCAGCAACTTAGCTGGAGATGATTCTATATCAGGGTTTACTTCAAAAATATTTTTTAAAAATATCATTTCATCACATATTTCGTTTGAAATTTCCTTTGGATATTTTAAGTGCATATTTTTTGCTCTCGATTTTATTTCCTCATCTGATGAAGTTTGAAAAGTCCAAAGGAATCCAAAAGTCTGGCAAATTTTGCGTAAAGACTCAAAGCGACGTGTCAAGCCTGAAATAACCGAATCAATAATGTATATAAAAACATTAACTCTATAATGTTCTTCAGCATCAAACTGTGACCTAATATGACGAGTTAATTGAAAATCAGTTGAAATTTTGGAAAGTACGGCAATCTCTTTTGAACTTAAGAGTAATCTGCCCCACTCTTCACGCATTATCTTCATCCTTGCAATAAGATTGTTAATATTTTCCATTTCGACGTCAAGTGTTGCATTGCGTGCTTCAATAATTAAATTAGTTTGTTGCAATAACGTTAATATTTCAAGCCATATTGTTGTCAACACAATGCATTCGAATGTATCCAAATATTGAAAAATTGACTGAAGTTCGGTACGTGCGTGCGGTGGAAGGTTTAGTGACTTACACTCCTCTAAAGCAGCCAGAATATTTGACTGATTATTGTAAATTGGTTTAACAGCATCAATTCGAGCAGACCATCTTGTCTTTGATATTGTATGAAGTGACACAGCTAAATATTTCTTTAAAATCTCCCACTTTCTAGGACTGCTGCTAAAAAAATTATACATCTGTTGAATTCTCCCAAAATATGTAACTGCTTCTTTACATGATTCAGCAGAGTCAACTCCAACAAGATTAAGAGTATGATTTCCACAACTGGAAAAAATGCAATTCGGATTACGCTCAAGCAGCACTGCTTGCACACCGTTATACTGTCCTGCCATATTAGCACCATTATCATATGCTTGCCCAAAGAATAAATTAAAATCAAGGCCAAAATTTTCAAGAATTTCAATAATTCGCGTAGCGATTTCGATCCTCTTTTTTGTGTAAATGAATCAAATGTAATAAATCTTTCCTCAATTGAATACGATGCATTATTTATTATTTTTACATAACGAATTACAAGACACATTTGTTCTTGGTGTCAGCAGTCTGGTGTCGCATCCACAATAATGGAAAAATATTTAGAATCAAGAATTTCTTCAATAATTTTTCTTTGCACAAATTTTCCACAAATCTGAATGAATTCATTTTGAATTTTTGATGATAAATAATGAACTTGAAGACGTTTGTGCTTGTCTTGTGACTCACGAACACTTTTTACATGTTCGTATAAAACTGGATCATACTTACTGAGCAATTCTATGATACCTAAGAAGTTTCCATTCCGCGAATTTCCAATATTCTCATTAGAACCAAATAATGCCAAACCACGCTCACTTAGGAAAAATATAACATCCAAAATTCTATGAAGAACTTTCTGCCAATTACTTGCCTCACAGTTTAGTTGTTTCAGTAGAGATGATCCTAATGAGGACTTTAATAATGCAGATCTACTT
This sequence comes from Dioctria linearis, assembly GCA_963930735.1. Taxonomy (NCBI): domain Eukaryota; kingdom Metazoa; phylum Arthropoda; class Insecta; order Diptera; family Asilidae; genus Dioctria; species Dioctria linearis. The sequence continues at coordinate 194,948,828 of OZ005740.1, forward strand.
GCTGATTTCCAATGGACATAATTTTTTTTTATGAATAATTGAATTTTCATGAGCGGGTACGCGATCTTTCAATTTCCTCCATCCTCTTAAAATATCCCATCCTGATTGGCTACCGAGAACTGATGCATCAAATTTCGTATCCTGTAGGAAGCAGGGAAAACAAAATAATGACTTTTTTGAATTGCTCCAACATAGCCAATCTCTGTTGCAAATTTCTCCATTCGCTAAAACCTTCTTCGTTAGACGATATGGAAATTTATTGTTTTCAGCATCATTTGGGATGCTTTCAGGTATTTTAAAATGTTCAATTTTCAAAAAATCTTCCATTTGCATTATATTTTTCTTGTTAAGTAAGGCGATGTCGTCGTTGAAAACAGATATTGAAGTTGTTGCTTCAATTCCTTGAATATTGGGTAGATTAGATGACACGTAATTTTCTTCCATGTTTGCATCATCAACAATTATCTGTAATGGTGACAAAGAATCTTCTATTTGTTCTGAAGTTATATTTTCAACCACCGAAATTTGAGCATCAACATCCGCAATAACATTTGCCATTTGTGAAATAGCATGAGTAGTTTCATTTTCAGGATTGACTGTTTGATTGATAATCTGTTTAGGGATGTTTTTTTTATTAAAGAATTTCGTTAATCGTGGCAGACTTTGCTTGGCTTTTTCTTGTTCTTTTTTCTGTCGTCTCTTGCTTGCGCCACTCGGATATGTTCTTTTCATTATATTCCTAAAATTAATTACTTATGAATTAAATAGAACTATTTTTAATATTAACTCCATTTAAACTTACAGATTACAAATATCACTAAACAATAAAAAAACACTAATTTTATAATCACTAAAATTTATAGTACGGAACCAAAAGCTATACTCAATAGGAAAATTAAAACTGTACTGAATAGGAAATATAGTTAAATTTTTAATAATTGAAAATTAAATATTCTTTTTTATGCAATTGGCCTACTACGTTAAAATTTTTTGAATTTTTCAGAGTTTAACATATTCTTTTTTATGCAATTGGCCTACTACGTTAAAATTTTTTGAATTTTTCAGAGTTCAACATATTCTTTTTTATGCAATTGGCCTACTACGTAAAAAAGTTTTATACATACATATAACAATAACTTGAAATTTTTACTATAACTTTTGTATCGTTATATTTTATAAATCTTTGGTTAAAATAAAATAAATTAATACTCAAAATAATATTTCAACTTAATTTTTCCGCACCTACTGTGACCAAGTTAGGAAATAAATAGAGGCCCTTTCACAACTCGGGGCCTGAGCCAAATGGCCCTCATGGCCCACCCTCTGTTATGGCCTGGGTGGGATCACTTGGATTCAACACATTACACATAAGTCCCAGATTTGTCCCTCATTCGGGCAAATCTGTAAAAAAATGTATATGCTTTGTACTTTTTATTGCGGAAGACTTGAGACGGAAAATTGCTCCCACTTCAACTACTGTAGTGAAAAATGAAACTGGCAGGGTCGTCATGTAGTGAAAATGAAACTGACAGGATCGCCATGTAGTGAAAATGTAACTGGCAGGGTCGCCATGTAGTATAAAAGCAAATTGTTACGGTCGGAATGGTACATCTGTAGTACTTCCAGATATTTATCGGCGTTGACCTCTGCTTTGATTCTTAAGTGTGGGAGTACCTACAAAAGCATAACTGCTTATACCCTAGACACACAGCACGAACTAATGAATCATTTGCACTAACTATTCATTAAAATGCTGTGTGTCAAATAGTATATGTCATTATAGCTCGAAAATCAGATGATAATGAAGTACACTAATGAAGTGTTTTCCTCCTTCATTATAGCTATAATGAGGAAAAATGTGCTAGATTTGGCATATAATGTAAATCTGGAGCTCCGCTGTGCATCTGCCGATTTGAAAAATAAGAAGAAGAAATGCAAAGAAATGCAAATCACAAATTATATTATTAATATTTTTTTAAATATAATGTTTTTCTCATTTGTTAATTGTTAAATTCGAAAAATAAACAAATGAAAACAAAGTTTATCGCGTTAATTCGATTCATATTGCTTCTTTAATGTGATAAGTTCATCAAAGCCAGTTTGACAGCTCAACTAAATTAAAGAAATGGCTGTGTGTCCGCAGTTTATAATGAATCATTATAGACTAATGAGTCGTTAGTTATTTCTTCATTAAGAGTGCTGTGTGTCTAAGGCATTAGAGTGGTAATGGAAGGGAGTAGCTAATAAGGTATAACTTCAAAAGATGAACGGGAGGAGTGGTTTAATTAAGCATAAATTCTAAGATGGAAGAGAGTAGCTAAACAGTATAACTTCTCTGAATGAGAGCTCGATGGTTGCTAGATCGTACTGTCTAACATACTGTGTTTTTTAATTGATTTTCTAAGCTTATTTATACACATTAAAATTAGCTTATGATTACTTTACTTTAGTTTTTTGTTACTATTTCTACATCGAGCCTTTCTTTGTAAGCGACTTGAGACCAAAGACTGCGGTCAACTCAAATTCACACACGTGCTCAAATTCACACATGAGCTCGTTATATCATAACTTTTTCTGGATGAATCAATTGAAGGAACTGTTTGGAACTTTGGGTTTTCGTATACGACATGAGGTTGGCATTTGTTCCCGACGCATTTTCTCCTAATACGTGCTGCGCATATGTCAAGGTAATTTCGGCTTATTTCTACTTATTGATCACGCGCTTACCGGCCTGCGTCCACACAGGTCTTATGGGTCTGAGTGGATGAATCCTTGACTATCTTTTGACGAATTTTTGAATATTATTTCACTGGTTTAATATTGCAGATTTAATTATAATTTTTTATTTCACATATTTTTCAGTTATGAATTTAAATCTAGCAAAATATTTAAATATCTCTGTTGGAGTTACATATTAACTGTTTCGGATACATAATACTTTCCACGGTTTTAACATTTAAGCGATTTCTTTCTTTACTCTTTACAGGAAAGTAGCTAAAATACAGATAAAATCAGTCAATTCTGTAAAACATTTGTTTCTGTGGCTATATTCTTCCAAAATTTAACAACATTTAATACTTCCGTGGAGGCTTTATTAAAAGGAAAAGCTTCGACACTGGATGATGGATAGATTTCTACTTTGAATTATTGTCGCGTTCAAATACTGGAGAAATTGTACATTTTTATTAGAAAAATCACTTTAAATTTAATATTTTTTCAGATGTGGCTTTACATGCTCTTCAAATTGCAAACCAAAAAATATTTGTGAGCAGTATATATTAGTCCTTATTTTTATAATCCAAATCAAGACAAATATGTTTTAATAAAATTTTGAATGTTTCTTTTAAGATTGAGAATAAATGATTCATGGATTTTCGGATTGAAAACTCCAGTTTAGTTTGTTTATAATACTCAAAATATGTAATAAAAAATACTAGTAAACTAGATGAAAAATAAAATGAGCATTTGATCAACTTTATTTTTGAAATCTAATAATAACAAGTGAAAAAGCTAGAATTGGTCTAAGACCAATTCTTATGATACCCTCTAGATGAATGCACGTATGAAATTTCGTATGGTCACCCATTTGAGCAATTTTGATTTTTTGCATTGGTTTCTCACATATATTTCTAGAGCGGCTCATCGGACAGAAAAAATGAGTATAACAAATTTTATAGGATTTCTTATTCTGAAGAAGTTTTTTGTACAATAAAAATGTCTAGGACCGATCGTTTTCAAAGTATATGTAAAAAACCAAAATTATTATATGGCAACACCAAGAAGGGGTTGCCCGATTTAGCCCATTTTTGAAATTTTGTTTGCTACTTGTATGAAAACACAGCGTTCCAAATTTCAGCTTTCTATGTCGACGTGTTCTCAGGTAGTGTCCAAATATATCGTGGAAAACGAAATTTTTGTATGGCAACCCCACCGAGGAGTTGCCCGATTTGTCTCATTTTCGAACTTAATTTTACTTTTTTTTTAATGTCCGTGTAGAAAATTTTAGCTTTCTAGGTGAACGCGTTCTCGAGTTATCGTGCGCACAGACAGACAGACAGACAGACAGACGGACGGACATGCAAAAATCAAAATAACTTTTAATATTATGCGTGGGTGTCCAATTCATTTTGCTCCACCATCATTATTTCGAGGTGTTACAAGCGGAATGACAAACTTAGTATACCCCTATAGATTTCATCTAGGGTATAAAAATAGTGCTTGATCCGCGTGCATTGCTCAATAGCTCGATTAACAACTTCCTCATAGGAAAGCCATCGTGTTTTGGAAAAATTTAAAATTTTGTTAGCTTTTGTGTTGAAAGTTTCTTGAAATTCACTAAAAATGTCTTGTCGTTTTGCGCTGTGACAAAAGAATGTATAAATATTTAGAATTAATTTTTCAATAGCCGCAAGTACTAAGTTACTAATTTCCCTTAAAGTGAACGGAGCAATGATATATATTAGCATTGAAGTAGCTTTTGTTCTAGCACAATTCATTTGGTGCGAGTCTGGAAGATAGCTCTAAATAAAGTAGGTAAGGTATCCAGCAAAGAAAGCGATAATAAATGTTGTACACAACACATTACAGACATTATTTCACACCTTACTTTCTTGTGAAAACCTGACATTGCCTCACTATCACTAAAAGTTTATAATCAAGTTTGTTGGTTTGAAGATTCAAATAATCTCAACTTGCGTTCCCAACTATTTTCATGTCTAAGAATTACAGTTATACTTATACAAAACATTTTATTAAATAGCTTGAAATAACCTTGTTTCCTTCCAATCTTAACCATTTCCAATTACTTTCCAATTCCTGCCTGTAATTCTGCATATACTTTTATTTCTTACTGGTGCTTCCGTTTCTTCTTTTCCGAGACTTTGACTCTTCTGGTTTTGGTATTGGTGCAATTTCATGACTGGACGTTCCACCGTGAGAATATAAGATAGCATTTACATTACCACACAAATTACTTAAGCTAGTAACAAGCGAACTAATTGTGAAATGTTAAATATTAGTGGCAAATAGTCATAGATTTTCAAACAGGGTCATATAGTGACAGATTGAAAATATTGGATTCAAATAGTGACTATTATGACTATAGTCATAAAGTGGCAATTCTCATATACCTCCAGCGACGTGCATGTTGCGTGCTTTGCCATCCATATTGCGTCCACTTTCTGCCTCAGATTCCTACGGCACGGTATCGCTGTGTCAGTACTACCTACACAAGGAATATGTATATAAAATAGAAATAGAATAATTTCAGTATTCAGATGCAATTGTGTGCAATTGATTTTTTGTTTGCCACTATGTCACCATAGCTGCACTTCACGTCCAAAACACTGATATGTGCATCGTATAAAGAGTAAAAAGTAGGTTCCATCTGAGGCAAAACGTCACTACTTGATACATTTTCAAGAAATGTATGAGAATTTTTTTAATCATTTAGTTCTATTGAATGTGCACTTAAAAATTCAATTCGATTTATTTGCTTACGATTTCTTCACAGCTGTTGTAAAAAATATTTCAAGTGATGACGCAATGAAAAAAGAAATAGTGTTTCTCCATAGTTCATACTGAGAGGAGCCTACTTGTTACTCTTTATACCATATATAGGGCCTTAGGTTTCTTTATAAAATTTCTAAAAACGACACAAATTACGTGGGTTAAAAATGAGTTTCATTGTTTATTAAATTATTATTAATCTATTGAAGATAAAGAGAACAGTTGTAAAGTTGTTAAAGTTGTTTTTTTTTTTTGCAAAATAAAAAAATTAAAAATGCTCGCTTCCTTAAATGCTTAAACCTATATACGCCTCTGCTTTTCAGTACAATAGAAACGTCTATTTAATAGTACCCAAAAAACCTAAATTTTTAGATGGCAACACCAAGCAGGAGTTACGCCATTTAGCCCAAAGCTTGGATAAAGATAAAGATGATAAGGCAGGAGGCAAACCTTAAGCCCAGCCCAGGTCGTATCGTCCATAAGCCTGATCTCTCTTGTTCTTAAAGCAAAGGAGAAAATAGTGGAAATGTATATTAGAAACGGAGCGCTCAAGGAGCATGCACTAAGTCCGAATCAGTTTGCCTATCAAAAAGGAAACAGAACTACCTTTACTAAAACTGACAAATGATATAGAAAAGTCGAAAGAAATAGCCATTGACATTGAAGGCGACTTTAATAACACCGCAGTTAACTCAATAATGCCTGCATTGCTCAGACATGGAGTGAAGCCAACACATGATAGATGAATTCAAACAATGCTTTCCAACAGGATAATTAAGACGCAGCTGTTTGGTGAGGCACTTGAGGCTCATACACTGATTTATAATAATGGACTGAGCGTATTGTCATTTTCCTGTAGGAAAGGATGGCACAAGTTTTATAGTTCTCTCTTTCGCCCTATGGCAAAGTTGGAACTACCAACACAAAAAATTGCATTCTGGAACGTTTGCTTATGCCATTTGATGTTTTTATGTTGGCTACAGATGCAATCACATCAGAAGGAATAAGGTAAGAATAGTATTTACCACACTCCGTCTCTCTTGCCCATAAGCAGGATTCAGTTAAGAATAACTTTTGAAAATTAAAGTCGGAATGAGTTTAATTCCTTATAAGCGGTTAAAATATCACTTGGGCACAACAAAATATATTTTTTTAATTAAATTCGATTTACGGGTGTAAAATTTCATCTGATTGGTTGAGTTTTACGTGTTTTTTATGTAATCGTTTTAAAGGGTGCTCTAACGGTGATATACAGAAACAGAATATTTTTTGTGCCACATGAAATAGCAAATCGCTCAGTCCATTGTTTTAAGTCAGTGGGCTCACACCACTAGAGGTTGCCCCCCCCCTACTACCTCCTCTGCTGTGGTTCATGATAGTAGACGAACTTTTAGTTCAACTAAGCAAGCAAATAAGAGTGCTTGCTTTATAGAGACCTTCAACCTTCAATTGTTTAAGACATGTGTGCTGTACACAAGTTATCCGTCAAGCCCAGCAAAACAACAACTATACCCTTTACCAGAAGAAGGGCATTGAGGAATTTAACTAGTCCTACCTGTTAAGGAGGTCCCTATGTGTAAAGATGCTAAATATCTTAGGATAACTCTCAATGATATGCTCAATTGGAACAAACATATGGACAAGACAGTTCAGAAAAGTACAATAATGCTGTGCAACTGTAGAAAACTGGCTAGCTCAACATGGGGACTCAAGCCAAACATAGTGATTTGGCAATATAAGGCAGTATTTACACCTACGCTGTAGCAGCGAGGAGGAACAAATGTACAGTCGTCAGGAAGCTAGACAAGCTCCAAAGAATGGCATGCCGAAGTGTAACATGCGCTCAACATACCAGCGCTCTAGATACACTATAGAACCTATCTGCACTCAGCAACTTTGTTAAAAAATAGGCTGGATTGATGGTGTACAAAGGCCGGGCAGATGGATATGATGAATGGAACTCTAGAAGTCTATGCACTATACCCAAACGAATAGAGGCAAATCCAATACTGAATATGATATTAGACAGAATGGTCGTTAAACGCAACCTCTGTCTGCTCCTCAAAATAAAGATACCAAACAGGGATTAAATAGATATAAATCTAGAAAATGAAAGCCTAGTCTGTTACACCGAGAAAGGAGTAGGAGCAGAAATATATTGTGTAAAGCCAAGAGCTCATATTTATCAAAGCTTAGGAAAATACACCTCAATATCCAGCCAGAAGTGTATGCATCACTAGATATGTATACGAAAACATCAGTCGATCCTATACTAACAAATATATATACTTATAATATTTGGTGCTTGGACTATTGGACGACAATGAGTATGATGTAATTGCGTTTCTCTAAATATTAAAGTTTAATTACAATTTATTTACAATTTATTTATTTACAATAGATTTACTTACCCAAATATTAAAGGAACAACACTTAAAGCCTTTATTTCACTCAAGTCTCTGTTTATACCTCTAAAGGAAATTTAAAATGTCACATCTGTACATTTAGCAGGGTTCATTATTTTAGATTCGCGGCATTTTGGAACAAATTTCGTAACTGTGTGCTCTGTTTCGTTATATTTTATTACATATGGCTGTGCAATGGTAGTCCATGCTATTTTTTTATAATTTTCATTTAGTCTACATCCTATCTTATTGACTAAAGTTTGCTTTAGCCTTCCATTGCAGGAATTCTTTAAATTCTTTGGAATTTATACCCGGGTATTGGTCCGTTAATACCATATCAATATTGTTGCTTTTAGTTGTTATGATGACACCGCAGTTATCGCAATGTCACCAAAATTCACGTGAAACTTCATGAAATTCCTACTTTCGCACACAGAATCGTAAGATTTTGTGCGAAGGCGTGTTAAATGCATTTTCATTTTCTTCAACTAATCTTTAAGGCTGTGAAATAAATTTGAATAAATGCCTTTTATGCATTTTTCAATATTCCTTGGTAAGTGCTTACTAGCATCATAAGTACCTACATAAACTAAGGGAATGGGAAACACATCCAATTGAAAATAACTTTTGATTAATATTTTGGAAGTCTTGTTTTGACTCCATTAATTTCTCCAAACATTATCAGACCAAAATCCTATTATGTTAAAAGGAATATTAAGTTCGTTGAATTTATCGTCAATTTTATTAAAAATTTCTTCTGATTTTGATATGTTTAGTTCTACTTAACAAAGAAATTTGTCTCACACGATACTTTCTTGCTGATCATAATATGTACCACAAATAAGTAAATATACAGATAACGAATCGAATAGGAAAACTTAAAACCAGAAAACAGACACATGTTGCGAGTCACTTAAAAAAATTTGCAACGTTTTGCTCGAATATAAAATCGACGATGTAGGAAGACCTAATTCTTTGCCTTCCACTAGTTTAGCCAACACAACAAATGAGCGTTTTTACAGCCGACATCGAACAAATTTCCAACATGTGTCTGAATTTTCATATAGCGTTTCCACTTAGACAGAATGTTGCCAACTTGTTTCAAAACTTGTCGGGTAAGAAAATTTGTATAAGTGGAAACGAGGCTTTAGAAACTAACTGGAAATTTGTTCCAAAGTGAATAAAAATTCTACCAAAACATTTATCTTATTTAATATTTACGCGACAGCCGGTGCGCTCATAAAAATTGTTGTTGGCCTCCAAAAATGCGTATGAATTCTAAGAAAAAATTTCTAGTAAATTTCTATAAAAAAAATTGAGAGCTTCTCTACATTAAGTCAGGCATCATTGATTGCATGGATTGATCGTATATTGGAGCGGGGCATTGCTGTCGACCTCGACCAATGCATAAAGATTCGAAGGAAAAAACTTCCAGTAAATTTCTAAGAAAAAATTTTGGCCCTCCGTTTATCGGGTCGAGGCACTGCCTGGTTCTGGTAAAGATAGAAACTTAGGTGTGGGGCGCCTGAACATTAGGAACATTTTCTGTTGATAACAATATTTCTCAACTACAATTTTCGTCGTAGCTAACTAACTTGGTTACCAGAAATGTTGATAAGGTTTTCATTTTTCTGATATGCGTTCTTCATCTGTATATTTACTTTTTTGTGACATTATTCACTTTGGCGGCCGGAGTTAATATCAGATACAATTTCATTTGTGTCTTTGTCGGCCTTCAATTGCCAATAATCATTCACTTCTGCCGTTGTCAACCTCCAATAATGCATAAAACAAATTTCCAGTAAATTTCCAAGAAAGAATTGAGGCCTTACTATATAAAGCCGAGACATCGTCGATTTAATAAACGAGACGTTGCAAATTCTTTTAATTGACTCGCAACATGTATCTGACTTTTGGTTTTCAATTTTCCTATTCAATTCGTTATCTGTATATTTACATATTTGTGATAATACCTAACTACAATTACAAGTTGTTTCTTTGTAGCAACATCGGTAGTTTCGTCAATTATTACTGTGAACTTGACTTTCTTCTACAAGACTTCAACAAGTTGCTTTAAAACAAAAGGACCCAACACAGTTTTCACTAAGCTAGAGACTTTAAGATATTTGGGTATGTTTTCACAGATCAGCCTGTAACTTCTCCACGTTACATCCTATGATGATGACTTAAAATGTGTTAGATTGATAATAGTTGGATCTTTCCAGTGGTATTACATTTTTCTCCTCCTCTTTTCCGTTTTGCTTACATTTCATGAAGTGCCTAGACTTTTCGTGAAGTGCTGACTTTATCAAGTGTCTACGACATATATGTATATGCATATAAGCTAAATGTAATGAAATAGATATTGTTGGTATTTTTCCTATTTCTTCTGATGTAAATAAGGTTACCTGATCACCTGGCCGAGCGGTCTCCAATGTGATGAGGTTACGTTTCGCGTGATTCCAAATGAACCTTAATGATTTGTGAGCGTTCCAGGCCAGTATGAATTCCTCTGCCAACAATCCCAGTCGGGGAAGACAGGATCTTCCAGGATGATGCCAGCAACAGTAGTTAATGGCCTGGAGATAGGCCTCCGCTGTTTAGGGGATTACTTAGAAGCTCTACTATAATTACTACTCGCCAATAAAACAACCCGTTTTCCGGACAATTTTCCAATTTTTATTTTTTTTCTGTTTTTTATTATTGATTTTCACGGATTTTTTTATGTTTACTTTTTAATACTACCAGGCTGAGCGCGAACTTCTGACAGACAGACCGCCTAATCAACTTATTCCTCGTCTTCCTCTTTTCCTAACCCTACTTAGCGACATCTATCTCCACAAGTATAATTTAGTTAATCTTTCCCAAAATTAATTCCAATTATTTCTTATTTCTAATACAGTTTTTATTTTCTTTTAGTTTTTACCATTTGTCAAAATTAATTTCAATTATTTCCATTTCTAATACAGTTTTTATTTTCTTTTAGTTTTTACCATTTGTCAAAATAAATTTCAATTATTTCTATTTCCAATACAGTTCTACTTCATAACTGTCAAAACTTGTTTTTTATTTCTAATTTGCCATACCTGTCTAACTTTGCACTTAATTTTAATATTTCTCAAAGATTTCATTTGATGTGAATTTTCTCCAGCTGTCAAATGTTTTGCTTAGTTTTATCGGGCAACTTTTCATTTAATTTTAATATTTCTCTAAGATTTCATTTAATGTTAATTTTCTCCAGCTGTCAAATGTTTTGCTTAATTTTATCGGGCAACTTTTCATTTAATTTTAATATTTCTCAAAGATTTCATTTAGTGTTAATTTTCTACATCTGTTAAACGTGTTGTTTCATTTAAATATTTGTCAAAACCATGCCAGCAATAGACTTTCGGGTTAGGAACATTCGTTATCCATTTGGGATATGTCACAATAGTTCATTTCTGAGATTATTGTTTCCCTGTCTAGGCACAAGTCCAATAACATGCGCGAGCTTCATGCTGCTACGTGTAGTTTGCCCTTTATTCGCGTGGTTTTTTGGAACCACTAGGTGTCGCGCGGAATTATAGAAATTGAATTGAGGGCTTTGGAATGGTCTGAGGTGGGGAGTGTGACATGTTCACTCGGATTAGAACTGTCAAGTCTGGTTGCTTGTTTTGTTTCGTGGTTTTGCTTCGCGTTATGTTTAATTTAATTCGTGTACTTTTTCAAGTTTTACCTTTCTTTTAAATCAAACGGGCTCTAAATATAAGGTTCCACAAACAGGAATTGACGACATTAAGCAGCTTTCCACGTAACAAATCTGAGACAGAAGGCGTATTGTTTTTAACAGAGAAACCACACGATTTCTTCAGACGGACAGAAGGTCGTTATGGTTCGCCAGATGGACATGAATTGAGACTACAGAAGCATATAAGAACGAAGAAGCCAGATTATATAGGGGTACATCCCAAAGCGAATTTTGCACGCTGGTGTAGGCTTGTGGTAACTTCCTCTTTTATTGGAAAGATGTAGATCAATTCCCTACGCCTTTGGGCGTTCTAGAGAGATATCGACCTGTGAGTTGACATTTCTGGGATTTCGAGGTAGGTAATCCTGTAACAATATATATATAAGTAAGTAATAAAGTGTTACAAGTGGCTGGTACTCACCGATCTAATGCTTGGCACTTGAGGAATTGGCTGTAAGCTAACATAACCCCTTTGTTCTTGGTTCTTGTTCTTTCCGTCGGGACCAGAAATAAATGGTTATGTTAGTAATATTATCTCAGTCGACACCCGAAATAATATTCTTTCAGTCAGTCGAGATACAGCTTAAAGTGTTATCTTAACTTCAGTCGAGACCCAGAATAAGATTCTTCATTTCAGTCGAGACCACAAATAAAGCGCTTGTTAATAATTAATACATATATCAGTCGATAGCCAATATGTTCGTTAGTCGATGCCCGATAAAAATATTGGTCCCTGACTAGCCAACCTACCTCAAGTGATGCCAAGCACAAAAAGAGATCGAGACAAGTCAGCTTGTAGTTTATAATATAGCCATTGCTGGCACATGACATAAACATAAACATAAACATAAATTTATTTGAGTACCCGTGCCAAAGGCACGCATAGCGCTGGGCACATCTTAGAAAGTTACATAGTAGATTTACACTTTAGCAAAACAAATCATAATATTTAGATAACTGAGATTATAAGATTATTAGATTAAGATTAAAATTATTAGCATAAAATATAGTATAGCGAATACATAGAAAGCACTTTAGCAAAACAAATCATAATATTTAGATAACTGAGATTATTAGATTATTAGATTAAGATTAAGATTATTAGCCTAAAATATAGTATAGCGAATACATAGAAAGCAAAAATGAAATGCATTGAAAATAGAATACAGCTAGGAGCCTAATATATAGCAATTAAAACAAACGAAAAAAATATATAGCATGTTCGGGTGCACAGTGCACCAGTTAGATTTAAAGGCAAAATATAGAGAGTCCTTAGAATTAGAAGAGAACTTGATAGTCAAGTTAACATCAAGATCAGAAATGTACTACAAAAAATTTAGAATTAAATGAATTAGATTAGTTTGAATAATTAGATTAGTATGCGGTTGAGTATAGATATTTAAACCGAAAAATAAAAAGCTCTATACAGATAGTCAAAGCTTCTAAATGATGGATAGCAGAAAACATATCCAATCCCATAACAGCTGTGAAGCAGCTGGTGTGAGAAGTGTAGAAATGCTGAGAATGCTGAAAATGTACAAAAAGTGCAAAGCAGCAGGTCGGATAACCCTCATACAGCTGTCGTCAGGAAGTGCAGAGCTTCGGACTTGAATGAATTCACTGTCGTAGCGCATCTAGCTTCCTCAGACATACGGTTCCATAGAACAGCCCCGTTAAGAAATACAGTTTTTCCGCCAAACTGCGTGCGAACCCTAGGCAGGACAATTCTGTGGTTGTTCAGAGCGCTCCAACTAAGACGTCGAGTAATATAGTTGGGTAATAGTCCATGCCTACTCTTGAAAATAAGCTTGAGAGCACCAAATTCATACATGTTCGCAAGTGTACACGGAAGAAGCATTTCAAGGAGCTGTGGGGGCACATGTGAACCTCGTTTGAAACCAAAAGCGTATCTGGCGCAGGCCTTGAATGCACGGAATAGTTTTGAGAAATTTCCATTGGAGATGGGGAACAAGACTACGTCGGCGTAGAAAAAAATCGGAAGAATCAGGGCTGAGAGAAGTCTTGTACGGGTGACCAGATCAATATGCTGGGAAGCAGCATAGAGGGAGCGTAAACCATAATACACCCTGGAGCAAATCTTATTTATTTGTGGTTCCCAAGTGAGACATGAGTCCATGAGAAGACCGAGATTCAGGATCGGCTTAGTTGAGAGCCTAATAGAGTTCCCCAGAAGATGAATGTTAGGAAGATCTAAAGATAGGCTGGTGATGTTTCTGAGACGAATGGAATAGACTATGGCCTGAGTCTTGGAGGGATTAAGGGACAGACTATTGTTAGCAGACCAATCTGCAATCTTGACAAGAGCTCTATTTATAGTTGCCGCGGCTTCACTGAGATTGTCTCCAGGAACACTAGAGTATATCTGCAGATCCTCTGCATATATGTGAAAATGTACATTATTTAACGCTGTAGTGACATCGTCAATGAATAGCGTAAACAATAGTGGGGCCAACACAGCGCCCTGTGGTACTCCATCAGTTACGCTCCTCATTGCGGAGTAGGAATTGTTGCATTGTACCATAAACAGTCTATGTCTCAGATAGCTCTTGATCATTCCACAGGCAGATGTTGAGAACTCAAAACGCCCACGAAGCTTGTCAATCAGCAGTGTGTGAGGAACGGAATCAAAGGCCTTACTGAAGTCCAGCAGCACATGAATCACACAGTTGCCCATGTCGCAAAGATTGCGAATATCTGTGGCAACTTCCAGCAAGGCCGTGCTAGTTGAGTGATATCTCCTGAATCCAGACTGTCGGTCCGATAATAGGTTGTTAGAGCTAACATGAGTGGAAATTTGGTCGGCTATCAAGATCTCAAGGACTTTTGATATAGTTGGTAATATTGTAATTTGTCTCCATTCCGAGATATCAGCGGGGGAGTTATTTTTAGGGATTGGAGTAATTAGACCCACTTTCCAATGGTCTGGAAACTGTGATGAAGACAACAGTCTGTTCATCAAATGAGTGATGATCGGCAGAATGAATGGCAATATGATCCTGTAGAATTTAAGCGGTACGTCATTATATCCAGTAGCATTTGATTTGATCTTCTGGAACGCATTCACTATGTCAACTTCTGAGACATTACTGAAGCAAAATCATTATTAGTGTTGGATGTACTAGTGTCGATAGGAGCCGAGACACCAGGAGCGACCACCGGAAGAGGAGAAGAGGGAATATGATGTGCAGCCGCGAAGCTGTCATCAGGCAGCAAGGCAGTGCTGGGACAGAGATGTTCAGCATACTCATCCGGATCAAAGTCAGGCTGAACCCTTGCTTTAGAGCCCAAGCCAAGGTCGTTGATCTTATTCCAGTTAATTACGTTACCATCCCTGATACCTCTCAAAGTATGCTCTCTAAGTTTGACTCTGATCAAGTAGTTAGCCTGTTTTCTAAGTAAATGAAACTCACGATAGTTAGCAGTTGTTTTGTCCGCCTTCCATTGTCTATAGGCAAGGTCACGGTACTGACATTTCAGCAGAATTTCCGGAAATTTAAAGATTATATCCTTGACGGTACTGATTTTAATCGTTTTGAGTGGGACCTGTCTCTCAAAAATTGAACACAGTGAATCTGAGAAATATTGAGCTGCAGAGTTATTATCGGGATTAGTGAAAATGGGAGACCAATCGGTCCCCGCGAGATCTGCCTGAATGGCATAATCTTGAATGGCTGAGAAGTTTCTGAAGGTTTTATAACGGTTTGGAGCTTGACAATGGATATTAAAGGAAGCGAACAACAGTTCATGATCAGATACTCCCGGGCACTGACCAGACAATACAGGCAGATAACCTGGAAGAGCAATCAAAAGATCCAGAGTAGTAGCCGACACTGGTCCGTGACGCTTTGGTAGATCATGGATTATTTCCAGACACTGCTCGTTCAGCAGGTCAGTTAATGACTGGGACAAGGTGGAAGGACAGCTAACATCTATGTTTAAATCGCCCCCTATCAGAATGCGAGTGGGGTAGCTCACTAAGCGCTCGAGGGCATCAGAAAGGACGGCCATCTCATTATCAATGAACGTTGCCGCGCATCTATAGATGACCGCCAGCATGATGGGTTCCGAGTTGGGATCACTACCTATGACCTGAACAGCCAGGATCTCCCAGCTGTCATCCATCCAGCGAAACAGAACCCGGGATTTCGCGACATCAGATACATAGACAGATACCCCGCCCCCTCTTGACAGTTCTATCAAGCCTGTGTAGTCTATACCCAGGGACCCCCAGTATTTTCGAAGAGTGATGTCTCTTGGACCATGTCTCACACACTAACAGGGCGCTGACATCACGCAGCTCAGCCAGGCGTCTAATGCCAGTGATATTTTTTGGTGAAGATCGAGCGTTAAAGGATATTACGTTAAAATTTTTGGTTGGAAGGTAGTTAGTAAGGTCCGCCTGAGTGGGTAAATTATAGTGCTGGCTGCTCATGGTGTTGAATATTTCCAGTGGATGTTGAGATGACAGATGATGTTTGGAGTTTTGGGAGACGTTGCGCCAGTTCCGAAGTGAAACGTGCAGCTACAAAGTTAGTAGCACAGTCAGCTGACCTGTATAAAACATAAACGGTTCTATTCCGTGTGTAAACCCTCTCAACCAGATTTATTTTCCTTAGACCAAGTACTGTGTGGAGAAGAGGAAGATCTTGAGGTAATAGGTCTTCGTTAATATAGATTCTGGTTTTGGCCCCCTCAGGGTCGATTAAATTTAGTGTTAGGGGTTTAGTTTTAAGCTGATGCAAGTAAGCTTGGAAAAATGCACAACAGTCTTCCTCCTTATAAAACCTGATGAAGACTTTAGGTAGATTTGGAGTAGGTAGACCGGTCTTAGGTCTGATAGGTGAGATCAGCTCAACACTATCGCAAAATGATTTTGGCAGGTCAATACTTGCACACAGAGCAGGTAAAAAGAAGTCTCTGACTTTACTACACGTCAAAGCACTAGGCAGATTACTGATTACCAGCGTTCTTTTTTTTCGTAGATACGTGACAACGCACCAATGTCGATGGTGCTGCCGCCAGTAATAGAATCCACCCTCCTCGACAATTGTAATAGTCTTGCCTCAATGCTCTTGCAAGATTCGTCACAATATACACCTCCAACAGCTCTCTGAGAATATGAGGAATGCTGTGTAGCTGTTAGCGCATGACTCTTAGGTAAGCCGATTGATGGTGCTGGAATATTGCTAGTTGAAGTTGTTGTTTGGATAGGGGTAGGACCCCGAATTCCATCCGATGAACGATGGTAGACCACTTGTATGTACTCACCCACTGCTAAAGGGAGCACACTGGTAGACCCTGCAGTCAGCAGGTGCTTGCTGAGATCTGTGTTGATCTGATTCACGTTGGGGGAAGAGTCCACTGAATCTTGTGCGGACAGGGTCTGATTTCCTCTGAAGGGGGAGTCGATGTACGGTGATGAGCAAGTGCTATCTATTAGATCTGAATCAAGATGGGACTGCTGTATGGCTACACGCGTTGTTGCTGGTGTCAGATGAGCTCTAGCCAATTTAATACAACTAATATAGAGCCAGATTAGGTCAGTGTGACGCTTATAACAAGCGAAAAATGTAGGGTAGGCAATTCCTGCGCATACAACGTGATGCCACTCTTACAGCATAAACAATGTATCCATTCAACTGTTTTCTCTTTGGGGTACTTCTTGGGTGGGTCGCCCGAGCAGTCACAAATGGTACATATATGTAATTCTGTATCCGGCTTAATTACTGGATGTTTTCGTTTATTTTTATTTCTATTTCTATTTTTGGTTTTATTTTTGCTTTTATTCCCCGGAGTGTTTGGTATAACGCTAGTGGTGGGGGTGGATAATTTATGCGAGTTCTTTGACTTTACTCTAGCTGGGGCATTAGGACTCCCAGCGTTAATAGATCCATTTTTAGTTTTACTTTTGCTTTTATTCCCCGGAGTGGTTGGTTTAACGCTAGTGGTGGGGGTGAATAATTTATTCGAGTTCTTTGACTTTACTCTAGCTGGGGCATTAGGGCTCCCAGCGTTAATGGATTTAGTGGGAGCCGAGTCCTCATACCTGGCATACCAGGGGCAGTGAAGGAATCTGTGTATGTTGACTTAGCACCAGATCACCACTGTTGATCGTCCAAGTTACCACCATTCAGTGCCTGACCATATGTTATAAGTTATGATTATATATTATTATTATTATTGATGCAACTAACAGCTTTTGCATCCAGAGATGCTAGCCAAAAAGTTCTACTGAACCGAAATATAACAATTCAAAACATTTGCGTTGCCAGGTATGTATTGTCGTTTTGTTATATACAACCTTAAAACTAGAAACACTATCTGTCTTACGGGCCGTTTCAAAATACTGCGGCACCGATGCAACCTTCAAATTCTCAATATTAGCTCAGATCGGCTATCCAATATATAACTTAATGCCTGATGTTAGTTTGCTCCTATTGATTCCAGTTATAATTAACAATTACAATATAGGCAACAGTTTGGTTTTTCGAACTTCAAGCTTCCAACCTTAAGTTCTAAACTTTGATTATGAATTTAGATTTTATTTTAAATTCAATTCAATAAATCAATATTGGCAATGTTTAGTTGTAATACAGGCAACATTGGCCAAAAATTCAACTCATTAGATTTTAATTTAAATTCAATTTAATAAATCAATATTGGCAATGTTTAGTTGTAATACAGACAACATTGGCCAAAAAATTCAACTCACCAATCCGCCAACATGCAATCCTAAATCTAATCTAACAGTTCATATCCAAATGAGGCTCTTGATCTCAAACTTAATTATATTATGGATAGAATTCTATGGTTGGTTCCAGGTACAATTAAATCCTCTTAGTTGTGATGCGCAATTAATCCTTTTAAACAGGCCAGTCCCAGCATTTCAAAAACTACACAGTCCTCGATAGAAGCCAGGATGCAGCACCTTGTAATCTTCAGCTTTGCTAATAAATCAGGCGCCTCCTCAAAGATCTATTCCCAGTCTTCATTACTCGTGATTACTCGTGGATATTTCTGCATAAATATTCTATTGTCTCGGGCTTATTTAGCAGTTTAACGCAAAATATCATTAAATTACGCCTAATTCAAAATGGCGCCACAAGTCGTCCTCGCTTAGCAGAAAATCAAATTACAATAAAGCAATACTGTCGACCGAGACTTGATGAAACTTCATACGATTAGTGTAAATGGTGATCCCGTGAATATAATAAAACAGTATTTACGATCTAATTCGCAATAAAACTATGATTTTAATTAATTTTCATTGAGCGCTACAATTTTGTTACTTGACAGCTTGGTCTTCTTCTTATCAATGATGGAGTAGCAGAGGCGCATGATCAGAAGAATTGGCAGTGCATCTGTAATTTTACGGTACTAGTGATAAAATTTGCATATCAACGAACAAAAATGCATAGCAACAAGAAATTTAAAGCAACCCATGCTGCTGTGTTGAATTAAACTTACAATGATATTTTCAAGGAATGTTCTCTCAATCACGTACAGAAGACATTCCCGTTTGATGGTATTAATAATGATAGAATAAATTGATCTGCTTGACCTGATTGTATTTGCATTGTATGCGGCATGACAACACATGCCTTTGTTGGATGTTGTACCTATTTTTGGGAGTAATTACACTGAATTTATTTTCAACTTTTTTGTAATATGTTCCCTTTTCAAAAATTGGTTTTGGTTCTTAATAGCATATCCCTATGTGACTTAAAGCAGTACAACAATATTTTCAATTTTCATAGAATTTTAGACTTGATATGGACCAATATATCTTCTGATAAGAGTAACGTTTCCCCTTCAATATGCCCTATTTCTCGTATAGACCTTCATCAGCCACCGCTCGACATAACGATATCTCTTTCTATTACTAAAACGGCACCTGATGCCATAACCAAATCAAGGAATTTCAAACAAGATGATTATCATAGTTTAAATGAATTTTTCGCCTATAAAGTTTCTCAGTTTATACACACCTGATGTTGATGAATATATTGAGAGGTTTTATGAAGCAATAAATAATAGGAATAGGAATATACCGGAAATAGTAAAAAACAAGTAAAAAAGCTAGAATTGGTCTAAGACAAATTCTTATGATACTATAGGTCTAGATGAATGCCCGTATAAAATTTCGTATGGTCACCGATCTATGCAAGTTTGATTTTTGAAGTGGTTTTTCGCAAATATTTGTAGAACGGTTTGTCGGACAGAAAAAATGATTATAACCAATAGGATTTCGTATTCCGAAGAAGTTTTTGGTATAATAAAAATGTCTCGGACTGATCGTTTTCACAGTATACGTAAAAATCCTAAATTTTTATATGGTAACAGCAAAAAGGAGTTGCCCGATTTAGTCCATTTTTAAATTTTTTTTGCTGGTACAATGAAAACATCATGTAGAAAATTTCAGCTCTCTATATCCATGCATTCTCAGACAGTGTCCAAATATATAGTGAAAAACGAGAGTTTTGTATGGCAACCCCACGAAGGAGTTGCTCGATTTGTCTCATTTTCGAACTTAATTTTACTTTTTTTTTAAAGTCCGTGTAGAAAATTTCATCTCTTTAAGTATATGCGTACAACTCACGTCTTATTCGTGCTCTTCAAATTAAAAATAATTATAGACATTTGTCTTTTCAACATCCCGAAGTTTATCAAACATTTTCCACAATTTAAAAAAAGGGCAAATCACTTCTCAAGGAATGTTACAATTACAATAATACATAAGTAAAACAGAACATGCATTAAGGGATCAACCTAAAGGTTTTTTGGTCGTACTGTAAAGCCCTGAAGAAATCAAATACTTACCCGAAAAAGCTAGTGTACGTTGACGATACCTCCCCCTCGCCAAGTATCTCTTGTGATATGTTCTCCAAGAATTTTGCATCCGTTTTTATAAATAGTGATAATACCTGGGGCCGGATTCACTAACTCGGAGAGTTTGGGAGTTTGGGAGATGAGAATTTTCGTTTTCTCCGGTTAAAACTCCCTAACTCTCCATTCGAGATTCTCTATCATACTTGAGGAGTTAAAGAAAACGTGAGAAGTATCGAAAAAGACGGATAACTCTGTGTGGGAGGGTCGTAGAGCATTGCGGTTTTTTCCTACGGATTTAGAGTCTAGAGTACAGGTAGGTGAACAATTTCTGAGGGTGGGGCTTTTGGGGATGGGGGGTAGTACCACCCCCATTGGGGGCTGTCCCAAATACGTCATGTTTGGTATCAAATTAAAGAGGGAGAAACGTGTAATCGAGTGGCGTAGTTTTTTTTCCGATCATTTTAACTTCATAACTGACTTTTTACCGCCGAAAGACGGATTTTTTGCACGTGGGTCATATACACCCCAGTTCCTATATTTTGCATATATTTCTTTCGTTATTTGTTTCACATCCATTAGTACTCTGTTGTGAACATTTTTCTCATAGAAAGTGAATTTCCACGACTTACCAGTTCTTCATAATGATGAGTGAGTTTTTGTACCCGAAAACGGCCATTTTTTCATCTTAAGAAGGACTGATTCACTTATTTGCAGTTATCTCCAAAACTATTTACCGGAGTTAAAAACTAATTACATATCTAATTAGAGGACAAAATGTAGATGCGATTTCATCCTACATGCAAGCTTTAACGTGCATATTTAAAATTTTTATAGCATCTCTTCTGTACTGGAAGACGACCAAATTGACCACATTCGCGTGAATTACCTTGAGTACCTTGAGTACCTTGAGACACAAAACTCCTTATTTCTCAGTAAGTATTGCAAGGATTTCCATAATTTGTTTTTGTAAACATAGCCAGGATATGCAGTAAATCCATAAATCAATTTGAAAATCCTAGGTACATTGGTACCTTCACAAAGGACAATAAAAGCAGCCAATACTGTCAGTTGAGAAATATTTTTCTTACTTCTCCACACCTAACACAGCCGAGACTTTTGCCGAGTTGAATAGAGAGTTTGGTAAATCTCAATACAAATTCCACGAGTTACAGAATTCCGAGTGAAGAGTTAAGTGGTAAAAGAACTCTCATCTCCACAACTCCACAACTCTCCGAGTTAGTGAATCCGGCCCCTGTTACAGCGAAAATCAGCCTCCCTAAAATTGCTATCAATAACGTCAGAGAATTGAGTTGTTTAATCTAAGAGGTACATTTTGCTTATCACTGTATTTTTAATTTGGTGCATACATTATTGTAAATTGGTACTTAATCTCTTATACAGTTACTTTGGAATTTGTCTCGTTTTTTCACTTCTTCTCAGTCAGTCAGTCTAGTAACATATGTCCGTCGCGCCGCTGCTATACATTGTCAAATTACTTAAAAATAAACTAAAATCTGAAGTAAAATAAACATAAATATTTTTAATCATCCACCTGCTTAGGTAAAATCCTCACTCATTAACATTTTTTTTGGTGCCGAAACCCGGGACAATCTAAGAATTCGAACAATCTAAGAAGTCGAACAATTCTAAGAACTCGAACAATAGGATTTTCGCTCGATTATTCTAGTGCATCGTGACTCCAGGTTTTAAGTGGGAAGTGAAAATAAATGCATATCTCATGATCATTAACATAATGTTTAATTTTGCTACAGTGCAGTGATCATAACTAAATTTACTTCATGTGATTAAACTGTGACAAAATTAATTAGAATCTGTGATGTTAATAGTGCATTCGCATACATACATAACAGTTTGTGAATAACGCTGCTACAATTGTGCTCGTGAAATCAGAGGGACATACATGCTTTGCTTCGTGCGCTTGCATTTGGATTACTTGATTATTTCATAAATCCAGCAGAATAGAATCTCATTGAATTCATACTGATAAGCAGTTCAAGGTAAGCCATTTCAATTGTTGTTTATGATGGAGCAATTAATAGAGAGGCAAAAGCTTCTAATAAAGTATATCTCCGGATTTAAGTGGGTGTCACACCGGAAGCACCGCGGCGCGTCGCGGCATTTTTAGTTGCCGCTGCACGATTGTTCTTGCAAAATTAAATGTATAAGTCACACCGGGAGCGGCGCGTCACGGTAAAATAGTTGCCGCGCTGCAATTTTGAAGATTACTCAAAAACATAATTTTGCCGCTGCCGCTGGCGGCAAAATTCCTTTTCATTCGAAATAAGTCCACACAATTCGTTAAATGAGGCCTTTTGCATTCTTAATTATATTTGTAATCGAACCTCATCACTTTTCTCTGCTTTTCTTCAAGCAGAGCTACTAATAACAGAATTTCTTCCTCGGAATTGGAGTACATTTGGATAAAATCTGCCGCTCTCGGTGTGAACACTCTATTTTGCCGCGTGCCACCAGGCACGGTGTGACCAGGGCTTTATTGAAAACAGGAATAAAAGCGGGAAGGATAAGCTAACCGTCGGTGTTCTTCAAGCTCGCTCGGAGCTTCTCAGAGAATATTTTAAAAATGTTTGCGCTTATCACGAAAACATGCTTGAAACGGCAACAAAAGAGGACTTAACAGTAACATACTTTATGGCGGACACTTATGAGAAAGTAGAACTTGCCTACGCGGAAAATCTAGGAACCTTAAATGACATGATGGATTCCAAACAAACAAAATCTTCTACTCTAACAAATATCGATCCTAAATCGAATTCTAGAAGCAAGCATTCGTTGCCAAAAATACGATTACCTAGGTTTTGTGGCGAATTGAAGGAATGGACTTCCTTCTGTGATTTATTTAAAAGTATGGTTCATGCAAATGAAACTTTGAAGTGTTCCCAGAAGTTTTATTATCTGAAGACAAGTCTGTATGGTCAAGCAGAACAAATACTCCGCAACATTACAGTTAATGACTTAAACTAAGCCGTAGCTTGGGATTTGCTATGCGATCGATATGATAATATACGGCTACTAGTGAATTCTTATTTACGTATTCTGATGTCACTACCGGCAAAGAAAGCAGAGTCAACCAAAGAACTGAAACGTTTATTTGATAGAACTGTGGAGGTTATTGTCCCGCTAGGAAGACTAGAGTGGCTCTATTTATCACGGTGCAGAAGTTAGATCACACCACAAGTAAGGATTGGGAAGTTTCCATTAGCTCAACAGACGACTTGCCTGTATTTAAATCTTTAAGTAGCTTAAGTAGCTAGTTACTAATAATCGTACTAAAGACTATTCTAAAGTTCCGCTGCTCAAATCTCCTTCTACTACTAACGTCAGACTTCACGCTCATCACACGTTTCGTAAGGGCAAATGTCCGAAGTGTTCACAAAATCATTTGTTATTATTCTGCCCGATATTTCGACAACAAACAGTTCTACAGCGGCGTGATTTTGTTTCAAAAGCACGCTAGTGTTTTAATTGCCTAAAGAGCAATCATCTGCAAGAAAATTGACCATCTATCGGCCGTTGCAAGAATTGCAATAAATCACATCATTCTATGCTTCATCTACTATCCAATAATGCAGTTATTGCTGAAGTTCCGACTCAATCAGTTATACCAGAGAAGGCTAATCCTGGTACTTCGTCAGTTGAAAGGCATTGTAATGAGCTAAGCTGTACTTCGACCATTGCTCTTAATTCTTATCAACCCAAGTACAATAAACTCATTCTGTTAGCTACCGCTAGAGTAATACTTTGTTCACCGTGCGGAAGAAATATTCATGTTAGAGCATTACTGGATCAAGGCTCGCAAGCTACTTTTCTTTCTGCCTCAATTGCGGATCTACTTCATTTAAAACGAACGAGGGTAAAATACCCATTTCTGCCATAGGAACAGTAGATGCTGCTGTAGTCAAATCTCTTGTTGAAATTGAAATTAAGTCTTGTGTCAGTCCGTCGTTTCAGCTTCTTACAACGACACTATTACTACCTTCTGTAACTAAGCTCCGCTCACCATCTACTTTTCAAATCGCTAATTGGCCTCACTTGGTGGACTTGTCGCTCGCAGACTTCTTGATCCTACTCCGCCTGAACTCATCATAGGAGCTGATAATTATGGTGCTATTCTAAGGCAGGGAATACGTAAAGGTTCACCAACAGCTCAGCAGACGGAATTAGGTTGAGCTCTCTCTGGTCCCTTCGACTCGTCAACTGAAGAGGGAGATACATACAAAGTGACAGCCTTGTGTTCTTCTACCGAGGTAAGTTCAAACACCGATGAACTACTTCGAAAATTCTGGGAGTTAGAAGAAGTAAATGTTCACCCATGCCCACACTCTGAAGAGGATCAGATAGTTGAGCAATTTTATCAACAAACAGTAAAGCGCGATGAAAGTGGATGGTACATTGTACACCTGCATCCGACCTTCTCTCAGGGATGTCAAGATTTCGGGTACAAGGAAAGCTGCATTTAACACTCTAATTAGAATGGACCATCGATTTAAACAAAATGATGAATTCCGAAGACTCTACCAAGATTTCTTGAAAGAATATTTTGACTTTCAACATTTAGAGCCTATTCATGACGACCCAAATTCTCTGGAAACTGCATCCTGCTTCTTTCTACCACATCATGGAGTACCCAAAAGGGATAGCGCTACTACTAAGCTAAGAGTCGTGTTTAATGGATCATAAAAATCACAATCGGGAGTCTCGCTTAATGATTATCTTGCTGTAGGATCCAAGCTGCAAACGGATCTACGAGAATTAATTCTACGTTGGCGGAAGCATGCCATCTGCTTTACTGCTGATATAAAGATGATGTTTACACAGATTAAGGTTGATAAGAAGGATTTTGATCTTCAAAGAATTTTGTGGAGAGAGTCAGAAGAAAAACCAGTTCGGAGCTTCCACTTGTGCACAGTGACTTATAGAACGGGTCCAGCACCATTCCTGGCCATACGTACTCTTCAGCAACTAGCAATAGACGAAAAGTCACATCACCCTTTAGGATCTAAGGTAGTACTAGAAGATTTTTACGTGGACGATGTTTTATCTGGAGCCGACGTTTCATCAGCCCTAGAACTGCAACGGCAACTAACTGCTATATTGCAATCTGGGGCTTTACACTACATAAGTGGTCATCCAAAAGAGCGGAGCTACTACTTGCAGTTTCTCAAGCAAAAAAGAACGAGAAAACTCCTCTCGCTATATCAGCTGATGATGTAATCAAAACCCTAGGTCTGCTTTGGCATCCGTAATCTGACTATTTTAGCTTCAAAGTTACGCAAACTGCCCTACCTAAACAAGTTACGAAACGAAACCTGCTGAAACCTTGCTGATATTTCAAGATTATATAACCCGCTAGGGTTTCTATCACCTGCTTCTCTTAGCAAAGACGCTATTTAAAAAGTTGTGGCTATACAAACTATCCTGGAATGAACGCCTACCACCAGATTTAGAAAAGTCTTGGCTAAGGCTTAGAGAAGAATTACACCTCTTAGAAAATGTAAAGGTTCCACGTTGGATAGGATGCTACTACTCCTCCTTAAGTTATGAACTACATGGCTTCTCAGATGCTTCTGAGATGGCGACCGCAGCAGTCGTTTATCTTCGTGTCTGTCATAATTATGGAGAGTACAAAATTTCACTTCTGTCCTCCAAAACTAAGCTGGCACCTATAAAACAGTTGTCAATTCCAGAGTTGGTAGCGGCACATCTATTAGCATAACTAATGGAACGTATAACTATATCAATGGATTTTGGTCAGGTCCCAATCTATTGTTGGTCGGACTCTCAGACCGTTTTAGTATGGATACAGTCACATCCATCCAAATGGAAAACATTTATCGCCAATAGGGTCAGCGAAATACTCGATTGGTATCAACAGTACGATGGTGATTTGTCCCAGCAGTCCCAAATCCTGCCGATTGTGCATCTAGGGGTGTCAGTCCAGGAAAATTAGGAAATCATCCTCTTTTTTGGACTGGACCTCAATGGTTAACTTCGCATTCAACGGCTTGGCCTCAAAATCCTATTGGAAAATTATTAGACCTGGTGGACCTCTTGTTGCTTCTGAATTATCCACAGCTCTGTTATTTTGGATACGATACAGTCAATTCTTAGACTATCACGATGAGCTACGACGATTAAGAACAGAACAGCCCATCAACCCATCCAGTTCTCTACTCTGCTTGGCTCCATTTTTGGACAAAGACACTAATACTATTCGAGTTGGTGGAAGATTGCATCAATCCAACAACAATCCACCCGTTTTTATTAAGTAAGATTTCCCTTTTGGTTCCCTTAATTATAAAGGATGCTCACGAATTAACTATGCATGGTGGAGCCCAACTCACCACTGCCCAAGTAACAATTTAATTCTTATAAGGACTTCAGGCACGTTTCCAGCCGCAACTTTTAACACCAGTGTATTTAAGATTTGGTGCTGGAAACGTATGGGTGGCTTTTATAAACCTCTTATAGGCGCATTTTGGCACTTTATAGCACTGAAATTTTTGTAATTTTGGACTTGTAAGGCTGCTATGTAAAGCCTCTATAAGTCTGTAAGCTCTATTAGGGTAAGACAGCTTATAAAACTAAATGCACTAACTTAGTAAGGTCATACGAACTGTTATAACACTTATATAAAGAGCCACAATAAGCGTTAAAGTATTAAGAACTTCTAAATGGGCGTCCTAAAGAACCTATATTTTGTTGTGTGGGTATCTTCTCATATTAAAAATTTACACTTATTTCTTTACTTATGCAATACTAATAGTACCTACGTATGTATTACAATTTGTATACAAGTAATTGGATATGGATAAAATTAAATGCATTATAAGAACAAGTATACGAGCAACTTAAAGCTCATATATACTTTAAAATTGTCTGCGCATCGATATTTAATGGACATATTTCAGAGATAGGTCCGAATTATACAACGCCTCGTTGAATTATTTAATATTTAGCAAAAGATATTATAATTGAGATCATTATTCAGAACTGTTATAGCACTTAAAGTTTTATACGGGGCCAAAGGTACTATGTAAAACCATTATAATACCCTTGGTTTTAAATGTAACCGTAAGAGTACCTAAAGGTGCTCTAAAAAATATCGCTTCTATGGCGGCTATTAGAGAGGCTATTATGTTTCAATGGGGATCATAGTTTTATCAAAAAGATTTTATTATTTTTGGTTATTTCCATATTTAAACCTTAGAAGATCTCAGAATTTACTATAACTAAATTAAGCCACCAACACAGATAGCATCGTCTGAGTCTAGAAGCCAATTTCAAAACTATTATAACACCTAAAGAGCCACGAAAAGATCATTTTAAGACATTCTAGCACTTAAAAGGCCAAACAGGTCCGTTGTAAAGCCCCTTTGAAACTTAAAGTCCAAAGAGGCTCGTTGTAGAGCTGCTATAACAATAATAGCACTTAAAAGGCCAATCAGGTTCGTTGTAAAACCCCTTTGACACTTAAAGTCCCAAGAGGTTCGTTGTAGAGCTGCTATAACACTATAAAACTTCGAAGCCATAAAAAGAGCTTTTATAAGCCTAAACACTTAATGCTTGACATTTTTCTTCGAACCGTGCTGTTATTGGATGCACTGAAAAAAGTTAATCGTGAGATTATATATATATTAGCTCAGGTAAGCTTGAAATAGTGGAATTAGTGTGAATTATTTATAGTGTAACTTAAATATTGTTATAGTTTTCGCAAGATGAATTTTAAAATAGTTCAAACTATAGAAGGTGGAAAATGTCTGCTGTCAATTTGTCCATATGGCTGGGAAGTGAACAACAAATTATTCTGGCCAAAACATCACGCAAGCAAATTACAAAAAGATAGCAATTCACGACCGACTGCAGACTGGAATCAATACAATTGCGTTAAAAAACGAAGCTTCGATACATTTGAGGAGGCTATTGTTGAGCTTAATACAATGATGGAATGAGAAGATAGCGATATTCCAGCTTCAACAAAAAGAGTTTCTGCATCTGAAAAAAAAGTGAAGCTACAACGTATGCACATTGGCCGTCCTCCACCAGTCTCATTTAATAATATGGCGAATGAAATTCTTGAACGTGACACTAAAAAAAAGACGCAAGCAATTACTGGAAACGAAAAGGTTAGTTACTTTCTAAATTGAACACTGTCCAGCTTACAATGAATAGTTTTCAATGGGGTTGACTCTTCTTTCAAATTTGCGTTCACTGGACAAAAAAATCGTCATAAGTTATTTCTTTCTTAATGGTGAGCCTTCTTGATTCTTTATTTTGATTACCGTCAGAGCAAAAGTTTAACCCATTTGCAAAATCACTGTTGGAAAGTGAACTGTTTAGGAGCATATATTTACAAGCTATTATTATATTTACAGTGCCTATCACTGGAACGGTCGAAGGAAAATTTGGTAAAACAAAAGCAAAAAACAATTATTCAAAGCGAAAAAGCTCAGCATTCTTCTGGGCAAAAATTAGCCATTCCATCGGTAATTTTTTATTACAAATTATTAATATTTACATACTTATTAATACTTTTTCAGAGATGGTCATCATACGAAGAGCACAATATGTATCAGATAAGCGATACCGATGTATACCCCTATCAGTTAGAGCAGTCAGAAGAAATGACCGTCGAAAAAATGACCAATTATTTGGATCAACAAAATATTCATACATCTATATTACACAATAGTCATGAGAGTCAAATACTTTTGACTGATGATGGGAACAATTTCCGAGAACCCACGCTTGGAGATATTTTTCAGCTCCTTCATAATAATCAGCAAACCCTACAGGACTTATCGGAAAAAGTATGTTCGTTGGAGGCAAACCAGGGAGTAATTATAGAGGAACTAGCCAGTCAAAAAGTCATGCTAGAAGAGTACTGCTCCAGGAAAATATCTACAATGACAGAAGTTTCTACGACTAGTAAACCCAAAGAATTTAGAAACAATTTTGATACAATCGGGAGCATAGAAAATCTAACCAATTTTGAAAAAAAATTAAGCGATGATAAATTTTTCTCGGAAACGGTAGAGATACTCCAAAACGTTTGTGGTGTGTCTGGAAAAATGAAAGGCGGTGACTGCGCATACACTCTGATTGACATATTTTTCACAAGAGATTTTCTTACGTTGTGCTCATGGGGAGGCGGTAGCCAAGGTACTGATGAATACAAGATTGCGTTCAAATCTTTTCCAAATGTTTTCAAACTCTTCCTGCACTTAATAATCTTGGCAGATTGGGATTACACTAGTATGAAATGGGTGGAATTTTTCAAAATAATACTAAAAAATAGTAAACGAAGACAGCTTAGTGGTCCTTTCCAAAAAAGTCGTTCAAGGATTTCAACAACAAAAAGTCGACCCAAGGTATCTTCCTGTAATAAAAAGATTCAACAACATCATCTTAGTGATAATGAACTTGAAAACGCATGTGGAACTATCATAAATCCGGAAAAAATTATAAATGAGAATGAATTTCGTGATTCTATTAAGGACGTTCAAAATGGCAAAGGTACAGAGCCTGATGCCTGATGATAATTTATTGTGCTACAAAATTTAAGAAAAACAAAATATTATTTTGTCATAAAAAGAAGCTGTTTATTTTATTTTGTTATGATATAGTATATTTAATTTTATTTTTATTAGCCTTCCACAATATTGTTATTTTTGCACTATTGTTTATTTTTATTTAATATATGAATTTTACCTTTTTGTTATACACAGAACTTTTTATTCTTATTTGAAGAAAAAATAAATATTCACAGTGTGTGAACCAAAGGAATAAAAAATGTTGTTTTACTAGTACATTCCACAGGGACTAATTTACATTTAACATCACTTAAACAATATGATTTTGATGCATTCTCCTCGCAACTGGAGCAAAATATGTTTAAGTATGATGACTTAATTGGGGTTTCAAAAAAGTCATCTGTAGACATTAAACTTGAACCCCAAATGGACGGAACGTTGTCATGTAGCATAAAATTTTTGACTACAACAACTTCATTTTTTTGTGATAAAAACCATTTATTGTGTATTTGCGTACTCAGCGAAAACGTTTTCAATTCCATTTTTGAAAAGAAAGTTGCTCCAGGTATTGAGAATCCTTCTCCATCGTTTTTAAAATGTAAAATAGGAAACTGTTTGTTGCAATTTCGGGAAGAAACTCCTCCAAACTCGCTTATTCTCTTGGCCACCTGTACTAAAGGATTAGCTCCACTCCGGAGCAAATTTTTAATTTTATATAATTTGCTTTCAAACGGATACGAACTAAAAGATATTAGGTCACCAAATCTTCTAACATCGTCCACTAAATGCGTAAGGTTATGAATGTTACTAGTTATGTAATCTTCTCCATAAATATCTCTAAATACTTCAACGTAATGCTCTAAAAGTGACTCAGCCAAATCTAGTAAATGTGCATAGTTCTTAGACGAACAAATTGTTATAGCACAAAAGAAAACTAGAAAATGTTCATAAGCATCATACGGCAAGTTATCTTTCAGAACAATAATTCCGATGTAATGCGAAAATGTTCTATATTCTAATCCTTTCCAGTGTGAGAAACAATCAAGCCCTCTTACAGCTCTATGTATCTCCCTCGGTATTTTCACTCCTACAAGATATTTTGATATGATTTCAATATCGCGCCCTGACCACTTTGTTCTATAATTTCCAAAGGAGCCGTCTCGCCAACCAAGTAAACATCTCTTCATGATACCAAGATCTATTAAATGTAACGAGTCTCCGATAGGAAAATCGTCCACCATATTGATTGGCAATTCCTCTAGAGGGGTCTCCGCTTTATGGTGAGATCCATATATTTTTGCTCGAAAGCCTTGATCTGTTCTTTTTTCGCAATGAATTCGAGGAAAAAAATTGCAACGTGATATATAGGAATATTCACCAATTGTTGTGCATTTCAGGCATCCATTCTGTGCGTTAAAATATGCAACACCTATATAATAACAAAAGAGAAAACAATCATAAAAGAAGTAGCTAAGTATATAAACTATTATAATGTACCCTTTATCAGTGCTCTAGCTGGCGAATCGCAAATAAAGCATCTAATTTTGACGTATACTTTGTGGTTGTTAACATTAATTCCATTTTCCAATACCAATTTCATCTCTTCTACAAAAGCTGATAGGAATGCCTTCAGGTTTGTCGGCTTTTTTTTCCCATTGTAGATACCAATTACCATGGGCTCAATCTCCGGATTTTCATGTATATTAAACAGTATGGGCCAAAACTCGTCTCTGGAACTTTTGTAGATGGGAATTCCATCCATATTTACATTTATTGAAATTGATACTGATTGATTAATGTTGCGCAAACATTTTTTTATATTAACTTCTAAACCATGGTGCCAGTACTGTCCCTCACCTACCTCAAATACCGTAATTGCAGTCGGTGTTTTCAATAGTGTCCGTGGATCCATTGGTAACACATTGGGTAATCTTTTGTTTGTAAGTTTTAAAAGTTCCTTTAAAGCAGCATGTTTAATATTAAAGGAAATTGCCCAAGCTATCAAATTTTTATGAAACTCTTCCTTTTTGATGTGCTCATCTTTTGAAAGCGATACATCATCACAATAAATATCATCTTCTAACTCTATAGACCAATTTCATTTGTCTATTTCCTCAATTATATGACATTGACTAAAATTTTCGACCGACTTTTTAATTGGGGATGAAACAAATATTGATCGTTTTTGAGCTTGCTTCTCTGATTGTATTAAGAGAAGCATTGAAATGTGTGCCTTGCGTTTCATATCTAAAAATTTTTTTTTTACTTTTCGACGAATAGAAGTATTTCTTTTTATGATTTTACACTGAAATTTTTCCATCTTTGTGTTAACTTCTAGCACTATATACAGAAATGTCAAGAAACTAAAAGCGCAGACTCATTAAACTCCTATTAGGAGCCCATAGTGTTGATCGAATTTCTCAAGTGTTGTACGAGTTCTAAATAAAACTTAGGTTTTAAAGAACTGTTAGTTTTATAAAGGTTCTATAAATTGGTGCTATAGAAGTTTCCAAAACCATCGTTATTACACTATTACTCTCAGCACTTAAGCCCTTATAAGAAGGGTGCTTAATACGTTTATATCACTGTGTATATAGCACTTATGGCGCTAGCACCAGTAGTTTTATAATGCTAGTGTTGAGAACGTTCTAATGACCAATTTTATTGGGGCTAAGGTTCCGATACTAAAAAGGACGATAACGAACCTGCTAAGAACTATTAACCTTAAGGAAACCAAGTGGAGAACCTTATAACACCCAAATTACAATAAGAACACCAAAGGTGTCAGAGAATGTTACTTGGGTGGTTACATCAGATAACGTTTCTGGGTAGTTAATGGCCGAGACTTGGCCAGATATTATATTCGGCGCTGCATGAAATGTTTTCGTCAACGAGCTACTGCTCAAAACCAGTTAATGGGAAGATTGCCATCTGAACGTGTTAGACCTGCTCGCGCATTTCGTCACAAGGACTGGAATATGCTGGTCCTATTTTAGTAAAACTTCCCCAGGACGAGGACGAAGTGTAAGTAAAGCCTACATTGCGCCTTTTGTTTGTATGGCGACGAAAGCAGTTCACATAGAGCTAGTCTCAGACTTAACTGCTATCCTCTTCATAGCTGCGTATAAGAGATTTACAGCCCGAAGAGGTCTCTGCAGCACCATCTACAGCGATAATGCCACAACCTATGTGGGAGCCAATGCTGAACTACGACGATCATTTTGGTTGCTTCAGGAACAACTACCTGAAGAGTTCACCGCCTTATTAGCCCAACAAAATACTACTTGGTTCTTCATTCCGCCTAAAGCCCCAAACATCGGAGGCCTATGGGAGGCAGGTGTTAAGGCAGTGAAACTTCATTTAAAAAGAGTAAAAGGAGAAACAATTTTAACTTTCGAGGAACTATACACTTTTCTGAGCCAAACAGAGGCTTGTTTGAACTCTCGACCGCTTTATCCATTAAGTTCAGACCCAACAGATTTGCAAGCACTCACTACGGGTCACTTTTTGATTGGTAGCCCGCTCGTCACTGTCCCTGAACCAAGCTTGGTAGACGTTTCGCTCAATCGACTTAACAGATGGCAGCTTCTTCACAAATTATATGAAAGTTTCTGCAGAAGGTGGTCCGGCGAATATTTGAACAATTTGCAGGTACGCAATAAATGGACCACTTCTCAGGTTAACTTATTACCTGACCAGCTTGTACTAGTTCGAGACGATAAACTACCTCCTGCCCAATGGTGCCTTGGACGAGTAACAGAAGTTCATAAAGACAGACTTGTAAGGGTAACTTCCATCAAATGTCGAGAATCAATCATCAAACGTTCAGTGAGTAATCTTTGTCCTTTGCCGACCAAACCCGATAGCTAACTTTCATCAAATCATCAACCATTTGGGCAGCCCCGAAACGGTGGGCGGTATCTAAATAACAATTGAATATGTAACGTATTTCGTCGTATGACGAGGTGGGCGGTGATGTTACAGCCTCCCTAAAATTACTTTCAATAACGTCATAGAAGTGAGTTGTTTAATCTAAGAGGTACATTTTGCTTATCACTGTATTTTTATTTTGGTGCATACATTATTGCAAATTATCATTAGCAGCTCAGTACTTAATCTCTTATACAGTTACTTTGGAATTTGCCTCGTTTTTTCACTTCTACTCAGTCAGTCAGTCTAGTAACGTTTGTCCGTCGCGCCGCTGCTATACTTTGTCAAATTACTTAAAAATAAACACAAATGTTTTTTATCATCCACGTGCTTAGGTAAAATCCTAACTCATTAACAATACCGGTTCGGAACGCATTTCTCTATCCGATGTATTATTTCAAGAAGTTCTTAATATATTGGAAGTGCGTGACTGCAGCAAGAACCCTGGACGAGATAAAATTCCTAATATCCTTTACAAACAATGTTCAATGTTTAGCTGAACCTATTAGTCAATTATTTAATTTGTCCATTTATAACAACATCTTCCCTAAATTATTGGAGAATAGCTTTGTTACTGCGATCTCAAATCTGGCGATCCTAGATGCGTTGTAAACTATCGCCCCATTTCCGTTTCAAATAGCTTACTATTAATTTTTTAGCTTTTCCAGCAGACTAAAAACTATATCACCGAAAAGTAACACGGGATTTTCTCTAGTAGATCAACTGTAACCAACTTATCCTTGTTTACAGATACAGTTGTCTGTTCCTTAGATATAGGTAAACAAGTCGATTGTATTTATACTGGCTCTTCATAAGCATTCGATAAAATAATCATAAACGTGCATTGGTCGAAATAGAACAAGTGGGGTTTTATAATAGTACTATTGCTTGCTTCTCATTGTATCTCATGGACAGAGAATATATTGTTAGTTCGTTATTTAAAACACAATATTTTAGATAATATTCAAAAGTTCTTCCTTTATTTAACTTCACTGTTTACTTTTATAACATTTACAAACAATTACCAAATCAACTGTTTATAGTTATCAATAGTACCGTACTACTAATTATCGCAATCCAAAAAGTTTACTTCGTTCAATTCATTGTCTGAAATAAGACTCGCCTCCTGGATGTGAGAAGCGCCGCATCTACAATTTATCCTAGAACCTTCCCCTAAATTCTATTCTTCGAACCCAAACTTCACTAAGATGCCATAGCCCAAAGTTGTGTCCATTTCCAGGTGTCGCTTGTGTCGCTTTGTTGCGCGTATCACTGCCCCATTCTTAAAATTGTTCGCACCGAACAACAGGTGGTCCACGATCTTGATGCTCCCACAAACGACCCATGTGGACGATCTTCCGTTGACGTCTTGTACCACGCTGAATCCTGTATACTACGTCATTAATTCTAGTTACTACTGAATACGGTCCCTCCGAGTGTTGTTGTTATTTTGGAGAACGTACCTTACGTCGTTTCGGGTTGTACAGCCAAACAAGGTCACCTTCATTAAATCCGCCTGAATTAGCTCGTAAGTCATAGCGGATCTTCACCCGATCGGTATTTACTGCTAATTTTGTTTTCGTGGCCGCGTGCACATCAGCTAATCGTTGTCTGAGTTCCAATGCATAGTCGTCTGGTAACTTTTGTTCACTTCTCGGTGTACCAAACTTGAGGTCGCAGGGTAAACGTATCTCCCTTCCGAATATGAACCTTAGCTGGAGTTTGTCCGGTCGTGTTGTAAACAGTTGATCGATGAGCCCTTAGGAACATGGGAATATGTCGATCTCAATTACGTTGATGATAGTTACCTACTTTTTTTAGATGCTTGACCAATGTTCTGTTGAAGCAGTCTACTATGCCATCAGATTGTGGATCCAGAGGATTGTTCTGGTTTTTCTTATTCGCAGAACTTTACACATCAACTGGAAAGTCCGTGATTCGAAGTTCCGTCCTTGGTCCGAATAAAGTTCCTGAGGCACACCAAATCGACTGACTCAGTTCATTATTACTTGTTCCGCCACTCTGGTTGCCTCTTGATTAGGGATTGCATAAGCTTCAGGACATTTACTGAAATAGTCAATAGCAACTAATGTGCCCCTACATTATACTTCTGAATTTCTTCTCTGCTTCTGTGTGGCGGCCCTTTGCAAGAAGCACAGATAATGAATCCTCGCCACCACTCCTCCACATCATCTCGCATACGTAACCAATAAAACCTTTCTTTATTTTGGAAATTGTTTTATTCAACCAAAATGTCCTCCAGATGAACCACTGTGCTCTTCTTCTAGAACATCGCTAACCTTTGATGCTGGGACGACTATCGGCACTCGAAACTACTCGCCGTTAGTTGCCTCCCACTTGCGTTTTAATATACCGCATTCAACGTGAAGAGAATTTCATTGAGCCCAGTAGCTCTGCAGCTTCTCACTCCTCTCCGAAATATTCTTCCATTGTAGTCTTTCCATGTGTTCTTTTCAAATAAGAATGGATATATGTCTGGGTCTTCTCGTTGTGCTGTTCGCAAGCTTTCGTTGTCCCAATCTGTCGATGGTTCCACCATTACCAAAGTATATTTGGCGTTCTGTCTTTTTTTCCACCCGGAAGCAATATTTGCATTCAAATTTGCATGGACGTAATGAAAGGACGTCTGCATTTACATGTATACGACCTCTCTGGTGTTGGATTTCAAAGTCATAAGCTTGGAGTCGCTCTATCCATATTGACACTTGTCCCTCAGCGGAGGATAAATTTCTGGAAATGCTTGGTTGAATTTACACGGGCAAGTAGCTCTTTCCTTGTAGCACAATAATTTCTCTCTGATTTTGAAAGTGCTTTGCTATAATAAGCTATTGGCACTTCTTGGCCATTCTCCTCAATTGCTGGCATCCGCGTCCAATATAAAAGTTTTTCCCAGTTTTGGATAGTGTTGCACTGGAGTCTCTCAGAGCTGTTGCTTCAAATTTGCGAAACTGTTGTTACACATAAACGGCTTTCCTTTTTCTGTAAGTTGATGTAGGCTCTTTGCTATATCTGCAAAACCTTTTATGAATCGCCTGTAGTAGCAAGCTAGACCAAGAAAACTCATTAATTCATGTTTGTGTTTTGGAACCGGCCAATTATATACAGCTGTTATCTTCTCTGGATCAGTTTGTACTCCTTGTGATGAAACTATGTGCCCTAAATATTTAACTTCATTTTTAAATAGAGCAGTAGACAAGATATGTTTTCCATGTTAATCTACGTAAAACACATTCCGTGAGTCCTTCGAATATGGCTGGAGCATTACATAATCAATATGGTATAACTTTGAATTGCCATAAGCCACTTCCAACAGCAGTTTTCTCTCGATCCTCGGGATGTATTTCTGCTTTCCAGTAACCGCTCTTCAAACCCAGTGTGGAAAACCATTGCGCTTCGGAAAGGGTATCCAATGTGTCATCAATCCTTGGTAACGGATAGCCATCCTTTCTCGTTACGTTATTTAGTTGGTGGTAGTCTACACAGAATCGATTGCTGCCATCGATCGACAGTGACTGTGTAATAATTTTTTCCTACACTACCATATAAAACATGACTGCTATTATTCCTCTGCAACTGGGCTACCCGAATGATGATGTTGATTTATTTCTTGCTAGCCTTAACGCTTATTGTAAATTTTGATTTGCAATAGCGTTAACAAATGTCTCTTGTGCCACTTCAATAAGGAAATCCGCATTTACGCTGGAGTATGAAAGATAACCTAATCGTTCCATATCAGCCCACAGTTGTTGTGGTAACTCTTCATGCTTCTGAATCCTGTTGCTTAACTGCAGGGGATATATATATATGTAGGTTCGAAAAGCCGCCAATTCGAACCCACACTTAAGGATTATAAGTGGCAGTACCAAAAAAGAACGAAATTTTGACAATCGAGAAGGCAGTCTCAAAACACCAAACAGAAGAGTCGTCACGGATTCATTAGAATAAGTAAAATATTATTTGAATTGTCGTAAAGCTTAAAATAAATGAAGTTAATTTGAGAATTGTTGGCGTAAAGCGATATTTCACTATAATTTTGGGGGCTCCACCGGGATGGATCCGTGACGATTAGAAGAGACAAAGTAACGTTTTTTTTTATTATACACGAAAACTATTAAGAAGTAAAACAAAAAAAGCATAATTCAATTAAATAAAAGAGTCGATCATAAGAAGAAATCTGATTTAAAAAGAAAACAAGGCAAAAAACAACGTGGGATTCTAGCGGCATTCATTCTTCGGTCGAGCGATAGCGGCATTCTTCAGTGGAACAGAATAACTAAAATCCCGGTATTCATAGCGATGCCATAGAACCAAAGAAAGAGCAAGGTACATTCAACAATAGCAGCTTATAATTTTTCACATACCGATCATTGTTTGACAAGGAAAAAGAAAATTGGCGAACAGATAAGCATGCATTTAATTTGTAAAATAAATAAAATATTTAACAAAACATAACATAACATTTATTAGAGGCGATAGTATATAAGACTACAATCTTTTATTACTTATACCAAAAAATAATTGGATTAAAACGTGGAGGAAGTATTTAAAAGAATATCAAAAACTATAATATTGCGCTTAAAATGACAAATTAAAACTTTGAGTATATATGACGCATATAAGGCTACTAAAAACAAGTTATAATGAACTATAAAACAGAACTGATACTAGAAAAAGGTACTAACAAATTCCATAGAAAAAAAAGACCTACAATAATTCGCGTTAGTAGTCCGCTGTGAGAAGGGATCCTGACAAGACAATCTAGTAAAATTACGGGCGTCTAATTAAAAAATGTGCATCAACGAGGCTCTTAAAGGAATTGGGAGTACATGCATGCTGGATACTAGATGGGAGAGCATTCCGAGAGCGCGCAGTTTGGACAAGATAAGGTAATATGTTTCATCATTTTTTGCGGGTTAAAGAAAATA
Organism: Dioctria linearis; assembly: GCA_963930735.1. NCBI lineage: Eukaryota > Metazoa > Arthropoda > Insecta > Diptera > Asilidae > Dioctria > Dioctria linearis. The sequence goes on from OZ005740.1 coordinate 194,987,766, forward strand.
CTAACGCTCTTTTCTTGAGATATGTAGTAATCGGGCACCCCACGAGCTGATCGCGGTAAGGCGTGACATGGTCATATCTGCGAAGTTCGAAAATGAAACGAAAACAATCGTTGAACGCGACTTCCATTTTACGGGAACAAACGCTATCAAGTCGAGGGAAAATTAAACTTCCGCATGTGAAGTACGGCAAGATTAGAGTTTTAACCAAATTTAAACGAGTTGCTTGTGGCATAATACTGGCTGAGAGCCAGTGTCTTCGAAGTCCGGAGTTAATTTTACTAATTTTTGATTTTGTATTGTCACAGCAGTTCATATTTTGGTTCAACACGACACCCAAATTTTTCACTTTACTAGCACGAGATAATGTTTTGCCGTCCAGAATTACGGGTGGGATATCAGACGAATGGAGTGGACTGTGAAAAATATTATATTGAGACTTAGAGGGATTCAATCTCAATGCTTGGAACATGCATTGACTCTGCTCAAATCGGCATTAATACGTGCGATGCCATCTTCAAACAAGCCAATAGGTCTGTTCAGATAAAGCTGCACATCATGTGCGTATAAGTGAATCTTGACATCACGTCCAACTAGAGGAAGGTCATTAATAAATAAACTAAATAACAACGGCACCAAGATATAAACCTGAGGTACACCAGTCGGGAGCGGAAGTGAATCCGACAACTTATCATCCACCTTCACCCGTTGATGGCGTTCTGACAAGAAACTCCCGATCAGAGCAGAAGCGGAAGCAGTAAATCAAAGAAAATTAGATAGCTTAGCTGTAACAAGCTGTGATTTCCACTATCGAAAGCCTTCGAGAAATCTAGCAGAACTAAAATGGTAGCTTTATCCTGGTCTAATGCTGCTCTAATATCACTAGTCACTTTTAGTATAGCAGTCTCGTAGCTGTGAGAATGCCGGAAACCAGACTGCCAACATGACAAGAGCTTGTTACTTTTCAAGTGACCAAAAATCTGGAAGCTAATTAGCTTTTCTAAAACTTTACACATGAAACTTAATATACAGATCCGCCTAAAGTCACCAGGAGATTCCGGAGAGGGTGTTTCAGCAATTGGCAATACCAAAGCTACTTTCCAAGACTTAGGACAATAAGAGGACATTAAACAAGAGTTCAGGATATGAAAAATGTATGTGTCGATCATTGTAAGCAGAATCTGAATAAAACGTGGCGACAGACAATCAGGTCCAGCAGCATGAGATTTAATAGCATAAATAGAAGTAAGTAATTCCCTTCGATCTACACCGCGAAAAGAAAAAGAACGGGTACAACTGGTGCCACTTATATAATTCGAGATAGAATTCCTAGCATGCTCATCGTTCAATTGAGTAGTAAAAAATCTATTTAGATTAATGGGATCGCAGATAGTTTTGTCTTTCCCGGAAACTCCTGCTTTTCTTAGGTTCTGCCACAAAATTCATGGTTGCAAGTCACTGTGAAATTTGGTGCTAAAATATCGACGTTTCGCTATACGGACAGCCGTAGTTGCCCTATTTCGTGCTGCACGGTACATGTTTAAAGCTTCACCGGTTTTAAGCCGCCAGTGTCGCTGGTACAAGAACTCCTTCTCATCAACAAGAGCTTGAACACTCCGCGATTCTCACGTATAACTGTGCGAGGATGGAATGACAGTCCCAGGGAATCATCAATTTTATTGAGCAAACTACGAGTATTTAATAAACACACATTTAAATCCTGAAAGCGGCCACTCATAATATTAAATAAAACTCTTACCCTGTCCAAACCTGCGTAATTATCCTGGAACAACGTTAATAATAATATTAATTGCACTGTCAATGCCAAAACAAAGCACACGCAGATGTACAAATATCATCGCAGTTCGTGAAAGACACTTAAACATGTTAAGAAAAACTGAAAATAAATAACTCATTGAAAATAAATAAATAAGAAATAAATATATATATCTAACTAATAAATATTTCTGACAGTGGAGGAATTAAGGTTCATTACCATAAATTCGCACAGGGGTTGTGTGCTAGCTACTTTGGGTGAATGTCCGTACTAACCGAAGGCGAATGATTTATAGCTATTTAAGCTGAATTCCACTGCTAGTCAAACTGTCAACAGATTTTGACATGACATGAAAAGATTTTGAAGTTTTCTGAAATTAAGAAGTAAATAATAGATTTCCACAAGCAAAATATTAAAATAAGGCTTGTAAATGTAAGCAAGTATTATTATTATTATAATTATCAATTTTTATTTTTTTCATGGTATGCGTATTAGTTTCATTGAATGTATTAATTCAGGATTAAACCTGATTGGAATCGACCCGACTTGCGTGTACCGTAAAGCATTCCACTTATGGTGAAATGCTGGCCTGATTCTGCCCCAGGTCTGAATCGCTGAGTTTAGATCCTGGAGCCAGTCACGAGGATAGAGTGGTCGAACAGAGGGCAGGTAGTAATTCTCCCCTATGCCGATCCCTCCCAGTACATTCACCCACAGTTGAGAAATCAAGGTGTCCCTCTGGCAAAACACTCTTTGGAATATACGCACTTGGAGACACCTTGATTTCACAACCAAGTCAGTGAAACCTAATCCACCTATCTTGACTGGCAGACAGAGCGTGCTTTCAGCAACCCATCGTCTTCCGCACCAAAAGGCGTCTATCGCTTTTGCTTGAAGAAGACCTATGAATCCTTCATCAAACGTCTCAAAATTTAGTAGATGAACGATGCACGAGGTAATAAAATTGTTCATCACGACTGACCTTCCCATTAAGGATAATGGAAACAGTTTACTACACCATGAGTTTACAGCTCTAGAGAGTTTCTCAAGAGCGATGCGGCTATTATTTGATTTACTCTCGCGTCCAATATACACACCTAAATACTTCAGGCAAGTATTAGTACATTGGATGTTCAGTGGAGTATCTGTACGATTTCTCCACATTCCACATCACAAGCCTTGAATAAGGTTGATTTTAGCGCCCGCTATACATTCATACTGTTCGAAAACAGCACGAGCGACCTGAAAAGCTTCATCTCTTGTTACGAAAATAGAAAGGTCATCCGCATACGCCAACATAAGAGGCCCCACATTGGTATATGGTAGATGAACCGAATATTGTCCGAGCATTCGACGAAGATTCACCAGCAGCGGCTCCAACGAAAGATCATAAAGCATACCTGCCAATGGACAGCTATGTCTGATACTTCGATGAAACGAGATAGGAGCCAGAACTTGTCCTTGATGCTTAATCAGAATCGCTGAATCCCTATACAGTTTCCCGACGATATCGAGCCACCTGGGTGGAAACCCAAATGTCTCGAGAGCAGTCAGGAGTTACTCGTGCGAGACGCTATCAGAAGCCGTTTGTTGGTCTAGTAAGATGATGACTGTTAAAAATTAAATATGAAACTTTAGCGTATTAGTGCATATAAATGTATTTTGGATTACATTCTTTGAGTTATTTATTATTGAATTCTTATGTATGCGTTAGAGAGAGATGTATTTGTTTATGCGTTCAACTTAGTTAATGGAACGGTCGCTTAATTTAGCGTTGAGGCAATATTTCTCAGGCAATATTTTTTCAATGACCATTTGTGTACCTGTCTGTTCATGGTAGGCAAACAAATGTTTGACTACCGCGATATTGTCGTAGATACTACGACCAGGTACACAATAGCAATATTCCGGGGGTATTACCGAAGCAATGACTGAGCGGAGTATCGCCCATAACGCTTTGCAGTCGATTTTTTAGGCCACATTGCATAGGCTTATTGGCCTCCAGTTCCACATCCTCCACAAATCTCCTTTCTTTGCAATCAATCGCATAACAGACTTCCTCCAACTAGAAGGAAAGTCTGAATGTGTCTCAACCGCCGAATTGAAGATTTCCAAAAGGTCAGGAATTAATAAATCACTGAAACGTATGAAGAATTCTGGAGTCAAGTCGTCATAACTAGGTGAAGTGTGTCGACTTACATCCTTTGTCGCAGCGATCATATCCTCCAATATGATTACTGTTTCCTGAGCTCCTTACTGCCTTCAGAGAAAGTAGGAATATTCTTAAGAAATTTATGCGTGGTCGAGGATGTTGTCGACGTCGATTCAGAATAGAAACTACTGTGGTAGTCTCGAATATATTCTGATAGCTGTTGTCCGTGGAGGACTTGTCCAGATTCATCAATTATCGATTCGACTTCACAAGAAGCAGTACGTGCGTCGTCTAGTTGCCTGGAAGAAGTACGCGGTTGGAGAATTCCCTTCCCTCAGCCAGCGTTATTGGCTGCGCAGCACAAACGCCAAGCTGTGCTATTAATTTGTGCTGCCACGCGCTCCTTTATTCTATCAAAATAAAGAATCAACTCCGGCTAAGTTGGGAGAAGACTGCCACCCGAGAAACTTCGGCCGACAAGCTAGAAGCTTTATACCCACTTCAACTGAAACTCGTTTCGATAAAGGATCGAATTTAGAGCTTTCCACCATCCGATCATTGACTAAGAAAGGAAAGTCAGCTTTCCTCTCTTGCCACTCGTGCCAGAATTCAATGAACTCATTGATGAACTGCTCCGAATTCAACAAATAGTTGTTCAGTATGAAGTTCTTCTTTCAACCAGAGTGTTGGTTGCCATTACAAGAAGATGATCGCTAACCGAACACACTTGATGAGCGACACCAACGAAATGTTCTAGTATTCCAGGTGAGACGCAAGGTTTGTAAATTCTGGAGCCTGCGAGACTTCTATGTATATTTCACGAGACCCTCGTGTATGATCTAGTCGTAGGATGCATCCAGCGATAGATATGCACGAGTCTGAAAACACGGACAAAATTCCTCAATCGAGTAGCATTGACAGAGTTGAACTCAACTCCGGAATGCCGATCCATTGAAGGATTCCAGGGTGCAGTTGAAATCACCTTCGAACATTTTGACATATTCGATATTTCTGTGTAATCTTATATGAGCACTTAAGCCCCGATGTTAAGAGAACCTATCTTACACATTCAAAGAAATAAGAAGCTCAAACGATCATGGTACCACGTCTACTGACGAGGAGAATCGGGCAAGCGATGCTCCTGAATCAACTCCTCCACCTTCCTATGGAGATGCTCGCAGCAAGCTAAATCGTTGTACTTCCTCTTCTTCTTGGCCCCCTGTTGTAGGATTTGAAGCTGAGGAAGTAACAACTCTGGCCTTTCCAGCTCCTTTACAAGAATACTCCAGATTTTATCTGAATTCTTCTCGTAATGGAGCTGGCCAAGAATCCTGCAAATTTTCTCCCAAGGAAGAGTTTCCATACCCCTCGGGACATCAAATTGGCTACCAGTCGAAATGATGCTATCACAAGACTTGTAGCCACCGAAGCTCTAGAGACCAGTCGCATCCAAGCCAGTCATGCCGCAGTCCGAAAGCTGCTCGAGTGGTGCTTCACAACAACCTTCGGAATGCCAACTCCTCTATCGTCCTCCTTCGGGTGGGGCTGCTTTGATGCGACTGGTTTTGCTGGCTCTGGGGGAGGCAGCATCGCGCGGTCCACCTTATTCCTCCACCTGCTCCTCCTTTTTTTACCTACTATGCTTATCGACTCCTTGTCAGAAGTAGCCGTGTTTTCACGTGCTGACTTGGCACCGTTTATAAACGGAAGTTCTTTTGCCTCTGGGACAACTTGAGGCACTTTAGTCACTGGCTGCTCCAAAATAGCAGGTTGAGCACCGGCCGTAGATACCCCGCCCGAGACCCTCATCACCAATTTTAATAGGAATAGCACGAACGCTGCCATGAACCCTGCAAAATCTCCCTAGGAAATTTAGGAGGTCTTCATGACTAGCTCGCATAGGGCCCCGTGAAAACTCAACCTTCGTGGGCTTTTCCCTGAGTGGGAACGGCAAAAGGTATCTTCCATCCAACTCGATGCCGGCCGTCAAGCATAAGCTTGGTAGCACTACCGATTGTTGTTTGTTGTGGTATACACCTCAACCATTCCCCCCCAGCTATTACTCCCATGGAGAATAGCTCGTCACGAGAGATGACCTGAAAGATCGCTTTTAGGTATGCGCTCTGAGGTCATCTATTGATGTGCTCGAGCTGCATCTTGCCACCACCCGTCGAAAAAAAGCCTGTAGACCCGCACCGGTCTTAGGCCGAGGCTTACCTGTGTCCAATGGGGCTGGACGAGGAGTGATGCCCTTACCTAAAATTTCAATCGCTGACTGACTCTTGGAATTGCCACTTACCTGTGCATACGATATCCCTGCAACTAACGCCTGGGATCGTGGTACTGTTGCTTCTAGCGGCATCTTTGAGGCATTCACTTTCGCTGATGAAAGTGATGGCCTCAATGGTGCTATACCAGTAGGCTTCGGAACTGAAGCCGAAGCCGTTTTTATGACATCCTTCAACGAAGAATATTGTCCCAGACCCGAAGGCGTTGTCTTAGCTTTTGCTAAAGTTGCAGCTACAGACGGTGCAGATATAGCCGTAGTATTTGAAGCCAATGCTCCAGATACTTCCAGGGCAGTTACGCGTGTTCTCGCAATAGCGTTCTCCAAGGAAGACAGCTGCACTTCTTTTCTGCTGTTACTGGCCTCTTCAATTGGGCCCTTAATGGCCTTTTCGGTGGGCCCTTGGTTTGTCAATATTAACCGGCGAGTTCAGAGGATTTGCACAGTTTGCGCTGGTGAAGGCACCCTTTTCACAGGTTCTTCATTTGCACAGCTTTGCAATGTCTAATGGAACTCGTACGTGGTATGTGTCAGTTGATCCACCCCAATTTCGGCATTACTAGGACATCGTTTCTATGGGCGACCAAAGGCTTGTAGTCGGGTGAACTGTTTGATTAGCTTTGTGTTGACACTGGCCAAATCTACAATTCACTTGTACTACATGAGAGTCGAAAATGGGAATCAGAATACTGACCCACAACACCACGCACAAGCAGTTCAGTGCCACTTCGTTGAAAGATTGAAGAGACGTTTACGTCTTGACAATGAACGGAGACACATTCAACTGCACATGACAATCTCTATCGTGGATGCAGGATGGCGCTCTTGTCTTTCGCTAGTCATAGCAGGCCACAGCATTTGCAATACTAGTCCACGGAGATTATCCTCGCTTTGGAACCGTTGCAAGTGCTGTGCGAAGGACAAACGCTCCGTTAGAGATGCTCAGCTGGAGGGATGATGAGGGCAGTTTGTAGAGGTCTATACAACAGGCTGCTCTCGAGGGACTCTATAAAGGTTTCGGGTAAATTTTGTCGTTCGTTCGGCTATTTAGTTTTTAATTCGGTTTCGGTCTCGGTGCTAAATTTAAAAGTTTTATGTTGAATAATGGCTCGTTTGGGAAATTAATTTTTACTAGATTATTTTTGGAGATTTGAAATCTCTTGGAACCGCCACTTACCCAATTGTCAAAATTGGGACCTCTAAATTTTTTGTTTATCTTTTAGATCTTTTTCAAAATTCTTGTGTCCGTTTTATAGTCTCTTTTGAGAATTTTGTGTCATTTCTGTTGTTTATTAATTCTTCTACTTGTTTTAAATGTTCTTATTTCTCCCTATTGACATTTTATACCATTTAGTTTAGCTAGCGTCTTCTTTTTACACTTTGTAGAGCCTTTTACCACCTATTTTTAAGGAATTTTTAAAAGAGCGAAAGAACCAACAATAATAGAGTCATTATATACATAAAAAAATTATTATTAAATATTAAGAAGTGTATTTTGATTTATAAAATATTTTCTTTTCTTTGAGTGGGCTGTGTGAAAGAAGAAACACTTACAAATTTAGAAGTATTAATCCTTAATGAATTAAACAAGATAAAATAGATAAAGTAATTTTATGATTTTGAGTAGGGAATTTTGGCTTTTAGGAAGTGCTATTAAATATTTTAGAAAATGGGAAGAGGTAGGAACAATCGACGCAACAATTTCGAGGCTGAAGAAGATTTAATTAATTTTCGAGATATGGTGCGTGAATTAAGAGGAGCACTAAAAAGTCGAGATAATACAATAAGGGATTATCAAAGAAGGTTCGAAGAACAAATATTTCAACAACAAGCCAAAGTTTTAAGAAGCAATCTAGCTGGGGCCTAGTACGAGCACTGGAGTTTAAAGAAACTTAACAATACGAAAAAGTCTTAGTTTTCTATTCCGCGATATAGAGGAATCCCTTAGCACATTCAATGAGCAAGACAATTATCTTGTCAGTAAATTTATAGAAGATTTTGAAAGTTCAGTAAATGTTTTGCAATGGAATAAGCAACAAAAACTTATTTATGCTAGACGGTTACTAAAAAGTACAGCCAAATTGACAGTGCTCGGTGCAAATAACATCAACACCTGGAACGAGTTGAAAGGGTTTCTAATAGAAGAATTTAGTTCAGCCGAATGTAGTGCCGTATTGCACCAGAAGCTATAAGGCAGCGGAAAAAACTGCCAAATGAAAGTTACTATGAATATCTCCTGGCAATAAGAGATCTAGGTAATCGCATTAATTTAGATAAGGAATCGGTTATTAAATATACTATAGATGGAATTGATTACTACCTCAATAAATTACTTTTGTGCGGGTCGAAAAGTTTCTCAGAATTCAGAGAAAAGCTGAAACTATATAAAGAGGTGCGACGTAACTTAATAGGGCAGAGGAAAACATTCAGTAATAATGTAAAAGGTATTAAAGAAAATAAAGACTCGAGAATTGCATGCTATTCATGTGGTAGGCGTGTACATGTGTTTAGCGCCTGCCCGCTAAAGGCTAATGGACCAAAATGTTTTTCATGCAATGAGTTTGGGCACAAAAGTACAGAGTGCGCCAAAAGGAAGCCGCGAGTTGACAGTAAAGTTGCCTTGATGCATGACACAGCGCCAAGCCCTGGTGATATGAAAAGGAAGTGATTATCAATAATACGCGCGTGAAGGTCTTCATCGACACAGGAAGTGATTTAAGCTTTGCACGTGAAGACGGTTATCGATTGCTTGGTAGTCCACAACTAGGAAAATATACTACGTTTCGCGGTATAGGCTTAGAAGCGCTTGCAACGTTTGGTTCTTTCAATGCTTGCTTAAATGTACATGGTAATAGCTTTATGGAACAATTTCATGTTGTGCACAAGAACATTTTGCCGTTACAATTTATATTGGGAAAAACTTTCCTGAAGTCAGTCGAGCTTATTGTATGCCAAGGAAATATTGAAGTAAAGCCAGTAGATATAGATACGGAATTACGTTGCACGCAGATTGTTCAAGACGAAGAATGTAATTTAGATTATATATCCAATGAAGTACATAGAAAAGAGAAGTGGAAACAATGATCGCGCAATACGACCCAGATGGCATATCAAACAAACTACGTAATAAAGTTTCTATTAAAGAAAGAGACTCCTATTTATCACTCGCCTAGAAGACCATCTCCAGGTGAGAAGGAGGCTGTTGATATTCAAGTAGAAGAATGGTTGAAAGAAGGAATTATTGCTCCTTGTCTTTCGGAATTCGCTAGTCCAGTAGTCGTAGTCAGCAAAAAGGATGGCACTAAAAGAATTGGTATAGACTATCGTAGGTTGAACATTGAATAAGGTTATCATCAAAGATCATCAGCCACTACCATTAATAGAGGATCAAATTGACAGATTAAGCTCGGTTAAAGTATTCTCATCCTTGGATCTCAGAAATGGGTTCTTTGATGTTCCATTGGATAACAATAGTCGGAAGTATACCTCATTCGTTACTCATTTTGGTCAGTTCCAATTTACTAAAGCACCGTTTGGATTGTGTGTGTCACCGATCTTGCATGTGACTATGAGGTAGCCATGAGTAGACTTCGTGAAGTCTTAAAAGTAGTTGCAAATCATGGTAAAATAAAATGAAAGAAATGTAAATTTCTGCAAAGAGAAATTGAGTACCTCAAGTATAAAATATGTAATGGAACAGTCGCGCCTTCAGAAGAAAATATAAAAGCGGTCGTACAATATCCAGAACCAAAAAATGTCAAAGGAATTTAGTCATTTCTGGGACTAACTGGGTATTTTCGCAAATTGTTCAAAGACTATGCTCTCGTAGCTAGACCGCTAAGTGATCTATTGCGCAAGAATAACCGATTTGAATTCAATGAAAAGCAAAGGCAGGCATTTCTTCAGTTAAAAAACGCGTTGTGTACAAAACCCATCTTAGCACTCTACAACCCGAAAGCAGTCACAGAGCTACATACTGATGCCAGTGCTGTAGGGTATGGTGCAATATTACTTCAAAAGAATAGCGAAAATGGGCAGTACCATCCTGTCTATTATCTGAGAAAACATCCCCCGCTGAAGAGAAGTATCATAGCTACATGTTAGAAGTATTAGCAGTCATAACAGCTCTGAAGAAGTTTCGCGTTTATCTACTGGGTATTAAATTCAAATTAATCACAGATTGCGCAGCACTTGCATGTATCCTTCAGAAAAAGGAAATGATCCCTAAAGTGGCCAGATGGGCAATGCTGCTAGAGGAATTTGTTTATGTGATTGAACATAGGTCTGCTATGCGAATGAAACCTGCTGATGCTTTAAGCCGTTACCTGCTAATATTAAACATTCAACAACAAAGTTTAATTCAGAAGATTCAAAGGTAACAACAGAAAGACGAAAACATAAAAGCAATCCTTAAAATATTGGAAAATGATAAATTCGAAGACTATTTCAAGGATGGGAGAATTCTTTTCGAAATCCAAGATAATACAAAGCTACTAGTAGTTCCAAGAAGGCTGCAGAAAGAAGTGATAAGAAAGATCCATGAACAACGCCATTTTGCTTCAAAAAAGATGGAAATAGCAATAAGTAAAGACTACTTCATACCGAACTTGAAAAGACGTATTGAAGAATGCATTAGTAGCTGTATTCTCCGCATATTGGGCAGCAAAGAAGGACGCAAAGAGCGTTTCCTGCATTCAATCTCTTAAGAATCGATTCCATTGGAAACATTTCATATTGACCACGTGGGATCAATTAGGATGACAAATATAGAATATCGCTACATGCTAACTATAGTTAATGCATTTACCAAATTTGTTTGAATTTATCCAACAAAATCAACTAACACTGCTGAAGTTTTAGAAAAGTTAGAGCTTTAGAAAATAACATTCGGAAACCAGGCAAAATCATAAAAGATAGAGGAACAGCATTCACATCACCCGCTTTTGAGGAGTACTGCAAGAAGGAGCACATCCAACATATCAAGATAAAGACGGGCGTATCAAGCATTAACGGTCAGGTGGAGAGAATCCATCGTATTGTTATCCAAGTATTAACGAAGCTATCAATCGAGGCCGAAGATAAATGGTACAAGCATGTCAGCAAAGTGCAGCGAATGCTGAAGCATAGCTATGAATGACACCATTCGAATTGCTAACTGGCACCAAGATGAAGAATTCGGAGGATATAGTTCTAGCTTATCTTGTAGACCAAGAGCTGATATCAGAATTCATGAAGGAATGGGACGAAATGCGTCAACATGCGGCGAAGCAGATAGCTTAAGTTCAGGAGGAAAATCGGAAGGGTTTTAAGAAGCGACGAAAATTGGCAACTAAGTACAATATCGGAGATTTATGCCTAATCTACAATGCATGGTAAAACCACGTCGTCGTCGTCTTTTGTTCCTCTAACAGAGATTGTTTTTGTTCCTCAAGAGCATTCTTCATCTGCAGGGCTGAAAGGTTCAATTTACTCATTAAAGCACCCAAAAGTTAGAGAGTTTTGCTGTGAGAATTCATAGCGAAATAAGTTAATCTGAAATTGACTCAGTTTGATGCTAAGTCTGCAGCTCGGGAATTGAGTGGAAAAAACTCTTTATGGTACCTCCGCCACTCTCCTCATATCCCCCAATCGTTTCCCTATCTCTTTCCTGCCATGCTGTGCTTTGCATCATAGGGTATCCCCTGAGCTTGGCTTAATAATATATAAAAAAAAATCTTTGAAAAAAGAAATTTCATTGCAAAAAGAGGGCGGTTCATATAAGCAGGAACCGTATAATCGTTAGTATGGCTTGGTTCCTGCCTGCCGTATAGGCCAAAGCAAACAGCCAAGCCGACCTCATATATAAACTTAAAATAATTTTTAAGTGTGAATTATATGAGGCGAAATACTACGTATTTACTTGAATGCCTAGCAAGATTAGTCCTATGCGGGACTAGCATTTACTTTTCTCCTCTCATATTAATTTTATAACATCAAAGGCATTCCGTCTTGTGGGTCTCATTTTTCGTACTACAAAATCATTTAAATGTACGTCGTCTATTGTAACGTTATTTATTTCTTTGATTAGAAGTCTTGTTGAATATTCCTGCCAAGTGTGGAGCCTTTCAATGTTTCATGTTCAGCTCAAATCGAATCTGTTTAAAGAAAATTTACAAGGCTTCTTATGTATAAATTTAATTATGTGTCCCTCGAATATCATGATCGACTAAGTAGGCTTAATTTACCGGCTTTAGCTAATCGAAGAATCTTTCTAGATGCTGTCCGTCTCTTCTAAGCTTTAAATGAAGATATCTGATGTCCTTGCCTTCTGTTCAAAATTGATTTTCACGTACTTGCACATCAATCTAGACTCCAAGTCCTTTTCAACTAACCCTCTATTGTAACTAATATTAAAGCAAAGTCGCCAATTTTTAGACTCCAAAAGGAATATAATGCCCTAGACACACAGCACTCTTAATGAAGAAATAACTAACGACTCATTAGTCTATAATGATTCATTATAAACTGCAGACACAGCCATTTCTTTAAATAACTTGTTCAGTCAAACTGGTTTTGATAAACTTATCACATTAAAGAAGCAATATGGATCGAATTAACGCGATAAACTTTGTTTTCATTTATTTTATTTTCAATTTAACAATTTGCAAATTAGAAAAACATTAAATTAAAAAAAATATTGATAATATAGTTTGTGATTTGCATTTCTTTGCATTTCTTCTTCTTATTTTTCATATCGGCAGCTGAACAGCGGAGCTCCAGATTTACATTATATGCCAAATCTAGCACATTGTTCCTCATTATAGCTATAATGAAGCAGGAAAAAACTTCATTAGTGTACTTCATTTTCATCTGATTTTCGACCTATAATGACGTATACTACATATATGACACACGGCATTTTAATGAATAGTTAGTACAAATGATTCATTAGGTCGTGCTGTGTATCTAGGGTATAGCTTATATCTTAATAATGTTGACATATTTCGCTCTAGTCTTCTGATATTCAAAAGACAAGTACTTTATGAGGTCAGACAAGTTATTTGAGTTTCCTTGAAATCATTTTCTCTTTGAACTTCAATTGGATCCTTATTTCAATTTCGCCTTTCTCTCTTTTTAATTATTTTCCTCTGTGGTTCCTATTACATTTTAGTTTCGTAACTAACAGTTTCTTATTAGTAGTTTCTCCTTTATACTTGAATTTTTTGTCACTATAATAAGTTTAATGTTGAGAAATAGTTCTATTTTTAATGACTGAAGTAGTACTTAGTATATTGTATCATAAAGCGATAACCACCTTGTACCATTTTTGTAGTAATTAATAATATATATATATGTAGGATCCTCACCAAAACTAATCCATGCATAATACTTACCCAACTTACCCAAAATAGTTATAATCATGAATACAGATCATGCGATGACAAAACACAAAAGAATATATGCCGACAAATTCCAGCGCTGATAACAGATCAATGCGATAGTGAAGAGTCAAGTGAACGGGCGGAACCTATTTCTGAAGCTTCGTTTGAAAGAACATATGGGAACTTATACAATCCGGAGTTAAGCAAAGCAGCCTCAGGAAACAATTCGAATTCATCAGAAAAATTAAGTAACGTTTTAATGGAGAAAACCGACGTAGTAAAAATGCCTGAGCAAGGAAGTTTCTCGTTTCGGGATATAGAAGAGTCTTTGGAATCATTTAACGGCGAGATAGGAAAAGATGCTATAACATGGATAAAAGAAAACGAGGATGTTGCAACTATGTGCAAATGGTCAGATATACAGAAGCATCTTTACTCACGACGTTTACTAAAAGGGGCGGCGAGGTTACCCATAGAGTCCGACATAAGAGTACGAAATTGGAAAGAGTTGAAGGAGTGCCTTATTAAGGAATTTTCAAAAACCACGTGTAGCATAAACCTTCACAAAACTTTAGAAAAACCAAAAAAAAATGCCAAGTGAGTCCTTTTTAGAATATGTCTACGCGATGAAGAAAATAGCTAGCGAAGGAACTATGGATGAAGAATCAGTCGCCACCTACATAATTCAAGGTATCCCAGACGATGTCTCTAATAAAGGCATTCTTTACGAAGCTAGGACTATAGCAGACTTGAAGGTGAAACTTAAAGCTTATGAAAAGATGAAAAGTCAAAAGGCAAATAAAGTCCGAGTGAAGATAATCCCAAACTCGTCTAAAAAACCAAGATCTGACAAAACAAGGTATGGGATTTGTGGAGCATACTCCCACGCAAATGATGATTGCCCCCACAAAGCGAAAGGCACCCGATGCTTCAACTGTAATGAGTTTGGCCACATTTCGGTTAAATGCCCTAAGAAGATCCGTGAATCAGAGCAAAGGCCGAGTCAGTTGAACACCATTTCGCTTCCTCATTCAAATGTTGTCGTTACAATAGCTAATCAAGAATTTGGAGCTCTGGTGGACACCCGTAGTGACGTGACACTTATAAAGAAATCTGTTTACTTAAAACTTCGAAGTACTAGTGAAAATAAAGGACAAAGCACCATACTCACGGGATTCAGCCGAAACGTTAAGGAGACTATTTGTTCAATACCCTTAGAAATGAAAATATACGCAGAAAATTTTGAACTTCAGTGCCACGTAGTCCCTGATGATTGGTTGAATCAGGATGTTCTAATCGGGAAGACCTACTCAGCAGCACGACTCTAATAATGGAAAGTGGAAAAGTTACGATTCGCAAGAAGTCACTCGGAGAAAGAGAAAGCGAAAGCCCTTACTTTCTTCAAAATATCGATGTAATGGCGTTCGTTCGGGAAGACATTTCGCTCGATCAGGTTGACGTTCAAGATAAAAACTTGCGTACTAAAATTCAACAATTGATTACCGAATATAAATTGAAAGCCTCGTAAATTCTTGTGTGCAAATGCATATCACACTCGACGATGAGACACCTATATACCAAAAAACACGTCGACATGCTCCAAAGGAAAAGCAAATAGTAATAGACCAGATACAAGAATGGTTACACGATGGAAACATACGTCATAGTCAGTCAGACTTCGCTAGCCCAGTCGTCCTTGCTAAGAAAAAATATGGATCCCACAGGCTGTGCATAGATTATAGGAGGTTGAACAAGAAGATCATTAGAGATAGGTATCCTTTGCCACTCATGGAGGAGATTTTAGAAAACCTATATATGGCTAGAGTCTTCACTAAATTAGACCTTCGCAATGGTTTTTTTTCACGTCATTATAGATGAATCCGCTCGTAAGTATACAGCATTTGTGGCGAGTGAGGGACAGTTTGAATTTCTTCAGGCTCCATTTGGCCGGTGTAACTCCCCAGCCGTATTTCAACGGTTCATCAATACAATATTTCAGAAGCTGATTCGAGATGGAGTATTATTAGTATATATGGACGATATTATCATTCCGTCCATTGATAACGATGAAAATCTTCGCAAATTAAAATTAGTTTTAGACGTTGCTCAAAGATATGGTGTTATTATTAAATGGGCTAAGTGTAAATTTTTAGAGAAGAAAGTAGAGTTCCTAGGTCACATTATAGAAAATGGCAGTATTAAGCCCTCTACGGAAAAAACGAGGGCTGTAATAAACTTTCCAATACCAAAGTCAGTCAGAGATATTCGAAGCTTTCTTGGATTGACAGGATTCTTCCGCAAATTTATTCATAACTACGCGATGATAGCCAAACCACTAACAGATTTGACAAAGAAAGACATACCATTTTCTTTCAGTGAGAGGGAAATGTTTGCCTTTAACCAGCTAAAGGAATGCTTGTCTCAGGATCCAGTTCTAAAGTTGTTCGACCCAAAGCTAGAAATCGAGTTGCATACGGACGCTTGCCGTTCTTCTGCAAAGGCATAGCGATGATGAAAAAGTTTTAAGGCTACGAAATGCGAGGAAAACTACGCGAGCTACGATTTGGATGTGCTGGCCATAATAAAAGCACTGTCATGACTTCGATGTTATTTGCTAGGACTAAAGTTCAAGATCTTTACATACTGCAAGGCATTTCAGCTTACGATGACGAAGAAGGAGCTCTATAGCCGCGTGGCTAGATGGGCAGTTTTTCTTGAAGAATATGATTGTCTGATACACCACCGCTCAGGAACATCAATGCGACATGTCGACGCTCTTAGTCGATATCCACTTATATTTACAATAGAAGACAGCTTGCTTTATCGGATCCGAATGGCTCAAGAGAGAGACGAGACCTTTCGGTTAATTACGAACTTGCTAAGTTTCGATAAATGCGAAGACTTCATCTTAAGAGACGGAATTCTATACAAGTTTGAAAGGGGTCGTATTTATTAGTGCTACCTAAGAGTATGCAAGAGGAAATAACATCAGTTCATGACAAAGGTCATATCAACGCTCGAAAGGTAGAAGCAACTATTCGCCAGGATTACTTCCTACCTAGTTTAGCAAAAAGAGTCGAACGAGTCATATCAAATTGTATTCCATGTATCCTGATTTCAAGAAAGGCAGGCAAACAAGAAGGAGTCCTAAACCCTATTGAGAAGATAGATATACCACTTCATACCTACCACCTGGATCACCTTCGACCCTTAGCATCAACGGCAAAGAACTACAAATACCTTTTAGTTGTTATGGATGCTTTCACCAAGTACAGCTGGATCTACCCTGTGAAGGATACGTCTTCGTGTGAAGTTTTAAAACGACTAGAGTTACAGAGCGAAGTTTTTGGTAACCCGTGGAGAGTGGTAACAAATAGGGGTACAACATTCACATCAGGTGCGTTTAGAGAGTACTGCATAGAACACAAGATAAATCACGTTTTAGTGACTACGAGAGTACCAAGGGGAAACGGGCAGGTTGAAAGGTTAAATCGTGTTATATTGGCTGTACTAGCAAACATTTCTGTACCAGAGCCTGAGAAATGGTAAAAGCACGTTCCAAAATTACAGCGGCTTTGAAACTCTACCAAGACTGCAGCCACAAGCAAAACACCGTTCGAGTTGTTAATTGGGGTTCCTATGAGGAACTCGGAGGATCTGGAGTTATCACAGCTTATAAAAGATGCTATTATTAAAAACTTCGAGGATCAAAGACGAGAGATGCGAAACAGTGCCAAGGAATTTATAGCTCGCATTCAAGACGAAAACCGGAAATACTCACTACGTAAACGGTTAAGAAAACGCAGTTTAGTCCAGGGGCTAAGCTTTATCCTAAATTTATGAGCCCGTGCGAAGCTATAAAAGTGAAACGCAACGATAGATACGACCTTAAAAGGGTAGGCCATTCCGATGGACCAAACGCGACGACTTCCGCTGCTGACTATATGAAACTATGGTGCAACGATGAGGAGGATGAATCATCTGACGTAGATGATGAGCAGGATGGACAAATGTAGGATCCGCACCAAAACTAAAAACGACAAAACTAATCCAAGCATAATACTTACCCAACTTACTCAAATTAGTTATAATCATGAATACAGATCATGCGGTGACAAAACACAAAAGAGTATATGCCGACAAATTCCAGCGCTGATAACAAATCAATGCGATAGTGAAGTCGTAATAGGAATAACGAGACTGACTTGCGCCGACAACTTCATTTTCATTTGTCTCCTGGCTCTAATCAAACATGCGATAACTTGGAGCAGCATGAAAATTTGCTTCAAAACCTGCAGCGGAACGAAAATCATATGCTGCAACCGCAGATGCTACAATCACAGATTGATTTTCATCAACAGCAGCAACTACAGCATCAGCAGCAACAACGACACCATAAACACGAAATACAACAACGAAAACCACGGACACAACAACAGCGGCCGCGCCCTAACAAGCAGTATCAGAAGCCAGAGCTGGAGCTGCGCGGGCAGTAACAATTACAGCTGCAGCAGCCTCAGTGGTAGCATCAGCAGCTACAGCAACCGCAGTTGCAAGAGCAACTACTAGATAATCAACCCTTACATTCTACCGCACAGGAATTAGAATCTGTTGCTTCGTCTCAGACTTTGGTTGCGGATAGTGCCCCACCAACGATACCTCGTCTGTAGTTGGAGATGTTGTTACGCTGCGCCCAGCCAACCTTCCTAAATGTGTTTTCGTCTCTAGATTACATCCTGACACCATTGAAGACGAGATTATTGAACACATTTCATCACGTGTCGGCACTCCGAGCTCTTTGATTGCCTGCAAAAAGTTATCTACTCGACATGCTCATTAGGAACGCTCATTTTCCGTGTCCTTCAGGATTCTAGTTCCTGTTTCAAGCGGTGTTTTCTCCTGATATATGGCCCTGCAATTGCATTGTGCTTGAATTTATTTCTAAGGGACGTTCCAGATCTTCTATTATGGCAAAAAACTTGTTAGCGAAATCTCGTCTTACAAGTTCGACGAATTCCTGTTTCGACGTGATCTGCTGGACCGAGACATGGCGGTGTGGGAAGATCTCAGATGAAGAGTTCTTGTTGTTTCACCGTCACCGCCAAACTCTGTCTATGGATGCTCCTGTTCGAGTTGGCGTGCTTTGCACTGTTCGTCGCAAACTTCCATACATGGTCGACTTTGTTGATTCCGGTGATCTGGAATTTATATGTGTGACTTTCAGGCTTTCACAGAAAACCGTCTATATTGCTACAGTCTATATCCCTCCATGCCCATCTGCTGAGATATTTGACTTGTTGGCTTCATGTCTTACTGAAATTTTGGTGCCTGCTGACGAATTATTGCTTTTAGGTGATTTTAACTTGCCTGATGTGAGCTGGGTACACTCTCTGGACGATAAGGGCTTGCTGCCCTCTTTTTTTGGCGACTCCTCATCATGCCATATCTTTTATTGACATTATTTCTTCAGGCTTAATGCAGTCTAGCGGCGTGATTAATGACTCTGGAAAATCTCTTGACCTGGTATTTTCGTCCGATCAGAATTGTACTCTCGGTAAACGTTGTTTAACTCCAATGGTTCTTGAAACAAGTCATCATCCGGCACTACATATAGTTTCGTTTTTTGATCCTGTAACGTCATCATCTAATGCTTCTTGTAACTATTGCTATAACTTTAAAAAGGCTTATTTTAAGAAAAGGAATGAATGGCTATCCGCTTGCGACTGGGCCAGTGTTCTGGGAGAACGTGACATTGATAAAACTGTGAGCTAGTTTTATGACATTATGTTTCTTCGTTTTACTCACCGTGTACCACTTCTTAGTTCAAATCGTACTTCGCATTGTCAACAGTGGATCAATGGTTCTTTGAAGCATCTTATAAATTTGAGGAATAAATCTTGGAGGAGGTTCCGTTCCTCAGGGAGCGATGCTGATTACGTAACTTATTCTAATTTGTGCACTCAGAACATTTCGTACTTGACCGATTCTTATAATGATTATGTACATAGAATGAAGTCGGCCTTGCGTACGGATCTAAATAATTTTTGAGGTTTGTAAAGTCTAAGTGCAACTGTGATGCATTCCCTTCATCATTCGTCTTGGAAACATAGATAGTGTTGATCTCTTGGAGACTGCCTATCTTTTTGGTGACTTCTTTAAAACTGCCTCCTGTGATAACCACTATGATATTAGTTATAATGATTTTACCCATTTGACGAAGCTTCCGATGACTTCTCTTCAACCTAAAGATCTGTTGTTCGATGAAGCGTCTGTCTTCAAGTACATTTCAACCATAGCTGATAGTTTTTCTATTGGTCCGGATGGCGTTCCTTCCACGCTCACAAAACACTGCGCTACGTCCATCGTTTCTGTTTTGTGTTATTTATTTGATTTATCTTTAATCTGTGGTGTTTTTCCTAAACAGTGGAAGCTTTCTTTGATTATTCCTTTACACAAGAAGGGTAATAAGTGCGGCATTTCTAACTACAGAGCCGCCGATAATTAATTTTGTATTGGTAAGATATATGAAGCCATGGTTTGCGATGTTTTGTACTTCCACTGCAAGCCTTTCCTTCGGTCTTTTCAGCATGGCTTTATGAAAGACAAATCTACTACGACTTATTTGTTAGAGTTTACTAATTTCTACATTTCTGCAATTGAAAGCGGAAAGCAAGTTGATTGTATTTTCACGGATTTTAGTAAAGCTTTTGACCGAATCAATCATAAAATATTGATTCATAAGTTGACTCTTCTTGGTTTTCCTTCTGCCTTTGTAAATTGGCTTCGTTCTTATTTATCGGATCGTACGCAGCGAGTTATATTTCGCGAAGCTCTTTCTGAAGTAATATATAAACTTCTGGTGTTTCTCAAGGCAGCCATCTTGGACCACTCCTTTTTATTATTTTCATTAATGATATATCTCTGATTTTGACTAATTTAAGAATACATTGATATGCTGACGATTCCAAAATTTTCCGCATTGTTTCCAATGAAAACGAGTGTAGAATTCTAAATTTGGACATAGACACCTTTTATAAATGGTGTGCTATTAACTGTCTTCCTCTCAACATCAACAAATGTACTGCTGCGTCCTTTTCTCGTAAAAGGAGGCCATTGAACTTCAATTATACTTTAAATGGATGCTTTTTAACTAGATGACAAAACCAAAGATTTGGGTGTCTTCCTTAATGCTCGTCTTTCCTTCGAGGATGATATTAATACTATCGTTGCCAGGACTAATGCTACTCTGGCGTTTGTAAAGAAATAGTCAAAAGAGTTTAATGATCCATTCATAACGAAGGTACTTTACTGCACATTCGTTAGACCTATTTTGGAGTATACCAATCCGGTCTGGTCTCTGTTTATGCTGTATACATCGTATTGAGGCTCTGCAGTGGAGACTCGCTCGTTTTGTCCTGCGTGGACTTCATTGGGATAACCCTATTATTCTACCTCCATATGTTGATAGGCTTAAACACTTTCTCTTGAAAATAGGCGAGAAGCTTCCAGAGTTGTTTTTGCGTTTCACTGTATACAAGGACCGATAAATTCAATATATCTATACCTGTACCCTCCTTGAAGAACCACGACTTCTTCGCCGTTCCTCAGCATATTATGAGCTATGGTTTGCCCGAGGCGATTTCATCAATGTCTCGTCTCTTTAACAACCAGTTTGATTGCATTGACTGTCATCTTTCAAAAAGTCAAATAAGAGATCAGGTTAGTTAAAGTTACTTTGGTATTGTTATGTATACTTTTTTGTTCTTTTGTAAACATAGTAATGAGTTCTTTTATGAGTTCTAAATAAATAATAAAAATAATAAAAAGTCAATAATGTGAAACAAATTTTTTTTTATTAGTATCCCAAATTATTCGTGATAATGAAGATTAAATTTGGTACTGCTAATCCACCAGCTTATATCATTGATTATGAAGACAGAGAAGGACCATGGGAGACATATGCTCTGGCTCGCTTTCGCTTCCAAGATAGGATTAATAGAACTTCAGATATATTGTGCCAAGTTTGGATATGAAGCATAGGAAAAAATTTTATAACTTAAGATTTAAACATAATGAAATAATGAAATTGATGTAAATAAATATTAATAAAAAACAATTTTTCATAAAACTTAATTTCCATACTTCATGTTTCTTACCAACCTGTGATCTATTTTTAGATATCGAATAATATGCTCACTCCTGTTTATAAAACATACCTACAGATTGATATCATCAAAGCTTTTAATCCACAACTTATGTTATAGTTGTTTGTCGCTTTTTCCAACAAAAGAATTTTAAATTATAATTTCCACTACTCATCTAAGACAACATATCCTACAGATTAATATCAGTTGTTGTTGTTGTTTTTTTTTCAGCTAAAGAAGTTCTAAATCTTTTACTTACATAAAAACATTAATCGCTCAATTTGTTTACTTTACTCGGCTCTGTGCGAATTTGTTTACATTATTCGGCTGTGCCAGTTTGTTTACATTACTCGTCTCTGTGTCATTACACCTGAAGAGAAGAGCAAAAACTAGACTTTTACTAATATCCATTTCTTATCTAACATATCTGCCTACATTAGATTTTGTTGTTGTTGCGAATTTCATAACATAGTGCAGTGAAATACTGAATACCGCCGGTGTGTGTGAGAGAGAGAGAGAGAGAGAGAGAGAAAGAGAGAGTTTGTGTGCATGTGTGTGTATGTTGACACAATTTCAGGTCGAAAATCTCACAAAAAATGCTGAGTTATGCAGCAAAATGCAGTAGCTTTCAAAGGTTGTATCTTCTGATAGGGTGAAGATCCAGCGGAAGGAGATTATATTTGAAATATTATACATAGTTAGGGGAATACCTGAGGCTACGTGCAAAGAAAAGTGACATCTATAGGAAATGGATTCGCGTAAAATTGTTATGGTCGTCGATAATAACACGTCTCAGAACTGGCATACAACGATTTGACGCGTGACATTTCTAAATATCATCATAACCGATAATATAGAGTGACAGGGAAGTGTTCTGGAAACTACATCGTTCGATTTCTCGTTGATACGCCACGTAGTTGGCTTCACTGCATCTATGTGCATGGGCCAGAACGTAACCACCGCAAGAAATAAGCCATGAACAAAGTCCAAAAAAGAGAGCAGAGGGCCGATCAGCAGGCGACATCCACAGTCTTCTTGCCTTGTCTTACTGAAGGAGTTTTTCATATAAAAGTTGCTTGTATTTTTTCAAACGCTATAATTTCCCTAAATTTGTTCTACATCCTATTTTTTTTAAACTATTAGAAAGAAAACATATTTGGCTGCAATTTGATTTAACTTCATTTTGCTGTGGGAGCGACAGTTTTGGGCTTTAGTACCTGTTTCAGATGAAATTTTAGTTTTTCTTCCATGACGAGTATACAAAAAGCAGTGAGAGTGCATGCTGTACCCGGCACGTTAAGGCCTTTCAATGTGTCGGTGCCTTCGGCAACTTCATGTTTGTATTATATTCCGGGGGTTACGGCCAGAAGCGTGTGGGATACCACCTGAGGTAGGGTTCACTAACACAGAGAGTTGCGGAGTTGTGGAGATGAGCGTTCATTTGACACTTAAGTCTCCTCTCGGAATTCTGTAACTCTCTATTCCATTCGACAAAACTCTCGGCTGAGTTAGTTGTGGAGAAGTAAGAAGAATATTTTTCAACTGACAGTAATGTCTTTTTTTTTGTGTTTTGCGAAGGTGCGCAGGTACCTATGATTTTCAAATTAAATTATAGACTCATCGCATATCCTGGATATGTTTACAAAAACAAATTATGTAAGTCCTTGTAATACTTACAGAGAAATATAGATATTGGTGTCTTAAGGTACCCACTAAAAATTTTAAATCATGCGAAAATGGTCAATTTGGTCGTCTTCCAGTACAGAACAGATGCTATAAAAATTTTAAATATGCACGTTAAAGCTTGTATGTAGGATTAAATCGCATGTACTTTTTGTCCCCTAATTAGATATGCAATTAGTTTTGAGTCCGGTTAATGGTTTTGGAGATAACTGCAAAATAAATGAATCAGTCCCCCTTAAGATGACAAAATGGCCGTTTTTTGGTACAAAAATGGACAGATTTTCAACTCATCATTATGAAGAACTGATAAATCATGCAAATTCACTTTCTACGAGAAAAATGTTCAGAACAGAGTACTAATGGATGTCAAACAAAGAACGGAAGCAATATATGCAAAATATAGGAATGCAGGTACCTTGAGACACAAAATCCATGTTCCATAAAATTCCTAGGTACCTAGATACCTTCGCAAAACGCAACAAAAGCAGACTATGCTCTCAGTTGCGAATTTTTCCACTTGCAAACCACCGGAGAATTTGAGAATTAACTAGAGAATTCCCGAATTCTCCATTCCACTTGTTAATTCTCCGGTATTTTGCAAGTGGAAAAGTAAGTGGAGAAATTATATTGTCTGCTTTTGTTGCGTTTTGTGAAGGAATCTGAATACCTAGGAATTTCAAATTGAGCTATGTAAGTATTAACTATATATCCTGGCTATATTTAAAAAATTATGGAAATCCATGCAATACTTACAGAGAAACATGGATGTTGTGTCTCAAAGTACCCGCTAAAAATTATAAATCACGCGAAAATGATCAATTTGGTCGTCTTCTGGTACAGAAGAGATGATGCAAATTTTTTAAATATACACGGTAAAGCTTGTGTGTAGGATGAAATCGCACCGACATTTTGTGGCCTAATTAAATATGTAATTAATTTTTGAATCCGATAAACAGTTTTGTAGATAACAGTAAAAGAAGTGTAACAGTCCTTTTTAAGGTGAAAGGTGGCCAGCCCCAACACATCCTCCCCCCAAATTTGTTTATCTACATTTTTGTACCAAAAGACAAATTTTCCACATTGAAAGGTATAGACAGATATACCTCAAATATAAAAAAAAGTCCAACCCTCTACAACAAAAAGTGATACACTTAATCGTCCCAGGCGATTCGCTTTTGTTCACGTTTCTTACATTTTCCCTAATTCTCCAACCATGTTAGTGAATTGGGAATGGAGAATTAGGGAATTAGGAGTTCTAAGAAAACCAAATTCTCATCTCCCAAATTCCCGAATTCTCCGTGTTACAGAATGCGGCCCCTGGTCTTCTTTAAAAATTCATATCTTTTTTTTCTATTTATTCTAGGACAGTGAAATATGGCTCCTTTGAAAGACAGGATTTCAAGCTATATAAGAAAAATAGAATCTTAAAAATACACGCAAAAAAGACATCAAGGGTAAGGATTTTATACTTTATCCTTGAATATCCTGGAAGACGGACTTTTGATTTTGTCAATTTTTTTACGTTTTATACCTTATAACTATATCCACTAAAACGTATTAAAATTTCAACTTGACATCTCGACGGAATCAAGGAGTAAGAAATCAAGGATATTTCACAAAAATACATTTATAACTAGCTACAAATAAAAAAAAGTTGTTTCTTTACAGGGTGTCGCGTATGTGGTCCTGCATCTGAAGGCTATATATAAACCATGCTTAGACAAATAACAAACAAAAAAATTGAATGGGAGTGGGGGGGGGGGGCGTTACTGTTTTCGATATATAACGGAATTTAAAAATATTTGGGTATGTTTTTATATACCACCCTGTAACCGTTGCAGCCTATGATGATGTTTTAAAATTTCGTCGATTGAGAATCGTTGGACCTCTCCAATTTTGTACAAGTTTTACCATATTTTCAACAGAAAAAAAATATTTTTTGAAAAATTTACTATAGAAAAGGCAATTCCCTGCGCATTTAAAATTTGTGACAGTAACAACCGTTCACGTGACCAGGCCATGGCAGAATATCATACACCCAATGCCACCACGTCTGCGCACTACACAGATGCTGATCGAGGAAGCCAGTTGACCAGCAATGGTAGAGTACATAAATGAAGCTCGCGCCGCTAGGTCTATTGCACACTGCACCACTGCTGACCGCACATGCAACGGGGGAGGAAAAGAAGCTAGCGCCGCTAGGTCTATTACCCAATGCACCACTGCTGACCGCACATATATAAAGGGGCACGCTGTTGCCAAAATCAGTGTTGATCGGGCGTTCGAATCGAACTGAGCAGACTTCCAGTAAAAGTCCAAGACCAGATCAGACCAGACCGAAGGAAATATAAGTAGAGCCAGTACCGCCGTGATCAGTCAGTTGCCTCCCAGCAACCAGACTGCCAACAACTCCCGACTATCTGTGCTCTTTCTGCCAAAGACGTGCATACGATTTTCGTATTGGTCTAGGTCAGAATATCCGCACAATATTTTACCATCCATCCATCCCCGTGCTGTGTCGGCCTAAGACGTGCGTACGATTTTCGTATTGGTCTAGGTCAGAATATCCGCACAATATTTTACCATCCATCCATCCCCGTGCTGTGTCGACCTAAGATGTGCGTACGATTTTCGTATTGGTCTAAATCAGAATAACAACATACAAGTTTACCGCCTATCCGTCCCCGTGTTGTTTCGGCCTAAGAGTTGTGTACGATTTTCATTTTGGTCTAGGTCAGAATATCTACACACAGGTTTACCGTCTATCCGTCCTGGTTCTGTTTCTGCTTATAGCATGCCTACGGTTTCGTATTGGTCTAGGCAAGAATATCCGCACTTGCATTTACGCTAAGGCACCCGACTTCATCACCCTACTCGCCAGTATATAGCAGTTTTGTTAAAACATTGAATCGCATTACTAAATAATATTCCAGATTTATTAGATAAACTATATGAATTACTATTTCACAGAGATAATGCAAAAACTCCGGCGTCTCCTCGATTAATTGTGGGGATTGCGACAAGATATACGTAGATCAAACGAAAAGGAAGGTAATAACTAGGTTTTAAGAACATATTTCGCAGATAAAATCCGTTCAATCAGCATCAGCTTTGGTTTTACATATGGCGACTGAAGGCCACACGAACATCAATACGAAAAACCTAAATCTGAAAAAGTCAGTACAAAGCCAATACAAATTAGATGCGTCATAGGAGAGTGTGTGCATGAAAAATTAAGCAACAGTTTAATGAATATTAATCAGCCACCAATAACTTGATCTCTCTTCAATTTTATAAAGCCAGTAGATCAAATTAAAATATTGTTTACATATGTATATTTTAGTCATTTTGACGACAGCAATTGTACATTTGTATTTTTTGCTGACAACTTTGACGACAGCAATTGCATTTCCAATGATAGTGTACTTGTAACTATAGTCACATACCACAATACTAGTTTCATTTAAAATCAAGTAGGAAGCTACTGAAGATGGAGAACTGAGTCCGAAATGCATTAAAACGTGTAATAGAGCAATAAAGATGGTTTTATTAGAAAAAATGTCTTTTCGTATTGTTCTTTAAAGGTATATGAATTACATTAAATAGTAAACGAGATCTAGTAAAATAAAGTGAATTGAATTAGTAAATAGTGAACTAGCTTTTTGAATAAACCATATTGAATTACACTACTAAATAATACATAAAGCTTTTGAGACAGAATATAAATTTAGCGAAGTAGATATTGGTGCTAAACCAAGAGTTGTTAGAAATAAGAGACGATAAATAAAAGAGATCTAGAAAATACCCGAGTTTTTTGTTAATAATATAAACGTCGAGGAACCTAACCCTGGACTACTCCTAAGCTATCCGCACACAACCACACCCGACGTTACAATTGTTGATGCAATTGCTTCGTTTATTTTAAAAGTAAAATAATCATATTTTGCGTATGCTTAGCTTATATGAAAGTTTATTAAATTATATATCATTTTTAGGTATTTATTTATTTATTTATTTTATAAGTTCAGACGATAGCATACAGACTAAATCCATTTATATAAATACCGTTAAATAAGAAAATGATAAATTTAGTAATATAAAATTAAGAAGCAAAAACTAATTAATTAAAATAGAAATTAAAGAAAAAAGGCTAAAATTCTAAAAGTAATAAGGCAAAAAATTAAAGACAATAAAGTTAATTCATACAAAACATACTATAATTAAAATTCAGAATCAAAAAATCCTATAATTCAAAAGAGCACTACTAAGTAATACATACATATTTAAAAGTGTGGGAGTAGAATTAGCAGTCGTCTCAGGTCGAAGGAATACACTTTATCTCACTCAATATTAAATGTTTAAATTGATAGAGTACTATATACATACATATATATAACTTCTTTCGGTTGCTGTTCTTTCACACTACTTTGAACAACATTTTATTCCATTATTCTGTTTTATTATTTTGTCACTGTTTACGTTTCTGTCCAAGCTTTCGCTTTATCAACAATTTTTATATCACAGCAACGCGAATAATAATTGTTATGGCAACAAGCGCACATTGGAGCATCCTAAGCGTTAACAAAAACAAAAGTTTTAACGCAGATTTAGTATAGTATCTCAACGTAATCAAGCTAAGTGTAGCCACACACATGGATATTATTATTCAAGGTCAAGCCAAAATATAATGCAATGACAAACACAGTTATGAAGTTATACAAAACAAACATAAGTGACACATAAAACACATTCCTTTGTAAAGATCGATGATCCTCTTTAAACCATACATGATATCACAAGTACCCACAAGCAATGCTCATCAATATTTGCTGGGTTACGGATGGACAGTCACGAAATAAACAGTTGAGGGATGGAAGAAAAACTGATCGGTGCGACAGTATTAAGGGCTTTTAAAAATTAGTTTTTTATAATAACTAGAATAATGTAATAAACGCTTAACTAATTTCTGTTCTAGAATTTAGTTTTAATTGCACCTAATGTTATAAACTAAACGAGGGAATTCAATAAATCAAATTTGTAGTAAATCTACATGTAGAAGTCTTTTTTTATCGACCTTAATCCCACATGTGCTATAAGTCAAAAATATTTGCTTTCCATTTATAAATAGGTTAAAAATGCTTGCGACTGTTAAAATGCGGGTCCTATCAGAGTATATGATTGCCAAAATATTATGTAAGAAATCAAAAAAGTTAATCAACGCAATGTAACAATTAAATCTTTAGATGTTGCCCCTAATTTATGAAAAAAAGACTTTAAAATCAAATCTGTTACGGTTTACCCATCCATTATCATAGCATCCAAAGTAGTTTCACCATTTTCATCAGGGCTTCCCCCATATCCTACAGTTCCGTCACATTGCTCTCTTTCGCATACTGAACAACCTTCAACAAGGGCATCTAAGCCAGAATTCTGCTCCGAATTCAAAATAATCCAAGCTGGAATTAAAAAATATAAATAAAGTCGTCTTTTAAATAGAATATCCATCCAGACAACTCAAGTGTTAAACATTTTCAACAAATATCCCGAGATATTGGTTCGGTAAAAATATTTATAATTCGTAATTAGCTAAGTAAGAAAATATCGATTACAAACCTTTAGTAGTTGCATTCGTAAATGCCCAAGTATTCAAAACAATAGGTAATTCTGAGCGAATTCTAACTACAAGCATCAGAAACCATAGGACTTGGATAAGATTTGTTTTCCCCATGTTAACAAAAGTTCTGTAAATAAAAAACATATATATTAAATATTAGAATCAAAATTATAGCATTACAAATTTTATAAGTCTGAATCGGTGAGGGTTGAAAAGGTGGTAAGAGAGTTAGTTATCTAAGATATCATCTGACTTGATAGCGCGATTCCGTACTTTAGGATTACCTTACGCTTACCTGCTTGACCTATGTTGGTTTCCATTGAGAAACACAGCTCATGTTTCACTTTCTTACGTTTTTGTTTCATTCATTACTCATGGTAATTGTAACATGATCTTACAAACAAAAGTCTTTCGTTTATCGTTGAATTTTGTTTATTTTAGATTCAACGTATTTTATGTGGAGAATGTAGTTAGGTACAGGTCAGTGAGTCAATTTGTAGGGGCAAATGCTGTACCTTGGAAATGTGTGTACCTTGGTCATTTCATTTTCCACACGAACTGTAGGTACTAACTACTGCATAAACGCACTTTTATCCGATTTTACTAATCAACAGATGACACTTAAGCTATTCTGGGAATTAGTTTTAGGGCAGCAGCCACCGCCTGTTTTTTTTAGCGAGTAATAACAGGCTGAATCTTCGTGAGTAGGTTCGGTTCGACGAGACGCCAAGTTTTTTCTCTGTGAAAATTCTCGTTAGAGGTAGCTACTGTAGTGCGCAGTTATAAAACATGTCGATTCGGTGGAATGTCGAAATTGTCTGAATAACAGTAAGTTTTTTATTTGAATATTGAGATAATTGGATAATAAACTCGGAAAAACATTTGTCCTACAAAATGGACGTCATAAAAATTATTAATAACCAGCTGATTTTTTGTATGCAGCTTAGTAACAATTTGTACAATGAAATGGCCACATAGTCCTACAAATTAAGTGGTACGTTTTCCCAGTCCTATGCTTAAAAGTTGTCCATTCCACGGTAACACTTTTTTCATTAATAACAACTGAATTTTTTTTTTCTATCGGGAATAAAGTGTAGAACACAAATATATAACTGTCCTACACAAAAAATGGTATTTATTTCAGGGAACAGGTATATTTTCTTCAATACGCATTCACCGCATTTATTGTTGTTTAGAGTTGAATAGAAATTATCATTTGCAGGTACATTGTACGGACTCAGATATACCTGTGATAATGTTGGCAAATTTCAAATACTTAAAGGAAGACATTCAGATAATAGTTGATCTAAGCACGGGAAAGAAAAATTTGTACCTCGACATCAACGAAATTTATGCCAAGCTTGGAGAACAGTTATCACGGTCGCTTGCCATATGCCACATTTTTACTGAGAACGACTACAACCCTGCTTTCTACCGGAATGGAAAGAAGAGGCCTATTGATATTCTTTAAAAAAATACGAAATTTCAAGAGGCTTTTGTACAACTGCACAGCGAGCGTGCCGAGTTAGCAAAATCAATGAGGTATTCCAGGTTCTTGAATAGTTCTTGTGCAGATTGTATTCATTAAAAATCAAAAATTACATCAACAAAGGACGATACGAATTGTTTGAAAAAGGCTACAAGACGAGGAGATTGTAAAAAAAAGATGTTGGAGACGATCCCTCAGTTCTACCGGCAACCCAACAAGAACTATTGCAGCAGTATATGGTGTAATGCACACATGCGCAGCCCCACCGAAAAAAATCCAGAAAATTGCGGATGAGCATTAATTGATGACAAATATCATTATTATTGGTTTTATGGCCCCACAGTCCATCTCTTGGAGAATTGTCATCAGAGTTCAACGTTCTCTATTATTACTTTTCATACGTATTGATGATTTTGCTGCAATTTGTTAATTTTCACAATTATTTTGTTACAGAATCAGATGTCCTTTATTCTGACGATTGCAACGAAGATGATGATGTTCAAGACGAAACTGATGAAAGCGTCGACAACGGAATCCGACGAAGAATGAAATTGTATTTAATTAGTTTTATAATTGTAATTCTGTATTTTAATAAAACGAAATAATGTTATTTTCAATATTCTTGTAGGACTAGCGATACATACCCGTTTTTTAGTAGGACATTGTTTTATTTAGGCACAGAATGCACTAAGTTAACACGTATTATCTTTGTCCTACAGTTATTAATGGAAAAAGTGTTGCCGTGGAATGTAAAAATTGTAAGCGTAGGACTGGGAAAACGTACCACTAAATTTGTAGGACCATGTGGCCATTTCATTGTACAAATATTTACTAAGCTTCTTACAAAAAATCAGCTGGTTATTAATAATTTTTATGACGTCGTTATTTGGACATATACGGAGTGGAGGACGCTCCAGTCGAACCATCCATTTTGTAGGACAAATGTTTTTCCGAGTTTATTATCCAATTATCTCAATATTCAAATAAAAAACTTACTGTTATTCAGACAATTTCGACACTCCACCGAATCGACATGTTTTATACCTGCGCACTACAGTAGCTACCTCTATCGAGAATTTTCAAAGAGGAAAAACTTGGCATGTCGTCGAACCGAACCTATTCACGAAGATTCAGCCTGTTATTACTCACTAAAAAAAACAGGCGGTGGCTGCTGGACTATTTGTCGGACAAATGTGCAGTTTTTGGCTTTAAAGAAAAGTCGTGAAAAAAGTAAATATTTCCAAGTGATAAAGAATTGAAAATGTTGGAACTCTATTCTTCCTATATTTTTGGATTTTGTAAAACATGATTATATTTACTATTATAAATCGTGCATCATGCGGTGAATTGTGCGCCTTAAAATATTTCACAGGCGGTTTTGTTTCTTTTGCAAAGGCTATATAATGGACCTTGCACACTTCAAACATTTGTACCACGGACTTATCAAAAATAATAATAAATTAAATATTATTAACTACGTAGCTAACTCGACCTTGGGCCCGTTCTGTACGTCGCCAGAATGAAGACTGGGGTATCCATCGACACTTACACACAAGATCGAGCTGCCTAGAGCAGTATCGTAAGAAGAGAACGAAGAGTTACATGAGATGGGATTTTTCTCATTTAATACTATTAAACTACTATGGTTTACAATAGTTTGTTTACAACTCGGCCATACTGTGGCACACTGTCCTCAGTGGTTGCCCTAATTAACTCCGTCTGAGTTACGTGCTGCATATCGATCGTGATTCACTAAGGAATGCCCAGGATTTCCTCATCGAGGAACGCTGATCGGAATCATCAAGGGACACACAGCATCCCAACTGAAATTTCATTTAGAGGAACTCACAGCATCTCAATAGAAAATCTCATTTAGAGGAATACACAGCATCTCAATTGAAAATCTCATTTAGAGCAACACACAGCATCTCAATTGAAAATTAATTTAGAGGAACACACAGCATCTCAATTCGAAATTGTCACGAAACACAGCATCTTTATTTCAAATCATCAAGGAACACAAAGCATCTTGGAATTAATATTTTTTTTTTATAAGAATCTATAATCCGAATATTTCTTAAAACTTAACTATAATAAAAGAATGTAACTATTTGAACTTAGCTTAACATTAATAATACATTTTCTTTTATTACTCACTTACATCTTACTATACATAAGTCAAAATGTGACAGATAGCACCATGGTTTAAGTTTATCTGCTGCATAGACTAACTCAAACTTCTTCTGACTCACCTGCGTTCTTTCCGTGTCGCCAATGACATACCGATCGGGATTGTCCAGTAGCGGAGTGTTCTGCCCTAATCAATAGTAAATCTCCTTCAATACAGTTGAACTTTTCAGCCTGCTGCACCTGTAGTTCATCCATACGTTTCTTACCCTTTTCTCGTAAAATAGACAAAGGAATGGTTTCCTCTTCATCGTCGGATTCCTCGCAATGTAAAGCAATGCTAAGATGATTCGCCAAATGACTCCTTGGTGGAATGAAAATAACAGTTCTTGAGGAGTTTTCCCAGATGAGACTGTTGAGCCCCCAATGAAATGCTGGTAGATGTTCTTCCCAATCTCGTCCATCTTGTCTCGCTGTCATGCTGGTTAGGGAGGCGCCAACCGTTCGGAAATATCTCTCGATCTGACCATTTGCCCTAGGTGTAAGCACTGCAGTTAAAATATGACGAATGTCATTTTCGTTGCAAAATGCTTCAAATAATTTTGAAGTAAATGAAGTTGCCCGGTCACTGATGATTTGCGTAGGGGTTCCAACAAATTGAGATATGTCTAGTAAATGTTTGAGGACACCATGTGATGTAGTATTTCTTACAGCTCTTAGGATGATGAATTCGTAAAAGCATCTATTATTTTTAGTATATATATGTTGCCTTTTTTTCCTTTAGGGAAGGGACCCATGTGAATGGTGTAAAATGGAGTTACAGGCTTCTCAATTGGGTAAATATTGTATCTGCTTTCATCTTTGCTACGCTGATTATATAGACAAGGCACACAACTATTTAGATACTTTCTTACAATGGCTTTCATTTTTGGAAACCAATAGGTATTCTTGATTCTATCCATTGTGCGCTTCAAGCCACCATGTCCCATGTCATCATGAGTAGATTTGATGATCCTCCATCTAATTCCTCTGGGTACAACGAAACAGTTACCATCTGGCGTCTTCTTATATAATCTCCCATTTTTCAGATCATATTCCTTTTCATAGTGTTACCTCGCATTCCCATGGGTGGGTGTTGCATTGAGCACATCTCTGATTTCCTCCAATTGGGAGTCTTGATAGACACCCAATCCTCCTCTATTATGCCAATTGTTATCACCTCGTGCCCAGCCTCGATCACATCTACACCCACCTCACATGGATTTCAAGTCAAAGCATCATCATGCTGCATTTGTTTTCCCGGTCGATGTATCAGTTCAAAATCGAAGTCCTGAATTTTTAGCCATCATCTGGCTATGCGAGGAATTAAATTTTGCTTTTTCTCTGTTTATTTTAAGGAATTACAATCAGTAAGGATTTTAAAATGTTTTCCTAACAAAAAGTAATGAAACCATTGTAAACTCTTAACTACTGCAAGAGTTTCCAGTTCATAGCTATGGTATTTATTCTCTAGGGTGGTGGTAGATCTACTATAATATGCAACAGCTCTTTTATAACCGTTTTCAGATACCTGAATTAAAACGCCTGCTAATCCTTGAGAACTTCTATCAGTATGTACCTCATGTTGGCTCTTGGGGTCATATATGGCTAATATCGGCTCTTCACAGAGTTCTGCCTTTAATATTTCGAAATCTTCCTGTTCCTCTGGTGTCGAACAAAATTGCACATCCTTTCTCAGTAACCGATTAAGTGGCCCTACAATCTTCGCATAGTCTTGCAAAAACCGACGGAAATTTTTCGTAAGGCCTAAAAACTGTCTCACTTCACGAACACTATTTGGGGTAGCGAATGCCTGCACAGCTTGTACTCTGACATCACTCGGTCTTATACCGTCTTTATCTATTATATGTCCCAAATAATTGATTTTTGTTTCAAAAAATTCACATTTTTTAATATTTAGCGTTAGTCCCAAATCGTTTAAGATTTCTAACAGTATCTTTAAGTCAACAACAGTTCAGGCACACTTTTACCGAATAGCACAATATCATCCATGTATATTAACATTTTACTGCTGTTAATTTTCTTCGTGACAATATCCATTACCCGCATGAAGACTGCTGGCGCATTTGTAAGCCCAAAGGGCATTCGCTTAAATTGATAATGTCCACTAGGTGTAACAAAAGCTGTCAGATGTCTAAAACCTGATAATAACCACTCATAAAATCTAATACGATGAACACTGCGCTGGCATACATCATATTTATGTGTTCCTCTATATTCGGAGTAGGGAAATTTTCGCGTACCGTTATCGCATTAAGTTTACGGTAATCTATACACATACGATAGGTGCCATCCATCTTAGGCACTAACAATGCGGGACTAGCAAATTCGAAGGTCGAGTACTCAATTATAATACAAGCCAGAAGTTCCTGTATAATTTCAACTAAATAACACCGCTGATTATAAGGAATACGATAAGGTTTATATTTCACTATTTCCATTATTTTTAAAGAAATATCCATTTCCAAAACGTTAGTCTTGCCCAACTTGAAGTCGAGTGCGTGGAGTCAATCCGATCGGATGTTGCCTCGTGTTGTAGATCTAATCGATTAATCTAAACATAGCTAATGAATTAATTTAAAACAAGTTGTAGTGTTGTGTTAAACAATTTCCATATAAATCGTTAACTATAATTATTTAAAATTCGACGCGATCGTTCAATAAATAAATTATCAAAATTAAATTTTATCCGCCAAGTGAAGGGCTCTTCTATGCCCTATCAACATTCTATAAGCCAGCAGCACGGTAACGTTTCCTTTCCTTCGCTTCATCTGTGATCAGTGCAAATGCATTAGCACTTGTCACTGATCAGCAATCCGGGTGCACTCAGCTGTGGTCATTGAACTGCACGGTCTGAGGTATTGAAAGCAGCAATAGGCATAACACTATTGTTGTTTTTTTTTACCTCGCTGTGTCGTAGACTGCTGCTGGTGGCGCCCAAATTTATGTGTTGTTGTGTGTCGCTTTTTTTCTTTTTTGCTTTTTTGTTTTTGCCTTCAGCATGCAGAATTTTATTTTAGATTTCTGCAACATTCGCGGATTAAGAGCAAATCGGTTTTCGGTGTACTGCCACCTTAACTCAAAAAATCCGGCAATTCTTGCGCTAAGTGAAACCAAGGTCGTTTCTGATGCTGATATTAATCAGTATCACGTCCCTGGTTACAGCTTCGTGCCTCTTTTTTCTCAGCATAGAGGGATCGCAGTATATATTCGGAATGATGTGGCCTTTACTATTCTTCAAGATTTTCCTTCTGCTAATCCAGAGTTTAACTATATCTGGATTAGGTTCAAACTTCACAAGCACATCATATACTTCTGTTTCCTTTATCGCAGCCCAAATATGTCTGATGACGACACGGTATCCGTATTTGACAATATCTCCAACAATATTGATCATTTGCTTTCTGTTTCCCCCTCTTCCGAAATCGTCCTGGCAGGCGATTTTAATGTTCATAATATACCGTGGCTCAGACATTCTTCTACCACAAGTCCTGCGGGCCGTTTCGTTGAACTCTTCTGTGAATCATTTAATTTGCAACAGCTAGTGGATGCACCAACGCGAATTCCTGATGCAGCTGGAGATAAAGCCAATTTACTCGACTTGTTTCTAACATCTCATCCTGACAAATATTCCATTTCAGTCGGTTCCCCTCTTGGAAATTCAGACCATTGTTTAATCACGGCTCAATTTACCACCTCAAACCTGTGCCGACCAACTGCTCCACCTACAAGTAGGCTTCTTTGGCACTATAAGAATGCTGATTGGGAAAGTCTCAATAAGTATCTTAAAGAAATTGATTGGTCGGTCTGTTTTGCTTCGAGGGATGTTGATGAATGCACATTACAATTTAGTAACATACTAAATCTTGGCATGCGTGAATACATTCCGTATTCTTACAGCAGGTCTCAACAACAGCATGATCGCTCCTGGTTTAACGATAAGTGCAACCAAGCTATAAAAGCGAAAGAGTCTGCTTTTCGCGCCTATCAATTGCATCCATGTCCGGAAATGAAACAAGTCTACAAGACTGCACGGAACACCTGCAAGTCCATTATCCAGAGAGAAAAATTTCTTTTTGACCAGAATATTAGACAAAGAATCTTGACAAGCCGCAAAGGTAGCAAAGGTTTCTGGTCCCTGGTCAAAACCATCAGGAACAATTTCACCAGTTCCTCTATACCTTCACTACTTAATAATGGTGAAGTGATAGTTGACTCCCTGGATAAAGCTAATATTTTAGCTGCTAGATTCGCTTCAAATTCTCGTCTTCCACCAACTTCACAAACACCTGTTTTGCATCGCCCGTGTGAATGTGTACAAGAGCCAATACACGTTCGTACGAGGGATGTGGTCAGGGTCCTTAAGGGGATCAACGTCTCCAAAGCCGCAGGTCCTGATGGTTTTTCGCCCCTGTTAATTAAAAGCTGCGCCTCATCCTTGGCTAAACCTCTGCGCAAACTCTTCTACTTGTCTTATTCGACAGGAAAATTTCCAACTGCTTGGAAGCTAGCTCACGTTCAGCCTATTCCTAAGAAAGGAGAGGGTAGCGATCCCTCAAATTATCGACCAATTGCCATCACTTCGATTCTTTCAAAGGTTTTTGAATCTATCATTAACTCAAAATTAATGAAGTACCTAGAAACTAATCATCTCATCAACGATCGCCAATATGGCTTCCGAGCTGGACGCTCATCTGGAGACTTGCTGACCTTTCTTACGGAACGCTGGAACCGTAGTCTTCATAATTTTGGTGAGTCTAAAATCGTTGCCCTAGATATTTCAAAAGCCTTTGATAGAGTCTGGCATCCAGCCCTTTTAGCCAAACTCAAAGCACTTGGTCTCTCCCCTCCTCTTGTATTATGGATTGAAAGTTTCCTATCTAGTCGCCAAATACGTGTTGTATTAGATGGCGTTACGTCTGAACCGCATCCCATAAATGCCGGTGTACCTCAAGGCTCTGTTATCTCTCCAACTCTCTTTTTAATTTTCATTAATGATCTGCTTTCCCTTACTTTCAATCCCATCCATAGTTTCGCAGATGACAGTACTCTTGATTTCGCTTACTCCTTTGACACTCTTGCAGAATCCAGGGGGAATGCTGCATGTGTTAAACGAGATTGCATGACTAGATCATTGAATAACGATCTTGCCAATATCCTCGCTTGGGGCAAAGCGAATCGCGTCGAATTCAATGCATCAAAGTCCCAAAGCTGTCTTATCTCATTAAAACAAGATCATAACTTAACCACACCCGTTTCTTTTGATGGAGCATTCATTTCTGATTCACCGTCACTAAGCATTCTTGGCATTAATATTTCCAGTAAGTTAAACTGGACAGATCACATCTTCTCTGTTGCCAAAGAAGCATCGAAATGTCTTGGATTTCTGAAAAGGTGTAAGAAATATTTCAGCCCGTCAAATCTAGCGCTCCTCTACAAGTCCTACATTAGACCTAGAATGGAATACAACTCCCATATATGGGCCGGGGCTGGTCGCACAGCCTTAGCTTCATTGGATATTGTCCAAAAGAGAGCCTTCAAGCTCATTGGCGATTTGGCAATAACTTGTCATATCGACTCACTCGAGCACCGCCGCAATGTTGGATGCCTTTCGCTCCTTTATCGCTATATGCATGGTCAATGTTCTGATGAAATATCTAGTCTAATCCCTTGTAGAATGATTCCTGCACGCAATACTCGCGCTGCAAACCGCGCACATCCTTTAACCCTTCAAATTACTTTCGGCCGTACAGTAAAATTCAGAGATGCTTTTTTATCCCGAACAGTGCGAATGTGGAACAGCTTACCATCTTCTGTTTTTCCTCCGGCATACAATCTGCGGAAGTTTAAGGGCGACATACATCGGCACCTCCGCCACTTTCCTCATATCCCCTAATCCTTTCCCTATCTCCTTCCTGCCATGCTGTGCTTTGCATCATAGGGTATCCCCTGAGCTTGGCTTAATAATATATAAAAAAAAAAAAAAAAAAAACTAGTTCAAACAGTTTGCGAAGCATTTATTAAAACTATTTAGTAAATTCAAGAGCTCAGATCTTGCCGTTACACCAATCGCATTTCCTATACGGACATTATCTATATTAATCTTATTGTCCTTAGTTTTTCAATACACCCCTCCAGATAATTGTCAATCTAAGCTTGTTTCAGCATCATTTATTGCATATTTTACCTGCAATACTCCGTTTTGCCTGATAACACATACACCTGGATGATCAAGGAAATTCCTTCCCAAAATCATATTGAAGTCCTGACGGTGATCGCTCACCACAATAACATCAATGCATAGCGCAACTTCCTGCACTTTGACCATTTTTGAGATTTTTCCCAAGGCAGATACCATT
Organism: Dioctria linearis; assembly: GCA_963930735.1. Taxonomy (NCBI): domain Eukaryota; kingdom Metazoa; phylum Arthropoda; class Insecta; order Diptera; family Asilidae; genus Dioctria; species Dioctria linearis. The sequence continues at coordinate 195,026,816 of OZ005740.1, forward strand.
CCTCCTGCAAATCCCTGCAATTGCACATCACAGTTTTGCATTTGCCAACCATTCTTTTGTACCTCTGTCAATTTTATAGTAGAACAGTAACTTCCTAAGTCAAGAAACGCATCAATTGATTTTCCTTCAACGAGGATTTTTAAAACTAATCCGCGGCTATTATTTACAGATAAACGCGCTATCCGTTTAGGTTTTATAGTTTTATTATGGTTATGCGACCCTATGAATTGTCGATGTTGAGATTCTCTGCAGTCTCTTGCAAAATGATCTGGCTTCCTACAATTAAAACACACACGAGAATTCCGATCAAATTTCCACCCATCGAATGTCTTTTCGTGGATACTGAATGTGGCGCTCTGACCATGTGGCACATAAGGTGTAAAACGTGAAAATGCTCATTCTTAGAACGACTAGAACTTGGCAGGAACATTCCGCGGTTTCTCTCCTGCTCCCTGATGGATATATAGGATTTAATCCGCAACAAAAGATCACCTAATTTTGCATAAGAAGATGCGGTCAGTACATTCATTATGTCCTTGTCTCGCAAGCCTGAAATAATGTGCAAGAGCATTAACTGAACGTACACTGCTGACTCATCTACTATGGGAGGGAAGCTTCCAAAATTTCTATTTTAAAGTTTCCTCAAGAATTAACCTGCTCTTGTCGTGCCTGGAACCAATGTATTGCAGCCTCTTCCAAACGAAGAGAAGCATAAAACAATGTAGTGCGATCGTTCCACTCGAACATAATTTTGCAATTATCCACCGCATTAATCCACTTATCTGCTGTCAGCCCATATCGATCGGATGGATTAAAGGCTGCATAATTCTTCTGCTCTCAGATATTCCAAACCTCATAGGAGAGGGTGCCACTGCCGATGTAGAAGTGCACATCTCAGCTTTTATCCCTTCCAAACTCGTAGGTGATTGTACTGATGGTATACATGATGATGTTTCTAATGCTTTTTCCCTCTCGGTTAGTTGTTTTTCCTTTTTACGTAGCTGTTTCTCTCTTCTCAGCAATTCGCTCTCTGATAGTCGCGCACATGACATATCAGCATCCTTTTTCCTGTCTAGATGATATACTTAGGTCGCTGCTATATCTCAAACACAGCTTTACCCAACAACTGCCGATATACGTTTTTGTACAGACGTATACACACTCACACTAAGCACTGATCCTTAAAAAGAAAACTTCTTTTTTTCCTAACACTAATAAAATATGATGATGACGCTGTCAAGCACACTGGTACCAGTTTAAGCACGCTGCATCCTTTATTAAAATTTGTCTGTTTTATATATTGTTACATGCAATAGAAAGAGACAACTGGTGACATCTACTGACAATGGAGAGTAAACGACTTCAGGTTTGGAGAATCGATGATTAAATCTTCGGGAAGGTTCAGGAATAGAATGAATAGAATAGTCAAGAAGCTTCTGGAATAGAACACTCCAGAATAATCTGGAGAGTTCCTAGGGTATAAATATAACAGTTGTCACCGCCAGAAAAAGAGTCTTGTCTTAGACGTTGCAGTGTTAACAAGCGAAAGTAATAAAGAAACGAAAGTATTGTAATTGGATTGCGATAATTGAAAGTATAGTAAATATTAGCGATAATTAATGTTGAGTTGATTAATTGAATGACTGTGAATTTTATATGATCAGAGTGAAATAAAGAACTTGTAAAGCCACGCTCGCAACAACTGGTGTCAGAAGTGAAATAAATTCTTTGAGGAGAGAACTAAAGGAGACGACATCCCATAGTAAAGTATGTGTATGGCAGCGTAGCCAAACATTTTCGCCATCTTGATTTTGGCAGGGTTTTTGACTGTCACTTTTTTGTAAACAAAGAGCCGCGAAGTATGTTTAGCGCAGAGACGTAGTTACAAAAGGGATAATTTACTTTTTATAGGAAATGGTTAATGGCCATTGGAATAAGTGATAGTAATATAAAAAGGAGTTATATATGCTCGAAGATTTAGATACAACAAGCAGGGTTGAGGAAAATACTTTTAAAATACCTTTGTGGTAAATTCGGTAAATCCCACTGACATGCATATATAAGTAAATTCGCAAATAATTAAACTGGTGCCACATGAAACAGGAGATCAGTCAGTCCATTTATATACATGTCAGTGGGTGGTGCGGAAGATTGTGCGGAGTTTCTAAGAAATGTGTTTGAATTTAATTAATTTGTTGTGATATTTAAAGCATCAACAATTTTTAACGCTGCCTCTGGCACCTCGACAAAACAAGAAAAAGAACGATAGTTACTACGATCTTTTCATCACATGTCGCCTCCTTTAGTTCCCTCCTCGAAGAATAAATTTGAGAAATAATTGGTGGCAAGTGATCGAAAAATTCAAAGTGTGATTAATTTTGTGAAATTGTGTTAAATTTTGAAAGTTCTGGAAAATAATTTATATTCAACTGTGTGTGAATTACTACAGTAATGGGGCGCAAAGTGGAGGAGCTTCGAATACACGATTTCAAAGTGGAGCTAGGGAACCGGGCTTTACAAACGACAGGTGCAAAGAAAGTACTAGTCGAGCGACTTAGACAAGCTTTGATAGAGGAAGGAAAGAATTCTGAGACATTTGTTTTCGAAGAGAACTTGGAAGAAACCGAAGCTGAAGAAGAGCCTGCGATGAAAATGGAATAGCTTTTGAGTACTTTAATGAGCAAAATGGAATCCCGTTTAGATGAGCAGAAGAAATCTATGGAAACCCGTCTGGACACACAAAAGATGTCTCTTGAGAATTTTCTAGAAACTCGTTTGGAGGAACAGAAGACTTTTTCTGAAAGGTTCATTAGACGAACAAAATGTAAAAATTGAAGAAATCCAGCAGGAAGTGTTGGAAGTTCGACAACAAGTGTCGGGAGTACAACAAAATGTCACGGAACAGCTTGATAACTTTAAAGCAGATCTGGAAAGAATAAAGCATCGTTAGCTTCAAAACGTAGCAGCTGAAATATCCGGCGTAGGTAGAATGCAACCCTCAATATTTGATGGACAAAATTCGTGACATATCTTCAAGAGACAATTCGAGGCAGCTTCAGAGGTAAATGGATGGAATGATGAAGACAGCTCTGGTGTTAGCACTTCGAGGTCCAGCGTCAGAGCTCTTACAAACTGTACCGATTGAAAAGCAACGCGATTACACTTCATTAGTACAGGCGATTGAATCACGTTACGGAGATTAACACATGCAGCACGTATATCGCCTACAGTTACGCAACAGGATTCAAAAACATGGCGAAATATTAGCGCATCTTTCATACTCCAGCGTGAATGCGGATTTTCTCAATGAAGTGGCGACGGAAGCATTTGTGCACGCTGTTGCAGATCAAAATTTACAACAAGCGTTAAGGCTAGCAGGAAAGAAATCAACAGCAGAAGCACTAGCCTATGCATTAGCGTACAAATCCGCCAGACAAGCTTCACGGAGTGCAGTACGAGTAAGACAAATTTCAGTGGAAGAATATACTTGTAACAGAGTGGAATCATCACAGAGCCCGCCTTCACGTGGTGTTCTTCGATGCTGGAATTGTAATAGACCAGGGCGCCTTTAAAGAGACTGCAGAAAACGTCGACGAGTGCAATCACCTGAAGAAGAGGTTAAAGAAGAATGCCAAAGATGGCGAGCCAAGGAACAAGCTATTTGTGGAGAGACTAGATATCAAGCAGCGACTAGTCGCATCACCTCTCCTGTTGAGCAGTCGGAAAACTAGTAAAAACCAACTTTGTGGGGCAGAAGTTGGTTGGTGGAATCGACAGCCCCGAAATCATCATTCAAGTAGGCCAGTTACAGAAAAATAATAGCAGTCTTGATACATATGGAAGTGTAGGATAAAATGACTGCGCAGTCACTATCGATACTGAGCTTCAAGATCAATTATTAGAGCAGATCTTGTTAAGAACAAATGGCTTCACAACACCACCAAATATCTACTAAGAACAACAACTGGAGCAGCAACACGGGTGTTTGGAGAAATAACTTTAGATGTTCAACTAAGCGAACTACTATTTCCTCACACTTTCCTGGTTTCAGACATAATGGATGAATGCATTCTTGGAATAGACTTCATGACCACATACAAAATAAATCTGGATGTCGGAGAGCGGATTCTCAAATATGGGAACATACAAATTCCTATGAAACTAGGAGAAGGAGCAGATCATCCTGCGAAAGTAGGGACGATGGTCTGCGAAAATATTACTCTTTCGTCATGCTCCGAGCCACTAGTATCGACAAAGCTTAATGATGACATCGGGACCTGCCGATTCTATCCCTAGCCCCACAAAAGTTACATCGAGCATCATTGTTGGCAAGACTTTAGTGAAGGCAGAAGGTGCAACATTAATTCCAGTCAGAGTGCTTAACATATCTGAAAATGAGGTACAACTAAAAGAAGGAGCTATAATTGGAAATTGTGAACGCGTTTACCAAATCGTCAATTTGGATAATGGTAGTAATGTCAAGGAGACAAAAACTATACCAGCTACTACCCAACAGGTTCAGAAACTTCTTTCGTCCAGTGCTTTAAGTGAACAACAACACATCAAACAAAAGTTACCAGCAGACTACGTATCGGAGCTCAAACAACAATTAGCTGATGTACACGAGGCCACGAGGACGAAATTAGCAACAAATACTGATCGGATGAAGACCCGCTATGACTTACGTGCTAATTCCGCAGGATTTAACGAAGGTGATCTTGTTTGGCTGTATAACCCGAGACGACGTAAGGGACGTTCTCCAAAATTGCAACAATTTAGTAGTAACTAGAATTAATGACGTGGTATATAGGATTCAGCGTGGCACAAGAGGCAAGCGTAAAATTGTTCATTTGGACCGCTTGTGTCAATACTACGAGCATTAAGACCGTGGACCACATGTTGTTCAGGATGAACAAATTTAAGAAGGGGGCAGGGTTAAGTGCAATAGAAAGAGACAACTGGTGACATCTACTGGCAATGGAGATAAACGACTTCAGGTTCGGAGAATCGATGATTAAATCTTCGGGAAGGTTCAGGAATAGAATGAATAGAATAGTCAAGAATAGTCAGAATAATCTGGAGAGCTTCTAGGGTATAAATATAACAGTTTTCACCGCCAGAAAAAGAGTCTTGTCTTAGACGTTGCAGTGTTAACAAGCGAAAGTAATAAAGAAACAAAAGTATTGTAATTGGATTGCGATAATTGAAAGTATAGTATTAGCGATAATTAAAGTTGAGTTCATTAATTGCATGATTGTGAATTTTATATGATTAGAGTGAAATAAAGAACTTGTATATTAATTGTTTAATATTGTGTTTTAAATAACGAACTAAAAGCCACACTCGCAACAATATGTTTAACTTTAAATGTTATTACGCAATGTTTATTTGTGTCAATAAGCAAAACTTTAATTTATTCAACAATCCCGATTATCAATTATCAAATTCCAGGTAAATCCCACTTCTGAAAAATATTAACTACGTAGCTAACTCGACCTTGCACCCGTTCTGTAAGTCGCCAGAATGAAGACTGTGGTATCCATCGACACTTACACACAAGATCGAGCTGCATAGAGCAGTATCGTAAGAAGAGAACGAAGAGTTATATGACATGGGATTTTTTTCATTTAATACCATTAAACTACTACGGTTTACAATAGTTTGTTTACAATATGTAAAGCTACAGCAATTTGTTGTTTAGTAACCTGCCTTGCGAATATTGTTATTCTTGGTTGAATAAAAAGTGTTATTTAATTTAACTCTGTTGATATACTATCATTTCTACTTAGTAAATTACAAATGTCCAAGGTACAATATCCCACTGTTCATGGTACAGCAGCATTTTGTTCCTTGGACGTAAGCAGGAGCTTCATATTTCCTTTCATATATCCTGAAATATGCATTTGTAACTATCTAAAATTATCGGTTGCTTAAGATTTATCTCATTAGTTTTGTCAAAACAAAATGACTATTTCAAAAGGGTACCAAGGTACAGCACCTTCCCCTACTTTGTATACGAATAACCATATACAAGTCACTGACCTCACTTGAAGTGGGCTTAAGCGATTGCTCTTTATGATGCATATATAGGGTGATTCAGATCAAGATACCTTCCGGTATACCATGCGATTCCCTGAGGTAGTCTGATCAAAAAATTGTTCCACATACCCCCTCCTAGAAACCTCCCTTTAGGAGTTATGGCCAGTTGAAGATTTCGCCAAACCCTGGTGGGAATAAATGAGTATAACTTTTGAACCACACTTTAGATTTTGGTTATTGTTGGCTTATTAAATAGCTAAGAATAGTAGCTGTCAAAAAGTGTATTACACTGTATTTTTTAATTAAGCATCTTTAAATTATTCACAAAAATTTCCAAAACATTGATTTTTTTTACATACAAAATACATAAATACCGTTACTTATGTCAAAAACTTTTGGGTGTAAAAAAATCAAAATTTTGGCAATATTTGAGAATAATTTAAAGATGCTTAATTAAAAAATACAGAGTAATACACTTTTCGACAGCTACTATTCTTGGCTATGTAATAAGCCAACAATAACTAAAATCTATATCGTGGTTCAAAAGTTAAACTCATTTATTCCCATCAGGGTTTGGCGAAATCTTCAACTGGCCACCACTCCTAAAGGAAGGTTTCTAGGGGGGGATATGTGGAACAATTTTTTGATCAGCTTACCGCAAGGAATCGCGTGCTATACCGGAAGGTATCTTGATCAGAATCACCCTGTATACATATCGCTGGTTGAATTCTTAAGGGTTCAACATACAAAAAAGAAAATTTTACAGGAGACGATTTTTAAGTTTTGAACTAGTTTTAAGTTACTTTTTAATTGCACAAGAACGCATTTTATTAACAAAGTTCGAAATATTAACTGTTTCAAATAAGAAAAAAAAGTTAAATCAGTTAATTCTTCTTAAAAACACACAGTATTGGAGATTTAAGAAAGTTATAGCCAATTGCATATTGGACCTGTTCTTTGTACTTAAAAAATACTATGAGAAATTAGTGGGATATTGAACTTTTTTTGGATATTGAACAGTTAAGATTAAATTTTATTAGAGACTGGTAATATCTCTTCTGATGTTTTAATTAGCTTCAATTGGACTTTTGGGAGATAAGAAAACTAAACTTGACGGTAAATAAAAGTTTATTCATTTATACAGTGTACATTACAAAACAAAAATTAATAATAAACAAAACATAACGAGATTCAGTCTTTTTAAAGAATGTTTAATACTGTTCTTTATATTTTTAGTGCAGCCTTGTAAAATTGCTTGTCCTCTTCTGGGAAGTATGGCAACATTGATTCAATATCTTCATCTTTTTCTTTTGAAACTTTTCCCGGAACATTGGTTAATTAAATTTTGGGTAACTGTAGTTGGGTTTTCTTTCTAAGTACTCCAGGAAAGATAGGAACGCTTAGTCAGTGGCGGATCCAGGATTCCGGTGAGGGGGGCGCAACTACGGTCTAAAAATGGTATATGCTGAAAATTGGAAAAAAGTTTGAAGACACTCGCCACCAATCGCAAATGTCAAATGCACAAAATTTATCATTTAAAAGATACGAGTCGGACAGATTAGCAAGTGGCTACCACTCGCAACGAAGAAGTTGCTCAACGTTCTCTGCCACTCCCAAAAGTCAAAAGTGATGTTGGATTATTCAGTGTAAAACTTCCTAATCATCCATTTTAGTTAGAAAAACTGGGGAAATGTATTTTATTCAAATTCACGAATCATCATAAATTTTTTCTTTGTAAAATACAGGAATTAAAAATTTACATTCATTTAAAATAGCAGTCATAGAACAGATGCAATACATACCTTGGAAGCATATAACTTCGTCGGCAAGTTAAGAAATTGCGACTTCTTTTGTTTTTTATATTATTAAGCCAAGCTCAGGAGATATCCCATGAGCTATGATGAAAAGCACATCAATGCCAGCAGGTGATAAAGAAAGGAATTAGGGAACGTAAGAAGGGTGGTGAAGGTGCTGAGGTATGTCACCCTTAAACTTTAGCAGATTGCATGCCGGAGAAAAGACAGAAGATTGGAGACTGTTCCACGTTCCAAGACTGAAAGTATTTTGAAGGATAAAAGGATGTGCAAGGCTTGCAGTGCGAGTATTTCATCATTGATCATGCATGTAGCAATATAGGAGCGAAAGGCAACCAACATTGCGGCGGTGCTCGTATAAGTCCATATGACAAGTTTTTGCCACATCGCCAATGAGCTGAAGGCTCTCTGTTTGACAATATCCAACGAAGCTAAGGCTCTGCGACCAGCCCGGCCTACATTGTATTCCATTCTAGGTCTGATGTAGGACTTGTAGAGGAGCGCTAGAATCGACGGGCTGAAATGTTTCTTACACCTTTTCAGAAATCCAAGATATTTCGTTGCTTATTTGGCAACAGAGAAGAAGCTTAAAATACTGCAAATATTAATGTCAAGAATGCATACAGACGGTGTATCGTCAAGCAGTGCTACACCAAAAGAAACGGGAATGGAAAAATTATGGTTATATAAGGATCTAATCATGCAACCTAGTTTGACAGATGTGACGTTTCCTCTGTAGTCCCCAAGGGTGTCAAGGGAGTAAGCGAAACCAGGGGTACTGTCATCGGTAAAACAATGGATGGGATTGAAATTAAGGGAAAGCAGATCATTAATGAAAATTGAGGAGAGAGATGGAGAGATAGCAGAGCCCTGAGGAACCCCGGAATTGAGATGTAACGCCATCTAATATAATCCGTATTAACCGACCAGATAAAACACTTTACATTCATAATAGAAGAGCACGAGAGAGGCCCAGTGCTTTAAGTTTGGCTAAAAGGGCTGAACTCCAGACACTATGATATGCCTTTGGAATATCTAGGGCAACAATTTTGGACTCACCAAAATTGAGAAGACTAAGGCTTCAACGTACCATATGAAAAGTCAGAAAAAGAAAAGCCATATTAGCGAAAGTTGTGGGTTTGATTAATTTCTAGATACTTCATTAACTTGAAGTTAAAGTTTAAAGAATCGAAGTGATTGCAATTGGTCGATAATTTGAGGGATCGCTACCCTTTCCTTTCTTGGGAATAGGTTTAACGTGAGCTAGTTTTCAAGCAATTGGAAATTTTCCTCTCGAATAAGGCAAGTAGAATAGTTTTCACAGAGCTTTAGCCAAGAATGAGGCGTAGCTTTTATTTAACGGGGACTTGAAACTATCAGGACCTGCAGCTATCTCCTCAACGGCCTTGACCGTATCTCTCATATGGTTGTGTATTGACTCTTGTACATATCCGCCAGGGAGATGTAAAGTGGGTGGAAAAGGAGAATTTGAAGTGAATCTAACAGTCGAAATATGTATAAGTCTTATTCAGGGAGACAACAATCACTTCATTGTAAAGTAGTGAAAGAATAGAGGAACTGCTGAAGTTGCTCCTAATAGTTTTAACATGGGACGAGAAACTTTTGCTACCTTTGCGACTTGCCATTATTCTAACGTTCTGGTCAAAAACAAATTTTTCTCTTTGGATAGGCTCTTAGTTCTGACTATTTCGCTTTTATTGCTTGGTTGCACTTTGCACTTTGCTATTGTTAAAATCTGCTGTGTAACTACCGAATGTATTCACTCATGCCAAGACTTAAAATTGTACTAAATTCAACTGTGCATTCATCAACATCCCTTGAAGCAATACGGACCGAGCATTCAAATTCTCTAGGATACTGATTAAGACTTTCCCAATCTGCAGATTCATTTTGTTTCTATTTAACGTTTGGGCTAAGTATTCTATAAAAACCATTGCATTTTATGAAATAATAAAAAAAAAACATTAAATATTAATCTCTTGCTTTAAATGTTACAACAATGAATAATGACTTGTTCGCCGTTGTGAAATTTCGCTGAATTTCTCCAGTTATGAGTTGTACTGCAATTTTCTTCAGTGGTCTTCAGGGGGCGCGCGCCCCCCGCGCCTCTAGCTGGAGCTGGAGCCCCTGCCCTTAGTAGAGCAGATTCATCTCCATAATCTTCTCTATATTCGATAGTGAATAGGTCGCTTCTGTCATAAATAATTTCCTTTGCTGCAGTGTATCGGACAAAAGTCGTACCTATACTTGCAGCGTTATAGTTGAAAAAGTCATTTGAGTTCAGTTGCGAGATTTTAAGCTTTACTTTTTCATAATCGATAGCTTTGATCAGTCGAAGTAGCGAGACTGGACTAAAGAAACATGTATTTTTTAAATGACGGTCGATTGCACTGTGAACTTCGTCCAGCTCTTGTATTCGCGAATGACATGCTTCAGAATAACGGTGCTAGATTTTTTCAATGGACGGATGCTCTTTTAGAAAGCTCAAAAGTGCTAGAGTGATGTAATCCTATTTTTGTTCTGCGGAATACATGAGTCCGACCATAATATTGTTGAAGTTATGCAAGGGTTGTCGTTTACAACATTTTTTAATATCTTTATTAAAGCACTGGCAATATCATTACCGGTTCTTCCACTTTGGCATTCATACCAAATGCTGCAATATGTCATGTTATTTGAGTTACAGAGTCCTATCAAATTGTACATACTAAACTTCCTTTTATAATAAAAGTTGGAGATATTTCCACGCGGCAATGCGAACACATTTTGCAAATCATAAAGAACAACTGCTCTTGAACTATTCGCGGTTTTCTATCGTAATTACGCCTTACTTTGGCTTTTTCATTAAAGTGCACATATTTATTATAAATGGCTATTTCTCTATCGTTACATTTTTCCATATTTTTGTTTTTCTCACAAATATCACACAAATCTTTTTTTGGTTTCAAAAATGATAAGTTGTAATTTGTATTGAATATTTTCCTGTATTTAGAATATCTGACAGGATTTTCGATTTCTTGTTTGTACAATTTGTACATTTTCATTAAATTTAATCCGGATTCTAAATACTGCATGGAGGTATTTATTTATTTATTTATTTATTTATTTTTAATTTATTAAGATAGTACACAGATTAAGTCCATTGGGATACTACCTTAAAAGTATGTAATATGAGAAGATTACAAAAATAAAAAAGAAGAGAAACAAAAACAAAAATTCAAGCAAAATAATATATATACTTACATTACAAAAGAATACAAAAAAAGAGAAAAAAAGAAAAAAAAATACAACTAAAAAAACTACAAAATACTAAAATACTAAGTAATTACAAACTGAAAAAATAAAAATATAATACAGAAAAAGAAAAAAAAGGGCAAAGCAAAGCAAAAATAGAAAAAAAATAAGCAAACATATCGAGAAATATAAATTATGACTGTTACGATCAGTGATCAATCTCATTCAAGACTAGTCTTTTAAACGTCAGAGGACCAGAACTGAAAATATCAATGTTACTGAAATTCAAATTGTATGCCTTCTGAATTCGATATAGTGGAGACTTTTCTCGCAAATTTGTCCTGGAAAATGGCAATCTAAAAGGAGTATATTGTCTTGAATATCTTCAGGGAATATTTATACCAAGTCTGTAAAGCAAGTCAGGACAGTGTAGGTACATCGCCGTTCAGAATTTTGTACAAAAACACACTATCGAGAAAGACACGACGACGCTCTAAAGATAAGATGTTGAATCGGGTTAATCTCGCATTATACCCTAACTCATTATGTTCCAATTTGTACAAAAATAATCTGGTAAATTTTCGCTGGACAGATTCGAGTAGATTATTATATATATATATATTATATATATATATATATTATATATATATATATTATATATATATATATATTATATATATATATATTATATATATATATATATTATATATATATATATTATATATATATGTAAATGGGGCTCCAAATTTGACACGCATATTCTAGGGTGCTTCTCACCAGTGAATTATATAGAGAAATAAAAGAGGCGCTTGATTTGACAGATATACATGTTCTAAAAATGAAACCAAGAAGACGATAAGCTTTGGTAGTAATAAGGTTCAAGTGGGAAGCGAAGAGAAGTTTGTTATCGAAAGTAACTCCCAAATCTTTTATTTCGTTGACATATGATAAGGAAATATCGTTTATTTTGTAATGGAATAGGATTGTGTCACGTTTTCTAGAGAAAATTATGCTTTTACATTTGTCTACGTTAAGGTCCAAATGGTTATTTTTACACCAATTTTCGAGCTTTCTAATATCATCTTGCAAGCTCTCACAGTCATTGATGTCATTAATTACTCTAAAAATTTTAGCGTCATCAGCGTACAACAAAATGTCCAAAGTAATTTCAGTCGGTAAATCATTGATATAGTTTAGGAAAATAAAGGGACCGAGTATTGTGCCCTGGGGAACACCAGATGTCCTAGATTGGGAGCCGTTGAAGACAACCATACTCTCTCTTTCTTTTAAGTATGACTGGAAGAAAAGGACAGTGTCCATATTGAAGCCAATTTTTAACATTTTTATTAGACACTGGTTGTGGCGGATCTTATCAAAGGCCTTAGCAAAATCAGTGTGTATGAAATCAACTTGTTTATTCTCATCCAGACCAGAAGCAATGGTATCAGTGAAAAGAGCTAAGTTTGTAACCGTTGAGCGCCCAGGGAGGAATCCGTGCTGCGAATTTGATATAAAAGGCATAGTTTGATAAAGGAGCTGATTGTACATAACTTTTTCAAATATTAAAGCCAGTGCATTGGAGATGGATACTGGACGATAGTTAGTAACTAATCTAGGATCTCCCGCTTTAAGAATTGGGGTAACGAACCCGTTCTTTAATATAGGTGGAAAAACCTTTCTAAGTTTGATAAATTAAATAAAGAACTTAACGGCTTCGCTAAGCTAATAGAGCACCGCTTGTAAAAGAGGTTAGGAATACCATCAGGTCCGGGATTTTTATTACAATTAAGGTTATTTAATATTTCGAGTACATCATCAGAAGAGATGAAACTCAAGTTAATGTTAACAGAGTTACAGTTAGTCTGAAAAGATGTGAAATCAAGATTGGATTCCTTGTCAGAATATACAGACGAAAAGTATTCAGAAAAGAATTCATAGATTTGCCTAGAAGATGATGCGGTGACTTCTTTGTAGAGCATCTCCTTGGGAGAGGTATTTGAATTCCTGAAATGTTTATTAAAGGCCCAGAAAGCTTTGGGATTCTCGTGAAGTGAAAGTTCAGTTGCATCCACATATCTCTTGAAACACTGATTTAGCAAGGTCCTAGATAATTTCCTAAGGTAAGAGAAAGTTTTGTAGTGCTCCGGGTGTTGGTGAGCCTCATATTTACGACGATATATTTCTTTAACTTGCAGAACTTTTATAAGTTGGTGACTATACCAGTTCGGAAAATGGTTGGTTTTCCTTTTAGCTAATGGTATATATTCTCGAATACCGGTGTTGGCTATCTCGTAAAATTTCTCAAAGGACTGTATAGGATCAGTCGAAATAACCGAGGAAAAGTCGATACCATTGAGGTAGCCACACAAACCAGTGTAATCTCCCAAATGTGAGGTTTCTTTTTTGTATAAATTCATCATAACGAGAAGGTTTTGGCAAGGAGATATTCAAATTAATATCTAATGGAGGATGATGAGGGTCAATCTGTGAGAGTGGACACAGGGATGAAGATATGCAAATGTCGTTCTGAGCGATATCTGTTCATACTTAATCAAGAAGCCTATCATTAAAATTTGTGACGTTATTAAATTGATTTAGGTGGCACAGAGACACATTGTTGATGAGAGAATGGGCTGCCCGACTGAAAACACCAGAAGGCAACATACAGTTCTCGACGCCGTCTAAATACCAAGAAATATATGGCAGGTTGAAGTCCCCCAAAAACAAAACGCGGGAATTTTTGGGTAGTTGCAGAATTCTGTCACTAACTCTAGAGAATAGAGAATTGTAGGACTCGTAAGTGCTACTAGGAGGTATGTAAACACAGCATACGTATAAAGTAAGGTGTTGTAATTTAACAGCAACCCACAGAACCTCATCAGCGACCTCTTGATGATGCAAACAGAATGAGCTAAAGGATTTCTTAACAGCGATAAGACAACCTCCATCGTCCCTCATACCAGAAAGTTCTAAGTTCCTGTCCTTTCTATACACCGTATACCGAGCATCGAAAATTTCAGTACTAGAGACATAAGTCTGTAAGAAAGTTTCAGTAAGGCATACAATATCATAATTACTGGCAAGCAATGACAAATGAAACTCAGTGGTTTTAGTTCTTAGCCCCCTGACGTTTTGGTAGTAGACGTTAAGTGACATTTAAAAGGTTATGAAACTAAAACTTCTTTCTTTGAAGGAGACGGAGACACTGATCATTTTTAATAATAACAGGATGAGCGTCGTCATCCTTTTTTAGATAGATAGTGGCATTCTTTATCCAAATATATTTGTAGTTATGTTCCTTTTTATATTGCTTTGCTTTGAAAAATAAAGATTTCATCTCTTTAGTTAGAAGTTCATTTATATAAATAATTACAGATCCAGAAAAACCTAGAGTACTAGTAGTTAAGTCTTTAGTAAGTTTGGAGGCTAAAAGCAAACGATCTCTTAAAAATTGAGAGGAATACTTAACTATTACTGGACTGTTAAAATTGGTATTTTTACGCCTATTTACACGATATACCTTGATGATATCACCGTCTTCCAAGGGTAGCTTGAAATGGTCATGAATCTTGCGAATAGTAACCATGAGTTGTTCATCGCGTTCTTGTGGAATATTTCTAACCTCCAGAAATGCAGTCAAAGATCTTTGTTCCATCAGTTGAATACGATCCTTCATACACTTCATTTCATTAGCCATTTGGGATTTTTCGATCTCAAGCTTCTTTATACGCACTTTATGCTCCTCGACTGTAGCAGCAATTTTCTTGATTTCATCAAATCCCTGTACTAAAGTATCTACTGACTTGTTGAATTCGTCTTGTTTAGATTTAATAAAATCGATTTCTTTAGTCATACGCCGGATCGCAGCTAGAAAGTCTGAGGAATTGGTGTCTTCAGAATCTGATCCACAGACAGAGAAAGAATTGCTACTATTCGCTATGCCACAATTCAAACAGCGAAATTCAACAGCGCCACTAACGATGCTTGATATTAATTCATTGGACAGTTTGCAGCAAGAGGCGTGAAATTGTTTTTGGCAGTCAATGCATTTAAAACCAATATTTTTCTTGTTAAAAAAGGTTCCACATAGCATACATTTAGGAGCCATTGCGATAAGTGTATACAAGAACCCAAGATAATAAAGTTCAGAACGAGGATAATGAAGCGCGAAATGATGATAAGAGTTTATATAACAAAATTATGACAAGCTGACTGGTCGAAAGGTGTATTGTGTCTCCGGTAGAAAGATCACTAGATTTGCGCAAAGCACATAACCACACTTTCCAGTTAATAATATTTCCCAGCAAAATAATTCTTGTACTGTTGGATATCCCCCAGTAATTATGTTATTATGCTGCACTGACCAAATGATTTCTAAAGAAAATTACACAGATAATTACTTGTAGTTCGAATCCGTAATCCGGCTGGAATAGGTGGCTAATAGGCAGTTGAGGATCAGCTGAAATTTCCGCGGCAACTACTATGCTGTAATGTTGAAGACTTCAGTGGAGGCAATAATCTAGGACAGTTTTATATAAAAAAGTATGATTATCCACCAGGTGCAAAGGTGCCAGTTAATTGCAATGCTCTCCCATATAGTAAACAGGATTCCAAGAAGAAGGATATCACACAAACAGTTGACAAATATTTAATACCAGAGCAAATACGTAGATGAGCAAACAAATGAGCAAAGAATAAACGTGATAAATAAAGAAATTACGATAGAAAACAATTTTTAAAATGCGATTAGTTTGACACTTCAGACAGCTGCTCGAAGATAGTGAGAGTCCGCACAAGGAAAGCGTTCAATATGTTGCTTAACTTTATATATTATTTCAGGTTCAATTTGATTTTTTACGTGTTTCCTTTTTTGGAAGGCAGTGGTGAACCTTATGCAATATTATAGTTATCTTTAAAAAAATTGTAGACCCGCTTTTGAGTAATATCCAAAGTTAATAGGAAGAAGGATTTGCAAACTTGTAATTTTTCATTGTTTAGCTCCAAATGAAATTTGAACGTGTTGCTTTTCCTGAAGACTTCAGCTGCAGTTTTCTTCCTTCGTGCTTGCTGCTGTGTTACAAATTTAGCATAAAAGAACCTTTTCTCTTTGTCTGTCAACGTCGAAAATGCGTCATGAACTCGTTTGCGATCTTCTTCTAGAAGATAGCGAAAACATTCATATAGGCATTTATTTCCACAAACTAATGATTTAACGGATCTTTCCGGATATTCTTTCCCCTTTTCGTTTGTGTATTTCTTTCCTTGCTCGCGCAACCGTTGTATGATTTTCTTTCTCCACATAGAAGGATCGGCCTTTCTTTTCCATGGACGTGCGCCTGTATTTTCAACAGAACGTGGGTGCTGCAATTGCGAAGATTCTTGGAATATTGAAATTGAATCTGTACTGTCTATGCCCTGTACAAGCTCATGAGCAACATCTAAATCTTTGGTGTTCGTCTCACACCTAGTTTGAGCAACGCTGATTCCATTAGAATCTAATGTGTTAATGCTTTCAATCATTTCTTCGTCAGAGCTGCTTTCATAAGATGGACTATAATCTTTATCATCACATGAGTTTTCGGCAAATATTGATGGCTCTGATGGTGTTCTTTTTATTTCTGATGAATCAGATGAATCACTCTCAAAACATTTAGATAAAATTCTAATAAAAAAAAGTATACATACATTTTTACAGAAAAGAGCATCATTGAAAATATTACCGTTCTACTGAGGATGATAGATACTGTGAAGGTAATTCACTGTTCTCTTTGCTTCCCATTTTCTAGTATGTGACAGGAAGATTAACCCATGTTCGCTCAAACTATTTTAAATAATGTGTCTTACAGCAACAAAAGAATTATCAATAACTGAAAAAAGTAAAAAACAACAGCACTCGTGTTACGACTTCGCTCGTCAAGCACTCAGAACAAAATTACTTTGGACCTTCAAGATCTGCCTTTATATACAAAATGACAGCAATAGGAAGCTCCATATAAAATTGAACTTTTAAGCACAAAATCTTGGATAAAAGGCTTTTAAGAATGAAATTATCAATGTCATTTCCAAGGGTTCTAAATCCAACTTTCTGAGATTCTGGACTCTTAAATACTAAAGCATCCGTTTATGCGGAAACAACATAAAAGAATCCATTGTAGTACATATTGAAGGTATTAAACTGATAAGAATAAAATGGTTACAAAAAATAACGTTAATTTTGGTCTATTGAACTAAACGAATACTTTATATTTTCGGTTTCGTAAAAGATATATTCATTTAGGTAAAAAATTCGGATAGAGCGCATTTTAAACCTAAAGGTCAATAAAAACCTTATAATTACAAAACTTGGTTTATTGAACCTTTAAAAATTCAGCGAGCGATATGTTATTGACCTCACTTGCTCACCGTAGTTATGGAAGTTGTTTCTGCAACTTCTATTGGGTTTAAGCGTGAATTACAATTACGGCTGATCTGTCAACTGCGACTTGATTTTAAGTCGAAGACGACGCTGAGGTGATTTTTGTAATTAAATTAAAGCTTCAACTGCTTGAACAAACCAGAAGTCCCGACTTCTGTGATTGAACTGAAGTTGGCCGCAGCCAACACCAACTTTGGACTTTGAGCAAAGTTTTGTTTCAGTCGCAGTCCCAGTCGAAGTTGCAATTGTATCTTGCCACATGTATGTATTTATCTCTTGGGCAAAGTCGTAGTCGACTGATCAGTCGTAATTGTAATTCAGGCCTTATGGATATGCACGATATATTGTGCGTGTTACAGTATACTAAGCTTGTCATTCCATTTATAACAGGGCTGGAAACTTTTATGATTTTTAAAGTAAAAGTCACAACTAACCGGTAATTGCATGACTAAAAAAAATCAGTCATTATATAATCGTTTTATTTTAACTTTAAATATAAAAGTTTTTAATAACCGATGATTTTTAACGTATATTTTTCAGTAAAATAATAAAAATCAAAAACAGACCTTTATTTTACAGTCAAGTAATAAAAGTAAAAAAATGGCTTTTATTTTTCGGAAAAATATTTAAAGTCATTTATTAAAAAAAAATCATTTTGGGGTATTGAAAGTAGAGATACTCACAGTAAAATTCAACTAGAATATGGATGAAGCATAGTGAAAAAAAGCCTTATGTGTGAACATTAAATTCGTATTGTTTCATCCTTGAAAATAAATACAAACAAACACTGAAAAAATCATTTTGGGGTATTGGAAGTAGAGATACTCACAGTAAAATTCAACTGGAATATGGATGAAGCATAGTGAAAAAAAACCTTATATGTGAACATTAAATTCGTATTGTTTCGTCCTTGAAAATAAATACAAACAAACACTGAAAACAGGGGAACTTTACTTTGAAAAGTTTTCGTCCAATTTAAAGGTTGTAAAATTGCATTATTTTTCCAAATTTCACTTGAATTTTACTGGGTATCTCTACTTTCGATATCCCAAAAAAATATTCTTTCTTTAAATATTTGATTGAAAAAATGAAAGTTGTTGTGGTTGAAATAAAAGCTAACTTTATATATAGGTACTATTAACTACAATTTTATTCACAGCTTATTTACATAATCTAAACTTAATTCAATTGCACATTATTTAATTAATTATATTCAATAAACGAGGAGTCACCCGCCTGCGTGTACTACTCTGACAAGACAAGAAAAAGTCGTTGTCAAACGCGAGAATCTAAAAGCTTAGAAATGATAGGAGGATGCTGTAGCTGAGCAGCATACTTAATAAAAGGTTAGAGAGTTAGTAAAGGGCTGCTGTCGCGAAGTGGACTTTAAGGTTGAGGTGGCATAATGTATCGTGTAATAATTATGTCAGCTCAAAGTCAAGAAAATTCTTTGATTTTTTTACTGAAAAATAAAAGTAAATAAATGACTCTTATTATTTGACCGAAAAGTAAAAGAAATTTTTTAACTTTTATTACTTGACTCTTATTATTTGACTAAAAATATACGTTAAAAATTACCGGTTATTAACAGTTTTTAATGGAAAGATATATTTTTTAATTTTACAAAAAAGGTCCAATTTTTCGTGGTCAGCCACGAGTTGAAAGAGCTTTCAAAAATGTACACACTATTAAAATATTTTAGTCCTATGCGGGACAAGCATTTCATAGAGAGTTTTGCTATGAAAATTCATAGCGAAATAAGTCAATTGAAATTGACTCAGTTCGCTGCTAAGTCTGCAGCTCGAGAATTGAGTGGAAAAAACTCTTTAAGCAAACGAAAAGTTTTTTAAAAAAGAAATTTCATTGCAAAAAGAGGGCATTTCATATCAGCAGGAACCGTATAATCGTCAGTACGGCTTGGTTCCTTAAAAAAAAAAAAAAAAAAATATCGTTTGCTTAAAGAGTTTTTTCCACTCAATTCTCGAGCTGCAGACTTAGCAGCAAACTGAGTCAATTTCAATTGACTTATTTCGCTATGAATTTTCATAGCAAAACTCTCTATGGTAGATTGTTCCACATTCGCACAGTTTGGGATATGAAAGCATCACGGAATCTTACTGTATGGCAGAAAACGGCGGTGCAAAGGGTTAGTGAAGCGCAGAGCTGCCAAGGGAGAATAACTGGATGTGAAAAGCCATATATGTGCACCGTACTTCGTGTGCTGAGGACATTGACACATCTGATTACTGATGATAGTGCGTGTACCTAGTGAAGCCTAGCGCGTATATGACCTAGTATGCAGCTTGGTATTTGTACCTTGGTATGCTATAAGACTACTGGCGTTAGTCTCAAGCTTCTCCTAGCCTAAAGGGCGGATCATAAACTTCTCGTGGTCCACTGGTGTCACTTATAAGTGCTAATATGATTACGCCCGAACGGAGGTACCAGTAACGTTTAAGGATCTGCATGAAGGTTCACTGGGAGTACTCATGATCGTATGATCATGTTATACAAAGCCATACCAATTGGGTAGCCGACATTGCTAACTTGGTACTACGGGTTTGCGGAGCTGCACTTAGTAGCAATATTCGCCTCAACTTGGGAAGGCCCCCTTGTGGGAGCATCGTAGTGGTTGTGGGCAGAGAGAGATTGCCTGTGTCTGCATGACTTAGGCGAACATTCTTCTCTGAGCAGACTAGTTTGTTCTTTTGACAAAATTGCATACTGCGTCCGTGAATTTGAATGATGGTGGATTTAACCGGACGCAGTATGCAATTTTGTCAAAAGAACAAACTAGTCTGCTCAGAGAAGAATGTTCGCCTAAGTCATGCTTAGAGGATTGGCTCTCGGTGTGGAGTTACGCTAAATCAACCGGGTGCCGTGACCCACAGATCGGAAGAGATTTTAGGTAGGTCTCGCTTCGACCAGAAAGTCCAATGTCAACCATGCACTGACATAAACTGGTACTCCCGAGACGTGCATTAAGACTGCCGTGAGATTAACCCATAATGGCGGATGCTCACGTAAAACTCTGACAGCTTTCTGTATCGCCGAAAGCATTTGGAAGGGCGTAAGGATGTGTGCGGCTTGCAGCGCGAGTATTGCGTGCTGGAATAATTCTACAAGTGATCAGACTGGTTATTTCATCGGAATATTGACCATGCATGTAGCGATATAGGAGCGAAAGGCATCCGACATTGCGGCGGTGCTCGAGTGAGTCGATATGACGAGTTATTGCCACATCGCCAATGAGATTGAAGGCTCTCTTTTGGACAATGTCCAATTAAGCTAAGGCTGTGTGACCAGCCCCGGCCCAGATATGGGAATTGTATTCTATTCTAGGTCTGATGTAGGACTTGTAGAGGAGTACTAAATTCGACTCATTCGATATGAAATTGGTTTGAATCGTTTTAACTTTCCGACGAACCTTCTAGCAATAAATGCGAAAAACCACTTTAATAAACACTTGCACAGAGGGGTGATCGTACGAAATTCCTTACGGATAATCATCTGAGGTTCGTAAGAATTGGTCTTAGACGAGTTCTAGCTTATTCCTGTGTTTTTTGTAATTTTATAATAAAAATATAAGAACTAATGAAATGAGTAATATATAAGCTGTGTTCTTTTGCGTCCACAGAACAGGACAGAACAAAAGATACACAAAATAACACCTCATACATTTTCATATAAGATTTATAAATGAAGCGAACAGTATAAATAGTTCGCTTCAACACAGCGGTAAAAATAAAAGCGCTTCCAGAAAAATCGGAGTTAATGCGCTTCTAACTTGTATGCGACGGAGGTGCTGCAGAAGTACTTCTTTTGCAGCACTTTTGAAGCTTTTCTAATAGGAAATATGTGCACTTCTCTTAATCACGGATAAATTTCGAGCTTTCGGTTTTTGCTCGTGTCGTGACGTGCTGCTATGTTATTTCCATGAACACCTGTAGGGGCAGAACGCATTAGTCATTCATTATTTGAAATTGCAGTATGAAGGAAACTCACAGAGATTACATGGTGATAGTAATATTATAATTAATTGAAGTGTTTATCTCTAATAGGTGCAGTAAATTTTTATTACTGTTTGATTTATCTTAACGTAGGTACAATGGCAAAAAGATAATTTATTTGAAAATATGGTTTGTTTAGAAGTACTGCAGTCTGAAACCGTTTTGCTCTTTTTTCTTAGTTCTTTCTCTTCCATAGTATTGGTAAAAAAATTTCGACAGATTTAACTTTATTTCAATATATTCTGTGATAATATTTGTAAAATGTTAGAAAGTTCTAGGAGAGTTATCTTTTGTTTTTGGTCAAGCTATATTAAAAACAAATATTTTAAATATAAAAATCTAGCGTATTAAATTATAAGCACATCCTCAGTTATTTTACTTTTTTATTTCACCAAGTATCCGATTGACGTGTAACATTCCTATTGAATTTGCGGAGTAACTGAGTAAGACGTCGGAGCTGCATGATGATCATCATTATTATTGTAATTGTTATCTTTCAATTTCATTTCTTTTGTTCTTCAATTTCAATTTTAAATTTCAAGTTTTTTTGGTATGATAGAATTCAGTCACTTTCTTTTCTAAGTTTCTCATTCGTTCTTGTTTATATTTTTAGATACTTTTTGATATATTGCATTGAGTTAGCATTGTTAGATTATTTTTCATTGTTTATTTTAATCGTGTTTGATGCTGCTGATTTGTGGTTGGCCTTGTATGCTGCTGATTGCTGCTTTAATTATCGTTTCTCGTAGTGATAAAGTTAATGACACCTTAAGCGTAATGGCTTCACTCCATCCTTCAGATAACTTTCTCCGTCTATGTCACGTAAACGTGAGAGGTCTGCGATCTCATTTCGAGGAATTCAAATATACATTCTCTAAGTTAAGTTTAGATGTGCTTGTTCTTAGTGAAACTTGGCTACATGATGTTGTAGATAGTGATGTGGTGGCTCTAAAAGGTTACCGCCTGTATAGGGCTGATCGTCTGTTTGGGACAGGGGGTGGTGTGGATGCATATGTTAGACATGGCGTTCATGTCCGCGTTGTATCTGCTTCTGATGGTCTACAGTTGTTAATTTTGCAGGCTTCTCTTTTTGCTGTGTCTCCCCAACGGATGTGATTCTAGCTTTTAAGTCAATTAAATCTGATTCGCTAGGTGTAGATGATATTGATCCTCGTTTTCTCCGTATAATCTTACCATTTGTTCTATTATGCTTGACCCACATCATTAATACCTGCATTACTACATCTGTATTCCCTTCTGGGTGGAAGTATGCAAAGGTTATTCCGATTAATAAAAAGCAAGCAAGATTTTCGCTCTATAAGTATTCTTCCTTATTGCTCTCGTATTCTTGAAAGACTACTCTGTGATCAACTGAAGACCTTTGTAGCAGATCAATCACGATTATATGATCTTCAGCCGGGGTTTCGTACTGGTCATAGTACAATATCGTTACTCCTCAAGCTTACAGACAACGTCAGGTGCAACTTGGATAATCGTCTGCCGACTTTGTTGGTGCTTCTTGATTTTACTAAGGCTTTCGACAGTGTTAACTTTAATATTCTGTGCAATAAACTAGAAGATAATTTTAATTTTTGTAGTTCTGCAGTAAAACTTATGTACTCTTATCTAAGTGGCAGATATAGACATATCTCTTCAGGTGTCCCTCAAGGCTCAATTCTGGGCCCACTCCTTTTTCTATTGTACATAAATTACCTTGCTAATGTACCGAGGAATGCAAGTATACAAATGTATGCTGATGATGTTCAACTCTGTCTATCCACTTCTGTCGATGATATTTCACATGGTATCTCCAGTATGAATGATGATCTCGCTAGAGTCTTAAATTGGTCGAATCTTAATAAACTTAATCTTAAGGTTAATAAATGCCAGGCTATCGTATTTTATGTTAATCATATCAATATAAATGGATTGAATCCTTTATTTCTAGGTAACAACGTTATTCCTTACTCTGACTCAGTTAATAATTTAGGTGTGATTTTTAGCTCAAATCTATCTTGGGATAAACACATAGCAAGGATGGTAGGAATAATTTATGGTACACTCAGGAAATTGTGGACTTACGTGTACTTTACTCCTCCAGATACCCGCCGCCGATTAGTAATAACCTTGCTCCTACCTATAATTTTATATGGCTGTCAAATATGATGTTGTCTAGATAGTGTTAGTCGTAAAAAACTGAACGTTGCATATAATGCGTGTGCGCGGTATATTTTTAACATAAACCACTTTAGTTACATCTCGGAGTTTGCTCGTAGCATCTTGGGTTGTACTCTGGATAATTATTTAAATTATCATATCTCTGTAACTGTTTTTAAAATAATTAAAAACCAATTACCTGGTTATTTATCCAGGAGGATCCAACTACTCCGATCTGTACGCAACTTTCAGCTTATTGTTCCTCGCAGTAACTATAGGCAGAGTGACAGAGTGAGTTTTTGTTTATGGTGTCAAGATTTGGAATTCACTGCCCATTGATATAAAGAGATTGACAACAATCAGCAGCTTTAAAACAGCTGCCTTAAATTATTTTTCTTGTATATGCTAGGTTTTTGGCACAACTCTCTGCACGATTCCCTTCTTTATTTTACTTATTATTTTTTTTTCTTTTTTTTTTATTATTAACCTTGCTAAATGATATTACATTTGTAGCTTTTGACTTGGCTTTTTGTTTTACTTTTTTTTTCTTTTTTTCTCTATCTCTTCCTTAGATTATAGATAGACATAGTATAACTTTTGAATTCCTTATAGAGAGTAATTACATGGTAAGGAGCACTTGCTCATATGTAATGAATGTTAGTAAAGTATTTGTATTTGTATCTCGATTGTTAGGGACTGGAAAATTTAAAAAGTAATTCACCGAATAAAGAACTAGTAAGAATTGTAGGACCCATTTTGTTTGCAATATATCGTCATATTTCAGAATTTTAATTATGAGTAAATGTTGCTGGTATAGGTAGTAGACATGTGCGACGATTATTGGCAAAAAAAGAAAAGAAATTACAGATTGTACCTGTAGTATACTTTAAATGATCATAATCATATAAAAACTGTTTTCGCATTTGTTCACGCTTCCGCCGCTGTAACTCGTTACACATCAGACTTACAAAAAAAGTATTTATACTAAAATGTAGGGAAGTTAGTCTTCTACAAATTTATATTTTTACATTATTTTGAAAAAAAAAAAACAATTTTTGGTACCTTTAATGCAAGATGGCAGACCGCGCGGACCTCCCCCAATGTCTAAACTTGGATTTGTCATCGGGGCTCGGAATTGAATAACATATATAAAAATCACAACTACCCAACCTTTTGTAGGGCAAAAATCCCTACTGACTGGACTATTAATTTAAAGGTGGAATTACACAATTGGTGTATTGATTATAGAATAGGTAGAGATGCATGTGATCATCTCCTCGAAATTTGACTTAAAACTAGACTAGATGTACCACGATCAACAAAAACTTTGCTAGAAACTAAAACCAATCAGATCAAATATATTTCAATTTCTCCAGGAAGTTATTTCCATTTCCAATTAGAAAAATCGCTACAGATGTTGAGTTTAAAGCTGGAAGACTCAGTAAATTCAATATCAATCTTTTCAGGAGCTGCAACGTGGCCCTGTGGCCAATACTAGGGGCTATATCGAGTGATTCAACTACTAAGCTATTCCTAATTAATGCACTCATTGGCTGTGGAAAACCTCATAAAATAAATGAATTTCTTGATGAATTTGTCAAGAAGTTAGGCATCTTAAAATTAAAAAGCTCACAATTAATGAGAAAACTATTTCCCTACAAATACGAAAATTCATTTGCGATACACCAACCAGAGCAGTAGGTTATACTTCGGCTTTTTAATTGCTCAAAATGCATGTAAAAAGGAAAAAAGAAAAACAATAAATTAGCATAGAGTTCGTCAGTTGGTGAGCTGAGCACAGGTGAAGATTATAAAATCCGACGGGACAAAATGCACCATATATCTATTTTTCACTATTACATAATCGTTATATTTTGGAAGAAATTGAAATATTAATGGTCTCCAATTTCCATTGGATGTTATGCATCTTATAGATTTTGGAGTTACTAAAGAAACTTTAACATCTATTTGGAAAGGAAAATACAAATGTAGCAAATTAACGTGCACTGATAAAACTACTTTGAACGACCATATAAATTTACTTAAAACTTTTATCCCTAGAGAGTTTGGTAGAAAGCCAAGAAAATTCGATGAAATAGCTAGATGGAAAGCAATAGAATTTCGCCAAGTGATCCTGTATAGGGCATCGTCTAGTTTAAAAATGTAATAAATGAGGATATGTATATGTACATTTTTATTGCTACAAGCGGCTTATAGACTAATATCATGCCCCAAAAATTTTACACAAAATTTAGATTCCGTTGAAAAAATGCCAAAAACATTTGTACATAACTTTCAATATCTTTATGGAGAAGAAAACATAAGTCATAATGTGCACTCCTTATTGCATTTACCAGAATGCGTCAGAAACAATGGAAATATTGATAGCTTCCAGCATATAATTATGAAAACCATCTACAGCTGATAAAAAAAGATTGTCGCCACGGGAATAAGATACTAGAACAAATTTATAACAGAACTGTAGATTGAAGTAAATTGAAAGAAATTGTTAAGAAAAGAGGTTTTGGAAAATTGTCTGGATAGAATTCGAATGAATTTTGTTTGACTCAAAAATTACTATTTCGACTTATTTTACCTGAGCTCACTTGCACCAGATAACCATTGCTACGTAAAACCACTAATTCTAGTGAGAGTTTTTGGATTTTATAAAAATACAGATGGTGAGGAATGTGTAATAGGATCAAGATTTTTACATGTTGAAGTCTATTTTAATGAACGTGTGGAATCTTTAGCCATATCGTTTGTAAAAAATCCAGGAAATCAGAAAGAAAAGTTTAAGTTGGAGGATATTATTTGTAAGGATGGATTTGTAACGATTGTAACACTGCGTTTCGTAAAGTACAAATACCAACGTAACTAGTAGTATACCAATGGTACCATTACGTTTTATATGTTTCAGAACGATGCATTCTATGAATAGAACATTCGGAGATGTGAACTTTGAAGCCACCCTAGTTTATCGTAGTAACACAACAGTTGTAACCCAAAAAGAAAATGTTTTAACCGTAGAAGAGCTTCTTGAAGAAAATGATTATTTGCGAAGTAAATGCACTAAACTTGATAACATGACTGTTTAGATTTTCCCCATTGCACATTTTTTGATTAATTAATTAATTAATAAGTCCTTAAAAACGGAATTAGATGAACAGAAGGAGTAAGTTACTACCATTATAAAATTACTAAAAGAGCAAGGGGCGGCAATACCAAGGCAGACAGTAATAATAGGGAACACCAAAATTCAACATCTTTCCAATAAAAAGCCTACAGGAACTCCATAATAATTATTGTCTGCACTCGTCAAAAACGGTAACGGTCTAACAAAGAAACGACAAGTGCTTGCTCTATAAGCGGCGCTTGCCCCCAAAACAATAACGCTAATTCTGGCGAATAATTCTTGCATTCAATGTGTCATTGCAAATAGTTTTATGAATATGACACCCAGTCAAAGGTGCAAGAGAAGAATGAAAGAATTACTCGCCTGATTGTAATTTAAGTAGGTAAGCATTTCACATTTAAGTTATTTCTTTATTCGGTTTTTGGTCGTTATCGCTTTGCATAGTCAAGCAATTTATTGGAATTTTTAAATTATTAGTAAATATGTATGCAGGTATTTATTTTCTCAATTAGTGATAGTTAGGAATATATTAAGGTTTGCTTAGATAAGTGCAATTTTAATATAAATTGAATATGGCCTGCAATAAACGTTCAGTCTTGTTTTCAATCGCAACCAAGTTTTTTAATTAATCAAAATCTTCCATTTCAGCATTATAATTTTGGTGTAGTGGTACAAGAGCCGCTGCATTCTCATCAAAAGAAAAGGTGTAACACCCTGACTTATTTTCAATTTCTGAGAGAACAAAATAGTTCTTGAACATTGGTGACCCCGACTTGATTCAGGTGAAACACTTGAATCACAGTTCAACTATATTCAGAGCAATCATCTTGAAACGATAATGTACTAGCTAGCGAAGGAGCAGGAAATTGTGGGAAAGGAACTGCTAAAGGTACTAAAAAACTACAAAAAAGGACGGAGACGACAGAAAAACCAAGGAGTATTACGAAGAAAGATTGAACCGACTGGAATCATACTGGTCTGCCTTCGATTCTAATGACAGTAAAATTAGAGCCCTACTTAAAGTTCCTCTGGAGCATGAGTACTTTGCAAAGGCGCACTACGAAGAAATACACAACGTATACGAATCATGCAAGATCCACTTTGAGGAGCAATTACAGCCCCTTCAGGAAGACGAAGCCAACAACGATTAATATAGCCCAAATCAACCTGAATACAAGTCAGCAGAAGCTGCATCAAAGCCACTGATTACGTTAGGCAAGTCAAGTTCACCAGAAGAACAGTCTGCTCCGTTGTTGTCTGAAGCCTCAACAGATATAATAAGAATCATTAGGAGGCAAAGAGGGATCTTACAATCTTTACGCCGTCTTATTGATAACACGTACGATTCAGATGATCATCCCGAACAATACTACCACAGTAGACTCCAGACCTTAAATCAATACTGGGTCAAAATAGATGAGCCAAGCACAGTAGGCTATAAAATTGAAGACTATATTCAGCTCGAAGAAGAGGTGCAGAAACAGCAAGTAAGTCTCTCTGCTAAAATCGCAAGGTTTTGTGCACCACAAGAGGCTGCAACATCCACAACAACCAACATTACACTCAAGCTTCCACAAATATCACTTCCAAATTTGATGGAGACTCTTTAAAATGACGTCAGCTCGCAGATCTATTTACTGAAATGGTACACAAGCAGCAGATGGCTTATGTACAGAAAATGTGGTACCTGAAAATGAATTTGGTTGGTGAAGCTGAAAGACTCACTAGGCACTTGACTTTATCTGAAGACAATTACTCAGCTGCGTGGAAGATGCTCCACAAAAGATATGAAAATCGCAGATTGCTCGTATCTGTGTTGTGTGTTATGATGTGCCGTGCCCCAAGCGAAGAGCACACCACTTTTAAGGTTAAGGGGAGATCCAAGGGTGAAAATTTAAAGCAGTTATTAAAAAAAATATGTAATTTTCTTTATTCAATAGTAGCCGATTTTAGCAGTTCCACTTTAATTTTCATTTAAACATTATCAGTTTCACATTGACTGGTATAAGTATGACTTTAATTGGTTTCAAAAAGTATTCCAAAAGTTTAGTATTCCACTTTTTCTTAAAATAAACTTTGTCTGATTCACCTTAATTGGTTTGAAGCACCGATTTCTAAATTTTGTGTATTTCACTTTATTATATTTTTAAGCTTTATCAGATTCACCTTAATAGGCTTCGAAGAGATTTCTTAATTTTAGTATTTCACTCTTTTTTTTTTTTAACTCTGAGATTTCTTTTTTGAAAAGCGAAACTATTCTCGACGGGCTTAAAAAACGGACTCCCCGAGGTTTGGGCAAATTGCACCCAGGTACCCACGATATCTTGCAAAAGCTTTTTTTTTTGTTTTATTGTTTTCTCACGACGTTGAAAAAACGTACGTGAGAAAATGCCCAAAAGTTTTGATGCAAGCTATATGCATCTATGCAAAACTGTAATTTGATATGCACTTGTGCGCCCGTCTTGAAATTTTAATTTTAAGAGGGCGCGAATAATTCTGATAATTGTATGTATGTATGTACATACAATTAGATTGGAGGAAGTAAGTAATGTACGTATGTACACTGTACATACGGAAAAAAAGTAAGAAGACACTGTATGTAGGTAAGTGTGCATACAGTGTGAGTGGAATGTGTGTCTGATAACAAAATGCAATTTATGCTTAATTGCATTTTATTATAACAAGGGAGAATGATTTTTAGCGAAATTTAAATTAAATGGAAATGAATGAAATAATTTTTGGTTTTCAGGGTCAACTTGAGATACATCAATATATTGTATAGGACAATATATTGATGTATTGCCCTTATCGTTGTGATTCGGGGCATTGGGCACCTGAGTCACAACATCCCTCCCCCCTGGGGAAAAGAAAG
Source organism: Dioctria linearis (assembly GCA_963930735.1). NCBI lineage: Eukaryota > Metazoa > Arthropoda > Insecta > Diptera > Asilidae > Dioctria > Dioctria linearis. Next base: position 195,056,514 of record OZ005740.1, read on the forward strand.
TTTTATTCTTTTCAGAAGAAAACTTTCTTTCTCAATGAATATTAGTTCAACTTTCGGTCTCAATGAATATTAAGATTACATATGCATATTATAATTATATGATACTTATATAAACACAATATTAGGTACTATTAAAATTGAAAAATATATGTATTGTTATAATTTTAGTTACGTATTTCTACCTTAACTATCGTAATACAAAGTTTAATTTTATAGCTATAAATGGTGGAATTAATTATAGGGTGCAATAGGACTTTAATATACATATAATGCAAATTGCCTTATAACATTTGATATAAAAGAAAAAAATGGTGCTATTATATTACCTAGATAGCTTTTACAGTTTTTATAATTACAATTATTACTTCCAATTTGTTTTTTTTTTTTTTTTTTTTTTATACTGTATTTATTTATTTTATTTTATTTATTATACTATATAAAAATAAACTATTATTTATTTTTATTTTACATATCTCTTTCTTATTTATATTATATTATCAGTTCTATCAAGAAAGGAAAACATTATCTTTATTATAAGGAATATTTTTCAGAGAGAGAAAAGAAAGAGAAAAAAAAATATATCAGGAACTTTTCCTTTTAACCTTATTTCTAGTTTTAGAAAAATTCTTATTTCCTTTTTTTTTTGAGAAGGGTAAGGAGTTAGTAGAGTCGAGAATTATAAGGACGGGAAATGATTACTGTTGATAGTTTGATAGTTTTCTGTTAAGTTTTGTTGTTGTGAAAGTTAGATGTGTTGAATGTTTTCTTGCGCTTTCCTTTTAGGTGCAGGAGTTATATTAAATCTTAATTTTCTTGGTGCCGGAGTTGGCACATTTTCCAGCTCTTGTTCAGGGATTATATCTTCGGTTTTATGGTTTTTTGATTTATATTTGGCGCATAAATATACACAAAGAATAGAGGCGACTAATGCAATCGTTAGATATGATATTGCATAGTGGTGAATATGATGATTATTTATTGGATTTAAAGGAATTAATTCTTGGTCTTGTTGGAAACGAATGGATTCTAGAAGTTTATCTAGATCCGTGTTATTCGAAAGATTTAACGTATGTATTTTTATATGCGATCCTATTGAGGAGGACGTCATATTTGATATTATACTGGAAATGTTTACTGTTGGGATAAAATGGGAATTTAATTTGGAAAATTTTACGTTATGTCCGTGCAGTATGAATTCCTTGCTGCGAACATAACAACCGGGATAGATATACATTGTTCCGGTTCCTTGCAGAACTTGTGAGTTAATGGAATTTTCGCAAATAATATCTATGTGGATGGAATCTTTTAGGGAGAAAAGCCAAGCGTTCTGTTGCGATAATTGCGTCCAAAAACAATCTTGTTCTAATGTTAAAATTTACCAATCGGATGCAATCGGCTCCTTTTTTATTAAATTTATCTCGCATTGATTTACCTTAGTATTTGCATTTAAGACTGGGGATGTGATCTGGCAGTAAAGGTGCGTATGATCCAACGTTGCGCAATTGTGGATATCCTGGAGAGTTAATTCAATATAATGTTCGCAATTGTAGTCTATCAGTATATATTCCTTTGATGGATTAATATACATAAACGATCCGTTAAGGACTGTAGGTAATGGCATTACTTTGAATATTTGGTATGGTTCCTTAAATGGAAGTGGAATTCGGAGTTCAATAATTATTTTATTATTGAAGGTATTTGCGGATATCGTACTTAATTTGTATTTTTGTGTAATTATATTTTGCCTGGAATTTATGGGAAGCATCATTGAGTTTGGCAATTCCTGTCTGATGTTCAATAAAAGTTCTTCAATTTTTCTGGGGGATATGAGTGAAGGATGAAATCTTCCATGCCTTGAATCGGTTAAAAGATCAATTAATTCTGTCTGGATATTCTGATATCTGAATGCCATTAGAGAGACTAGTGAAATGAGCGATTCCAGTTCAATTGATATCTTGTTATCAAGTGACCTATTTTCCATCAATGATGTGGCTATCTGCACTGATATTAGTTTTTAATGCATGACCATGAATTCTTTTTCAATTGCAGCTTTAGTTTTGTTGAAAACATTTGCGGTTGCTTCGACTATCGCAGTTTTGCTTTTCATAAGTGATAGGAGGGAGTTTTGGTTAAGGGTGAGATTGCGGATTTGTTCATCATATAGCTTGGCATCATCTTCGTCTAATGTGCCGAAAAGGGCTTTGGAGATTGAGCCTATTGCATTAAATAGTGCTCTTTGTTTCCTATTTTGGGTCACAAGTAACATATTCTTATATTCTATGTTTGTTATAATAAGATTGATTTGCAGTAACGTACCATTGCAGATGTGGGCCATCGCTGAATTGCTATTGAGTTTCTGGCAAGTTGCTGTTATTTGCTGTGCGATGAACTGGATATTCCTGAATTCTGATTTGAAATTTTCCACGTCGTAGAATGTTACTAATTTCCACTCGTTGGTGTAGAAATTGGCTCTGCCAATTTCTTCGAAGTGAATGCCTGCAGTAGCATTTAGCTGCTTTATCTCTATTCCTGAGCCGTAGATTAAGGGGATGAAAATTAGAATGAATGCTATATGCATCATTTTGGAAACCTGGAAGATGACACTATGTTAATATCTCTGAATGATGTTTGAAGAAGATGAAGTTGTTACTCTGAGGAAAGTTTTAGGTCATTGTTATGGACTCTTTTGTTTTTATTATTGATGTTAATAGTGGAATTTTCGGGGGAATTAATCTCCATTATCTCATACGGACCTGACCATAGTTTGCTGTCCATTTCCTCAAGTTAATTCGGGCTTTTCTTAAAATGCCAATAAGCTCCCTTTGTAATCGTAGCCCTGTGGTGATGTCATGAGCTCCTGTCAAGAGATCGTCGACGTAAAAGTCAGTTTTCAAACTATAGGCTGCGAGTGGGAACTCATCTTGTTCATCTCTTGACAGCTAAAACAACGTGCGAATGGCAAGGTATGGTGCTGAGGTAGTTCCAAATGTGACTGTCGTGAGTTTGTAGTTTTTTATGGGTTCCTTTGGTGTATCTCTCACACGATGCGTTGGTATTCCGCGTGAATTGGGTGCATCTGAATCATCCGATACATTTTCTCAATGTCAGCTGTAAAGGCAATTTTGTATAGCCGCCATTTTAGAATGATTGCCCATAGTGTTGGTTGGATAGTTGGTCCCACTAACATTTGTTCGATTAATGATTTTCCGTTGGTTGACCTGGCAGATGCATTGAAAACAACTCTTAATTTAGTAGTGGAGCTTTCCTTCATGACAGCGTGATGAGGGAGATAGTAGTAATCGATTTTGTTTAGATCTTTTTTCGCTCTTTCTACTTGCGATGTTTTTATTTCTTTCATGTGGCCTAATTGAATATATTCGGGGATGCAATTTTGATATTGGACTTGTAATTCGGGATTTTTGCTAAATCGTTTTTCTAGCTGGAGAAATTGTCTTACAGCAATATTCCTAGTTTGACCAAGCTCTGGCCCTTCAGGTGATTTGAATGGTAACTTTACTTCATATTGGCCATATCTTGAGCGTCTATATGTTTCTATATATGGATGAGATACGTTTCGGGGTATTTCTTCTATTTCCCAGAATTTCTTTAATTGTTGCTCTAATTTATTATCGGGTTCTATTTGAGCAGTAAGTGTTTTAATTGAAGCGTTTTGCGTATTGCCTTTTAACTCTCCCATTAAAATCCACCCCAATTGTGTATGTTGGGCTGTAGGTTCTCCAACTGCTCCTTAGATGACGCCACTTTCGATGATTTGAGCGTATATGTCTGCTCCTATCAAAACATCGATTGTTCCTGGGGTGTGGAACTTAGGGTCAGCTAATTGTAGCTTTTGAAGATAAAAATGTTTTTGACATTTACTGTATTGGCTGGCACAAAATCGGTGATTTTTCTTAATATGAGTGCATTTATTTCGGTTTCGAAAGTTGTGTGCAATGATTTTAAATTAAATGATACTTGCGCATTTGAATATGCTGTATGTGTTTTGCCCAGCCCTGTAATTTCTACATTTGTAGATTTTTGAGGTAGTTTTAGACGTTTGCTTGTTGCCTCGGTATGAAGGAGAGTTGAGAGCCTGAGTCGATCAGTGCTCTCAAGATTTGGGTTTGTCCTGTTAGACTTTCCACTTTGATGAGTGCGGTTGACAGCACTGCGCGTTTGACATTTGTTGAAAAGAATGTTTCTGGGGCTGGTTCAGTGCTGCCAGCAGATTTATCAGGCTTCGTTTCAGCCTTTTTATAAAAAGTGTTGTTGCCTTTGTCGTTGCTTGGTTTAGCTTGGGTTTCTATGTGAAGGAGCGTGTTGTGTCTTTTTTGACACTGCAAGCATGTCTTTTGGCTTGGGCAATTGGCAGTATTGTGTCCATTAGCAAGGCAAATTTTGCACAATTTGTGTTGCTGGACAAATTTTATTTTATCAGTTGGGGGCAATTTTCGGAATGATGTGCAATGGAATAGTGTGTGATGCTGTTTACACTTTATACATGTACGTGGGTCATTCTGAAATGAAAATGCCCCTTTCTGAGTATTTGGCATTGTCCGCCTGTGGTCTGGGCGTGCATCTATCGTACGGCGACGTGATTCTAAATATGGTAACTCTCTTGCTGTTTTGCATTCTCGCAAAGACTCTAGAGTTCGAAAACGAGATTTCAAAAATTTTAGGAGTTCCGAATATGTAGGAATCGTAGTTTTGCTGCCTTTGTTTTTGCTCCCACTGATAGTGTGTCTCAGCGGGGAGTTTTTGCACAAGGAGGTAAACGAGAATTGCGTCCCAATTCTCGGTGGATATATCGAGAGCTCGCAATTCGTGAAGACTCTCTTCGGTTTGATTGCATAAATCTTTGAGCGCTTGAGCAGTTTCGTTTTTTATTATAGGCTGATTTAAAAGTGCTTTCAGCTGGGTATTTACTAATATGCGTTTGTTGTCATAACGCTTGACTAGGAAATCCCATGCTTTTTGGTAATTACCTTCAGTTATGTCAAATTGACGGAGCAGTCTTTCTGCTTCACCTGCTAAGCAGGCTTTTAAATAGTGCAGTTTTTGGACTTTGGATAGGTGCAAGTCTCTATGTGTTAAAGACTTGAAGAGATCATGAAAAGATCTCCATGATCAGTATGTACCGTCAAATGTGGGAATTGAAATTGTTGGAAGTTTGAGATCTGACTTAGGGGGCTCTACTGCTACGGTTGGTAGATTTTGTGACGTACTTTGAGATTGAGTCTCTGTGGTTGAATTATCTCCGAAGAGTTCTTTCTGTTCTTCTTGGAGTTGTGAAAGCAGATCAATATACCCTTCTATTGTTGTCTCGTAGGGAGTGCCGGCAGCGTAGGCAGCTGCTTCTGGGGTACTGGATTGGTTGATGAGATCATCAGTCTCGGAGAATCGTGCCCAGATCCCTGTTATGGCCTTGATTCTATTTTGGTAATATGTCTGAGTACGTCGGCTCTCACCAGCTTTACCATGATTAATGGCGGCTTTTTCTAGCTTGTCGCTAAGAGCTGCTTGGAGTTGAATAAGTGGTTTGACGTTTGACATATTGCTATCTCAGTCTATCCGGCTTCGAAAGACCAATGTTTGGGCCTATACAGGTCTAAGCGAAATCAGGGAGAGGTGCCGGGTTGATAACTGAGAAGACTGATGTTATGATTTAGTCAAACCTTTATTTATCATAAAACTTTTTTGTAAACAAAAATGATAATTCAACTCAAATAAAATTCAATTAAAATAATAAATTGAAATTATAAACTAATAATTCAACCAAAAAAAATCGTACTCAAACAAAACAAATGATAATTCAAAACGAAATAATAAATACAAAATAATAAATGATAATTCAAACGAAATAATAAATACAAAATAATAAATGATAATTCAAACGAAATAATTCCAACAAAAAATCCAAAAAAAATGTCGCAGCAGATAATGTTTTTAATCTGCCAATTAAAATATATAAATAATTTAATAGGCTTCACTGCTGCCTACTGCCTATGTAAATTTTTGCCGGAATTCAATTAACCTTCCGGCGTAAAATGAGCTGAAAAATAAAAGAAGTTTAATTAATAATTCAGCGTCAATGCTGCTGATCCGTCTTTTGTGGTGATAAATTATTGAATTTTCAATAATTTATACAGTGGGTTCGAAACACCCAAAGATTTCCTCAACTTAGTCAGATTCAAATCCTCTGATCCGTCTCGGAAGACTGCCAAAAACGCAATGATTTCTAGCTCGAGCCCCCGCTTTATTTATACTCTGGAAATGCATGGCGTTGCATGTATTATGCTTCAGCTGTGCGTATTACAGCTGAGAACGAATGAGAACTCTATACATCTGACTATACTGACGTACGTCAGATGTTAGTGGTAGAGACGTAGATGCTGTGCTGTCATCGTGGATATTTGGGTGAGTTCTCCTATTTGCCTTTTTTGTATTAGTATTTGAATACTAATTTGTTTATTTATTTCCCTTTTTTAGAATATAAATAATTTGGAGGAGTGCTGTGGCGATCTGGAGTTGGATTCGAGTAGTTTCAGGTAAGATTTCTTTTTATGGTAAAATTCTTGTAATTTATTTGTTTACCCTTTTAGTGATTGAATCTTTTGTTTATTTGTAGGTTCTTGTTGTAGTTTGGAACTACATCAAGGGAGCCCTGAAGGGCCAAGAATTTTATTCGTCGCGGGAATTTGTAAACTTCAACTTGGGATACTTCCAGTGGTATGTTTTTAGATGTAAGTTTACTTTTTTATATTTCTTGTTCTGCGTCGGAACAGGGAGTTATGCTTTTTTAGCTGCTCCATTTACTTTTCAGCCTAAAGTGATGGATTGATTGATTGAGTGATTATACAATAATATTAAGTGTTGAGTGTAATTTAGATTTTGATAAATTTATCTGTGTTAGATAAGGTAATTTGAAAACTTTTATCTCATCTCCGTGTGGTCTAGACTCATAATTTAAATTACGAGTATAGGTTAAGTTATTAATTCAGAATTTTAGTTTGAGGTGATTTTGTTCAATTTAATAGTGATGCTAATGTAATGCTTAGTGTGCGTTGCTGGGTTAAGCGGTAATAGTTAGGAGCGCTTGGAAGTTTTCTCGTGTGTTTGGTGAAAAATTTAAAGTATGAGTAGATATTTCATCGGTTTTAATTAGTTGGGGTTTCGTTTTGTTAGCGACCATTTTTTTCGCATATAGTATACATATTATTCTCATTGTTGGCCTTCATGTTTTGTGATGTAATGATTTTTCGTTGCGTTAAATGTGTTAAAGATTCCTCGCGTTTGCAATAGTAGATATCGATAGGGTTCAAGAAACATCTATGTCAGTGGGGAGGTCTAATGTATTGACCAGGGAGCAATAATTGCAAATCCAGTCACAGGAGCAGGAACTGGAAAGTAAATCAGAAGAATTAAAGCAGTGCCAAACAAAGCTTCAGTATTATGAGAGAGACTGGAAATATATCACAGATCATTTAACAGGAGAATTGAAAAAAACGTGTGGCGAGTGGAGATCTCAAGAATATTCTACAGGAACTAGAAACAGCCACTCAAACAACCACGAAAGGAGAAATTGTGGATCTTGTGGTGACTATAACCTTCGACATTATTCAAAAAGAGGAAGGGACAATAGAAAAGGCACTAAAGGATAGCCGGGAGGAAATTAAAGCTCTGCTCAAGAAGGTAGATACCTTAAACGTTCAATTAAAGGAAGCAGAGCAGACTGCGGCCGAACTCGAACGGGAATTGCCGATAGAATTGCAGGAACGTCAGTCAACCACCAAGGGCAATTGCAACCAAGGAAACAGCAGAAAGTGGTCACCAAGAAGATTAGTATTTTGGGACCATCAGTCGGAGCCAAAACAAAATTCGATCGCACGCGGCAGTGTAATTAGCGTAAACGAAAATAAGGAAATAAGACATAAGGAAAGTGGAAAATCAAACGAAGGTCACATAAAAATGGTGGATATACACCAAAAGTGACGGATATGGTCGTCAAGTACGTACCCATGTTTTCCGGAGATCGATCTCCAAAACTGGTGAAAGAGGTGTACAGATTCTTAAGCTCCGGCAAGGATTTGTACGACCGACTGAAGCCTGAGGAGCAGAACATTTTTATGAAATGTGTGAAATATCGGTTGACGGATGATGCTTACTATCTGGTAAGTTCAGACGAACCAAAAGACTTTGAAGCTCTGCAATTGATAATCAAAACAGCTTATATGCCGAAGAAGTCATTTAGTGAATTGCGAACGGAGATGGTGGCCTGTAGACAAAGACCAGGTGAAGACATCAAAGAATTTACGGACCGATTGAAGGAACTGTTGAGCCAGATCAAGACAGCCGTATCAGCAAAGTACCCGGACAAAGACGGAGGACTATATAATAGCGGAGTTAGAGTCTGATGCAGTGGCAATCTTCAAGGGTGGTGTGCTTAATCATGCCACTCAGGTACATCTGACGGGAAGGAAGTTCGAGTCTCTGGAGGCAGTGCGTGAGGAAGCGACTTACTTCGAGAAGGATGAAAAACGTCTTCAACTTCGGCCATCAGGAGTAGGGGAGATGTTTAAGAGTAACGGCGGAATCCCTCAGAATACATGGGAGCCCAGGTTGGCCAAGAAAGATCCAGGGAGGCCATCTCAGTCAAATGTAAGAGAATACCGAGGAACTCCTCCCAGAAGTAGTCAGCCCAGGTCTATCAAATGCTTCAAATGTGGACAGATGGGGCATATTTCTAGGGAATGCCAGCAATACAGGCACGAAGCGTCCAACGGTCGAATAGTCGCAGATATAATAGAAGGAGCTTGTGGAAAATTCCATCCACGACGGTTGGGGCTTTACTGCCAATTCTGCCACACATGGGACCACTATATGGAGAATTGTCTTAGAAAATACTTAGCAGAGAAGGCCAGTGAAAAACTAAATCCTCGGAGTAAGTTCATCATAACAGTTCTATCGAACATAGCAGTAGAAGGTAAGTTAAGACTTTTAGTAGATACCGGATCCACCTGTAGCATAATTAAGGTTAATAGGATAAAGAGGAATACGCCCATACAAACACATCACAAAATTAGAATTGGAGGACTGTTCGGATCCGCTAGAAGTTCAATAGGAACTTGTGAGGTGAAGTTGCAGATAGACAACAGTCGACATGGCTGCAAATTTAACGCCATTAGTGATACCGGCTCCATTCCAGCCGATGGTATACTTGGAATGGATTTCCTCAGCGATAGAGCTATTGTTGACTGCATAAATATGAAACTGTGGATACAAGACACCAGCAACGGTAAGGAAGAAAGTACTCCTCGTGATGATTTCGTAGCTTGTGCACAAGTGGGACCCACAGCTGGACAAAATAGCAGTCAAGAAAGTCCGTATCAGGCCAGAATAGAGGAGGAAAGAATTAGCATGGCAAAAAGCATTTCATATTGTGATTACGACCGAAACCCCGAATCGAAAAGTACGGTACACAAAGTGGACAACACTTCACGGCATGGAGTGAAAGGAGTACCTGCTTTGAAGGACCCGTTTCTAGTGCCATGCGGCGAAAAGAGCCTTACCACAGCTCACAAAAGTTTAGACCCCAACAAACTTATAACCCAAGAATCTAGCGAAGCGTTTGGGAGTCAGCACAGATATAACGCACACAGCGGAAATAGATTGAAGGGTGGATGTGCATTCGTGAGAATCGCTAACGCAACGGGTAAGTCTTCTGAAAAATCTGTACTGAGCTATGAGTGTAGGAACATTTCCTATCCACTACTCCAGCCAGCTCAGGGTATTTCTAAAAAGTGTAAGTTTAAATTTCCGAGATATAGTAGGAAGCCGGTTAATACAGAATTCCAACATGGTGGGAGGAAAGTAGAGGATCGAAGCTTCAGTTATGCGGAAAATCCAACTTTCACTCCAAGTTTCAAGGCACCTTATAAGGTAAGTGTTGGTAAGTGTCCGGGAAAGACGAGGTTTTTAGCGGGGCCTTCAAATTTAGAACATGATTTAAGAGTGTGGAAGAGATTTGAGGGGCAGATTGTTTAAAGTTTAAATTCAAATTACAGGACTCTACAGACTGACAGCCGAAGAAAGGAAATACTTGGAGATATACAGCTCAGGTAAATCTACATGGAAAATGGGGTAAGACAATTAAAAAAAAAACAAAAAATTTATATAGAGAATTAGATTTATGATTAAAGTCAAGCTAATATAATGGCAAATTTTAGACAAATAGCCGAAAAAGTCAATGAAATCAGAAAACCTGCAAGATGCTACGCAATTTCAGAAAGAAGGTTACGAGACTTTCAATAGAACTAGTATAATTCTTTATGTAAGGGTGGACTCTCGATATAATTGGGAGAACTCCATCGTACATATGGAAATAGTAAAATAGAACTTAACAAATCAAAGATACAAAGGTCAGTAAGAGTGAAGAGCAAAGAACAACCTTCAGCACGGTCAAATGAAACTTCAGCACGGTCAAATGAAACAATGCGCATAATAAAATAGAACCTCAACAGAAAGTTGACAGTTCGCTTCATTCAACATCCTGATATGGGAAATACATTCCAGAACGACCGAAGAGAGCAGTCCAACGGAGAAAGAGAAGACATAGTTATCCTTCGGATATGGTCTAGCCTTTAGTCTCAAGTCAAGACTGCAACTGTCCGTAATCATCAAGAAGAAGCCTGGAGCAATCACAGTAGTATTACGATTATAATGTGTATTACTTATCTTTGTCAAAATAGAGTATTATCCGACGTCACTAGATCTTACAAATAATAAGAACCGAATACGAATTATATGTTATTTTCAAGCAAAAATAGGGATGAACCGTAATAAAGGTAGCATTAGCAAATATCAAGTGGGAATGATATCAAAATTAGAATACGATATATAACTTATGTATACACATAATAATTATTGAAAGTTGAAACCCAAGAAATGTTTTTTTTTGTTAGAGAAAAACAAAAATACAGCAGAAAAGAGAAATAAGCCAATTAAACGAAAGATTGTAAAGTTGTAGAGAAAAGAAAGGAGCATTTGTTTTTGGAAAGAAATAAGTCTTTAGTTTATGTGATAAGTCAAGCTTATTATAACTTGCCAATAGTTGAGAATTGAAAAGCATATAGAATACAAAAAAAACATTTGGTAATACATTCAAATAACTAAAAAATAAATTAAAAATGCACTAAAAGTTAAAAGAAATAAATATGTTATAAAGTAGTAAAAAAAAAAGAGGAAAAATAAATACATTTGTTAGTATAAAGGAAAGATTTATATTGTTTAAAAAGTAAATGAAGAAAAATGGGAATATAAGATATAATGAAATGTGTTACGTAAAGATGATTGTCAAAAAGGACATAAACAGATATGAAAAGAATATGTAATGTGTATGGTGTAAAGAAATATGTATGACGTGAAAAACGCATTAAGAAGAAATAAGTAAGATTATATATTAAAGTGCATAAACTAAGATTATTTTCATGAAATTTGAAATTTTAATAAAGTATTTATATATCAGAAGAAAATAGAGAAATTAAAATGAAAAAGAAAAGATGTAAAAATGGAAACTTTAAGAAATGAAAAAGTAAAGATGTCAAATGAAAAAAAAAGTAAGAAATGAAATATGGAGAAAATATATATATATGGCAATGGCATTAAGCAAAGATATTGCTAATAGAAAATATGAAATGTTAGAAAGAAAAGAAAAAAATGTAAAGCGAAGAAAATAAGAGAATTTACACGACAGCAGCAGGTATATAACGTGGACCACAGACTAAAGCAACGCCGCTTAGGCCCATCCGGTACTTCCAGTGTGGGCGGAGCGGTCATATTGCTAGGGAATGCCAATCAAGGAAACAGCCACCATACTGTGTAAAATGCCGAAACTATGTTCACGATACTGCTAGTTGCCGAAAACAGAGCATAAGGTTCGCGGATAATTCAAATGGTTCCCAGGACAACTGCAAGCAGCACAGAAATCCCTTATTGCCAATTATGTAGAACCTGCGATCATTACACCGCAAACTGTTTGAAAAAATATCGAGCGGAACAAGAAGCTTAAAAGAAGGCAAACGGAGATAGGCAGCTGGAGGAGTAATCCCCAAAGAAAGACGTCAGGGTCATAGAGTTAAGTTTGTTAAATAATTGCATTATTTCAGTAGAATCGGATATAGGAATAACAGGTAAATTAACATTATTAGTAGATACAGTTGCAACATGTAATGTAATTAAGGTAAATCGTATTAAAGCTCAATTGGAGCTTGCAAAGCCACACTACGCATAGGTGGAGTAGAACAGCTATGCGAGTTTAACACCATTTATGACACTAATTTTAATGGCTAATACAGCCCCTATACACAAAAAGCAATATCGCATGCCAGAAGCCCATCGAGAAGAGTTTCAGGAATAACTCAAAAATTTACTCGAGGACGATATCATATATCGAACTTAGTGACAGTCCATTTAATTTCTCCATACTTCTAATTCCTAAGAAACGACTAGAATCCGATAAAAATATTTTGTGGTGATAAGTTGTGGGAAATTATGAAATAATAAAATTTTATGTTGCTTAGATTTTAGCGTTTACGAAAATGTCAAATAAGCATCTTTTTATTATAAAAACGTAATTTTGTGCAAAATAAAATATAGTACAGTTTTTACTTTTATCAGAAGCAGGCGTATTCATTTTTTCCAAGTTCTCATCGAATCGTTGCACTAGTTTTGTACTAGGGTAACACGTAAAGTTGCATAGGTATTGTACTTAGGCAACGCTCTGATAAACGGGCGGCAATTAAGCCCATTGAATTGTCGCGGTACAAAAAACATTTGGTGACCCCGACGTGATTCTCTATTAAGAGAATTAAGCATCTTTTTATTATAAAAACGTAATTTTGTGTAAAATAAAATATAGTACAGTTTTTACTTTTATCAGAAGAAGGCTTATTCATTTTTACCAAGTTCTCATCGAATCGTTGCACTAGTTTTGTACTAGGGTAACACGTAAAGTTGCATAGGTATTGTACTTAGGCAACATTCTGATAAACGGGCGGCAATTAAGCCAATTGAATTGTCGCGGTACAAAAAACATTTGGTAACCCCGACGTGATTCTCTATTAAGAGAATTGCACTATACTGCTTCCATAGCGAGGAAGGCCACAGACACCAGCATCAAAGGTGAATTTATAACAGCACCCTATTACTGCTTCACATCTTAGAGGATCATTACAAGGGCTAAAATCAAGAAGTTTTATCCGGATTCGAACCATGATGCAGAAGTTGACCGGATGCTACAAGAACAGGATGATATTGGTAGTAAACTAGAAAAGCTACTAATAAATTTCGGCAAGGATTCATTAGACCGTAAAACTGAAGACTACATTGCAAAGAGAATACAGTTATCAGACAAATACTGGCGTGTAATTCAATCAAACCACAAAAGACTCACTCCATTAAAGGAGCGGCTTGCCAGTTCACACTACTTCAAAAACGAGTATTTCAAGAAGCTAGAACAGGTGTACCTTACACTAATCAGTTTATTATTGGAATATCAAGCGCCGTGCGTGCCCACGGCTACTACTAAAGAAGGCAATCATGGAGCGACAAGCTCAGCAGGCGCTGCATCCAGCAGCAACAATAAGCAGGCTGATGAGAACAGTGGTAACTTAGATGATGAGGAAGGTAGCAGCGACGACGACAGCGATGACAATGTTAAACAAAATGACGACGGACGCAAACCTTCGTTAATTTCGGAACTATATGAAGGCAAAACTATGGATGTGGACGCTTGCAAGCTAATACGCAAGCAAAAGGCCCTAATGCGGCTCACAACACACCAAATAAGAGATATTGAGTCAAGGCAGGATCAACAGCATCCAAGCCAATATTTCAAACTAAAAATTGACATACTCAAACAATATCAGATCGAGATGGTTGACAATGACCAACAAATTTGGGAAATTGCCAATGAAGACAATCCATTGGGCTATAAATCAGATCTGTTCTATAACCTTGATGGCTGGACGCAAAATACTATAATTTCACTCCAACAGTAAGTATCAATTCTTGAAGATAGATCCACCGAGCAGGCTGCACCTTCAAGACCACAAGAAGGCTTGATTAAATTACCAAAGATTTCTCTGTCCATATTTGATGGCAACTATTTGCAGTGGACACAGTTCCATGATTTTTATGTCCAACTAATACACAACCAAAATATAAGCAACACTCAGAAGATGTTCTATCTAAAAACCAATCTGAGCGGCGAATCAACGTCGTTAATTCAACATCTGCAAATTTCTAATGAGAACGATGCATGGGGTATCCTGAATAACCGATATAATAACAAGCGGTTGCTTGTTACGGCGATATTGAGTCGACTGCTGTCACAACCAACAATTCAAGCTGAATCAGCTGCAGCTATTAAGAGCCTGCACGACACAACTAATGAATGTTTGTATGGACTGAAAAATTTAGGATTGCCCACAGAAACATGGGATCCTTTGATAATAAATATAGTAATCAAAAAATTAGACAAAACTACACATGGCTTATACTAGCAATTACTAGATGTACCAAGAGAACTAGACACAATTGGGAGCTTCCTGAAATTTCTAGAAACTCGATTTCAGTCCCTAGCAGCTTTATGCAACGTAAGAAATACCCCGAAACTTACAAATCAGTCGAAATCTTCCGCATTCATGGCAACTTCAATGAAGAGCAAGTGTATTATTTATAAGCAGAGTCATCCATTATATTCTTGCAAGGACATCCTTTCCAAGAGCCCATCAAGCAGGCTTGACATGGTTAGAAAACATAATCTATGTGTAAACTGCATGAAGGGGGCCATTCCGCTAAGAATTGCTCTCTTAGAGGTTATAAAACGTGTTCATCAAAACATAACACCTTATTACATCTTGAAAGAGAAGGTAAAAATCAGTACAACACAAGAGGAGAAGCTGTACAGAAGACACAAGAATCAAACACCCACACCCACCAACGGGTCAACAAAACTCACACCTTTCACCAATCAGCTCATCTTCTCAAAAACCAACCACTTTAACTGCACAAGTAACGAAGGCGCAAAAGAGTTATGTTTTGTTAAGCACTGTGATTGTAAGGTTACGAAACACCGAGGGATTAGAAGTGGAGTGCAGGCCAATACTAGATTCCGGTTCTCAATTGAATTTTATCACAGAGCAGCTGGCGAAGAAACTGTCACTAAGAGAAACATTTGACCCATTACAAATTCAAGGAATTGGTCAAGGTCTACAGAAGGCCCACAAGAGGATCAATGTAGAGCTACGATCAAGAACATGCAACTTCTCAACCAGAATCGAAGCGCATATTCTGCCAGAAATAACAACACATCAACCATCTCAGTCTTTGGATATCACATACTGGTCCATTCCACGGAATATTGAGTTAGCAGACCCGGGATTCAATTGTCCAGGGAGAATCGACCTGCTTATAGGAGCAGACGCCTTTTTCCAGCTACTCCTAGCTGGACAGATTAAACTAGAAGATACCCTCCCATCCTGCAAAACACTAAATTAGGTTGGATAGTCAGTGGAAAAACGTCGAGCACATATGGTACCCATGTCTTGTGTGGTATTTGCTCCGAAGAAGAAGAAGCCAAACTAAATGAACAAGTTGAATGATTTTGGAAACAAGAAGAAGTTGACTCTACTAACCCAACCTTGTCGGCATCAGAAATCAAGTGTGAATCACACTTCAATCAATCCGTGAGAAGGGATGAAACAGGTCGTTTTGTAGTAAGGCTGCCCTTCGCAAATGAAGCAACGAATCTAGGAGAGTCGAAAGACATTGCGCTTAATAAATTTTATTCGTTAGAACGAAAGCTGACTAGAAACCCAGATATAAGGGCGCAGTATATTGACTTCCTTAACGAATATAAGAATCCTGGGCATATGGAAGAGATCAGTTTAAAGGAAATCTCAGGACCATTCTTCTTCCTTCCATATCACTGCGTGACTAAGCCAGATAGTACCACCACGAAGCTTCGTGTAGTTTTCGATGCATCGATGAAAACGTCTTCGAACGTTTCATTGAACGACATCTTATATACTGGGCTCACTATTCAAGATGAACTCTTCTCCATATTACTACGCTTTCATCTACCACGGTATGTGTTCACAGCGGACATAGAAAAAATGTACCGTCAAGTAATACTGGACAAGGATGACAGGAAATATCAATTAATCCTTTGGGGAGATGATCCATCCAAGCAGTTGAAATGTTATCAATTATCTACGGTTACCTACGGTGTAAGAACGGCTCCGTACTTGGCGACGAAATGTCTCTAACGACTGGCGGGCCAAATGGCAGAACAACGCCCTCTGGGAGCCTCGACACTCATGCAAGATTTCTACGTCGACGATGTTATGACTGGCTGCAATAGTCTCAGTGAAGCCATGGAAACACAAGAACAACTAACTCAAATTCTCCAATCTGGAAGATTCAAATTACGTAAGTGGTGTGCGAACCACACTGCATTATTGGAAAATATCGCTTCAGAAGACAAGGCACTGCAGCTAGAACTACATAACTGCCACGTAAATACTTTAGGAGTAACATGGCTACCACGTTCTGATGAATTTGCTATCAAAACTTAATGGACAGATGAACAAACTATTACCAAGAGAAGGGACATAGCTCATCTATTTGACCCTCTTGGATTCATGAGTCCGGTTATTGTAAAGACGAAGATTTTCTTACGAGAATTGTGGGCACTTAACTTTGGGTGGGACGATAAACTACCAGACGAACATAGCTCTATCTGGATCAACTTTCGTCAGAGGCTTAGTGTCTTAAATGATATAAAAATACAGAGACATGTTAGTTCAGGAAATGTGCCGTGCTTTATGCAATGACATGCTTTCTCAGATGCATCTGAACAAGCATTAGGGGCCGCAATATATATACGATCTATTCTCCAGAATGGACTTATCATGGTGAGATTGCTGTGTGCAAAATCTAAAGCAGCACCAAAGAAAAACGTAGCAATACCCAGATTAGAGTTGTGCGCTGCAAAGTTAACAGCCAAGTTAATGCATCGAGTTAAAGGGGATTTGAAGTGGAATCACCCTTGTTATTATTGGTCCGATTCAGAAATAGTGCTAGCATGGCTAAATTCATCATCATCTTCACATTACACATTTGTAGCGAATCGCATAGCTGCAATCCAAGAAGTAAGTACAGCCAATCAGTGGTTGCATGGACCATCAAAACACAACCCTGCGGATCTAGCTTCACGGGGAACTACGCCAGAGCGCCTAAAGAACAATTCTCTATGGTGGTATTGGCCACTCTTCCTACATGGGCATCAATCCTCATGGCCGCTAAAACCATCAAATTTGACGACAGACTTGGAAAAGGGACAGGCAAAGGTGGTGCTATCAACAATCACGAGGAGGATTTCTATATTAGAAGCTATTGAGCACAGAAATTCGTTCAAATATTTACAAAGAACGTTGGCATACATCCTGAGATTTATTAAAACATCGGTCAATTGCCGAAGGAATGTAAAAACGATCAGCTTAGCGTACAAGAAATAGATGTTGCATTAATGGTGATCTTAAAGGAAGTTCAACAGCAAGGTTTTGAAGAAGACATAGCACATCTTCAAGGAAACGGGAATTATAAGAGTTGGAGGAAGCCTTCAAGAATCCTAATTGCCTTACGACGCTAAACATCCGATTGTTCTACCATATGACCACCACGTAACCAAATTATTAATGAATAATAGTCATGAAACAAACTCACATGTAGGCGTCCAAGCACTACTGGCAATAACAAGACAAAAATTTTGGCCCTTCAAAAGAAAAACTATTGCCAGCTCAATAATTCAAAATTGCGTCCGTTGCTGCAAATTTAAGCCGAAACTCTTTGGGAAGTTTATGGGAAATCTTCCTACTCACAGAGTTCAACCGTCAAGACCATTTATCAACGTGGGAATTGACTTCTGTGGACCGTTCTCCATTCAAGCTGAGAGGTAAGAGACCTCAAAAATGTTACGTGGCCATATTTTGTTGCTTTTCCACCAAAGCAGTCCATATAGAAGTGGTAAGCGATCTTAGTACCGATGCATTTGTTGGAGCCCTGAAGCGATTTGTGAGCAGACGAGGTAACTGTAGAAATATTTACTGTGACAATGCAACTAACTTCGTGGGAGTCAGGAACCAGTTAAAGGAGATTCAACAAGCAGTGCATAGCAAAAATGCTGAAGGAAAAATAACACAGTTCTGCACAAATAGAGGCATTGACTTCCATTTTATCCCACCAAGAGCTCCTCATTTCGGTGGCCTATGGCAAGCTACAGTAAAGTTAGCTAAGCATTTATTTAAAAAGAGTGTAGCTTCAGCTTCCCTGACTTTTGAAGAATTAACGACAATAATGACAGAGATTGAGGCAATTTTGAACTCAAGGCCTTTAACACCAATGTCAAGAAATCCAAATGATCTTTGTGCGCTAACACCAGGTCATTTTCTAATTGGCGAGCCACTAACAAGTGCTGTTGATCCCAATGCACATTCTTCAAAGACGTCTCTGCTCAAAAATTGGAAACAAATATCAGAGTTAAAAAACCAGTTCTGGCAGCGATGGACAAGGGAGTACTTATGTGAGTTGCAGCATCGCTACAAATAAAAGCAGCGCTGCGAAAACGTGCAACCAGGGACTATGGTCGTGACAAAGGATGACAATCTCCCTCCGTTAAGTTGGCAATTAGGACGAATAGTCAACACTATTAAGGGACCAGATGGCTTGTTTCGAGTGGCTGATGTCAAAACAATATCCGGAATGTTAAAACGGGCAATACATAAATTAGCTCCATTACCTATAGAGCAAGAACAAAACATTTCAGCCGGAGTCGAACCTTCAGCCCATCCTAATAGCCGGAGCACTCTTCCTTCAGGCAACAAGCGAGAAGAAGAGAGAGAAACGCAACATGGGACTCCTGCCAAAAAATCCCGACGCGCCATCTCACCTTTAAGTTTGGTTCTTCTAGCATGCCTGATTGTACCAATATTTGCGAACAGTCCAATACAGTTATCTCCCTTTAAAACTAAACCAGGCAGGATTGTACTTTGAAAGCATGGGATCCACTCACCTCGTGACCAACGAATGGAAAGTGATCATATACTACATCTTGGAATCATACTGGAAGGAGCTTGAAAACATCAAAAATGGGATAAACAATCTAAGGAAAATTTGTGATTCAACAAGCGATACTCAAGGATGCACACAAACAGTTGTTCAATTTTCTGACACAGTAACAGAACTCGAAAACAACAATTCGTTGCTCACCCGTGACTCGAGTTCAAGACATAGAAGGGCCCCATTAGATATTGTTGGAAATCTTGCACATTCCTTATTTGGAGTATTGGATTAGACTTATGCCGAGAAAATGTCTCAAATAATAAATAATCTTGAGGGAAATCAGCAACATCTACTGGAATTACTAAAAATCAAACTTCTATAGTGGACTCAACGGTAAATATAATCAAAAAATCTAGTGAGATAATGGAAGGTCGACTACAAGAGTTTAAAGTGCATATAAATCGAACCATCATCCAACTAAAAGGGATAACCAAGGAAGTTCATGAACAAAGAATCTTAGAAATCTTCAACGCTTTGGCAGTGCGTTTAATTTTAGCAACCACCAACTGGATGTCATTATAGACACTCACCACGGAAAGAACACCGAAGCAGTTTCGAAATCAATTAATTGTTATCAAGGAAAACCTACCACTAACTTTGCGGTTACCAGCAAATCAAGGTAATTTATTAGAACTCTCCAGCCTCATGACAGTTGAAGTGCCAGTAGCAAAAACACAGTTGATCTTCAGGGTGAAACTACCACTACTTTCTTACGAACTATTCGAATTACTACGAATTGTTCCGGTTCCAGTTTTGGTTAACGACTCATTTGTGATCATCGAGCCGTCATCTCAATTCCTCATAATCAATCTACATCGTGATCAATACTATTCGTTGTCAGAACAATAAATGGCAATATGTTCTACAATTGGCCACTTCAATCATCTGTGCAAGCAGCATCATCCTCTATTCAGAAAGGGAGCCAACACCAGCGCTTGTGAAATTGGATTTCTCACAAACTCTCCATCATTACCTACCTGCAAGATTCCTACAATACACCCCGATGGATACAACTTGTCAGTTCGAACCATTGGATCTACATCATGAAGGAAGAAACAACAATAAACATTGTATGCGGAAACACAGTTGTACAAAAATCCCTATTAGGATCAGGAGTACTCAATATCAGCAATGGCTGCGCCATCAAGGATGATTAAACTACTATCCAAGCACATAACCTATACCCTTCTACATTAAGAACATCGTTTATTCCTACCAAGAATCTAACTGAACTTTTAAGTCCAGTTGAGATTGCAGAGCTCTATTATAAACCCTCAGAACATCAAAATATCTCCAATGACATTATTGAGCTTAAGGATAAACTACAACAACTACGTGTTGCAGAAGAATCCACCAAGGTTATTACTCATCAAGATGCCCATCAGTTTGCCATCGGATACATTGGGCTGCTCATAATTCTAATCATCTGTAGTTATCTCCTCTGGGGCCGGATTCACTACGTCGGAGAGTTGTGGAGTTGTGGAGATGAGAGTTCTTTTGCCACTTAACTCTCCACTCGGAATTCTGTAACTCGTGGAATTTGTATTGAGATTTACCAAACTCTCTATTCAACTCGGCAAAACTCTCGGCTGTGTTAGGTGTGGAGAAGTACGAAAAATATTTCTCAACTGACACTATTGGCTGCTTTTATTGTCCTTTGTGAAGGTACCAATGTACCTAGGATTTTCAAATTGATTTATGGATTCACTGCATATGCTGGCTATGTTTACAAAAACAAATTATGGAAAGCCTTGCAATACTTACAGAGAAATAAGGATTTTTGTGTCTCAAGGTACCCGATAAAAATTGTAATTCACGCGAATATGGTCAATTTGGTTGTCGTTCAGTACAGAAGAGATGCTATAAAAATTTTAAAGCTTGTATGTAGGATGAAATCGCATCTACATTTTATCCCCTAATTAGATATGTAATTAGTTTTTGACTTCGGTAAATAGTTTTGGAGATATCTGCAAAAGAAATGAATCAGTCCTTCTTAAGATGAAAAAATGGCCGTTTTCTGGTACAAAAACTCAACTCATCATTATGAAGAACTGGTAAGTCCTGGAAATTCACTTTCTATGAGAAAATTGTTCACAACAGAGTACTAATGGATGTGAAACAAAGAACGGAAGAAATGTATGCAAAATATAAGAACTGGGGTGTATATTACCCACGTGAAAAAAATCCGTCTTTCGGCGGTAAAAAGTCAGTTATGAAGTTAAAATGATAAAAAAAACTACGCCACTTGATTACCCGTTTCTCCCTCTTTAATTTGATACCAAACATGACGTATTTTGGACAGCCCCCAATGGGGGGTGGTACGACCCCCCATCCCCAAAAGCCCCTCCTTCAGAAATTGTTCACCTATATTTTTGTACTCTAGACTCTAAATCCGTAGGAAAAAACCGCAATGCTCTACGACCCTCCCACACAGAGTTATCCGTGTTTCAATATTTCGATACTTCTCACGTTTTCTTTAACTCCTCAAGTATGTTAGAGAATCTCGAATGGAGAGTTAGGGAGTTTTAACCGGGGAAAACGAAAATTCTCATCTCCGAAACTCCCAAACTCTCCGAGTTAGTGAATCCGGCCCCTGGAAGCATCTCACAAGACAACACCCAGCAAGACGACCATTGCCTCCATTGCTAGAGTAACACGGCCTCTCAATTCAGCCTCCGACCTTAAACGGTGGAAATGGTTGAACTTAACGTTCAACGCGGGGGATGATGTTGAATATCACATACCATATAAATTAGTAATAGAAATAAAAAGTATCAAAATTCCATAAAAACAAACAGATGAATGTATGTATATAACATTCATCATTATTGCTAAATTTCACAGCTCTTACAGCAAATTTGTTGACTAGACATTTCCCACATTCTGGTCGCCACAAAATCGTCTGGCAATGAAATCAGAATCCGACAAAGGTATTGCAATGTAATTAGAATCCGACAAAAATATTTTGTGGTGCTAAGGTGTGGGAAATTATGAATTAATAAAATTTTATGTTGCTTAGATTTTAGCGTTTACGAAAATGTCAAATAAGCATCTTCTTATTATAAAAACGAAATTTTGTGTAAAATAAAATATAGTACAGTTTTACTTTTATCAGAAGTAGGCGTATTCATTTTTACCAAGTTCTCATCGAATTATTGCACTAGTTTTGTACTAGGGTAACGTTGCATAGGTATTGTACTTAGGCAACGTTCTGATAAACGGGCGGCAATTAAGCCAATTGAATTGTCACGGTACAAAAAACAATACCGGTAAAAAGAAGTATTGGCTATGTGTAGACTTCGGGGAACTACACAAAGTCTGTATCCTCTTTTCTTATCGCCTTCCCCGAATTGAGGACATTTTAGATCGTTTGGGTCATTCTAGATACTTCATCACGTTACATTTAGCTAACTGGTACCACCAAATATTAATCGACCCAAAAGACAGAGAAAAAACGGCGTTTAGTACCAATTTTAATCATTTCCATTATAAACGATCGCCATTTGGTTTGAAAACGCCCCCCCCCCCCACCTTTTTTCAATCTCCATTGAACGGAATTCTGACGGGACTTCAAGGGATGCTTTGTGTATTTCGACGATGTCGTAATATTTGCTCAGAGTTTGGACGAACATAACAGCAAACTAAGAGAAGTTTTTCAGCACTTCAGTGAACACAACCTAAAGTTACAGCCTTAAGGAAAGAGGTAGTGTATCGGGCCCATATTTGTTCAGAACAAGAGGTAAAGCCTGATAAAGGTTAGTAGAAGTATAGTGCAAAATTTCCCAAAACCAAATATTTTTTAAGGCAAGCCAATTATTATCGGAAATTTGTTCCGAATTTTTCACAAATATTGGCACCCATTAATAGTTTATTAAAAAAAAAGGTTAAGTTCACATGGTGACCCGAGTGTGAAGAGGCTTTCAGTCGTGTCAATAAAATTCTTACTGCACCACCACTCTTTCTTTATCCGGATTTCGCACAGGAATCTACGGTAATCACTGATGCAAATGGGGAATCTTTAGGGGCAGTTCTGGAGCAAGAGGGCAAGCCGATTAGTTACGCTAGTCGCAATTGGTACATGGCAGAAAGGAACTACTCCACTACAGAGCGTGAGATGCTGGCCATTGTGTGGGTAGTACGGAACTATAGGTGCTACTTCTGGGCAAACCTTTCAAAATAGTAACGGATCACCACATGCTACTGGGAGTTTTCAAGGTGAAGGAAACTAAAACTATCGAAGTATGAATTTGAGATTATATACAAAACTGGAAAGGAAAATTGTAATGCCGATGCCCTAAGCAGAATTTCAAGGCACGTTGAAGAACCTGACTCATATCATAACAAGGAGTACCAATGTTTTGCAATAACTCACGCCCAAGCAAGGGAACAGAAAGAAAGGGAACAACCAATACAAACACCGTTGCGAGATTCTGAAAACGAAAGTAACAGTGTTGAAGGGACTGATATAATCACCGAAGAAGAACTGAGGAAACAAGAACCGAAATTGGTGACCAATCCAGAAGAAATTGAGCTAATTTTAAGAGATTATGACTCTAGGTTTGGAGGACACTTTGGAAGGAACAAAACGTTCAACAGAGTGAAGCGCTTCTACCG
Organism: Dioctria linearis; assembly: GCA_963930735.1. Lineage (NCBI taxonomy): Eukaryota > Metazoa > Arthropoda > Insecta > Diptera > Asilidae > Dioctria > Dioctria linearis. The sequence goes on from OZ005740.1 coordinate 195,080,310, forward strand.
TTGATAGAGAATGCAGGCTGATAAAGCTCGGTATGTTAAGCGTTGTACGATTTTCCAAAAAAATAAGCACGCTAGAGCCATCAAGATGCCATTAGTAGTGACGGAAATCGCAGAAAGACCTTTAGAGAAAGTCTATGTTGACGATCAGTCACAAAGACAACAAGTGTGATGGACGATCTGACGAGATTTGTAGATTTCGTGGCAATACCAGACCAAGTAGCGAACACGGTAGCCCAGGCCTTATTTGAGCATATCCTCAGCCGGTACTCGCCACCAAAACAGCTAGTAACGAATCAGGGAGCAAACTTCACTGGAGAAGTCTTAAACGCTCTTTGTAAGATGTTGAAGGTTAAGAAACTGCAAACAACTGCCTACCATCCCCAGTCCAACGCTGTGGAGAGGCAGTATTCTACACTAGCCAACTATCTGCGGAGTTTCGTTGATCGGGAGCGCCGAAATTGGGACGAGGTTTGGAGAACAGCAGCACATACGAACAATAACACATTGCATACAGGAACAAAACTTACGCCAATGGAAACGCTGTTTGGATTTGTAGTGGCAATCCCCGGTATCTTACAGCGCCTGCCTGAGCCGGTATACAGTATGGATAAGTACCATTCGGTATTGCGGTTCAAATTGCAGAGGGCGTTTCAACTAGCCAGGCAAAACCTACTTAAAGGCAAGCTAGTGGGAAATAAGTACCATGACAATTCAACTAGGCCGGAAGTCTTACATATTGGTGATAAAGTTCTAGTTAAGGACTTAGCTAGGGTGAAATTAGCATCCATTTTTAGAGGTCCATATGAACTAATTTTCGTTGACAGTCCTGAGAACGTAACTATATTTCAATGGAAAAAGCTCATCGTTTGAATCGTTTGAGAAGGTATCATGATTAATTTTAAGATTAGAGTTTGTTCGTGATATAAGGACGATAGCCTGAGTGGATTGAAGCACGAGAAAATAGTTTTACAATTTGAATATTTGACTTTTTATTCCTTTTCTTAGTTTCTTTATTTTTCTTGCAGAACAAGGCTCATAGAAGCGTTTAGGTTGAGAGGAAATCACAGGCGAAAAGATTGCCAATAGAGAGGAGTAAGTAAATATATGTAAAAAGAACAAATTGAGACTAAAAAAAATTGAATAAAAGACAAGAAAGTAGAGTATTTAAAGACTAATTGAATAACAAAAAAAATAGAAAATTTAAAGGAAATAAGAGAATTAAATAAAAGAAGAAGAAAAAGAGGAATAAAAAACAAGATATAACATGATTTAAAGGACAAAGATAAGAGAGTTTAAAAGAAACAATGGAAAAATAAATGAGATTCGAAGAGCTTTTAAAAAGAAAACATAAATAAGAGGTTAAAAATAAAAAGTTAAAAAAAAAAAGTTTAGAAATTTAAAGGAAAGAGAAGTTTTTATAAAAGTTTGTGGGAAGAGAACAGAGAATTGTTAAAGAACGAAGGTGTAAGAGAAATAAAGATTGTAAAAAAAAGAGAGAATTGAAATATATAGTAGAAAAAATTAGGAGTTTATATTAAATAAAAACAAAATTGATTTATTCTAAGAATACTAAGATTGCCCTAAATTTATATAGTTATAAAGTATAGTTTAGCTTCGCGATGAAGGCGGTAACAATTTTAATTTTCGCTTAGTTAGCTGGGATACAAGCAGAGCAGGCAGGTTACAGCATCAAGCCAATATCACAGTCGGGAGTGTTGCTCGAGCATCTCGATCCGGTTAATTTCTACACGAAACATTGGACTATCCTATCTAAGTTCCAAATACCAGATCTGACTGAAGACTCAAAATTCATCAGCAAATGCAGCAGTTTGATCAGCGGATTATGTGCAGACCTAACCAATACTGAAGGCGTTGCAAGGTGTAAGGCAGTTTGAATAGATGCATATACACTGGTGTGCAAAAAAAACGCAGCACTCGATTTTTTAAGAATATATTTGATTTACTGGATATTTACATTTCAAGGTTCATCGCGATTGTTCTTAATTTGGTTACTTATTATGGAAATAACATTTTGTGACAACTTTACAGTACTTATTTTTTCTTTTATTGTTAATATTGTACAAAAACAAAAATATGTAGTTAAGCTACAATATATTCAAAGAGTACATTGCTTGAGGTAATTCTCCTAAGTTACTTCGAAACTAATTATTATGGTAAACATTTTTATTGCATCTAATTTAGTTTTATTATTTAATAATCTATTGGCCCACCACGTGCCTTGATCTCCTCTATACAGCGGTCTTTCTTCCTTCCTGCAAGAGTTTTAAGAACATCTTCAGAAATTCCATTCCAGACTTCTGAAATTTCCCTCTCTTATGTTTTTGGACGTTGTGTCCTAACACGTAGTTTTAGAATAGACCACAAATTCTCGATTGGGTTGAGACTGGGACTATTTGGGGGCCACCACAAAGTCTCAATACAGTTTTCCAGTAGGTAGTTCGTAACCTATAATATAGAATGCATGCGAAAAAATTAGATTTACGAGAATATAATCAATTGAATAATAAGGAAGACATTTCTACCATTCAGTTTTAATAAAAGAGCACCTGTCTAGGTTTGTGGCAAGGCTCATTCTCGTGTTGGAAAAGGAACTCCTCATTTTCTGCAAACAGCTCTAAGGCGGAGGGCTTCAAGTGATTCTCCAGAACATCAATGTAGGCATTGGCATTTATTCTTCGGCTAATAAACGTGAGATGTCCACGTCCGCGTGAACAAAAACATGCCCAAACCGTAACTCCGCAATCCCGAGGTGGTACTTCTTGTATACATCTAGGCAGAAGTCGCTCTCCTTTCTTTCTCCGCACGTACAGCCTTCCATCAGAAGAGTGGAGGTTGAATTTGGATTCTTCTGAATAAATTACTCTATTCCACATATCCTCTGTCCATGAAATGTGTTCGTGCGCTCACTCGAGCTGTTAAAAGGGGTTTTTTCACCGATAGACGACCGTTTATTCCTTCTTGAATCAGTCTTCGTTGGATGACTGAGGAGGAAATATCGACGTTATGCGCACTCATTACCTCTTGTCTTAAATCCGGATATGCTTTGAAACGATCCGCCAAAGATCTACGAAATAAAAACCGATCTTGACGAATGAGAGTCTTTCGCGGTCTTCCCGATACTTCACGATGATCTACGCTGCCAGTCTCTTCGAATTTTTTAATTAGCCGCACAATAGTGGAATCGGAACATCCTAACCTACGACCTATTCCACGCATAGAAAGATTTTCCCGCCACAACGCGATTGCCACAGCTTTTTGTTCACTACTTATTTGAACCATATTTAACAAAATTTTCTTTCAATACCCAAATGCTTTCACTATCTGAACACTAAATTGAAAAAGAAGTCAAACTCGCATCTTTTGCATCTTATATAGTCTATTGTGTCATATTTTTCAGGGACCTTCGCGAGACTACCTACTAATTAGGAGAAATTGTGATTTTCCAAGGATACCTGCCAGTGTTGCGTTTTTTTTGCACACTACTGTAGCTTGCATCAAAACTTTTGCGCATTTTCTCACGTACGATTTTTAACGTCGTGAGAAAGCAATAAAAAGATAAAAAAGCTTTTAAAAGCTTTTCTTCAAGATATCGTGGGTATCTGGGTGCAATTTGCCCAAACCTCGGGGAGTTCGTTCTTAAAACCCGTCGAGTGAAAAACGTTTAAAAATCCATACCAAAAAATTACTAACCGAGTGTTAAAGAAAACATAATACAATTTTGTGTATTAAGTTATTCGAAAAAACTATTATTATATTAGTGCCAAGGAAATTGGGACTATAAAAATATAAAGAAAAGAATAATAGAAATAATAATAGAACAAATAGAAAAAAAATAAAGTGATTGAGTTTTAATTTTCCCTTTGCCCAATATCGGCGACCATGGGCGGATTTAAGGGGAGGGCAACCGGGGCTCTAGCCCGGGGCCTCCACAAGAGAGGGGCCTCCACAACCCGCAATAGAACTATCGAACTACACAGACGAAATACATTTTCATCCACAAACCTCGAAAAAATATTTTTAATAATATTACTCGTACATTATTATAAATATTTTCAGAGGTTACCCTTATTTCGGTTCTGATAATATTGATGACACCAATACGAATGTATTTTGTATATGTAGTTATAAATACGCAAATAATTATTTTTTGAAACAATTGAATTGAATCATTTATTCACATACCTTTTATTGCATAAAAAAAAAATGATAAGGAAATAATGATTTCTTTAATAATTAAAGAATATCAATTAATTGGATATTATTATTTAGTTTTATTCTTCATTCTATAATGAGAAAAAAATAATCGCGACGAGGAATCGAACACTGAATGCCTGTTTATGCTTGCGTATACTTTATACCCGTTTTTCACCGAATTCTCCATTTTTCCCCGAATTCTCCGTTTTCCCCGTTTTCGTCTTTTCTAGTTTATTTTATTTTGTCTTTTTATTATTTTTTCGTGCAATAAATTATTTAAACAATTTAAAAAATGTGTAATCTATTTTAAAAATAATTAGGGGCCTCCACACTTCTAAATCCGGCCCTGTCGGCGACTGCTCTCTCCTTCGGAGCACGGAGCAGAGCCCGGATACAACAATTGGTAGCAGCGGTATTTTTAAAAAATCAGTGCCTTAAAAAGAAAAAAAAAATTTTTCCTTAAAATTATAAAATCCTGCCAGACATATAACAACTGGTAGTAGCGAACGAAACAAATCAGTGCCAATAAAAATCTAATAAAAATTTAAAGATATGATATAGTAACAAAAATCCGCAACAACATAACGTTTTAGTGACAGCAATATTCATTAATTTCAGTTACTAACTACAATTTTTTTTGTTTAATAAATAGTATAGCGAGCGTAAACAGGAAAATCCCGCCCTGTGCTCACTCAAACAATGATGTCAAGACCGGTTGTCTTCCCGTGGCTGTGAGTGAACGTATCTGCTTGGCACAAATGCAAAAAGAACAGACTTCCTAGGAATGTGAATGTAAGGTGCGAGTAAAATGTGCATTAGGGTAACTTTATTGCCGGCAATTAGGGATAGTTGTTTGAATGAAGAATTCCTCATTTTTCCCTTTTTCCCAAAAGCAAGAATGACCTTGTAATCTGAGTGAGATGTGAAGTCTAGGAAAGGAGCATAAGCTGGGTATGAGCAATTCACTGTAGGGCACGGCCACGGGTTGACGTGAATTTAGTCTCGGTCTTGATCATTTCTATCAACAATAACTAATAAATATCAATCCAGTGTGAAAAGAAAAAAGTGATCTTTATAATAGTAATTAATTAAATAAATAAATACCAAAAAGTAAAATATAAGATACAAATATAACCAAGTGAAAACCAAGAAAAGTAAAGTAAAAAGAAATATGGTAATAATAAATCAACGAAACATCAAAGTAATTAAATAAATCACAAAAAAAAGAAAGAAGCCCGGGTACTCCAAAAAGAGAGTACTTAGAGGAAAATCATAATAATAATAATAAAAGTTCAAGCGCCATTGCGCTCAACGTGGGAACCTTGCGAGGCTTCATCCGTGCCTCAACAAGACGAAAATTATCATAGAAGGAAAACCTCAAGAAATCGTTAACAACCTCTCAACATTAACAACACCTTCATCCACAATCGTAAATCGCCAAAATCGCCTACCGAAGCACTAAACGTCCTTTGCAAAAAAACATAAAAATAAATAAACCAGTGGATAAAAAGCCAGGTAGAACAGTAAAATTTTATTTCATTTTTTTTTCTCTCATTATTTTAAAATATTTTCTTTTAATTAAAATTATATTCAATCAAATTATTTATAAATAAACGCATTCTGCGTGAAACATAAAAGCAAGGTGGAAAAGTGAAATATATTTGTTTTTTGTAATATTAAAACGTACACCAGGGTAGAAAAGTAAAATTTAATTAATTTTTTTTTCTCTCTTCTCCTTATTATTTTAAACTAAATTTTTTTTTTTTTATTTAATTAAAATTATATTCAATCAATTCATTTCTATATAAACCCATTCTGCGTAAAATAAATTCTTCCCCATACAAAATAGCCTGAATACGCTCCTCCTAGAAGCGACCTCTGCGGTAAGACCTTGTGAGCTTGCTGGCCAAAGGACTTGGAATAAACCAAAAATCGATCCCCTACGATAGAGCTTCACATACCTATCGATCAGGAGAAAGATTTTGGTTGGAAAGAGCGATTTTTACTGATTACCTCTTTTTTTTTTATCTAAATAATAAATAAATAAAAAAAAGACCAGAGATAAATAAACATACGTTTTCTCTTTCTTTTTCTAATTTCTTTACTTGAGATTTTATTACTTCTCTCGCTATAATTTGTAAAACAAAATTTATTAAAAACGCCTTTTTTCCTCTTTTTCCTCTACATCCAATTAAAATAAATTAACCCTCTTATTATTGACAAATCAAACAAATAATCCATCTTCTTATTACTGTGTTTTTCACACATATTACAGATTACTGAAACACTTTTACTTATACATAATTATTTACGCATAACCAACTTAATAGCTGCTTATTGCTGTTGAGAAATTTAACTATTTGTGTTCTACTTGTCTGCCTTTTCTTTGGTCCATAAAAGTTTGCCGCGTCCTTTATAGTTCCCCAAATTTAAACAAATCTAAACCTAAAATTATTCCATAATAATAACAGACACACCCTATATTATAATTTATATATATATATATATATATATATATATATATATATATATTCCACCCAATTCTCCGCCTTTTACTTCACGAACTTATCATGACAAAAGAAAACAAATCTTTCGATGAGCTCTGCTTGTCACAAGTCCCAAAAATGTCAGAAATTAGACAAATTCTGGCCGACGATCACAGAGCCAATAAAAGTAAAAGCACCTCAGATTTTACTTCTGGAAAACTCCAACAATTGGAAGAACGTTGGGCTTCATTTGAAAAAATTGAAACGCTGATTCAGGATCATGATGAATTCGATGAAAGTCATGATTATTTCAAACATTCATGCTATGACAAGACAGAGGACTGGTATAACCTTACCAAGGTAACTCTATCTGATAAGTTGAAGTCCATATCAATCCACACAGAGCGCACAAATAACCCATTTTACATTCCACCCCCAAGACTTCGCAGAAAACAACTGCAGCTGATACCCAAGACAATACAGACAAAGATCAGTCAAATACAATACGGTTCAGGCTGCAGGATCACAGGGAAAAGTCTATATCACGAATTATACAATCGATCAATTTTAATTCATTATCGACTACAACCCAGCCATATCTGACACAAAAGATCAATTCATTGCACAAATACTGGGATCATTTTGAGGCAACGCATAGTGAAATAATTTCATATACCGGCCCTAATGATTTGGAGCATGACTATTTCAAAAATGATGTTTACGCCGAGGTAGAAGCATCATACAGGTTCACAATAATTTCCCTTCAAGAGCAATTGGACTCTCGAATCCAAAACGTATCGAATAATACACATAACTTCACAGAACATCATCATAATGTCTCCTTTAGAGACCAATCTACCGTCTTTCTATCAGAAGCTAGATCGTTAATCCCCAACTTTAATGGAAATCCCAAAAATCTTCACAAATTCATTTCAAATTGTGATGATATATACGCGACGGCATCGACGGCGAACGAAAAGCACTCCCTCCTTAGCTTAATAAGGAGTAAACTATCCGACGAAGAGTGTGATGTATTCAGGCACACCAAATATCAGATTAAAACCTCTGTTGACTCAAACCTTCGAAGTAAAAACCTGTAGATCTTACTTGCAGTCCCAGTTAAACAATTCGAGACAAAGAAACGAGCAAAGTACAAAAGATTTCTTCCAAAGATTAAATATAACACTGTCAAAGCTAAATGAGGCTACACACTCATATACAACGGACGCAGTCAAGGAGATAGGAAGATGGGTGGAAAAACTTAAGCGTCAGGATGAGGAACTTTCAAATGATATCCAAAATGAGGCGCCCCGAAGAAACAAACGCTCAATTTTTAATGGAGTGGGATGTCTGCCCAAGACACTGTTCGGAACCATGGACCATGCCGACTCAGAAGAACATGCAACTATAGATGACTTTAATGAGAAGTAGAGCTGAACGTTAAATCTACTGAAAGACCAAATCACAGTCGTCAAGGCTTCAAGGCTGCAGGCAACAGAAGAGAGAGAAGAACTACAAAACAAATTTTCAACCACCGTTAAAGAGTAGCAGGGTCAATATCGGGAATTATCGTCGTTGAAATCAGAATGGAATTGAGTGAGGTAATAACGCTAATGACCCTTCACTTAAGAGAAATCACCGAAATGCAAGAAACAATGATGAGCATATTAATCTCCCTAAGCGTAGGAGAGCTACACCCGCTGATAATTCATGTACGAGAGATGACCGAGATAATGAAGAATCCCACTAGTAAACTGGATTTAGACGAAAAATTCCAGAATTTCCAATTGCTGGTACAAATTGCAAAGGTAGAAGTACTCCATGTAGGCCAAGAAATCCTAGTCAGGGTAGATGTCCCATAACGAGTTACATTTGACTTATATAAGGTATACACGATCCCGATAACTATAGATGAATTTTGGTATCATATATAATATATGATCTGGACGCTGAATTTGTAGCAGCCAACAATCATGAACGACAGTATGTCTTGATGAATTACCAACTGTAACACTAGTGCCCACAATTAGCCCCAACTATTACTGCAATTGGAGAAAACTGTGTGCTGAACCTTTTCCGGAGCTTCAACGAAAATTCGAAGCCATGTAGGGAAAGAGTTACAGCAAAGTGGAGCAGCTTAGTGAGAATGTTAACGAGAAACCACTGGTTATTTGTGATGTCCGAGAAGACCAAGCTGGCAGTGATCTGCCAACATTCACCAACTTCCGTTGGAGAGCTGGAGCACACAGAGGTATTATTCATCGAAGAACATTGTTGCGTGCAAATCGGTGACCTACAAATACAAGCTGAAGATGCCGCACAGCGCAATATATCTCTATGGCAGCCCAGACGAATGGTGTTACCAGCCTGGAACAGCATCGCAACGCAGACAGACAGGGGGAGAGAGGAGGTAGTAGAGGGCAAAAAGGGCGAAATACGATTGCTGGCTAGTGACAACTTTAATCAAGCATGGAGAGAGATCAGGAAGCCGCTCTAAAGGGGGTTCAAGACAAAATCAGCCAGGAGGAGTCAAGCTGATGCAGCACTTCACATCCAGTTCATTTAGCAGCGACTACTATTACCGGATGTTTAGCCGTCATCAGCTTAGTAATCTTGATAGGAGTATTATGCCATTTGAAGCGCTGGAAGAGGAACTATACCCAAGCCCGCACTAACAGAGTGATTCTACCTACAGTTCATAAGTCAGAGCAGCAACCCAAGGTCCAAGATGCAAACATTACCATTGAGCCGATTGTGCCAACGACAGCGAACTTGCCAACGACTAAACTGCCGACTATTGTGGGGAAACAACTTGTGCAGCTAGAGTAGCCGCCATAGGTTTAGTTTAAGTATATACATATATGTTTTTTTTTGTACTTGTATAACGTAAAAGTAATCTAAGGGCAACCTATAGTTAGATATTAACTGTACATTTATTAACAAGAAACATACGTATATATTATATAGTGTCATATTGGAGTCGTTTATATAGTAGATAAGGATAATAACTTTTATTACTTGTAGGTGTAAAAATAGTATGTACTCGGTAGAATTTTAAAAAAAGTATAAAGGAAAGAATTTGTAAAATATTTGTAAATGTGCTTGTCTAGATAATAGGATTGAACTATAAGAAGATAAAGCTTTTGATGTTTATTTATAATAGGTAAAGTTGAAGATAAAATTAAAGTTGTAAGTGTGAAGATAAAATGAGAATGGTAAGAATTAAAATAAATAGAATAGTGTAATATAATGTGAGCCTACGACTCTTTTTTAAATATGCAGCTTAATGCATCAGGTCTAGACCCTTAGGGGACTAGTTTTTCCCAGGGGGGAAGGATGTTGTGGCTCGAAATTGTCTGCGGAAGCGGAACTGCATGGACTAGTAACTGGCAGGTACATTATGTGGACTAACAGTAGGCAATCGCAGAGTGTATTGCTTCATGTAGCAAAATGCTAGGCTATTGTGTGCTGTTTACCACTGACTGACTAATTACTTCACGGCACAGCTGTGTACCTAATTACTTCACTGGCACAGCTGTATGATTATTTACAAACGAAGCAAGAAATATCAAGCATGTTATCTCGCACAATAATCTGCTTGACTCTGGCCGGTTTGTTTACTATATCCCAGCTGCTGACTAGACTGACAATGACCAGCAGTTTCGTCAACGGCAGTAGAATATTACCGCATCACAGGTATCTGAGGGTCATGTTCTACTTCAGTGTTCGGCATCTAAGTTAACGAAGTGCGCGACTCTGCGTTTTCAATCAAGTAATCGTTGGACGGTAATATCGCGTTACAAGTTAGATGCTAAGAACATATGACTGTTAACGGTTTCCAAGCTTTAAAATATGTATTTAGTCGAGCAATAAAGAAGTCATCAAGATAAATTTGATGGGTTTTATAGAAATCTCTAGGAGTGATTAAGTTTTCAGGGAACACGACATCTGCTTCTCGCAACTCCTCCAGGATAGACATTTTCATTGTTGTGACTGTTGTTTCCAGCCTGTTTTGATGCCATTAGAAGGCGCAGCCTATCCACTAACTAATTCATTTATGCCGTATAAGTTTATTGCTTATACCATTATACTTAGCTGCTTTAGTGCCTTTTATCTCCCTATCTTCAACAGAGTCACGTTAATATGCATTGGTATCTCACCAAATAGCTCCATAATTAGTTAAATCCTCTTTAGAATATAGACTTTTTACTGGATCTTTCATAGCAGATCACATAACCCCAAAGTTGCTTTATAGGTCTTCCGTTTGATAACAATATCACCCTCATCATAATAAACTGCGTGGGTATAGTCAATTTTAGGACTTTTATCAGTAAATAACTTTTGAAACCAAAGAGGTTCCAGGAGCCCATCCTATCAATGTTTTTGAATGTTTAGGTGTTGCGAATTCCTCTTCAGATGTTAAGGAATAATCTCCATAATTTATAGGCGTGCTACTAGCCTCAATTTTTACATATTTCCGTTTTGAAGGGATAAAAGTTACCGCAATTTCGTTGCCTTCTTCTTCTTTTTCATTTTTGGCTCCAATTTGGCTATATCCGATGAGTCGTTTTTGACTATTCTAACAAACTCTTTTAGGGTTTGGTGATTGGCTTAAAAGTTTCTTCAAGTTAAGCTTCTGCTTCAATCCGTTTTTAGGGCTTTAAATTTCCTTCGCACTACATTCCTAGTCTTGACGAGCTCTTTTAATAGATTTCCATTCATCTTCAATATTACCTGAATAACAGTTTTCAAACAGGTCTGATAACAGCTTAACAGCTATTCAAACAGATCTAATAACAGCCTAACAGCTTTTCAAACAGGTCTGATAACAGCTTTTCAAACAGGTATGATAACAGATTAACACCTTTTAAACAGGTCTGATAACAGCTAAACAGTTTTTCAAACAGGTCTGACAACATGTAAACAGTTTTCAAACAGCTCTGATAGCAGCTTAACAGCTTGTTAAACAGGTATAATAACAGCTTAACAGCTTTTCAAACTGGTTTAATAACTTGAGAGCTTTTTAAATAGGTATAATAACAGCTTAACAGCTTTTAAACAGGCCTGATAACAGCTAAACAGTTTTAATCCAACCTATCAGGTCCACAGGCTTCAGTGTGCTTTCGGCTGAGCTACAACTTCGACTTATGTAGATTTAAATGCGATCTGGCTTCCTCTGGTTGTAGAACATCGCAGTTGTTTGAGAATATATATTACCCCAATCCAGGTATGAGAGTCATCACTCGCCTAAAGTATTCATACTTTTGAATAGATGTAAATATTTTCATATCTCAGACCATTGGGATATTCCAGCAAACTTATCATAATATTAGTTTTCCGCAAATGGAAGGTCCAACAATGAAGCTCTTTATACTATTAGGAAATAGCGAACCATGCTTCACCTTCCTAGTAGCTACGTCTGCTAGATCATAAATCGAAGCTCTCCAGTAAATGTAAAACTTTAAAAGGGGGCTGTTTAAAAATATTTGCAAATTGATATTTTCTAGTAGGTATGTTGGATTCATGTCGCGAAGAAATTAATGCTGACTTGTCTGATATGCTGAAATTGTATGATGAAATTACGCGAAGAAATTAATGAAGATATGTTCCCCAGTGTGCAAGAAATCTCATTTATCGTTACCTAAATCCGTTTTCTTCACGCTTGATGACAAAAAAAACGGAATTTTAGATAAAAACAAAAGAATACGAGTAAAAACTACAAAAGTTCTCGTTTTCGTTCCGAAAACTTTCCGAAAGTGAGAAAATTTTATCGTTTGAGCGATAAAATGGAATCGAATCTCCGCGCGTGGTATATTCTTGGAAAAAAACGGGATTGAGGTTTTGTCTATTTCTGATGTAATGTTGCGTTTTGTATTTGGTCGTGCGTGAGTGAAGAAGCAGTAATTTTTGCACACAATTGTACAGGAAAAACAAATTTACGAGTTGAAAACGTGCTGTGCCTGGACCTAGTACATCACAAGCACAGCCATTTTCACTCCAAAATATTTGAACCTTTCCGCGAGCTGGCCCGAGGCTCCAGACAAACAGGGGACGTAAGAAGCGAAAGACTGCGATTCTGACCGACACTCCGGAAAAAATGGCAATACAGCAGGAATATGATAACAGGAAAAAAGTCAAGAAGACTCTCTTAAAATCTGAAAAAGGAAAAGGCAAGGTACAAAAAACAGTCAAGAAACATAACAAAAAAAAACAGGAAGCAGAGAGACGATTCGTCGGATGAGGACTACTGCATGTGCCTAGTTTGTATGGAGCCTTTCGGTAATAGCTGCTCTAGGGAGAAATGGGTCCAATGCCTAGCTTGTAAAGGCTGGTCCCATGAAGACTGCACGAAAGGTGATCTACTCTATGTCTGCCATAATTGTGATTCGGAGTAGGTAAATGCTAATTTCATTGCAGAAATGATTACCTAGAGTTAAGAATACAAGTCAAGATAGAAAGCTGATATTTTATTTGAATTCTTTTTTGTTGCTTTAATTTTCAATTATGTTTTTTTTTAGTTTAACAATAATAGTGGATGTTTAATTTATTTTTGTAAAGAGGGAGAGAATATTTACTCCAGCGTTGTTTTTTTATTTATAATAAATGTTTGCTTTTGTTGTTATAAAAATTATATTTCACTTAATTTCCTTAAAACAGACAGTGTTACTTTTGTCCCCACTACATGTTACTTTCGTTCTGGGTCCAAGGATGAAAGTAGCAGTCGACGGGTCTGCAAAAAACCCTTTAATGGCTTTATTTGGGAAACTGAAAATTATGTGCATTTATAGCAATATATATATATAGTCAATTTTTTGAATATATAATTTATTTAATTGCATCTTTATTAGGTACTTGACACCTGAGCCAAATGTAAAAAATGTTACTTTTGTCCCCCGTCTCCTCTACTCTTATTCAACGACACAAGCAAAGCCAAGTAAGCTAAGTACAACTGAAGCGTCTTGCACTAAGAATAATGTACGTTTGTCCAAAATATCATTACCCACCTTCAGTGGAGACGCCACTTCGAAACGTTTAAAGTTCTAATACATGAAGAACAATCCTTGATCAATCTGCATAAATATCAGTATCGCAAATCTTTGACTGAAATTCAAGAGCCCACATGCGACAAACATTTATTCATTGATTATTTATAAATAGATGTGCCCAGAATCATTGACGTCTTAGAAAGAGGATGTCGCTACGTGTCTTTCGTTTGTTATTTCCAGCTTTAAAACTTCTAATAAAAGAATTATTAATGACTGGTAAGGAGTTTTGATTTATTTGTGAAACATTTTTATATTATATGCTGGAAAAATTGTATTTTCACCATTAAATAAAAGTTTCAATCACAGTTTTGGCAAGTAGCGACATCTCGTTTCTAAGACGTCAATAATTCTGTGCACATCTATATATAAATAATCAATGATTTATTGTTTGAGGCCTAGAAACCACAGTGGCCCAGCACCAGTACCGAGATTCAGCTAATTTGCGAGTGATTCACTTCAGTCACTTCATTCACTCACTTTTGAAAATAAAATGATTCCTTTAGAAAAGTGAAGTGAGTATTTTCGAATATTAGCTTCGAATGTCAATTTCACAGCTGTGTGCTTTGTAGAACGACGCACGAAACCAAAAAAACACTGCTTAGTTTACTTACCATTTCTAAAATAAAACCGCTGCTCGATGATTTCACTCCCACTCACCGCAAAATTGAATGTGAGTGAAGTGAGTGAGTGAATTTATTAGCAGAATCAAATTTGCAGAAAAGTGACTCGCTTCACTCACTTTTTGCCAATTTCGACTTAGCTGAATCTCGGTGCAGGTCAAATCGATAATATTTCGAAAACCGTAGCCCGTAGATAATTTCTGATGAAAATTGTATCCCCCTTCAACCCCCCTCCCACACTGACACCTTCTAGAATCTATTGACATGAACAAAACTATCCTAGGGACAGGGTAACTTAAATTATTAGTAATATCAGTGATTTTATACATATAGATATGCCACCGCCGAGCACAATATGTTGTTACCTCTTCTCACTGAGTCGCTCACAAAACGGTCCGCCATCTGTAAGCAAAACTTGGGGAATATGAGGATAATAAGTTGTCTATCTAATCTAATCTAATTTTGTTTTTTCCATCTTTCTTTATCTAGTGTAGAAATGTGGAAAAAATCTGTAATAAAGAAATTTAAAGGCATATCTTGATTAGTACCAACCTGATTTGAAGGATTTGGAAAATGTGTATGATCCTTGATTTAAGTAAAAAGAATTTCATACTTCGCTTTCGCACCAGTAATTTGGAGAACAGACAAAACTCTTATCTAGGCACTGCGGGCTTCCAAGAAATTTTTCGGTCGGATTTTCGATAGAATTTCTGCGATCTGCCTTTTCACATTTGGTTGTTGACTGGTACATTAATTTTTCGTGAATACTTGGAAATATTTTCCGCTAAGCAATTTGTCTCTTTTGATGAAATTTCTTAGAATTTTTGGTTCGGATTGGGGCATAGGCATACAGAAAGCAATATCTTATGAACGTGAACATTACTTTTTTTTATACTCTAGATGAAATCTAAAGGGTATACTAAGATTGTCATGTGTTAAGGCGGAACCACAATAGAAATATACGTAAGTACATTCACTTACGTAAAGCGAACGCGCCCTTCAATTTAACAGGCGTAGACAAATTAACTTTAACTCGTGTGAGGGGAACTTTCGTTAAGATGAAATATCCAATTTTCAGTAAGTATAGTGCGGTAAGAAACGCAAATTCCGTAAGAACGCGAGGTGTCAAACAGTTAAATTATTATTAAATGATTAAAAGTGTAATGTAAAACTTAAAATGGAATAAAAATTGTACTGTGAATTAATAGAAAGCACATATCTTCAATTAAATCAACTTTCAATTGTTAATTTTTTTCACTTTTACCACTTTTTAAAATTTAACACATAAAATGTCATTCGGGCACTGCGAATTAATAGAAGGCACAAATCTTCAATTACATCAACCTCCATTTGATAATTTTTTCACTTTTACCACTTTTCAAAATTGAAAACATTAAATATCAAGATAATAACTCTTACGGAATGAAATATATATTTAGGCTAAAAGTATCAATTTTTTGTAAGTAAACCTCAGTCTCGTTTAATTTCGTAAAGTTATTCACTTCTATTGTGGTTCAGCCTTTACACATAGAAATAATGCATAAAATTAAAAGTTATTTTGATTTTTGCATGTCCGTCTGTCTGTCCGTCCTCACGATAACTCGAGAACGCATGTTGGTACTTAGAAAGTTGAAATTTTGCACATGGGCTGTTAAAAAAAAGCAAAATTAGGTTTGAAAATGGGGGAAATCGGGTCACTCCTTCGTACGGTTGCCATACAAAAATTTCATTTTTCACTACATATTTCGACATTGCCTGAGAACGCGTCAACGTAGAGCGTTGAAATTTTGTACATAGTGTTTTCATAAAACCAGTAAATACAATTTCAAAAACAGACCAAATCGGGAAACTCCTTCTTGGTGTTGCCATATAAAAATTTAAGATTTTTACGTACCGCTTCAAAACTCAAACTTGCGCAGATGGGTGACTATACGAAATTACAAACGAGCATTTATCTAGGGTATCATAAGAATTGGTCTTAGACCAATTCAAGCTTTTTTACTTGTTTCTTATAAATTACTGGAAATTTTTCTTCAGAATTCTTATGCATTATTGGTTGCCGAGAACGATCTAATAGGCAGGCAGAGCATATGGTTCAAGACCTCGGGTCGACATATATGTAATTGAGCTATAAATTAGGAAAAATATCAACAGAACCCACAGGAACAAAAATATCTATATCTTTTCTGACTGCAGAGCTGCATTACTGGCTCTTCAATCAAATAGATAGAATAGAATAGACTAGAAAAATCATTTATTAAAGAATCTCAGCTTACGCTACGTTACAACGTTAGGTACATCGAGTAATTAATAGCTAGTTGGCATAATCAAAAAAATACAAAGTCGTTTAGCAAAATAAAAAAGGAGCAACTCCAAACTAATTTGGGACTGCCTGATGGAGTTAATTAAATTAACGCACTCTAATTTATTCGCACAAATATGGGTGCCTTTACACTGCAATATCGCAGACAATGGAATAGGGGTCCAACTAGCCAGGAAAGGATCCGAAATGGAATTCCTACAGCCAATGCCCTTCAGTTACGCTGCCTGATGAGAGGGGTTTCGTTTACCTGTGCCCTTTCCGTTACACAGTTGAAAAAAGTAGTTTTTAAAATGATTTTAGTTCGATTTTTTTTCATCTATTTTCATAAGCATCAAACAATATGAATTTACTATTTCCAGACAGTTTTCTTATTGTTGGCACCATTCTAGACGTTTTTTCGTTAAAAACCAACGTCTTGTTGGCCGTACTCTTACACATTTATTCCCTATCACACTCCAATCGATTTGGCTATTGACAATCAACCGAATTTCTGCCTGACAAATTAATTTCATGCTGTTCCTTCGATAACTAAACCAGCTCGTATAAAAATTACAGCCATAATAAAATCATTTTTTTATTTTTATTTTTATCGAAAAAAAAACGTCTGGCACATACTAGCAAGAAAAAAACTATCTGGGAATAATGAAATTATATTATTCAATGTTTATGTCTGTAAAAACTAATAAAAAAGAAAAAGAAATCGAACTAAAATTATTTTGAAAACTGCTTTGTTTACCTGTGGAACGGATTGGACACAGGTAAACGCAACCCCTCTCAGCAAACAGATGGGCCGCATGCCTTTGAGTTGGTGACGCTGCTAGCTCTCGTACTACTCTACTGCAACTGGATGCTGCTGTTGACGCGTTGGCTGAAAGGAGGCATGGCAAAATTGACGCGATTTTGAAATTAGAATAAACCATTCCTAATTTGAAAATAATTTATTATTTACCTAAGGTACCTACCTGTAATTTATATAAGTTACTGAAATAATGCGTCAAATGAAATATGTATTAAATTACATATGCATTAATTTGAATAATAATTTCTTGTCGAACAGAAGGAATACATAATTCAACAAAAAAATCTCTTACGAAATATTTCATAAAAAGCAAATTTATTGAGAAAAAATCTGAAATCCTTTCAATTCCTTTATTACATTTTTTCCACGTTCCTAGACATTGTTAGACAGGGTAGAAAAAAAAACATTTGTTAATTTAATTTGTTAATGACCTATCTGACATCCAATTCTCAGATGCGAGCGAAAGGGCGTATGGATGTTGCTTTTACCTAGACGTCTTGATAAATTTCGAAACATTAATGTTCGCTAAATCTGCAGCAAGTCACGAGTTGCTCCAATAAAGTATGTAACCATTCCCCGATTAGAGCTCTGTGCAGCACAACTGATGGTACAATTAGTCGCTCGTGTGAGACAGGCTTTGAACATTTCAATAGATTCTATCTTTTACTGGACAGATTCACAACTAGTACTGGTATGGTTGCCGGAGCCATCCTCTAACTGGTATACATTTTCAGCCAGCCGCATAGCTAACATATAAGCTGTCCAGTGTGGAATTTGGAGTCATGTTGAGCCTGATTCAAGATGGAAATGTAATCAAAAATACTTGGACATTGAAATAATCACTGTACCTGAAAGACACAAGGCCAAAATGCCGTTTATAACATGTGATAAAGTAGATATCACACAAGATTGTAAATATTTTATTTCTTTAACAAACTTCAAAATGTATTTGTATTTCGCTTCATAAAAAACTTGAAACTAGCACTAACTGTACGTTCCTTTGGAACAATAAAGGTAAATGAAAGAGGCGAAGCTATAAAGACAATTATTAAACTCATTCAACGGAGTGCCTTTGCAGATGATCATCGATCGCTAATAAAGACGGGACAGGTAAGATGAAACAGCCGTTTAACAAATTTGTGTCCATTCATCGACACTGATGGCACTATTAGAATCGGAGGCCGTATAAAAAATACCAATATATCGCACAATACAAAGCATTTGATGCTCATACCATGCTCTCATCCCTTTATAAAGGCGCTAGTGACCTACATATTTGTAAAAACATGCACGCTGGATCTCAAACCTTTCTGTCCATAACACGTCAAAATTTTTGGCCCATTGAGGGTGGTAATTTAGCTAAACAAATAGTGCATTCCTGCATCCGATGCTTCCGCACTAAAACAAAGAACATTCAGCAACTGATGGGTAACTTTAACTTCCCACAGCAAAGAGTACAAGCAGGTTGACCATTCGTAAACTCTGGGGTTGACATCTGCGGTCCGTTATTCACACATTTCAAACTAAGAGGAAAGCAGCCAACGTAAACGTATGTATATAGCTATTTTTATTTGTTTTGCGACGAAAGCCACACACCTTGACTAAGCTAGTGATTTGACATCAGCGGTTTCTCTCGCTGCTTAAAGATGCTTTATTGGACGACGAGAGTTGTGTGCAAATCTATATTATGACAATGCCACTAACTTCGTGGGAGCGAGTTCAGATTTAAAGGAATAACGTGATATCTTTCTATCCGTAGAAACAAGACAGAAAATCCTTGAACTGTATGGCAAAGATTACATATCGTTCCATTTCATACCACCCAAGTCACCACAATTTGGGGGATGCCGCAGTGAAATAGAGAAGTACCACCTTCGAAGAGTTGTGCAAGGACATTCTTTGACGTTTGAAGAATTGAACATGCTTGTAGTTCAAACTGAAGCAATATTGAATTTAAGGCCAATACAGCCACGTCGTCAGATCCAAATGACTTCACAGCCCTGACTTTCGGACACATTTATCATCGGGGAGCCATACTGCCGTCATTGATCCAGATCTCAAGGAGCTTCATCTCAACACGCTCGACCATTGGCAACACCTATACATTGGACACAACAACAATTTTGTGGTAAAGGCGTTATCTAAACCAATTACAATTGAGGACCTTGCAGCAATAGGGAGGCAGATTAGTGTTGTGAAATCGCTCGAGCCGGCGCTAAAACGCTCCAGTTGTGGCTCGAGCATTATAAAAACGCTTTAAATGCAACTCGAGTAATTTGTGAAAAGCTTGAGCGTGGCTCGAGCGCTTTAATATCTGGCTCGGCCATAACGCTCCTACAACGCTAGATCTAAATGCTCGACCTCAATGCTCGAGCTCAAAGCTCGAGCCTAAGTAGTGATGCTTACGAGCCTTTAACGCTCGAGCGTTTAATGCTCGCGAGCTTTGAAAACTCGAGCTTTTAAGGCTGGAGTGCCTAAGACTCGCAAGCATTAAAAGCTCAACCTATAGCGGTCGAGTCGCATGGTTTTGACATGATCAAATACGCCTGATTCCAAGATTTTCCAGATTAGTTCCACGGGTAGACCCGATAGTATCCGATACCGACATTAAAAGAATTCAATTCAGTGCAATTTTGCGAAATCGATCTATTCATATCATCGGCAGTGTCAAGTGTGTATATTACTGTATTTTTTTTACAATGTCGTATGAATCTGAAACTAATAATAATAGTGGTGCTTGGTTAGATCGTGATCACGAATCAATGGAGATTAGAAATCATTTCATCAGTTAGCAGTTTAAGTAAATGAAAAGAAAGAGTTTCGGAGAAGTGGGACAAATTTAAATGTTTAAAAATATAGAATATATTTCAATTTGTACTTTTTTTTAATGGCTTAGGCTCGAGCGCTCTATAGCGAGCATTTAACGCTTGAGCGTTAAAGGCTCGTAAGCACCGAGTCGGCGCTCAAAACTCAGTGCTCAGCGCTAATTTTTTACATCACTAGTATCAGTAAGATATCAGCCCGCCTGTGCATTATCGTTTAATAATAATTCAGAAAACTTAATATGGGCATTTATTCACTCACAGGTACACAACCGAATCAATTCAATAGAAATTAGTTAAAAACTATACATGCAAAAAACCCAGGAAAAATAACACTCAGTGAATATACTCATGCTCGTGCTAATATTTCTGCTTAAACCACTACACAAACTCGAATCAATCTTTCACTACAACGTGAACTGTAAAACTGATCCTCAGCGTAAGGCCTGAAACACACATTGGAGCTTTTCAGCCAGCTTGAGATTTGTTGACAATGTAAATCAATGTAAAAGAACACATTTGGAGCTTTAACTTTTTTGCCAGCTTCAAGCTGGCTTGAGATTTGATCAAATTGCAAATTTCAAGCCCAATGACTGCCAACTTGAGGCAATTTTTTAATGTAGCCAACTGTGCGAATGTCGAATATTAGATGAGAATGGCTTCTGTTGACACATTTAAGAAGTAAACAGCTATCAAAAATGTTAAAATGGAAGAAAAACTTATAGAGTTAGTAAAAGATTTCTGTGGGACATAAAAAAAAACTTGGTATTATTTTATATATATAATTGGTACATCTCAAAACTATCCAAAAAAAGCATGCATTTATCGTAATTTTGGAAAATCGGAAGCATTAACTGTCGTTCCTTAATAAATATTCTCAACATAACAAGTTAAAGTTGCAAATGTCAAAAACGCCAGTTGTGTTCAATTCGGCTTTTTCAGTCAGCTTTAGCAGAAAGCTTGGCATAAAGCTGGCTGAAAAGCTCCCAATTGTGTTTCAGGCCTAAAAGATTCAGTTTATGATATCTATGGGTAAAAAGGAAAGTAACTTAAAAGAAAGACTGGTTTTGTGTGTGTATGTTTTGTTTTTTTTTTCTCGTTTAATAAAAAAATGACTAATCCTACAAAAATAAAATTATTATTGTTCAAAGAGTGAAGCGTAAAGGTTTATTTTAATTTGAATTTTGTGGCGTTGTTGTGACAATCCTCTCGAGTGTAGCAGTACAAGAGAACCGTTTTTACACCAACATCATATCAGCCAAGGTTTTTATGTACCTTAACTAGTTGCAAGAACAGAAAAGGGCACTCTGGTGCAGGAATAAGCAGTAAAGGCACTTCCACATCAAACACAAGAATCGAAAAAATGTAAACCGAAAATCTCAGTTTATTCCACTTTAAAAGAAGAGTTTCGCTCAAATGATTAATAAAATCATGGGAAATAGGATAAACTAATAATTTTACTAATAAAATAGTATATTTATCTTTGAATTTTTAAGAAAAACACAACTTTTATGATTTATGCGGACAAATTTTTCCGCCGAAAAAGTTTTTCGTCCGAATAAAACATAAAAGTTGTGTTTTTCTTTCAAAATCTGAAATAAATATAACTATTTTCTCAGTAAAATTCTTAGTTTATCCTATTTCTCTGATTTTACTAATCATTGGAACAAAAATCTTGTTTTAAAGTGGAATAAATTGAGTTTGTCGGTTTACATTTTTCTGTTCTTGTTTTGATGGGAAAGTGCCTTAACTCTAAAGTATAGCGTTACATACATAGAATCGTTTATATCAGCCAAGGTTTATGTACCTTGACTGCTTCTCCCATCAGAATAAGAGTTCTGATCACCAAAGAAGCTGTGAAATCATTTATAGTCTTTCTTGGGGATTCTTTAAAAATCATTTATCTTTGGCTAAACACACATCAATGTGAAAATTTGCGGCTATTCATCATTGGGTGCGTTCACCGACAGCAAGAAAACGTGATAAAAAAGTGCAAAAAGTGACGATTAGTCACTACAGAACGCTACCGTGCGCTTACTGTAAACGAAAATTGACAGATGAATACTTTATTTTGCTTTCTGCGTTCATTGTTTAGAATAATAGAGACACCCAGGAAGTGTTTAGATCTGTAAAATTTGTGTGCATGAGGTTGGATTTTTTCAGGGTATCGTGAAGTAGGTCAGAATTATATTGAAGAAAAGACAATGTATTTTCCAGTTGTCAAACGAAGTTTCCATATTCGCAACAATTTGAATCTGGTGAAAATATAAGTGGGAAATCATTTTTTAGGCAAGTATAGTTATAAAATATTTTTTTGTGTACTTTACACATTTACACATTTAAATTTAAATTAGTAACAAAAACCATGAAATATTTGTTTATTGAAGATTTGTTTACGTTTGTGACAACTGAGAAACTCCCTGGGTATCTTGACACAAGTGACAGCGACTAAGAGCATTTTCGGTGGGAGCAACTGCAGTATTTTCAACTATATATATCTTGTTGACCCGCTCACTATATTGATTCTACTACACGGCTGTACTGAGCTTTCACTGCAGCGGCAACAGATACTAACACAACCAGAATTTGACTACGATAAATTTGGCTTATCACACTTCCTGAACTCTATATATTCTAAGGTTCATTGAGTCGGCCGAAAGTAACTTGTAGCGCGCTACGTATCACTACCGTATTTTGAAAAATGAAATAGAGCCAAGTGAAGCGTTACCATGGATACGGAAGGAAGAACGACAATAACAGCAATTTTGTTAAATTAGGTGACAGTTTACCGGATTGGATAAAATTATAAGAAAAATATGCAATATGCAGGTTCATGTAATTTAAATATTAATTTTAAAAGTTAAAAGAAGTTTTTGTGTATTATTTAAATAGAGAAGTTTTTATGTACCTATTATTAAAAATAAATTATATATGTACAATTCGTTTTAATTAAAAATAGCCCATATTAAGCAATTCACACATAAAAATAATTTAAAAAAAATTCGCAATAACTGAAGCACGCACAGAAAAAATCGTTCTGGGTATCCTTATATTCATTTGAGATTGCTGTAGGTTGTCAAATTCAATTTCAATTGGTGGGAATTTTGCTGTTTCTTAAAAGATTGTTTAAAACAGCTGTCGCAACAATTACTATTATCGCTGTTGTGGGCGCTACTCGCATTTCTAAAAATGAAAAATCAAATCAAAAATAGAGTCATATATGATTTCCACTGACATGTATATAAGTGGTCATTGAACCAAAAATCCGTAGCAGTAATTAAGATTAAATTAATTTGTATTTACTTTTTAATTCGCTTGAAAACTAAAAACCGTGGTTCTATTAACTGATATGGTAATATATCTAGACAGTTAAATTCTTGCTTCTTCAAACTTTTAACAGCGCTATTAAAAATATGATATTTGACTGCATTGTTATGGGCCCAATATAACGGAAGATTCTTCCAGCAGCCAAGGGCGCATTTTAGTGAAATAATTAGCAATTGCTAAACAGTAACGTCGCATTGTACTGTTCTGCAACTGTCGGTTATTTTGCTGTTAGCTCAACACCTGGCTGCGATGAGCGCTTAGTGGAGCAATCGACGATTACAATAATAATTAACCTTCGCATGGTAATTATTATGTAAAGCGATTGTTTACTACTGAGCGACTCAGGTGCTGCAACCGGTAGAACAAACGGCAAGGTTGTTGTCGTTTGTTTTCATCCGCGTTGTTAAGTAAAGTCTACTTCCGAATATTGGTGCATAAAAAACCAATGACTGGACTGGCGAGTGCCTGTAGTATCTTTTTAGCCGCTCAGTTATCACTCATCGCGATATCAAGTTACAGTTCGGTTCAGATTGATTTTGCTTTTAAAAAGGTATTAAGATAGGTCAGTTTGGTTTATGGTTTAAGAAAGAAACTGTGTTAAAAAGAAATTCGAGTATCGCTTTTAATTATTGGATTCGTTAATTCGATTACTCAAGGGGCACGACAATTTGGCGCAGCCGGTGAAAAGTTTAAGTGTTGCTGTAATACAGGTATTGTGTTTGTTGTGTTTTTATTTTTGGGAGTTATGCTTTTTTAGCTGCTCCATTTTTTGTTATTTTTGGCAGTTATGCTTTTTTTAGCTGCTCCATTTTTTGTTATTTTTGGGAGTTATGCTTTTTTAGCTGCTCCATTTTTGTTATTTTTGGGAGTTATGCTTTTTAGCTGCTCCATTTTTTTTATTTTTTGGAGTTAAGCTTTTTTTTAGCTGCTCCATTTTTGTTAATTGTGGGAGTTCTGCTTCTTTTAGCTGCTCCATTTACTTTTCAGGTTAATTAAGAAGTGTTAGATTTAGTGTATTATAGGATCTTTCAGTCTAAAGTGATATTTGGTGGGTTTTTTGCTCTTTTGGCGACAAATAAAAAAAAAATAATTAAAAATTTGTTAAATAAGATGAATGTGTTTGTATAGAGTAAGGTGTTAATAAGTTGAAGCCGTGATCTTCGTTTCACGCAAGCATTAGTTAAAATAGAAATTCGAATTGAATAATTGGTTTGGGATAAATGTGTGTAAAGTGCCTAGTAAGAAGAGAATTGTGTGATAAATAATTAATTTGCATAGAGTAGGGAGCTTGTAATTTTATTTCGTGATTCTTGTTTCTTGTGTATAAAGTTTTCAATGTAGTCACGTTTCATTTTAGGCGTTGATCATACGCACGTATATTCAAATTTTTCGGAATTTTAATAGTCGTAGTAACTACTGGAGCTCCCATGTAATATGACAGAGTTTGGGAGTTTTGTTTGTGAGAGTTGAAAGAGATACCAAGATAGTTAGGTGATATTGTTATAGTTTAGGTTTGATTTTATAAAAATATAGATCTGAGATTGAATGAGGAAATTGGGAAAAATTTGAATTAGTTTTACTAGGTGTAGTTTAAAATTAATCAACTTTTGTGTAAGTTTGTTTTGTTGGGGTGAGATTGTTTTCTTGGTTAGGTGTTATATATAATATATATATGTAACTAGGCTTGGATTGGAGGGAAAAGAGAGAAGAATTAGATGATCTTCTGGTTCAGACTTCAATGTCGGTGGGTAGAAGTAATGTACTGACAAGAGAGCAACTGTTACGGTTCGAAACTCAAGAGAAGGAATTAGAGGAAAGATCGCAGGAGCTAAAAGAGTGTAAGGAGAAGTTAGAAAGCTACGAGCAAGACTGGCAATATATTGGAGAGCATCTCACGGCAGAGTTGCAAAAACGAACATCAAGTGAAGAATCGAGAAAATTGATTCAGGAGTGGAATACAGCTGCCAAGTCCTGTACGAAAGGCGAAGCTTTAGACTTGCTGGTAACGGCTACACTCGAGGTGATCCAAAGGGGTGAGATCCAAGCAGAACAATTCTTAGAAGAAGAGAAAAGAAAGAACAAGGGTCTAATAAAGAAAATATTGTCTTTGGAACAGTAACTGAAGGAAGCAGAAGAGGCAGCGGAGGCACTGGAGACAGAATTAAGAGCCGAGGGTCCACTGCCGCAAGAGAAAGTATACAGGCAAGAAGTCAGTAATAAGTGGACACCAAGGAAATTAGTGTTCTGGGATAAACCACGAGAAACGAAAGATAGGCAAGATATTTCAGCTAAGAGTAGCTCATCGAAGGGAAAGACAAAAGAACCAGGAAGCAGTAAATCATACGGATTGCCCAAGAACAGTATGGCGGAAGCACATGGGAAAGTTATGGATATGGTATCCAAATATATACCATTATTTTCTGGGGAAAGGTCACCAAAGCTGGGCAAAGAATTGTACCGTTTCCTGAATTGCAGCAAGGAACTCTACGATCAATTGACTACTGAAGAAAAAGCTATCTTTATCAAATGTGTGAAATTTCGGCTTACAGATGACGCTTATTATCTAGTGTGTTCCCAGGAGCCGAAGGATTTTGAAACTCTGCAGCAAGTTATTACAACTGCATATACGCCACGAAAATCGTTCAGTGAGCTACGTACGGAAATGCTGGAGTGTAAACAACGACCTGGAGAGGACATTCGAGAATTCGCTGATAGACTGAAAGAGCTTCTGGACAAAATTAAAACAGCAGTCACAGCTAAGTACCCAAATAAGGAAGGGGGCAGGCGTAGGGAATAAGGCAACGCAAGTGCATCTGACGGGAAGGAGATTCCAATCTCTAGATGAAGTACAAGAAGAAGCTAGTTATTTCGAGAAGGATGCAACCAGGCTCCAGAGTAGAGAACCAGAAGTCTGGGGAAGTGGGAGAAAACTGAATTCCGAAACAATGCGAGATAGCTGGGGGACTAATCGTTTCAACAATAATACCAGCAGACCATTCAGAGAAGCCGTACAGAAGGGCCCATCTCCAGCAACAGCAGGAATATATCGTGGATCACAGGCTAGGGCAACGCCGCCTAGGCCCATCCAGTGCTTCCAGTGTGGGCAAAGAGGGCATATTGCTAGGGAATGCCAATCAAGAAAACAGCCACCATACTGTGTAAAATGCCGAAACTATGGTCACGATACTGCTAGTTGCCGAAGACAAAGCATAAGGTTCGCGGATACTTCAATTGGTTCTCCAGGACAGCGCAAACAGACCCAGAAATCCTTTATTGCCAATTTTGTAGAACCTGCGATCATTATACCGCAAACTGCTTGAAGAAATATCTAGCGGAACAAGAAGCTCTAAAGAAGGGAAACGGGGAGCGGCAGCTGGGGGAATTATCCGCAGCTGCCATAGAGTTAAGTTTGTTAAATAATTGCATTATCTCAGTAGAATCATATATAGGTATAACGGGTAAATTAACATTATTAATAGATACAGGTGCAACATGTAATATAATTAAGGTAAATCGTATTAAAGGAAACACGCCTATACAAACTCTCAAGAAAATAATGATTGGAGGGTTGTTTGGGGCACAAGAAAGCTCAATTGGAACTTGCAAAGCCACACTACGCATGGGTGGAGTAGAAAAGCCATGCGAGTTTAACACCATTTATGACACTAATTCGATTCCAGCTGACGGTATTCTGGGGATCGAGTTCCTGAAGGACAAAGCAGTCATTGATTGTATAAATGGAAAACTGTCAGTGAAAGGCATGGAGAAAATAAAGGAAGAAAAACCTCTTTTTGGATGCATCACTGGAAAGGAGAAAATCGAGTTAATAGAGTTGAAGGAAAGCACCCAGGACAATCATCACCAGTTTATCCAGAAAGAAGAGTCAGTGTATTCTTCCCCGAAAGAGATTCAGCAACGAATGAAGAATCGAGTCGCAGCCTTGCGCGACATTATATCAAAGTATCTTTCAGAAGTAGAATCTTACCAAGATGGTCAAATAAAAGAAAGAAAGATGACTTTTCCAAAAAAAGATGATGTACAGCCAGCTCTAACAGCTGAGGAGTGGCCTTTCGTACAATTGGTTGAGTCCCTTATCACGGGAACGAATCAAAAAGATTCTCAAGAAGCACCCATCAATAGGACTAAACCGATGGGGAGCAGAGAACAAGAAGGTGTAGCAGGAAAAAGGGAAAAGGAGCTGGAAATTCCTCGTATGGAAGTCCAGCGCGACCTCTCTAAAGCTACAGCTTACGCAGAGGCTCAGAGCGAAAATGTACATCTTACACAGCGAAAGGAAAAGTATTACTTAGGAAAGAGTAAAACCACTCAGGGGACAAGAATTAAGTTGAACCCAAGAACAGAACGGCTGTTGGAAATTCCTGTCATAGGTGAGGAAGATTTAGTGTGCATGGCGGAAGAAATTAGGCCAGGAGTGTATTGTGGGAATGCTATAATTAAGCCAAGGAACGGTAAAGCGTGGGTAGGTATTATTAACGCAGGAAGGGAGCTCGTTGAACTAGTGAATTTCAGGCCGAGGCTTGAAAAATTGAGTAAGTATACTGTGCATCCACTAGGACGGGATAAGGGTAAGATTGATAATCGCCAACAACGGCTCAAGCTAATGAAGGAATCACTGGTGCTGGGAGAAGACCTTAACTTCGAAGAAAGGGAAGCAGTAACCCATATTTGCTACGAATACAGTGATATTTTTCATTTGCCAGGCGATAAATTGTCATACACCCCGACGAAGACCTTTAAGTTACCGTTAAGGGCTAATACGGCCCCCATACACAAAAAGCAATATCGCATGCCAGAAGCCCATCGAGAAGAGTGTCAGGAACAACTCAAAAAATTACTCGAGGACGATATCATCGAACCTAGTGACAGTCCATTTAATTTCCCCGTCCTTCTAATTCCTAAGAAAGGAGTAGATGATAACGGTAAAAGGAAGTATCGGCTATGTGTAGACTTCAGAGAACTAAACAAAGTCTGCATCCCCTTTTCTTATCCCCTTCCCCGAATTGAGGACATCTTAGATCGTTTGGGTCATTCTAGATACTTCACCACGTTAGATTTAGCTAACGGGTACCACCAAGTATTAATCGACCCAAAAGACAGAGAAAAAACGGCGTTTAGTACCAATTTTAATCATTTCCATTATAAACGATTACCATTTGGATTAAAAACGGCCCCCCCATTTTTTCAATCCCTACTGAACGGAATTCTGACGGGACTACAAGGGATTAAATGCTTCGTGTATCTCGACGATGTCGTGATATTTGCTAAGAGTTTGGACAAACATAACAGCAAACTACGAGAAGTTTTTCAGCGCTTCAGAGAACACAACCTTCAGTTGCAGCCTTCAAAATGTCAGTTTTTAAGGAAAGAGGTAGTATATCTGGGCCATATTTGTTCAGAACAAGGGGTAAAGCCTGATAAACGATTAGTAGAAGTAGTGCGAAATTTCCCAAAACCAACAACTGTTCGTCAGGTTCAATCTTTTTTAGGGCTAGCCAATTATTATCGGAAATTTGTTCCGAATTTTTCAAAAATATTGGCACCCATTAATAGTTTATTAAAAAAAAGCGTTAAGTTCACATGGGGACTCGAGTGTGACAAGGCTTTCAGTCGTGTCAAGGAAATTCTTACTACACCACCACTCTTGATATATCCGGATTTCACAAAGGAATTTACGGTAATCACTGATCAAGTGGGGAATCTTTAGGGGCACTTCTGGAGCAAGAGGGCAAGCCAATTAGTTACGCTAGTCGTACTTTGAACATGGCAGAAAGAAACTACTCCACTACAGAGCGTGAGATGTTGGCCATTGTGTGGGCAGTACGGAACTATAGGTGTTACCTTCTGGGCAAACCTTTCAAAATAGTAACGGATCACCAACCGCTACGGGGAGTTTTCAAGGTGAAGGACACTACTTCACGTATGCTCAGATTTCACCAAAAACTATCGGAGTATGAATTTGAGATTATATATAAAACTGGAAAGGAAAATGGTAATGCCGATGCCCTAAGCAGGATTCCAAGGCACATTGAAGAACCTGAGTCATATCATAACAAGGAGTACCCATGCCTTGCAATAACTCGTGCTCAAGCTAGGGAACAGAAAGAAAGGGAACAACCAAAACAAATACCGTTGCGAGATTCTGAAAACGAAGGTAACAGTATTGAAGGGACTGAGATAATCACCGAAGAAAAACTGAAGAAACCAGAACCAAAACTGGTGACCAATCCAGAAGAGATTGATCTAATTCTAAGAGATTATCATGACTCTAGGTTTGGAGGACACTTTGGAAGGAACAAAACGTTCAACAGAGTGAACCGTTTCTACCGTTGGAAGGGAATGAAGGCTGATATAGCTCGGTATGTTAAACGTTGTACGATTTGCCAAAAAAATAAGCACGCTAGAGCCATCAAGATGCCATTAGTAGTAACGGAAATCGCGGAAAGACCTTTTGAGAAAGTCTATGTTGATTTAGTTGGACCTTTGCCAGTCAGTCACAAGGGTAACAAGTACATCTTGTCTATGATGGATGATCTGACTAGATTTGTAGATTTCGTGGCGATACCAGACCAAGAAGCGAACACGGTAGCCCAAGCCTTATTTGAGCAAATCCTCAGCCGTTACTCGCTACCGAAACAGCTAGTAACGGATCAGGGAGCAAACTTCACTGGAGAAGTCTTAAAGGCTCTTTGTAAATTGTTGAAGATAAAGAAGCTGCAAACAACTGCCTACCATCCCCAGTCCAACGCTGTGGAGAGGCAGCATTCTACGCTAGCCAACTATCTGAGGAGTTTCGTTGATCGGGAGCCACGAAACTGGGACGAGCTGTTGAGAACCGCAGCGCATGCGTACAACAACACCGTGCATACAGGTACAAAACTTACACCCATGGAAACGTTTTTTTGGATTTGTAGCGGAAATCCCCAGTAGCGTACAGCGTCAGCCTGAACCGGTATACAATATGGATAAGTACCATTCGGTATTGCGGTTCAAATTGCAGAGGGAGTTTCAACTAGCTAGGGAGAGCCTACTTAAAAGTAAACTAGTGGCAAAGAAGTACCATGACAATTCAGCTAGGCCGGAAGTCTTACATATTGGTGATAAAGTTCTAGTTAAAGACTTAGCTAGGGCAGGGAAATTAGCATCCATTTTTAAAGGTCCATATGAAGTAATTTACGTTCACAGTCCTGAGAATGTAACTATACTTCAAGGGAAAAAGCTCAAGCGGATTCATACGAATCGTTTGAGAAGGTATCATGATTAATTTTAAGATTAGAGTTTGTTCGTCATATAAGGACGATAACCTAAGTGGAATGAAGCACGAGCAAATAGTTTTACAATTTGAATATTTTATTTTATTTAGTCTTTTTCTTGGTTTTTTTGTTTTTCTTGCAGAACAAGGTTCAGTAAAGCATTTAGGCTGAGAGGAAAGGAAAAAGAAGATTAGGCAGATGCGAAAAGATTGCCAATGGAGGGAAGTAAGTATATGTAAAAAAAAAGGAGAAGAATGATTGAAGATTTTTTTTTTTAAAGAAAAAAAAACAAAGGAAATATTGAAATAGAAAAGAAAAAATTGAGATTTAAAAGAGAAGAAAGTAGAGTATACAAAGATTAATTGAATGAAAAAGAAGAAATAGAGAATTTAAAGGAAATAATAATTAAAACAAAAAAAAAGAGAAAGAAAAGAGGAATAGTAAACAAGATATAAAGATTAAAAAAAAAAAGAGATAAGAGATTTTGAAAGAAATAATGGAAAATAAATAAGAAGAGCTGTTGAAAGAAAACATAAATAAGAGGTTAATAATAAAAGGTTAAAAAAAAAGGTTTAGAAATTTAAAAGAAAGAGAAGTTTTTATATAAGTTTGTGCAAAGAGAAAAGACAATTGTTAAAGAAAGAAGGTATAAGAGAAATAAAGATTTTAAAAAAAAGTGAGAATTGAAATATAGTAGAATAAATTAGGAGTTTATATTAAAGAAAAACAAAATTCATTTAGTCTAAGAATTCTAAGATTGCCCTAAATTTACATAGTATAAAATAAGGTTTAGCTTCGCGATGAAGGCGGTAGTAATTTTAATCTTCGCTTTGATAGCTGGGATACAAGCAGAGCAGGCAGGTTATAGCATCGAGCCGATACCACAGTCGGGAGTGTTGTTCGAGCGTCTCGGGGTAGTTAATTTCTACACGAAACATTGGACTATACTGTCTAAGTTCCAAATACCAGATCTCACTGAAGACTTAAAATTCGTCAGCAACTGCAGCGGTTTGATAAGCGGATTATGTGCAGACGTAACCGATACTGGAGGCGTTGCAAGGTGTAAGGCAGCAGTCAAAGAGATAGGAGGCTGGGTGGAAAAAATTAAGCGTCAAGATGAGGAACTCTCGCATCATACCCAAAATGAGGCGCCCCGAAGAAACAAGCGTTCAATTTTTGATGGAGTGGGATCTCTGGCCAAGACACTGTTCGGAACCATGGACCATGCCGACTCGGAAGAAATATATGCAGCTATAGATGACCTTAATGAGAAGGAGAGCCGAACATTAAATCTACCGAAGGACCAAATTACAGTCGTCAAATCTACGTTCGATTTGTTTAATGCTTCAAGGCTACAGGCAGCAGAAGAGAGAGAAGAACTACGAAATAAACTTTCAACCATCGTTAAAGAGCAGCAGGGTCAATATCGGGAATTATCGTCATTGAAACTAAGAATAGAATTGAGTGAGGTAATTACGCTAATGAGCCTTCACTTAAGAGAAATCAGCGAAATGCAAGAAACAATGATGAGCATATTAATCTCCCTAAGCGTAGGAGAGCTACACCCGCTGATAATTCATGCACGAGAGATGACCGAGATAATGAAGAATGCCACTAGTAAACTGGATTTAGATGAAAAATTCCAGAATTTCCAATTGCTGGTACAAATTGCAAAGGTACAAGCACTCCAGGTAGGCCAAGAAATCCTAGTCAGGGTAGATATCCCACAGCCCCAACGAGTTGCATTTGACTTACATAAGGTATACACGATCCCGATAGCTATAGATGAATTTGGGTATCATGTATATGATCTGGACGCTGAATTTGTGGCAGCCAACAATCATGAACGACAGTATGTCTTGCTGAGTTACCAACAGTACCAGAAGTGCCAGAGGTTGTTAACCGTATCGGACTACCCGCAAATCTTATGCCCACAATTAGCCCCAACTATTACTGCTATTGGAGAAAACTGTGTGCTGAACCTTTTCCGGAGCTTCAACGTAAATGCGAAGGCCTGTAAGGAAAGAGTTACAGCAAAGTGGAGCAGCTTAGTGAGAATGGTAACGAGAAACCACTGGTTATTTGTGTAGTCTGAGAAGACCAAGCTGGAAGTAAACTGCCAACATTCACCAACTTCCATCGGTGAGCTGAAGCACACAGGGGTATTATTCATCGAAGAACATTGTCACCTGCAAATCGGTGACCTGCGAATACAAGCTGAAGATGCCGCAGAGCGAAATATATCTCTATGGCAGCCCAGAAGAATGGAGTTACCAGCCTGGAACAGCATCGCAACACAGACAAACAGGCAGAGAGAGGAGGTAGTAGAAGGCAAAAAGGACGAAATACGATTGCTGGCTAGTGACAACTTTAATCAAGCATGGAGAGAGCAGGATGCCGCTATAAAGAGGTTTGAAGACAAGATCAGCACGGAGGAGGCAAGTAAACGCGCCATTCCACATCCAGTACATTTAGCAGCGACAATTACTACCGCATGTTTAGCCTTCATCATCTTAGTAATCTTGATAGGAGTATTATGCCATTTGAAGCGCTGGAAGAGGAACTACACCCAAGCCGGCACCAACAGAGTGATTCAACCTATAGTTCATAAGTCAGAGCAGCAACCCAAGGCCCAAAATGCAAACATAGCCATTGAGACAATCTTGCCCACGACAGCGAAATTGCCAACCACCAATCTGCCAACTATTGTGGGGAAACAACTTGTGCAGCTAGAGTAGCCGCCATAGGTTTATTTAAGTATATATATATTTTTTGCACTTGTATAACGAAGAAGTAATTTAAGGGCAACCTATAGTTAGAGATTAACGTATAAATTAATATAGAAATAAAAATATGTATATATGGTTATTAATATTAAATCATGTTCAATGGAAAGGAATGGATTAATTATTATAAGATTCAAATGTAGGAAATTATTAGTATAATAAGGTATTTAAGAAGTGGAGGAAGTTTCCAAGAAAGGACATGTGAAGTAAAAAAAAAAGTAAATAGATATGTTGTAAAATCAGAATAAAAAAGAAATGAGATGAAAGTAAGAAGGAAATTAAATGTGAAAATGAAATGTTGAACTTAAAGAAATTAAATGTAAAATCAAAATAATAAAAAGAAATGATGTAAAAAGATGTAAAAATGAAAGAAAGGAATTAAATGTGAAAATGATATATTGAATTTAAAGAAGTTAAATGTAAAAGAAAATAGAAAGAGAAATGATGTAAAAAATAAGACAATTTAGATAGTATGTAATGAAAAATGTAGAGAATCTGAACCGAACGAGGATAAAGACATTTTCAGTTTTAAATTAAGATTGTTGCACTCTCCAGATCTAGTTCCCGACGGAAACTAATTTTTCCAAGGGGGGAGGGATGTTATGGCCCAATATACGGAAGATTCTTCCAGCAGCCAAGGGCGCATTTTAGTGAAATAATTAGCAATTGCTAAACAGTAACGTCGCATTGAACTGTTCTGCAACTGTCGGTTATTTTGCTGATTAGCTCAACAGCCTGATTAGCTCAACAGCTGGCTGCGATGAGCGCTTAGTGGAGCAATCGACGATTACAATAATAATTAACCTTCGCATGGTAATTATTATGTAAAGCGATTGTTTACTACTGAGCGACTCAGGTGCTGCAACCGGTAGAACAAACGGCAAGGTTGTTTACATCCGCGTTGTTAAGTAAAGTCTACTTCCGAATATTGGTGCATAAAAAACCAATGACTGGACTGGCGAGTGCCTGTAGTATCTTTTAGCCGCTCAGTTATCACTCATCGCGATATCAAGTTACAGTTCGGTTCAGATTGATTTTGCTTTTAAAAGGTATTAAGATAGGTCAGTTTGGTTTATGGTTTAATAAAGAAACTGTGTTAAAAGAAATTCGAGTATCGCTTTTAATTATTGGATTCGTTAATTCGATTGCTCAAGGGGCACGACATGCATGACACTTCAATCAGCTGATATCGAAATTAAATTTATTTAAGACCTCACTTAAAATTAAATTTTCATTAAATCAACTCGGTAAGTGGGGGTGGTGAATAGCTTTAATTGAAATTTTTTTTAATTTTGCTTGGTGAATACGGCCCTAAATCTTCTAGAATTCTTGTGTTGTATTTATTAGATTTAAATTGTTGTCCATACATTTCCGACCATATTTTATTAATTTATAAAAAAAAAAACTCGAATTCTAAAAATTCTAAATTATTACTTCACTAGATACGCAACGCTTTCTCTTGTTCACCGTGGCAAAGTGTGTATCGTAATAACTAATTGTCAAATTTACTACGCTACAAGACGCTATTCTGTTAGTGAATGCACCAATTGAACATTTGAAAAGTTGGAAGTAATGTTATTTCGCAAGCCTGAAGTGCAAACCCCCATCAGATCCCCGTGCTTTCCCTAAGTGGGAAACACAGGGCGCGTTTAGGCGGAGACCAAACCAGTTTGGAAGAATTGGTAGCGTTTGGTCACAACCATGTAAAAATACCAACCATTCCGGTATGGTTTGTAATTATGCGGAGGAAAAATCGGTAATTTTGACCGGTTTGGTCTCCGCCTAAACGCGCCCACAGTTGCACCGTTTCGATCCGATACGTACAAATGTCAAATTTGCTTATATGAGACGTACGTGCAATTGGACACATTACACCGAAATGGATCGAAACGGAGAAGTTGAGCAAATTTCAACTTTACGGATGACATAACCTAGAAAAATTACCTGTACAATGTTTGTGTATAACTCAAGATGGATGAAGAAGTTTTTATTGAAGAATTAAAAAATATGGGGTTTTTCCTCTGGTTATGCCCTGGGAACATCAAATTAACATGAGTTTGTTGCTGTACCTCGAGCACGTTTGCACCACAGATTAAATTAATTAAAGTTAAAAAGCATTTCTTTATATACTCCTGCCCAAAACAACGTACAACTACATTACGACATGGAATATATTAGCTGTGTTCTTTTGTGCACTTTGTTCTAGGACTCGCATATACTGGAGAGAACAAATTGTTCTGTCAATTGAAGCGAACTATTTGTACTGTTCGCTTCATTTAAAAATCTTCTATGAAAATGTATGAGGCGTTTTTTTGTGAATCTTTTGTTCTGCCCTTTTCTGCGGACACAAAAGAACACAGTTTATGTTAACAGCAGAACAAACAATAGGTCTGTCTGTTTACTTCTGAGCCAAAATCTTTGAGTAAAAATCAAGTAAAAACTTTTATGCGGTAGAGGGGATAACTCAAGAAAAGTTACCAGACAATTCTCGAGTAAATTTTGTTCAGCTTGCCATGTGTCAAATATTTCTCTGTTACGTTTTCTGTCTAAAACAGAAAACAATTAATTAATTTGAAATACGTTTTAAAAAATTCACCCTCTTTAATATTTTTTTAAAAATCTCAACGCATTAGATTATCATTTTTACATTCATTCGATAATACAACAACTGGCTTAACCTCAAATTTAAGGGTTATGACAGTCAGCTGATTTCATATTGAAGTTACCATCCTCTTGATCATGAGTAAAAATGTGCAACTTTGTGCAAGAGGGAAAACGTATAAATTTACTCGATTTTTACTAGCTAAAAGTTAACAGACGGTTTGTGAGTAAAAATGCGTAAAAGTTTTTACACCGAGTAAAAACTTTCGAGTAAACAGACAGACCTAATAACATCCTTACAACTAGTTCGAACACCAGCAATATTAAAAATTTGGCATAAAAAAAACTATGCTTGAGAATAGTTGGGCAAAAAGCAGTCCTTACAGATCGATAGAAATCCAACTTAAGATTAGGATTCGATGAGTAAATACAATGACGTCGAAGCATCAAATGAGAACATGAGAATATAATTATGATTGTAATTATCTGTACATCAAGAAATGCTAACGAAACTGAGTTACTAGGAGGTTAGGTAATGCTTATGACAGACATTGGGTATCGATATCTAGATATTCGGAATATCCCGTTTATACACCAGGTGTGTCATCAAATACTACCAATATACCCAGAAAAACTAGTGGGTATATATAAATATCTAGATATCAATATCCTGAAAAATTACTGGGTTTAGCCCACTGACATATATGTAAATGGACTGACTGATCACCTGTTTCTGACTGCCAATGCTACCAATTGTCGTAGACTGGCTAATTATTTGGGGATTTATTTATATGCTTGTCAGTGGGATTTACCGAATTTACCACAAAAGTATTTGTG
The DNA here is from genome assembly GCA_963930735.1 of Dioctria linearis. Lineage (NCBI taxonomy): Eukaryota > Metazoa > Arthropoda > Insecta > Diptera > Asilidae > Dioctria > Dioctria linearis. The sequence goes on from OZ005740.1 coordinate 195,117,443, forward strand.
TATTTTTTGAGCCGAAGGAAGTGTTTTTTACAAGGCTGTTTTGGTTGGAAATACCGTTGAGTCTCAAACAATTTCGCGTTCCCAATCGTTACAGTTCAGTGGGACAGTATGCTCTCACGGAAAGAGACAGGAATATGAAAGTGGTGCCTTTTGCTTTCATGCATTTTTGGCCTGGGGGCCTATTCTTGAATTACGAATGGTTTTTACGACCTCGTTATATAACGAATGGTTGATAACGAATCGAATACCCCGTTCGTATTCTTGAACCTCATCGTAATAACGTCGAAGTGGTGAAAAAGTTTTTCAACATAACGAGTGTGGTAAGATTAAATCTGTCAATTTACAAATTGAATATTGTCAGCTGTTTCATATTTTAAACTATAATTTGTAAAAAATGGCTAGCTTGAGTGAATTGTCATTATTGTTTGCGTCTGAAATCGTTAAAGAATATATGGACTATCAATTACGTCGATCGTTAATAAATTCCTGCACCCTTAATTCAACGCTAGATAGAAAAAAATGTTGTAGGAGGACCTCCACCAGTGCCATGCAAATGTTTTTTTGCAGCCGCAGATTTTCCTTTCACCACACATTTTAAATCCTGCCAAATCTGTAAATTTTCTATTAGCTTTGTTTCGAATATAATATAAAAAAAACTTTTCTATTTCTTTTGCGCTTCGGGTATGGAAATTAATACTGATTTTATTCTGCCACAATTCCGTGGCATCTTTTGAACTGAAAGAGTTATCATATTTACTAAATTTCAGTTTCGGGTTTTTTTCTAAAAACTCAATTAGTTTAGTTTTTTGAGCATATGAAATTTTCGCACATCTTTTATCTCCCATTATCACCCGTAAAGTAGCAGCTGATTCACTCTTCGTTTGGCATAACGAATGATTGAACCTACTCGTTAAATAACGAAGGGTTTTCGTTCGGTATATAACGAATGCGGATTTCAAGAATACCACATGTGTCGATTCCGAACAGTATAACGAATACGAAATGTGCCTTCGTTATTCAAGAATAGGGCCCCTGATCATGGGCACTTCTTACGTTGCACGGCGCCATCTAGTTGTTGATAATAAATATGATAATGTGACTAATTAAGCAAAACTGTGTCTGTGCTTACCCAAAAAAGCAAAAAAAAAGAACCAAATATTTTCCGAGAAAAGTAATAAAAAAAGGCAAGTATTAGAGTTAATAAATTATTCCATTACAATTTTGTTATTGCTGAACAAACCTTCAACCACAGACAAGAAATATACAGATACCGACGGAGTACTAAGAAGGTGATGTATGGAAGAGCTCATAGCAAACCTCAATAACTCACTGATCTCGGCTAAATATATCATGGGTTCGAACCAAAAATGTATTTCAATATAGGCAAAAATTAATTTCTTTCTTAGAATTTAAATCGACCATATTTCATCAGAATTCGTGTGGTTTATTGGGGGTTATATCGACGGTCCGAACAAATTCTGTCTACCTATGGACCGTCTTGCGGGATGAATTGATTGTGTGGGGTAGGGAGGGGGGGGGGATTAATACAATAATACAACAAACGTTTTGCTCTTACACTTAGTTTGAAATTTGAATCCCGTCCCGGTAATTATTTTTATATTTCACGACTAGTCAGACAGGGAAGCAGAAACCGCTGAAAGTTCTTGCAATTATTCGTGCTTTGACTTTAAGTGCTTACGCACTGTCGTTCTTTGCATTCCACGAACTGAATTTATTGGAGAAAGTTGAACTTTCACTGTGAACTCGCATCTTATCTTCGATTTGCATTAACTTCCTACTAATCTTCCAACTGGTATGCCGTACATTTTCCCTACTGGGGATTTTAATGCAATTTCAATGACATTTTTACCTCAATAAATACTTTATCATATTTAAAACATTTCTATGTGCGAAACAAAATCTTTCAAGGCCATTTTTTGTTAAAATTTTCAATTTTCTTAATAGTTCAGTCAATAGGGACTAAATAAGGCCTTTGCCCTACAAAAGGTGGGGTAGATGTGATTTTTATATATGTACGTTATTCAGTTCCGAGCCCCGATGAAAAATCCAAGCTTAGACTCTTGAGGAGGGATCCGCGCGGTTTGCCATCTTGGATTAAAGGTACCAAAAATTGTTTTTTCAAAATACTTCCTCAACGGTTGATCCTACGACAAAAGTGTGAAATATAAATCTGAAGAAGACTAAATTCCCTATATTTTTTGCGAAAATATTTTTTTTGTTAGTCTGTTCCAAAAGAATATATATATGTATATAGTACCATTTATTCAAGGTGTTTCGCCCATGGTGGTCCATAGGACAGGAGACGATAGTAGTCACCTAGTCAAACAAAAAATTGTATGGCAAGCGGGGAGCGGCATCTCAACCATTTCGGAGTTACAGTGTGATTTAGGAAATTCGGTAGTCTTTAACAAAATACCCCGTATTTTAAAAAGTACATAGTGTACGCCACTTACAGAGCTCATTGTATGCAGAACTTCATGACCTTTCTAACGACTGCTCGACCAGTCCCATACTACTCTCCCCTCAGGAGTTATGGTAAGAATTCCGGATTTTCTTACCTTTTTTTTTACTTTGGCACTTTTTTTTTTTTTTTACAAAAAGCTGGTTAACATAATTTTTTTTATAAAAACTATAAAATATGGACTCTCCTCTTTAATTACCTATTATACATATTTGCTCACTGTAGCCGTTAAATAGTTATTAGCTCATAAGCTATTCATGTAATACCGAAACTAGACAATATTTTTTTAAATTACGTGTTTTCAGTCACTAAAGGCACTGTCACATCAAACACAAATATCGAAAAAATGTAAACCGAAAAACTCAATTTATTCCACTATAACACAAAATTTTTGCTCCAATGATTAATAAAATCATGGGAAATAGGATAAACTAATAATTTTACTAATAAAATAGTATATGTATTTATCTGAGATTTTTAAGAACAACACAACTTTTATGATTTATCGTTCGGAGTTTTTCGCCGAAAAAGTTTTTCGGGCGATAAAACATAAAAGTTGTGTTTTTCTTCAAAATCTGAAATAAATATAACTATTTTCTTAGTAAAATTCTTAGTTTATCCTATTTCCCTGGATTTCATTAATAATTGGAACAAAGATCTTGTTTTAAAATGGAATAACTTGAGTTTTTCGGTTTACATTTTTCTGTTCTTGTTTTTGATGTGAAAGTGCCTTAAGGGAACAAATTATTTTTAGTTTACGCCACCATAACTCTTTGTAATTTTGTATGCTTATCCAACTATTAAAAGAATAAATCTTTCATTGTTTACCTCCACCCACCCACCCCTCACAACCAGCTCATTCCGCAAGACGGTAGACAGAATTTGTTCGGACCGTCTATAACCACCAATAAACCACACGAATTCTGAAGAAATATGGTAAATTTAAATTCTAAGAAAGAAATGAATTTTTGCCTATATTGAAATACATTTTTGGTTCGAACCCATGATATATTTAGCCGAGATCAGTGAGTTATTGAGGTTTGCTATGAGCTCTTCCCACTGACTTATAACAATGGACTGAGCGATTTGCTATTTCATGTGGCACAAAACATATTGTGTTTCTGGATATCACCGTTAGAGCACCCTTTAAAACGATTACGTATAAAACATGTAAAACTTAACCAATCAGTTGAAATTTTACATCCGAAAATCGAATTAAATTAAAAAAATATATTTTCTTGTGCCCAAGTGATATTTTAATCGCTTATAAGGAATTAAACTCATTCCGACTTTAATTTTCAAAAGTTACTCTTAACTGAATCCTGCTTATGGGCAAGAGAGACGGAGCATGGTAAACACTATCTTTACCTTATTCCTTCTGCGGTGATTGCATCTGTAGCCAACATAAAAACATCAAATGGCATAAGCAAACGTTCCAGAATGCAATATTTTGTGTTGGTAGCTCCAACTCTGCCATAGGTCGAAAGAGAGAACTATAAAACTTGTGCCATGCTTTCCTATAGGAAAATTACAATACGCTCAGTCCATTGTTCCAAATTTTGAATTTGTCGTATACAATTAATTGTTGTCGTTTAACCTGCGTTAAAGCTAATTCATTTGTCATTTCCATTTCCAAATGTGTTACGCTTAAAGATATCCCAACTGAACTGAAATGTCAAAGTACGGTTTGTTAAATCAATCCCCTTTTAATGTCTGTCAGGGGTACTTTGATATCTAGATATCGATACCCCATCTCTGTCATAAGCATAAGTGGTTGAGTTATACCTTTTATTTGTTTGATTTAACTATTCTGTCATTCCTGGTCATGTGGTCACGTTTACTACCTTAACATTCTTGGCTTAAACGACAAAGTCCAAGGAAGGAGCGAAGACTGGGACGATATCTTTATATACAGGAGTCGATAGTGTCAATTTGTTGAATACAATGATTGCCACACCTGAGCTTCGGGGGATGGACGTATTTGCGGCACAGCGCACATCCTAGACGAAGCCGGATTTTTCATGTAATTGGTAGGAGGGAAGAAATGATCAGTGGGGCGCTTGTTTTTTTAATTTTATGGAAATGTTTGCCTGGGAATTGCGCAACTTTTGGTTAAATCTGTTTGTAGGGGAGGAGTCGAGCAACGGTGGGCATGAGGTTGAAAAAACGGGAAATTTACGCACTTATTTCCTAAACCAAAAATCGTAGAAAGTTGATTGATGTCTTAAATGAAAGCCTGGACTCTTGGTATGGTCGTAGCATACTACATGCAGCATGCTACACTGAAGCTAGCCACAGCCTGCTACATGTAAGCTATTGCCTATGTGGACGGTGCGACTTGATTCGGCTAACCGAACGCCACCTAATTGACACAGAGCAGCGCTTCCATATAGCTAGTTTGATGACAAGGAAGAAGAAGAGATCATCAGGGCTGTGTTCACGTCGGCGACTGCAGTCGACTTTGATCAATTTGACTCAGAAAATGTTGTTCAGAAGTGTACATGGACACGCCTCTTTTAATTGTATGTGTAGGCGGACGGGGCATTTTGGGGAGTGTTCATATACACCAAATTGCGTTCACGTCGTCAAGTCAATTTGACTGCAGTCGACTTGAGTCATTTAACTTCGCGCTCCTGAGGTGGAAGTAAGTTAACTCGCGCCGGAACTAGGAAAGTCTTTCAAAATGGAAATGGATGATAAAAATTTTATGGTGATTGATGAATCAGATAAGACGTAAAATGTAATAAATCTCATAAAAGATTTTCATTTCAGAGTTTTTTTTTTAAGGGTACGAGGAAGTTAAACGAATAATTAATAATCGAAGCACAAGTTTCTCGTCTGACGTCCATTTCCGTTTTTACCTCTTTGACGTTTACTCACACATTCTCCAGGCCGAGTTAATTTGACTGCAGTCTTTTTGACTAAAGTCGACTGAAGTCGCCGACGAGAACAGACCCCAGTTCGTCTTGCATTCCGGGAGTACGGAATTTTCTTCTCGTGTTCTTCCAATTCCAGAGGTTAAAAAAATACCGTTTATTGCCTTAAAAAAATTTGCATCATAAAGGTTAGCGTTTATCCCGCTATTCTCTACGCAGCTTGCACTTAATAAAATATTAAGGTTTCGACCTGTTTGCTAAAATTTGTGGACTGCAGGGAACTAGAGCCCTTTGCAAGGCGGTATATAGGAATTTTTGAGATGACTCGAAACCCAACCGAAGCGAAACTTTCTGTCAATCAATCAGGCCGAACATCAGGCAGAACATCTGCGCCTTCACAGGAGGTAAAAATATGTGATGTAAAGGTCCCTGTTGCGGCTTTTTCGTTTTGGCACGAACATTTCTTGTATATGGCAGGTGACAACGGCAGGTCTTCGTGGAACCACCCCACACTCTCCGCCAATAGCCGAGGCGAGCTAGCGTGCCGTCCTGCACTTCAACGCTGTTTACCGAGTGATCTGTTGGCAGTCTGGACTTCACATCCAAGCCAATCGCTCAACGTAGTTCCATAACACTCTAAATTGCAGATGATTGGAATTTGTAGTTGCTGCCAGGAAGAAAGCGGAACTGCTGGAATCAAATTTAGAAATTGGAAAAATCCGTACACAAGAAGCTCTCAAGCCAGCCATCTGCTTGGATTGATTTTCAAGTTTTTCAAGTCTTAAATAATTACAACGCTCCTGTTTCAGATTATGTATTATCAAAAAACTTAAATGACTTTTCGCTGGGGTAGATTACTACTATATTCAAAGCATCCGAAGTGATGAACAAATAACAAAAGATCAAAAATATTTTAATCCAAAAATACTGAAATTTTCATTAAAAGTTCATCCATGCGCAATTATAAAAAATGGTATCTCAAAAACTAAGGGGGTTAACTTTTTATTTTTATTATTTTTTTGTTCCTAAATTTAATCGAAAGGATAAGGCTTTCTCTACTCAAATGGCAAATAAATGCAAATTATCGAAAACCTATTTTTTTTAGTATACCTAAATATTTTTTTAGAAGCACGATTAAATACCTTTAATTCAAGATATATCTCAAAAATGCGTTGAGCTGTTTGGAGTTACGATTTTTTTATTTTTTTGTCCATTTTGAAGACAAAATTAAAATTTCGTAATTTTAGTTTTCTTCATTTAACTATTTATATAAAAAATCACGTCGTCAATATGTTCAAAGGAAGTGCAAAATATGCAGAAAGAGTTACATTTTGGGTAAAAAGTGTCATAGGTCATTTTAAAGTGATGACGTAGTTTTTGATAAAAATAGTAGATATTAAAAGGTTTCCTTAAGTCCTTCTTTGGAAAGTCCGGTTAAACAAAGCAAAAGAAAAATTAAAAAACTAAAAAAACGATGTCTCCTTTTATGGTTTTTGTTTTTATTTTGATGTGAAACGGCAACGTTTTGGACCTAGGTTTGGTCCATGGAACAATTACAAATATTAAAAAAATAAAATAAAACAAAAATGAAAAGTTTTACAACAAGTTTTAAAAGTAATGGGGGGAATTAAAAATTGTACTCTAAAAGTGTAAATAATCTTAAGCATGGTAAAATATTCAATGTTACAAATGAAAAGCTAGATTCTTAAAGTAAGAAAAAATTTTATAAAGATATTAAAGAAAACAGTTAAACTTCCGAAATTTTAATATTGTTGAGCCATAACTTCAAAACTGAGAGAAGGGAAAAACATATATATCATTGGAAAGGTCCAACGACTACCTATCTAAAAAAATTTAAATCATCTTCATAGGGTGTAACCTTAAGAAGTGCAGGGTGATCTATAAAAACACTCAAATATCCCTCCGCCACCTATAACATTGTTTGCTTGGATAGGCATGACCTAACCATAGTGTGCGTGTGGGGAGGGGGGGGGGGGGGGGGAGGCGGAATATCAGAAACACATCAATTTATGATAGGTTACAATTATTAACTATTATTTACACATGCTACTAAAGAACATTCATTACATTCTATTTCTATTTCTTTCTCCACACTATTTTGTTCTAAGATATAATAGCCACCGCATCTGCAAGGATACTGCAACTGCTTTGTTGTGGAAATTACAAAGTCTGTAAGAGATAACGACACATAAATGTTGCATTTTTGTTCAAATTCCTTTTGGCAAAGTTGTGCATCATAAATTCTCCGCTCAGTAGGATCACGAAGTATTTTCCAAGCTATATCAATCTTAACAAAATTTGAATCAGACTTATTTGAACTCTTATCTGGATGGTTTTCAAGTATAAGTCGCTGATAGTTCTTCTTGATTTCAGCCATACTAGCATCTTGTCTGCACTGTAGCATCTCATAGTAATTTTCTGTTATCATTTTTATGTCTGAAAATACAAAAACGCGATATTATGAATTCTTCCGTATTGTATGAGGATCGATATTAGAGTGCAAGTAAATTTGAGAAAGGGATGAATTTTTACTAATAAGCTCATCTTACATCACGCTCCATCTTCGTGCAAACAAAGTAAATTTTCGATTGAAAGATAACCGAAGTTATATTTAGGAATAAATTTCAAAAATTATGTATATTAAGGGCCTGTTTCCGCAGTTACTGATAAAGTTACTGATGTTTATCTGATAAATATGATATCAAGGCTGATAATTTTTTCCAGTTTCACCGGAGTCTCACTGGAGTTGCTGATAAAATGTCTGGGTTTCACAAGCAAAGTTACTGTCCCAAGTAACCTCACATTTGTTTCATTTCATGTAGTAGGTAGGTCAGATAATTTCTTTAAACTTTAACTTGTACTGATGATATGGTAGTCAAAACCCAAATTCCAAACAATTACTTGAAGAAATCACATTATCACAGAAATGTGAAGTCGAAATTGACGAAAAAGTAGATATTTTAAGAATTGCAAATGTTTTGCACAGAACGGATTCCCGTGAGTGGTGTTACATCCGAAGGCTATGGATAGTTCACGCTTAAGCCGGTCCCACACAATGTGTGCATTCGTCACATATTTGTCAATGCATCTCATTTGACGAGGTGTTTGTAAACGAGACGCATTGTCAAATTTGCCAAATTGTTTGGGACCGACTTTAGACAAGCAACAAAATGTATGGATGCGGGATGGAAATCCGACTGGCTTCCAACTGGAATTAAAGATATTTGGGTATGTTTTTATAAATCACTCTGTAACTTCTGAACACAGACTATATACAGATGAAGAATTTAGCCAAAAGCTCAGTTTAAAATTTATTTTCTGCCGGCGTCGCTGTACGTTGCAGAATCAGAGCCTGTTCAGTATTCACAAGAATTCTGATATCATTTCAATCAGCAAACTTGCATACCCACACCTATATACTGAAAAACTAAAACAAAAAAAAGGTTGAGTATCACGTAGAATTTATAACAATTTCGCAGTAAAACAAACCAGCTAACTGCACACGGGCACTACACGACAACCTCACATGATGATAATTTTATTAACCTAACCAGAAAATCCATCAGAAATTTAAATTATTAACGCGGCATAAAAGTGAGCCAGCTAGAAACAACGGTACACGAGATTATACTGCGCATCTGCACTTGGTAAGTCGACATGAACATCTATTTTTTTTTTTTTTGTACAAAAAAAAACTTGTTTGAATAGGCAATAAATTCCAGATTGGATAGAATTCACAATTTTTTTCCTCTCTCTTTGTTTGTTATATATATGGTTGCATTTCAAAGTGCAGCTGCTATGCCAATTATTGCTGTCATGCGCCTTTGAATGCCGTTCTTTGGTGCCGTGCGCAATCCATGGCTATATAAACAGCAGTGTGACTTGATTCGATCTCTTTGCCTCGACCTAAATATCAGGCAAGATACCCAATTCGGCTTCAAGCCCCAGCACTCCACTTTTCACGCTTTGCTCAAATTCCTCTCTGATTCTACAAACGCCCTCAACAAAAGGGAGCAGACAGTAGGCTGCTTCCTTGATGTAGAGAAAGCGTTTGACTCAGTCTGGACAAACGGGCTAATATTCAAAATTATAAACCTCGAGTTCCCGCCTTATCTCACCCGGGTTATACATAGCTTTCTGTCATCCCGGAATTTCTACATAGAAATTGAGAATGTCAAATCTCAGGCAATATCAGTCAGTGCTGGTGTCCCCCAAGGTTCGGTCCTCGGACCAACTCTCTTCAATCTTTTCACCTATGACCAGCCTGCCAACGACTCAAATTCCACCACACTACTTTATGCTGATGACTCCCTTACGTACGCCCACTCCATGTCATCCAATTTCGCTGCTACGAAAGTGGAGCGGCATGTCCTCAAACTTGACGAGTTCTACAGAAAATGGGGCATTAAAATCAACCTTAACAAATCTGAAATGATTTGCATCCGAAACCCCTCCACAAGGGGAAGACCCAATCTCGCCACACGAGCCAACAACATAGAAATTGAAGTCAATAACGAAAAGCTCCAGCCTTCAAAGAACGCCAAATATCTTGGTGTCTCTTTCAATAATCTGTTGAAATTCAACAACCACGCCAAGCTAACCATGAGGAAAGCAAACTACGCTTACTCCCTACTCAACCCTATTATCAGAAGGAGAAACGGTCTCCCGAAAGATACAAAGCTGCTTATATATAAACAGCTCATCCGCCCAATCATATGCTATTGCTTCCCCATCTGGCACACCATTTCACCATCCTATATGAAGCAAATTAGCGTCCTGGAAAGAAAGATCCTAAGGGCCTGTACAGGAGTGTATAGAAAACCTTACGGACACTACTTTCCCAACACCTTTTTGTATGATAGTGCAAACATCACTCCAATCGAGGACTATCTTCTTTCTCTCGCGGTCAAACAACTTGAGAAGATCTCTCAACATCCTAACCCCCTCATTAGCCAGCTTTCAACGCAACTTCAAGTTGAAAACCACCACTACTTATCACCTCTCCACCTAATCAACTCGGAAACGAGAAACATTTATTACCTGGGCGAAAGATTTACTTTCTTCACTAGTGCAGGAAGTGGATAGGACAACATCCAGGCATCTCGATCATCGTGGGATTTATCAACGCTGGACCATTCTGGACTTTCGGAATATTTCTCACCATGTTGGAAGAAACGCCGGTCTCCAACTTACAACAAGTTAGAGAAATCTCTAACATTCCACAACTTCCCACTACCATCCAACTTCCCTATTCCTCTAAATTCCAAAATTATCAAATAACAGACAAGAACACAGCTTGCCGTCGCGTAACAGGCTGTTATAATTTCGACATCGTGTAACCTTAAGTTAATATAAATTCGAACAATTAAAGTGCAAAATGAATCAAAGACAAAAGTGAATTCTAGGCCAAAATTAAAGCCTGTACGTAAACATTTTCAAATATCCCGGGATATCGGTTCGGTTTAAAATTTCGACATAATTCGTTAAAATTCGTTAATCGCGTGTGAAGTACACTTTACTTGACTTGATTCGATCTCTTTTATAATTTGGCAGTGAAGTGATTAACTTGGCGATTTATTTTTCCTAGTGTTATTTTCCTAGTGTTTTCTCCCAGTGTTTTACATTTTATTAACATATAACTGCTTTATTTAATTGACTGCTAGAATAAAGAATTTAGTCTGGGTACCGACTGGATTAAGGATTTATTTTGGATAGCAATTAAACTAAAGATTCTTATTGTGGGTATCGACTGCAATAAGAATAAATTACTAACACAAAACACTTTATTGCGGGTCTCGACTGTAATAAAGAGTCTTACTGTGGGTATCGACTGAAGTAAGACAATTACTAACACAAAACACTTTATTGCGGGTCTCGACTGTAATAAAGAGTCTTACTGTGGGTATCGACTGGAGTAAGACAATTACTAACACAAAACACTTTATTGCGGGTATCGACTGTAATAAAGAGTCTTATTGCGGGTATCGACTGTAATAAGACAATTACTAACAAAACACTTTATTGCGGGTATCGACTGTAATAAAGATTCTTATTGCGGGTCTCGACTGTAATAAGAAATATACTAACAAACCACTTTATTGCGGGTAGCGACTAATACAAACATTTTATTCTGGGTATCGACTGGAATGAAATATATCCTAATCCCTCCCAACCTCAAAGTCAAGTTAATCAGTTGCCATATATTGATCAGGTGAGTGCAAGTCAATTGCAACATTTTTATAAATCAAATTCATTTTCTAATCATTTATTAAATATTGGTTTCAGCTTTTTATATTATAAAATATATATATATATATAATTTGTCGTTCTCAAGTTATATTATTTATTGAACTTGACACATTTAGTGCAGTGAATAAACCAATAAAACCACTAGCTTTATACCAGTGGCATAGTTTTCACCACACTCCTCATTTATTGCATGTACGCTCTAACTACGGGCAGTACATTTTATGATCCTTCGAGCCGGATTTAAAGTCAAGTGGTATATATTATTTATCTTTCAAACATGACTGCACTTCAAAAACTTTTCGCTAACCAAGTCACCTCTGCACAAATATTCCAAAAATCGTTCAATACCTACAAAAATACTGATGTAGAAAAACGAACGAGACGACTTATTTCTGAGCGGTTAATCGCCCTAAACGAAATCTGGTCCGACTATAAGAATACGCATTATACGATTCTCCAAACTACTCAGGCTTTAGAAGACAGCGAATTGCAAAAATACGATTATTTTGCAAAAGATCAGTTCTCAAGCGTGGAAGATAAATACTACACGTTTCGAGGTATTCTCAGAGATGCACTAGATGCATTCGAAACAAAAGTAGATTCAAAGCCAAACACGGAGAATGAATCTTCTTCGTTTCTGAGGTTACCTAGCATCACAATCCCAAAGTTCTCAGGGTCTTATGAGTCTTATAGGTCGTTTCGCGATCTATTCCAGTCACTGGTGCATACATATTCTGCGTTATCTCCAGTGCAGAAGTTGCATTATTTAAAATCTAATATTTCTGGAGAAGCAGAACATTTGTTGCATCAGTTTCCAATGACCAATGCGAGTTACAACAACGCATGGAAGATATTTCTCAATAGGTATGACAATAAGCGAGTATTAATTAATGCTCATCTAAAGATTCTATTCAATCTACCTAAAGCGACACACGAGTCAGCCAAGGCAATAAAAACTGTGCTAGACAAATCGCCAGAATGTATTTATGAGCTCGAAGCATTGGAAGTCCCCACCAAACACTGGGATATAATCCTAATTTACATGCTAGTGCAATGCTTGCCAGCGGAAACGCATCGCTTATGGGAACAAGAAGTGAATAGTACAAATGAATTACCTACCCTAGAATCTCTAAAGGCTTTTCTGAGACGAGACTCCGAGCTCTAGAAGCAATTTTAGAAGCAAAACCATATTCTGTAACCAAACCAGCTCAAATTCCAAGAGCCTCCACTCACCTTTCATCATCTGGTATTCAAATGTCCAAAATTTATCAAACAAGATGTAGATTCAAGATTCAAAATTGTCACGTCAAACAACTTGTGCATTAACTGCCTTTCAAAGGGTCACAACTCGAAGTTTTGCTCAAGCAAATTCACGTGCAGGCGATGTGGAAGGAAACATCATTCCTTACTCCATAGGAATAACGCAACTCATCAGGGTTTGATCAAAGCATCAGAAAATCCAGCTATACAAGCTCAACCTTCACCTTCCACATCCAATCTTCACACGCTTCACGCGAATCAGTTAGTACGAACTACACAAGCCTTGCTTGCCACTGCATTGCTGAAAGTTCCGTCAAAAAAGGGTACCATGTTTACTCTACGAGCCCTGATTGACTCGGGCTCCCAAGTCACGTTCATAACACAAGCAGCTGCACGCAAGCTACAATTGGCTAGTATGAACACATCAATACAAATCACTGGCTTAGGAAAGTCAGAAGCTATGTATGTCAAAAAACCATTAAAAATTGACATAGATTCTTATTCAACCACGAATAAGGTGACCACGATTGATGCTCTTGTTGTAAACACTATAACAGACATATTACCTCCGTCCACCATTCCACACAAGGAATGGAGTCATGTACGAGATCTGCAACTCGCCGATCCATATTTTTTCAAACCAGGAAAAATCGACCTGTTCTTAGGAGCGGATGTATATGGAGAAATTCTCTTGGAAGGATTGCGAAAGGGTCCTCCAGGAACACCAATCGCGCAAAATAGTACGCTTGGTTGGATTCTTTTCGGGAATCTAAAACAAGATGTAGATTCAAGATTCAAAATTGTCACGTCAAACAACTTGTGCATTAACTGCCTTTCAAAGGGTCACAACTCGAAGTTTTGCTCAAGCAAATTCACGTGCCAGCGATGTGGAAGGAAACATCATTCCTTACTCCATAGGAATAACGCAACTCCTCAGGGTTTGATCAAAGCATCAGAAAATCCAGCTATACGAGCTCAACCTTCACCTTCCACATCCAATCTTCACACGCTTCACGCGAATCAGTTAGTACGAACTACACAAGCCTTGCTTGCCACTGCATTGCTGAAAGTTCCGTCAAAAAAGGGTACCATGTTTACTCTACGAGCCCTGAATGACTCAGGCTCCCAAGTCACGTTCATAACACAAGCCGCTGCACGCAAGCTGCAATTGGCTAGTAAGAACACATCAATACAAATCACTGGCTTAGGAAAGTCAGAAGCTATGTATGTCAAAAAACAATTAAAAATTGACATACATCCTTATTCAACCACGAGTAAGGTGACCACGATTGATGCTCTTGTTGTAAACACTATAACAGACATATTACCTCCGTCCACCATTCCACACAAGGAATGGAGTCATGTACGAGATCTGCAACTCGCCGATCCATATTTTTTCAAACCAGGAAAAATCGACCTGCTCTGAGGAGCGGATGTATATGGAGAAATTCTCTTGGAAGGATTACGAAAAGTGTCCTCCAGGAACACCAATCGCGCAAAATAGTACGCTTGGTTGGATTCTTTTCGGGAATCTAAAAGGCACTTCCACAATCTCCAAGGCGTCTGCGCTAACAATAAACGCTCATTACGAGGAAGAGTCTTCACTGGATAAACTTCTGCGACAGTTTTGGGAAACTGAAGAATGTACTCCAGGAAGACAATTGTCTAAAGCAGACCGTGATTGTGAAGAATTTTATCAGAAAACACATTATCGAAACGTAAACGGCCGTTATGAAGTCCGTTTGCCCTTCATCAACGAAAGTCCCAGCTTAGGCGACTCTCGTGGAATGGCTGTTCAAAGATTTCACAGTTTAGAGCGGACACTAGATCAAAATCCTGAGCTTAGTCAGGAATATAAAGCCTGCATTAATGAGTATCAATCATTAGGGTACATGATAGCGGTTGATAAGGAAATTAATAAAGATAAATGCTATTATCTTCCTCACCACGCTGTTATCAAGGATAGTACAACTACCAAAGTTCGGGTTGTTTTCGATGCTTCGGCTAAATCCACTAATGGGAAAAGTTTAAATGAACAATTGCATACGGGTCCAGTACTGCAATCTGAACTTTTCTCAACTTTACATCGATGGCGAACGTACAAATTCGCTATGTCAGCCGACATAGAGAAAATGTATAGAATGATAAACGTTCAACCTCCAGATCAAAATTATCAAAGGATAGTTTGGAGAAGCAATCCCAATGAAGCCATCAAGGATTATAAATTAACACGGTTACATTTGGTACAACACCAGCTCCATATTTAGCAATTAAAACCCTTCAACAGATAGCCACTGATGAACCTGCTAAATATCCTATAGCTGCCAAAATTATACCACGGGATTTTTATGTTGATGATCTGCTCACTGGTGCAGATTCCATCGACGAAGCATTGGAAATACAAGGGCAGCCTATCAACCTCTTGTCATCAGCAGGAAGTGGGCCAGCAATACACCGGATCTCTTATCAATCATCCCAGAAGAACATAGGGAGTTACAACTTCCTTTACGGTTAGCAAGTGATGAATCAATAAAAACCTTGGGCATTCATTGGCACCCAGGAACCGATCATTTTACTTTGCAACATAAACAGTTTGCAGATCGCATTTCTACAAAGCGTACAGTTTTGTCAGAAATCGCTACACTTTTTGATCCACTTGGTTGAATTTCTCCAATCATAGTCAGAGCTAAAATTCTGATGCAAACTTTATGGTTCTCTGGATGCTCATGGGACGATCCGATTCCGACACACATTGACGTGCTCTGGCGAGAATTTAAAGCCAAATTAAGTCCCATAAATACAATTCACATACCACGGTGGATATTCACCACCAGTGATTTCTCAACTTGTCAAATACATGGATTTTCCGATGCATCCAACAAAGCTTATTCGGCTGCCGTGTACATTAGGGCCATTGATCATGAAGGAAACGTCCATGTCAATCTACTAATAGCAAGCTCTAAAATAGCACCTATTAAACCTGTTACGCTTCCTCGTCTCGAGTTGTGTGGCGCTGTGCTTTTAGCTCGGCTTATTAAACGTGTGAAAGAAGATCTCAAACTTGACAAAGTTCCCATATTTGCTTGGACGGACTACTCGATTGTCTTAGCCTGGATTCGAAATCATCCTAATAAATATAAGACTTATGTAGCGAACAGGATTGCCGAAATTCAAAACTTAATTGATATTCAGTCATAGCATCATGTGCGGTCTGTTGACAATCCAGCTGATTGTAAATCCAGGGGCATTGAACCTGCATCGTTAAATTCCCACAGAATCTGGTGGCATGGACCTCAGTGGCTATTCAACTCTGAAGAAAAATGGCCTCAATCAAAACCTTTGGCAGACAACAACATCGAATCTGAGCAAAAGCGAGTATGTTGTGTAACTACTACTCCTTCAGACATCCATGAGTTGCTCAGCAAATTCTCGACCTTTGGCAAGCTGCAACGAGTCACCGCCTATTGCCTAATATTCATTGACCACTGCCGCAAGAAAACTCCTAACACAATCAAGGATCAGCATAATAGTGCAATTCTACTTAAGTCTGCTGAATTAACTCAAGCGAAACACCTGCTTATTAAGATAAGTAGTTCAAAGCATTGCCTTCGAGAGTGAAATTAAACAACTAAAAGCAGGCATTTTACTTCATGCCAAATGTAAAATTTTGTCTTGGAACCCATTTATAGATGATCAGGAATTATTGCGTGTGGGCGGCCGACTACAAAACGCTAATATTCCCTTCAATCAAAAACAT
This sequence comes from Dioctria linearis, assembly GCA_963930735.1. NCBI lineage: Eukaryota > Metazoa > Arthropoda > Insecta > Diptera > Asilidae > Dioctria > Dioctria linearis. The sequence goes on from OZ005740.1 coordinate 195,134,088, forward strand.
CCAATAATATTGCCGAAAGAAAGCAACTTGACAATATTAATAATCAATTATGTTCATATGAAAACTTTACATGGAGGTTTGCAATTGGTTCTTTCAACATTAAGAAACGAATTCTGGATTCCACAAGGTCGAAAAACTATCAAGCATATTCTGCATAAATGTGTTACCTGTTTTAAACAATCCGCTTTCAATAAAAATCAAATCATGGGAAACCTGCCCGCTTGAAGAGTAAATATTTCAAGACCCTTTCAACAAACCGGTGTGGATTACGCTGGTCCCATTAATCTGAAAATGTCCAAGCACAGAGGAAATCGGTTCTACAAGGGCTACATATGTATTTTTGTTTGCATGACCACCAAAGCCATACACATAGAGCCTTTCGACGCTTTTCCAGTCGACGAGGACTTTGCACGGATATATATTCCGATTGCGGGACTAACTTCGTTGGAGCGGACAAAGTTCTGCAAAAGGATTTCAAGAATGCCATAAAACAAGCTAGTGAAGAAATCCCAAGAAAGGTAGCACAGGATGGAATTCGTTGGCATTTTAATCCGCCCTCAGCACCACATTTTGGTGGGTTATGGGAAGCGGGAGTGAAATCTATCAAATTTCATTTAAGGCGAATATTGGGAAACGCCTCACTAACGTTCGAAGAATTTGCAACCATTTTGGCTCAAATCGAAGCCTGCCTGAATTCCAGGCCATTATGCCCTATCTCAGATTATCCAAATGATTTAAACATGTTAACACCTGGGCATTTTTTAATCGGCAGCTCATTAATAACTCCACCGGAACCAACAATTGAGACAAATAATTCATCAATAACAAGATGGAATCATTTACAATTCCTACAACAACAATTTTGGAGCAAATGGTCCAATGATTACTTAAATTCCTTGCAGAACAAACCAAAATGGAAAAGCCCAATCTCCAATCCTAAAATAGGAGACTTAGTGGTCATCAAGGAATCTAATTTACCAACTTGTCGTTGGATATTAGGACGAATTATCCAACTTCATCCGGGGGAAGATAAGATGGTCAGAGTTGTAAGCATCAAAACGCAAAACGGAGTGCTGAAAAGACTGATTACAAAATTGGCCATTCTTCCTTTACACTAAATGATATCTCAAAAATTTGCCTCTTTAGTTTCTGTTTTTTCTCTTTTTTATGAATACATTATTCATTCTCGACCTAAAATTAATTAATTTTATCCCAACATTATGCATTTATTAAATTTCAAATGCTATTTTACATTCATTACATTTGCAGATATAATTTTTTCTCCTTCTCTTTTAACCAAAATAATCAACTTTCAAATTCGAGAAGAAATTTCAATAAAGATCACATAGTTTGGTATCACAATAGACTACCCGAAATTCACATTTCTCACACAACCATACAAAGGTTCATTGTCATATCATGAGAATTTGCTAAAACTGATAACAAATTTCGCCGATAAAAAAAAAAAAAAAAAATGTTTTTTGTTGCAACCTAAATGACCCGTTAGTTCGCTTTAAATATCTGATCACTTTGCAATTCAAGCTACAGTTGAATTTCAATTTATTACCAGCAACATGGAATCACTTGAAGATAATCAAGCTAAATTGCCTCCAACTCCTGGTAGGAGCATTGATCAGGAGGTTAAGGAAGTTTGGCAGCTGGAGAAAGATCTTGGCAAACTCAAGGAAGCATACCAACTTAAGATCAGCAGACGACTCCGTTATCTGCAGTTGGATGATTCAGACATAATAGAAATGGATTACTCACCACCATCATCTCCAGGCCACCAACAACAACCAGAGGCAGTGTCAGAACGATCCCATCAAGATATAATGCAGCAAGAAACCAACGAATCAAATTCAGCACCCAAAATTACTATTTTGGAGGATATTGAGTTACGACCTGCCCAAACCACAGAAGCCATAGATGATAAGGACATTCATATGGTGGTAACAAATTCTCAGACGGTAGAGACGGAGAAAATTGTGATCTCTTGGGAAGGATAACTAAAGTCCAAAAAGAAGAAACAGAAGTTTACTGCCCAGGATGGAACACGATATAACATTCGTCTCCTCAAAAATGGAAATATTAAACTATTAAAATAAACAAACAAAAAAACCAAATAGCAAACAAAAAAAAGGTTGAGTATCACGTAGAATTTAAACAATTTCGTAGTAAAACAAACCAGCTAACTGCACACGGGCACGACACGACAATCTCACATGATGATAATTTTATTAACCTAACCAGAAAATCCATCAGAAATTTAAATTATCAACGCGGCATAAAAGTGAGCCAGCTAGAAACAACGGTACACGGGATTATACTGCGCATCTGCACTTGGTAAGTCAACATGAACATCTATTTGTTTTGTACAAAAAAAAAATTGTTTGAATAGGCAATAAATTCCAGATTGGATAGAAGTAATTCACAAACAATTTTTTTTCTCTCTCTTTGTTTTTTATATATACGTGCGCAACACATGGCTATATAAACAGCAGTGTGACTTGATTCGATCTCTTTTATAATTTGGCAGTGAAGTGATTAACTTGGCGATTTATTTTTCCTAGTGTTATTTTCCTAGTGTTTTCTCCCGGTGTTTTACATTTTATTAACATATAACTGCTTTATTTAATTGACTGCTAGAATAAAGAATTTAGTCTGGGTACCGACTGGATTAAGGATTTATTTTGGATAGCAATTAAACTAAAGATTCTTATTGTGGGTATCGACTGCAATAAGAATAAATTACTAACACAAAACACTTTATTGCGGGTCTCGACTGTAATAAAGAGTCTTATTTCGGGTATCGACTGTAATAAGACAATTACTAACAAAACCACTTTATTGCGGGTATCGGCTGTAATAAAGAGTCTTACTGTGGGTATCGACTGGAGTAAGACAATTACTAACACAAAACACTTTATTGCGGGTATCGACTGTAATAAAGAGTCTTATTGCGGGTATCGACTGTAATAAGACAATTACTAACAAAACACTTTATTGCGGGTATCGACTGTAATAAGGATTCTTATTGCGGGTCTCGACTGTAATAAGAAATATACTAACAAACCACTTTATTGCGGGTAGCAACTGTAATAAAGAGTCTTGTTGCGGGTATCGACTGTAATAAGACAATTACTAATACAAACATTTTATTCTGGGTATCGACTGGAATAAAATATATCCTAATCCCTCCCAACCTCAAAGTCGAGTTAATCAGTTGCCATATATTGATCAGGTGAGTGCAAGTCAATTGCAACATTTTTATAAATCAAATTCATTTTCTAATCATTTATTAAATATTGGTTTCAGCTTTTTATATTATAAAATATATATATATATAATTTGTCGTTCTCAAGTTATATTATTTATTGAACTTGACACATTTAGTGCAGTGAATAAACCAATAAAACCACTAGCTTTATACCAGTGGCATAGTTTTCACCACTCTTCATTTATTGCATGTACGCTCTAACTACGGGCAGTACAGAGCCAGCCGCAGGCAATAAGCAAGGCGAGGTCTGCTCATGTGACATACTGCAGCAGCAGAGCCAGCCAAGCCACAATTAGTGATTTAGCAGTGTGAGTTCACATATAGATTAAAGATCTGTGTGCGCGATGAGCTCTGTGTTAAAACGGATTATATTTTGATATTTTTTAGAATTTCGTGATTTTACGATGAACCGTCCTTTTCAAAAAATCATATCTCACCAGCGGAGCAACCGATTTTTCTGATTCAAATGCCAAATGAAGCCAAATGCTTTATATTTTTCATAAAAAATATAGCGGTTCAGAACGAAAAAAACTTTTATTAATATAGCATTTTTTTTTCAAAACAATAATATTATTTACTATTGAGGAATTCTCATACTTTTTTTTTTTTAATTTTGAAGCTGAAAGCCTGGTCGAAAAGTTCGATATTTTTTCTGCATATCAATGCATTTTGTAAACTCATTGGGAAAAAAACATTTTTTTTCCAATGAATTTCAGTCTAATAAAGGCGAATAATTTCCAGCTTATCTAACTATGTACAAAAAATTGCGATGGTGCTCTGCTTCGTTCTTGAGATACGAATTTTTAAAGTCACCGTATTCATTTTTGTGACTTCGGAAATTTAATAGATATATCTATGTACGTCGTTTATCTATGTATTCTTAACTAGCTGTAAGATATGCCTTTCTACCTCATCCAGAAATTACAGTTGTGTGCATTGTTTTAATTTGACAACAATACATGCCTTTAATCGCTTAGTTGGTGTTAGTATTAATATGTTAAACTAAACATAAATCAAGCGCCACATATTTAGAATTTTCAGTCAATTTTCCACCCTATGAGGGCAGAAACAATGAATTATTATTCCAAGATAGGTGCCTAAGAGCAAATCGTCATCAACGCGGGTACAGTAAAAAGGACACCAGACCGGGCTAAGATATTCAAGAAATAGTCTAACAAAACAAATGTACAAATGCAATGTTATGGTGGGATTCGAGAACTGTCGGAACTAATATTATTTAAAGGCCAGCATAGAGCTACTCTTTGATATCATGTAGTTTATGTATTAGATAAAATTCAATCTATGGTCTCATTTGACACCCAAGTCACAGACAGAACCCACAGGAATCCCAGAACCCATAATTATAAATGATTGGCTTATGATTCCTGTGGAAAGTCATAACATCTCATTTGTCGATATTGAGTACAAAATTATCGCTTTTACACCAATCGTCAAAGCTGTGAAGGTCACTCTGTACTGATCGCAATCGTTAATAGATTTAATCTGAGTGAAAAGCTTAACGCCGCCAGCATATATCAAGATTTTGAAGTGCTTCTCAACGGAGACAATGTCGTCAATAAATCGAATAAAAAAACAACGGTCCCAAAGGACTCCCTTGAGGTACGACAGACGAAGCTTTCAAGACTCTGGAGATGGAATGGCGGAAATAGATTTGGTATGTTCTGTTATCTATGTAAGACTCAGTCCATTCTAGAAATATTGGGGTCAAGCCCATACTTTTCCATTTTAAACAATATCGTCGAGTGAGATAAATTTTCGAAGGCTTGCCTAAAGTCTGTACAAATACAATCTGCCTGGTAGCCTTTTGCAAACCCGCCAATGATATCAGAGACAAATTCCAAAAAGTTAATGATTAAAGATCTGCCCGAAATAAACCCATGTTGATTTGAAGAGCGAAAATTCTAACAGGAAATTAATAGGTGAGAATAAATGATAGATTCGAATAATTTGGACATGCAAGATAATTTTGCAATAGGTCTATAGTTAGAAATTTCATTTTTACTACCTTTATTATGGATAGGTGTGAAAATGAAGTTTTCCATAGTTGCGGAAACAACCAATATCGAGCGATTTGTGGAAAATAATTCTCATCGGAGCTGCCAAGGAGAGACAGAAAGACTTAAAATAGGCTGCAGGACCTGTTGGAAGTCCATTAATATGATCAAATATATCCTCTTGTGCAATTGACGAGATAGTGAATGAAACGTTATGGGAGTCTTTCATATGACCGAATTTGTTATTTCGAGGTTGAAATATAATGCGTCGAACGCATTGTCAAAAAATTAAGCGAACATATTATAAATTTCAGACGAAACATCACTAGCAGAATGTTTGTACCTCATGGTATGGGGGTAGTTGTTCGGTTTTTCCTTCATATTAATAAACTTAAAAATTATACGAGGGTCACTGAATAATTTCGTATGCGTGCTTTGAATATACTCATCATAAAGTATGGAGGAAAGTTTTTTGAACTCATTACAGGATATGAGTTAATTTTTGTGACTTAGTCTTTGTCTCGCATACAACTTTCTACGATTTATTCTTTCTATTTTTATTGAACCATCGCGGAGATTTTTTAGAGAACCCCTAACGCTCGCGGAGAGCATGAGAAGAAAATAAATCGAAAAGGATTATGTAAATCTTCGAAACGTCTTCGTCAACACTATTGCAAGACAGCAATGTGCTGAAATCAATAGAGGTAAGTCTACTGAAGGGGCAGTAGAGGCGGTGGTATTTATTAAGAGTAGCTATTATAATTAGGCTAGTTTCAACTAATAAGCTACCCGCGTCAGTAGCAAATACCAGGTCTAACTGCCTAGCTGATTTGGGTGAGACCAAGAGATGAAATAGTGTCCAGGTAGAGTGACTACCATATTGTCAAGTTATTAAGAGGAAGATAGTCATCGCCATCTTCATTTAGTACCAATTGTATATTGGGTGAGTTAAAATAACCAATAAGTAGTAATTCTTCAAGAGGCTCCATCTCACCATGGTTGAAATTAGATGTTAAAATGAGTAGGTCATAATATTCTGACCTGTGTCATCAACTTTATTTCTGGAGTCTGGAGGAATATAGCAGCAAATTATGTGGTCTCATATTTTAAGAAAGATAGCTTAAGTGCTGCAAGCTCAAGTCGCGTGTGTTGGAGAAACTGAACTAACACATATCATTTTGGGGTTTGGATTCTTTTTCGATTTAAGCATAAGAATAGAATATATTTCCCTACATTTCTCTCTTGAAGGTCAAAGTAACAATAAATGGAACTTTGTAATGTCAGCGACCGATCAAGTTTTAATTCCTTCAGATTTAAATGTGCCTAGCCAGTGATACATTTCGGATTTTTAATGCCAATTTAGTTAATCACGCGAATCTGAGTATGGTGTTGGGATAGGTAAAAAAGTATATTGTATTTGCTAACTTAAAATATTCAAAAAAAACAATATATGGTGCTATACAGCCAGCCACTTCAAGAAGCTGAAGGGCCATCCAATCGTCAAGAGGTTGCTTTGAGCTTTCCTGCTCCTGAAGTCGATTTGTTTTAGTCATCAAATCTAGGCTCTACATGCACGTACACCGGAAATTCCGACGAATTGGTCCAGCTTGACTTAAAAAGGCGTATAGTTTCAAAATAAAAAGTACTAAAGCTCCCCAATAGAAAAGAACAACAACACATTCTCCCATATAGTATACTTTGGGTATATGGTGACTTTAAAAATTCATATCTCAAGAACGAAGCAGAGGACGATCGCAATTTTTTGTATATAGTTAGATAAGGCCTTCAGCTTCAAAAAAAGAAAAGTGCGAGAAGTCCTCAATAGTAAATAATACTATTGTTTTGAAAAAAAACATGTTATATTAATAAAAGCATTACGCTTCATTTGGCATTTGAATCAGAAAAATGGGTTGCTCCGCTGTCGTGATATGATTTTTTGAAAAGGACGGTTCATCATAAAATCACGAAATACTAAAAAATATCATCCGTATTAACTCAGAGCTCATCGCGCACACAGCTCTTTAATCTTTATGTGAATGCACACTGCCCAATGACTGACTGTGGCTGGCTCTCAATTATTTGCAAAATTTTGAATAACTTCAAAAGCCTTTCAAATTATTCATAATAATGAATTTTTCGTATATCCCCCACACTCTCCGCCACCCTTAGCCAAGGTGCTAGCGTGCCGCCCTGTACTAACGCTGTCATCGAGTGATCTGTCAGCTCATGCTGGCAGTTTGGACTTCACGTCCTGACCATTCATCACTCAACATACATCCATAACACTTTGTGGAGTCAGACTAAACATCATTGAATCAAATGTATCGTCGGTTACTTGTATTTAGTCTTGAGTTGCAGTGAAAAGTGATATTTAAATGCATAGTAACGAGAATATCAGATAATCTGCTGGTTCAGAAGACTTCAATGTCGGTGAGTAGAAGTAATGTACTAACAAAAGAGCAACTGTTAAGGTTCGAAACTCAAGAGAAGGAATTAGAGGAAAGATTTCAGGAGCTAAAAGAGCATAAGGAAAAATTACAAAATTATGAACAAGACTGGCAATAAATTGGATAGCATCTCATGACAGAGCTACAAAAACGAACATCAAGCGAAGAATCGAGAAAGTTGATTCAGGAGTGGAATACTGCTGCCAAGCTCTGTACAAAAGGCGAAGCTTTTGATATGCTTGTAACGGCTACACTCGATGTGATACAAAGGGCCGAGATCCAAGCAGAAAAATTGGTAGAAGAAGATCAAGAAAGAGCAAGGCTCTAATAAATAAAATGTTGTCTTCAAAAGAGGCGGCGGAGGAATTAGAGAAAGAATTGAGAGCCGGCGGTCCATTTCAGCAAGAATAAGTACACAAACAAGCAGTCAGTAGGAAGTGGATACCAAGAAATTATGTTTTGGGAAAACCGCAGAAAATAATCAAAAGATAGGCAAGATAGTACGGCTAAGATTAGCTCATCGAAGGGAAAGACAAAAGAACCCGGAAACAGTATATCATACGAATTTCTCAACAACAGTATGTGCTTACATGGGAAAGTTATGGGAAAAGAAGTATATCGTTTCTTAAATTGTAGCAAAGAACTCTACGATGAATTGACTACTGAGGAAACTTCATGAAATGTATGAAATTTCGATTTACAGATGACGCTTATTATCTAGTGTGTTGTGTCCGCGAAGCCAGCGGATTTAGAAACTGCAGCAAGTTATTAAAACTGCATATGCCACGAAAATCGCTCACTAAGCTAAGTACGGATATGTTGGAGTATAAACAAAGACCTGGAGAGGACATCCGAGTATTCGCTGACAGAATGAAAGAGCTGCTGGACAAAATTACAGCAGCATGGCTTAATACCCAAATAAGAAAGATGGTCTGATAGCAGAATTGGAAGCGGTGGCTACCTTTCAAGTAGGCGTACGGAACAACACTACGCAAGTGCATTTAACGGGAAGGAGATTCCAATCCCGAGATGAAGTACAAGAAGAAGCCAGTTAGTTAGAGAAGGATGCAACGAGGCTACAGAGCAGAGAACCTGGAGTCTGGGGAAGTGGACGAAGACTGAATTCTGCAACAGCGCGAGATATGTCGGGTGGATAGTTTCAACAACGCTACCCGAAGACCACCCAGAGAAGCTCTTCAGACAGGTCTAGCTCCAGCAGCAACAGGAATATATCGTGGACCGCAGACCAGTGCAACGCCACCTAGGCCTATTCAGTGCTTTCAGTGTGGGCAAAGAGGATGCGGCTACCTTCACTACGAGCAACGGGCACCAATCTTTGCTTAGTAACCTCACTAAGCATTCGTAAGATTTTGGTAATGTGAAAGGTTATAAATAAGTAGGCCATGATTCTTTTGTTATATTTACTCAGGGATGGATTTTCAATGCACAACACAGTTCAACTTTCAACTCTGTTTATTTAGGCCAGTTTAACAATTGTTCTTGGTACAGTTATTTTTCTATAAACTTCTTATAATCACTTACATTTTTCATTTTTTACTTTCTAACACTTGTATCTGGCACAATTATTTTTCTATAAACTTCTTATAATCACTTACATTTTTCATTTTTTACTTTCTAACACTTGTATCTGCCACAACATTCCCCTTTTTTTTTGTCTAGTTATAATCTTATTCGTTTTCTGTTTTCCTTTTACCGTAAACTGGACCGACCCGCCGAACCTACTTTTTCTTAAAAATCAACTCCCGAACCGCCGTTATTCAAGTTTAAAATCCAACTCGGCTTTTGATCACTTTTGTCGCGATCAAGAGCCTTCGTTCAGGGTAGAAAATGCATAGTTGCATTTTCACCCTGAGAAAATTTTCATTTATTCTGGACTTGATTAAACAAGTCCAGAATATTTTTCGTTGGACGGAGGCTTGAAATTTGATGCTTTTATAAACATCAGCCACCGTCACGATGCCGCGCGCGTATACATACAATGTATTTTCGCGGCGCGCTCTTCTTATCGCGAAAGCTTTTTTGTGATATGTATGTACGTTCGTACATACCTATTGCAATTTTCACGACAAATCGTACTGAAGTTACGATTTGTCTTTTGCTTTATTTTTTTAAAGTGTGCCGCGTTGACAAATTTTGTTGAAGACAAAATTTGTCGCGGGAGTATTTTTTGGACTTTTTTTTTTAAATTTTTTTTTTTAATAAAAACTACGTAAAGCGATTACTTTTTTATGTGTGTTTTTGTGTTTTTTTTTTTTTTTTGCTTTTGATAATGTTCTTCCTTTTGGTTGCTTCTAGTGGTTACACCTACGTTGTACGGTGGCGAGAGTTTGAGGTTGGTTTTCTATTTAGGTTTACTTAGGGGCTAAAGCCCGGTAGATTTTTTCAGATTGTACATGACAACGGAAGCGTGTAAGTGTCATTATTTTTCAAGTATTCGGCCGAAAAAAACTATAAACTGAAATGAGTGCTGTGAAAATAAAATTTGCATTTGGGAAATGTTAAATGTTCCTCATAGTTTACTTGTTTAGTTTCAATTGGAGATGGAGTACTTTCAAAAATCGTAGTTTATTCTTTTATCTAATTCGAAATCACGGAGAAATCGCGAATACATATGACCTTTATGTAGGTATAGTAATAATAAACGAGAAATCTTTGAAAAGTCGATATTGAGCCGCCATTTCGGTACGAATCAGTGATCTTTTTGTTTCGTTTTTGGCTCGAAATCGAGTGGAGAATAACTTAGAGATTGAAATCAGACTGCGATTGTTTGTTGGGATCGCCCGCTTGCATGAATTCATTCATTTATGGTACACATATAATTTTTGCTGTGGTAGGAATCTACATATACATATGTCGGTACTACGAAAATCAGAAAAAAAACAATTTTGTAACAATATATAGGTAATTCTTGGCGCAAACACCATCCAGTAGCCACAATCGGCAACTGAAAAATAAAAATAGTGATATTTCCTAAAATTTTCAGCCGCCGATTCAACCCGCGGGCAGGTGTTTGCACCAAAAATGATATATATATTTTGAAAAATGATATTCTATAGAATAATCTTGTATATGTTGTCTTTCAATGCCTCGGGAACCTCTATCGGAAGTTTTTGCAATCTCGTTTTTTATCTCTAAAGGAAGAACAATTATTATTTTCTTTATTACAATTTCTTACTGTTTTATTTATTATTTTATTTCTACTACTTTCTTTATTATTGTTATTGTGGGTGCTATTTTGGCGGCTCGGATTCGGCGGTCGGTTCGGCTAGGCTTTACACTTTGTTTTTGTTTTGTTTTTATTTTGAAAGGTTCTTGGCTTTATCTTTGTTATAGCATGTTCTTGTTAATGCTAATTTTTAAAATTTTTCTTTTTCTAACCTATTTACGGCTTATTTATTTTTCTAATGGTAGCCTGGTAGGTTATAATCTAATTATTTATTTATTCTTTATTTCTACTTTTAAGAAATATTTTATCTACTTTTAGTACCTTACTCTATTTTTATAAATCTTTAATTCTAATGTCACTTTATTTTCATGTACGTATGTATATTTATGTAATACATAACCTATTTCGGCGTTACTGCCTGTCCTGCATGCTTTTTATACATTGTTTTTTTGTTTATTTAACCATTGTTAGTTTGGTTTGCTTCATCTTTTTTTTTCTACTACAATTTAGTTTGTTATTTATTTATTATTTAGTTTTAATATAATTTTGTGTTATTTTATTTTTATTTTTATTTATTTTCATATTTATTTATTTATTTATGTTTAACTAATTTCTTTTAAATATTAGCTTACCGACTATTTAATAATTAAATTTAATGCCTTTTTTATGTACCTGATTTTAAATTATTTTTCTTTTCCGATTACCTGTTACTGTTCGAGTAGGTACGGTATGCTACTTTATTTTTCTTATTTTATGTTTATGTAGCATTAATTCAAACAAAGTTTTTCTTTAGTATTACTAATCTAATTATTTTTAATTCTATAAACTTTTTGTATATAGTGTACCAGGGCTACTCATTTTGTTTAAATTTGACATTGATTTGGTGATCCATGTTGACAGTGTCCGTGTTCCGTTTTTTAAACAATTTGGACTGATTTTGTTTTGGAGAGGCTTCTGGCTCGCCTTAAACTGGGTTGGGGAGCAGGAGTTCGCTCTTCTAAAGGAATTCCCTCTGATAAAACTTCGGGGTTACCTTGTGGTTGATTTCTCTGTTGTCTCATCTTGATGACAACAGGGTTAAGATATTTTACAGCCACAGCGATCATTATGGCCAGAACTAGTAGGCTCGTAAATGATAGAAAAGTTGTGGACAGGATATGGGATTGTCTGCTTGATACCTTGTTACTATACTGGTCTAACTTGTGCTGGATATCTTCCAGCGAATGTGTGCCAGTATAGATTGATTTATTGATATCGTCCCCTGTTATGATTTCGGTTTGTACACTTTGGTTTTGAGACTTGGGTAAAATTTCGGCTAGATTCAGGATGAGTAATGAATGATTCAGCTCAGGAAATTGTTTAGGCTGAGTCATTTTGAGAGGGTGTTTATTTTCACCTTCGTACCTTAGCACCTTTTCCCCTATCTGCACCTGACATGGTTGCGTTATCTCTAGTATCCCCTGCCCCTCTAATTTTGAGATGGCAAAGTGATCTTGACATGTTATATGTAGTACCGTGGAGATAATAAACGAAAATAGCCACGCATTGGGCTTGTTTAACTTTATCAACATGTCTTTTGGGGAACTTGTACTCTAGACCTACACTTGGGCACTTCATTTAAAGGATTGTACAACACTTTCACTATACATTCATCCGAGGTGGTTGCCTTAATTATGGGGGTATTTAGTCGACCTATATATGTATTTTCCTCCAGGCTCTGAGTGACTTTCTTGAAGCTTTTCATATCCTCGCCTTTTAATAAGAGGAATTCCTGTGTGCGAGCGCTATTTGCCACATTTGCTGGTTGTGGTACTGGGAAGCATCGGACTTGCCGTAGCCTCATTTTGGGGGAATCAAAAATTGGGAGAGTTATTCTCACCACCAATTTGTTCTGCATAAGGCGTGACTGGGCTCCTGCTGATTGGTACAGAATCGATAGGCAATTTTGGTCGTTTAGACATTTCGAAGTTGATTTACGATACACGTCCAGCAGACTTTTGGGAGACACGAGGAGTGGGTGAATATGGTTGCCTTTAGTGGCTATTATAATGTCAAGGAGGGCTTGTTGACGGTATTCGACTTCGATGATTTGGAGCAATAAGCTTGATATAATCTCTTGTCTTAGTTGCCTCCTGTTTAGGTCCTCGGTCACAGTATGCAGATCGTTAATCTGGTGTGCTATGTTTTGCTGACGATCCATTAACATAGCCAATGGTTTTTGAATCTGTTCCAAGGTAGTTTTAACCACACTTATTTGTTGTTTCTGTAGCTCAGCTAGGGCTTGTGTGTTCGATTCAATTTCATCTAAGCGGCTGTATATCTCCTTCTCGTTGTTACTATCCATGGTACCAAATAAATAGTGCATAGCATTGCCTATTCCGTCGAATAGTGATCTGGCCTTACGCCTTCCTGGAACTAATTCCTTAATGGTTCTCGAGCGCTTTTGTACGCTATCTATTATAGCGTGTATGTGTAGTTGCTGCACGTTGCACAGGTCTTCTTTGTCCGTGATATTTATGCAGAGTTTATGGACCAAATATTCTGCATGTTCCGTTAGTTTTTTCTGCGTGTCTAACTCATCCAAGTCTATCTCCGTGAGAACATTCCAAGTGTTATGATACACCATGAGGCTTCCTAGATCCTCGAAAAATATGACCGAGCTATTTAGCTTGGTTATAGCATAGGGTTTGTCGGCGATTTCTCCTGTCGCGTACTGGATGAGGATGGCAATTGCAATAATTTGTAGCGCCATTTCTGTGGACAATTCGGAGGATGAAAATAATCCTTTAAGTATGACTTTACTTATTACGTGCCGTTTTAGACCAGTCAGTGGAGTGGCTTCACCGCAAGTGTTCCTGAGAGCCGCTAAAATGGGATTAATTTGAAACAAACAGAGTAGGAATTTGAGTCAACCTGGTTCTGTGACTACATGTTTATTTCATTCGAAGTATGGTTTTAGACGGTTGTTATGTACCGTTACATTACGCTTACCAATTTTTATTGTGGTGTTCACTCCACTTGGTATAGCAGTTACCTGATAAGGTCCTACCCAAATTTGGGAAAACTTATGTTTCCTGCTTTCGTTTTTAATGAGGACCTTATCTCCTATGTGAAAAGTTAGGGGTCGTACTGTCTTATCATAGTACCCCTTTGAGCGTTGTTTACTGGCTAATAAATTCTTTCTTGCCGTGGCGTATGATTTTTGGAGCTTATACTTTAGTATATGATAATAGCTCTCGTGATTGTGAACTGGTTCGGGATCCCGTTTTAAATTTGATGGGACATCCGCTGTGAAGCCGTAAAGGCAGTCCATTGGGGTAAGTTTAGTACCCTCGTGTACACTATTATTATACACGAATGCAGCGGTTCGTAGGAATTGGTCCCATGTTTTGGGATTTTCGTCTACGATTGCTCGCAGGTATTCAATCAGCGGTCTGTGGGCACGCTCTAGTGCTCCGTTAGACTGTGGGTGGTATGCCGAAGTCTGTAACTTCTTTACCTTTAGAAGCTTACATACTCTTTTGAATAATTCACTCAGGAAATTTGTTCCCTGATCGGTGAGTATTCTTTTGGGTATGCGATAGCGCGTAACGATTTCATCAAAGAAAACTTGCGCTACTGTGACGGCTTCTGCATTAGGTATTGCATACCAGTCGACAAATTTTGTTAAATTATCTTGGAAGGTCAAGATATATTTGTTACCTGACGTGGTCTCTTCTAATGGACCTACAATATCGAGGTAAACTTTGTCGAACGGTTGTTCTGCGATGTCCGTGATAACCATTGGCATTTTATATTGTGGAGAAGCTTTCATCGTCTGGCACTTTGGGCATTTTTTTTATGTATTTCTTGATGTCGCTAAGCATGTGTCTCCACCAATACTTGCGTCTTATGCGTTTGTAAGTTTTTATGCCACCTTGATGGCCACCAAATGGAGAATCGTGATAATCTTTTAAGATTGTTCGGATTTCCGTAGAGCTCGTGATAACTTCGGGTGTCTTGCCAGTACTTACTTTTTGCTCAAGCGATGCTGGGTTTAGTGTTTCCGCCTCCGTGAGTTGAACTTCGTTTTGGTCCGCTTTCGTGTGCTCTTCTGTCTCCACACTGGAGCTATGTAATGTCTCTTGAGCCTTTTGCTTCTGAGCTCGAGTCACGACGAAACAATGAGCGGATTTCTTTTTCTTTTTATTATTTATGGAATCGTCTTCCTCCACATCTGAGTCCATCGTGTGGTGGACTAGGGCTTCTACCGTTAAGGTATTGCCTAAAATGTCTTCCTTTAATGCTTGAGGGATGCGACTTAGTGCATCTGCATTAGTGTTGTACTTCCCTGGTTTATATTCGATGTTGTAATCGAAATCAGATAATTTGTGGTGAAATCTCACCAAACGGGAAGTAGGGTCTTTCACATTGACGACACCTTTGAGAGGTTTATGGTCATTATAGACCGTGAATTTCCGGCCTTGAAGATAGCACCTGAAATTCTTGGTAGCCCAGACAATAGCCAATAACTCTTTCTCTATAGTAGAGTAATTTCTTTCGGCTTTGTTTAATGTGCGGCTTGCATAGGCAATGGGCTGGTCCTTTCCGACTTCTCCTTGAGAAAGAACAGCTCCTAGAGCCTCGTTACTTGCGTCTGTAGTGAGATTAAAAGATTTCGAAAAATCGGGGTAAATTAAAAGTGGTGGAGAAATTAAAGCATTTTTTATGCTTTGAAAAGCTTTTTGGCATTTCTCTGTCCAAGTGAATTTTACATCCTTTCGGAGTAAATTTGTGATTGGACGTACAATTTTGGAGAAGTCTGGAATGAATTTCCTGTAGTAATTGGCAAGTCCTAAAAATGACTGAACTTGCCTTACTGTTCTTGGAACAGGAAATGTTTGGACGCAGGCCGTCTTACTTGGGTCTGGTAGGGCTCCTTCGCTAGAACATTTATGTCCTAGGTAAACAACTTCTCTTCTTAGAAACTGGCACTTTTCTGGCTGCAGTTTCAAGTTGTTTTCTCTCAACTTATCGAAGACTTTTCTCAACTTTTCGTTGTGGTCGTTTAAATTTTTACCATAGATGACGATGTCATCTAGGTAAACAAAACATTCGAGGCCTTGTAGGCCTGTTAGTACGAAATTCATTAGGCGTTGAAATGTGGCAGGGGCTCCTTTGAGCCCGAATGGCATATGCTTGAACTCATAGTGCCCATAGCTTGTGCTGAAAGCAGTTTTATGTCGATCTTTTTTGTCGACAAGAACTTGGTGATAGCCGTTGGCCAAATCGAGTGTGGTGAAATACCTTGTGTGACCTAGTTGGTCGAGAATATCCTCGATTCGGGGTAGCGGGAATGCGTCTCCAATTGTCTTTTCGTTTAATTTACGAAAATCGACAACGACGCGCCACCTTTTTTCACCGTCAGGTCCCGCTTACTTGGGGACAACTAGTAGAGGTGAATTCCAAGGGCTTTTACTAGACTGGACTATCCCGCTGTCTAGCATTTCGTTTAGCTGCTCGTTAATGACTTTCCGCTGTGTTTCAGGTAAGCGGTACATTTTTTGATTGATTGGTGCTTGATCTTGCACCAATGGAATATTATGCGTTATCGCATTTGTATAGGTGAGTTTGTCACCTTTGAGGAAGAAGATATTGTTATACTCTTGGCAGAGTTCTGATATCGAAATTTTTTCTTCCGCGGTTAAATTAGGGTCTAGGCTGAGTTCTTGCTCTAGCCTAGAAATACGCGGGTACTGTTTTGGGTCGTCCGGAGTCTCATTATCCGGGTATAGATATCGTACATGTTGTAAAATTGCTGATTTTTCAGCTGAACCCTGGTTTGACTTACTATTCCTTGTTAATTTGTGTCCTGAAATTGGATTGAATTTAATTAATTCCTTATGAGGCTTTATTTTGTTGTATTTAGCATGTAACAGGGTACTTGCTTCCTGCTTTGCCGACGGCTGAGTTTGATACACCTGTGCGGACTTTGCCTTAGGTTGTGTGGGATACTCATGCGCGTCAATGCTACTGCTTTTTGACCATGTAGAATTGTTTGTGTTGTGTGACGGTGGAGTAATATGCACCTTTAATATAGGCTTTAGCGACTCGCTACCGTTCTTATATGGCCGTTGTTTGTTTAAGAGTGATTTATGCCTCGGGATTTTGGACGGAAGAGTTATATGCACCTTTTTGGCAGGCTTTAGACACTCAGTTCCGTCTCTTGTGTTTTTTGATATTGCCTCTTTGTTTGGTATGGGAATGTGCGTTTGGTTGTGGTCTTTTGTGTGTGTCAATGGGACTAGTGTGTAGTCGTTTATTGGAAATAGCTGTAACTTTAAGCTATGTATGACTACTTGATGACTGTTAGCGTTGAGAATACTGACCAGCACTAATTCTTCTCCAGATGACAGCAAACTGTTTGCCAAGAAGACTCCATCGCTTATCTCTTGGGATAAACAGAGCATTTCTTCTTGAGTTTGTAACGGCACTGGGGCAACAATTTGAGAGCGCGCAGGTATGCAGATTGGTTCCTTAAAGGTAACCAATTGCTGCCTGATTTCATCGGTCTCTTGTGCGCCCAGACAGCCTTTTTCACATTCCTTGGGCTCTTTTGGAGCTTGGCAGCCAGCTTTTCTCGTTTGAGAAGCCTTGAAGACACTGCAGGTGGATAGTTCAGCCTGTTTAGACTCTACCTCTTCTGCAAGTGTTCTTACTTCGACTGCTTTTCAGAATGTAGCTTGTCCGTTTCAAACTCTAACGGCAAAGCAAATTCGTCTGGATTAGTTTCCGTGCGAGGAAACCTTAGTGCCTTATTAGGACCCTCAACGTTACAGTTTTTTGCTAGGAAATCATTTGCTAGAAGTCCATCATCGGAAAGGCCAGGCAAGTTCTTTACGACTTGAAACTTGCAGGGAATTTTGTTTTTGAAAACGAAGTTTCCCTGGCAATTTCCCAGCGTCTTTCCGGTACCAAATGGGGTCTGAAGTGTGCATGCCTCATTGTGGTTAATTTCTTTGAGATCTTTTAATGACCTTTTCTTTATTATACTAACCTCAGCGCCTGTGTCTACTACTAGTTTAGTTTGGCCGTTCAGGCCTATGTCTAAGGGAAGTTTTACTGTAGCGACACTGGAATCGGGCTGCTGAGGGGACCCTATTTTATTAGATGGGAGATTTATAGTCGAGCCGGGGAGTTTTGGGTCGACTGTACGTCGTTTCCCTGACTCCGGGCCTCCCATTTATGTTTTTGTTGGCAGGTATTTACTGCATGTCCAGAACGACCACAAAATTCACACTTTTTACGCACATTATAGACTCTTGAGTTGTTATTGGTGTTTTGCGGCTCTCTAGGACGTTGGTTTGGTGGTCCACTATTGTTGTTTGATCTTTGAATATTGTTGTTGTTCCTCCTGCAGTCACGTATATCGTGGTTGTATATTTTGCAGTTCACACAGTACGGAGTATTTTTACGTTTGAGGCAATCTGCATATGTATGGCCTCTTAAATTACAAAAACTACAAGTAATTTTATTTAAATAATTATTTTTATTGTTTACATTAAAATTTCTATTTGGTGATTTTGGCTCCTGTTTTATATTTGCCTGTGTGAACTGTGATGGAAATGTACTGGTGCTTGCATTTGTGGGCACACTGTTTTGCCAGGTATCCTGTGCGAATGGTATTATGCCTGGATTATATATGGTGTGATTTGCAGGCGAATTGTTTGGAATCTCTTGCGGATTACTTATCACAGGTGCATTTATTGACTGTGGTATTGTGTTCTGCACTGTACTGAATTGAAAGTGCCCTGGAGGTTGCAGAAATAGAGCACTTTGCTGGAGACGCTCCATTTCAAGCGACTTTTGTACTAATTCGTCCACTGTGTCTTCTGTTAATGTCAGAAGGTATGACACATATATGGGTTATTAACACCAGTTTTAAGTGCGTTTTTAGCGAAGTCTTCTAGCTGTGTTTTCACAGCGGGGGCTGCTGTACATCCATATTTGGACTCTGCTGCTTCATTACAGAGTGCCAGCATTTGTTTTACTCGTGCCGTGAAGGCTGTGAGGTTTTCCAAAGGATACTGTCTTGTAGTGATTAATTTATTTACCAGTTCCTGGTAAGTTTCCCTAGGCAGGTAGGTACGATTTAGCCGTTCTTCTACCTCTTTGAAAGTAGTAGGCATATTTGAGGCAAAAAGCTGGTAAGCTTCGCCTCGAAGTCTGGTGGGGAAGATTTGCAAAAATGCTGATAGTTCCTCCACCGAAATGCACTGGATTACCTGCCTGCAGCATCCTAGGAAAGTTTGGAGCTCCAGGCTCAATTTTGGGTGCTGCTCTCCCGAGAATAGGGGAACGAGCTGGGCAGTTAACTTGGCGATTTTCGCGTAATCTGCCATGTTGCTCAAGCCGCCGTTCACGGGACTTTTTGAGCTGTTTATCGATAGAATCGCACTGTAGAACAGAAAGTTCGGAGGAGTCTCGCACTTTCCCCTCTAGATATTTTAAATAATTTTCTAAATTTAAATTATTAGACCTTACTTGCTGGGGACCTGTCAGGATTGTCCCACTCCTGAGTGTGACTCCTGGTGCTGTTGAATTTGTTGGGGGTGTTTGATTAGCACCCTCAGTTGCAGATGTTGCTCCCTCGTTGCCTCCTTCGTACCGGGACGGATCTTCCTGTGCGTCGCCCGGTGAGGAAGATTGTTGTGGAGTTGGTGGAATTGGTGAGATTTCCGGCGGCGTCTCCTGGTGGGAGCTTCCCTCGCTCATGGACCACCGTATGTAAAATTTGCAGCTAGGGGTGCTTCTGCCGTCTTAATTCCCTTGGTTCAAATTGAGGGGGGGGGGCTTATTGCCTTCTTCGAGGTCCCTCTCAATTCAGGATCGCTGGTTTTTGTGTTTGAAGTTCTTTTGCTGCCGGGGGGGCCCGTGGCCTTCTTAAATTCCCCTGGATAAAAGCTGAAAGGGGGCGCGTTGCCTACTTCGAAGTCCCTTTCAGCTCCGGATCGCAGATTGTAGTGTATCTGATCTTCCTTCAGGTTTTCGCGTTGGAATTTTCCTCTTAATGTGGACGTCTATTGTTCCTGGGCTGGGATGAAGCCCGCTATTGTCCCACGTTGGCACTTTGTGCTTTGATGAGGGGGTGGCTGCGTGTTTTTCAAACAGAGGCAGTTAAAGCTGTCCGACCCCGAGCGTTGGGAGCCGACTAGATCGAAATACTCCTGAAGCCAGACTCAACTTCAGGCGAAGGGTAGGGTGTCTTGCCCAGTATTCGATCTCGTCCTCAACTCCTTTTGATTCGTAGGATAGAGGGTTTTCAAGCGCTTATACTTTTATTTGTTTAAAGTAGGCTTCCTCTATCCTACCGGCTGCGCCAATTGTTATATTTCCTCAGGGATGGATTTTCAATGCACAACACAGTTCAACTTCCAACTCTGTTTATTTAGGCCAGTTTAACAATTGTTCTTGGTACAGTTATTTTTCTATAAACTTCTTATAATCACTTACATTTTTCATTTTTTACTTTCTAACACTTGTATCTGGCACAATTATTTTTCTATAAACTTCTTATAATCACTTACATTTTTCATTTTTTACTTTCTAACACTTGTATCTGCCACAACATTCCCCTTTTTTTTTTTGTCTAGTTATAATCTTATTCGTTTTCTGTTTTCCTTTTACCGTAAACTGGACCTACCCGCCGAACCTACTTTTTCTTAAAAATCAACTCCCGAACCGCCGTTATTCAAGTTTAAAATCCAACTCGGCTCTTGATCACTTTTGTCGCGATCAAGAGCCTTCGTTCATTGTAGAAAATGCATAGTTGCATTTTCACCCTGAGAAAATTTTCATTTATTCTGGACTTGATTAAACAAGTCCAGAATATTTTTCGTTGGACGGAGGCTTGAAATTTGATGCTTTTATAAACATCAGCCACCGTCACGATGCCGCGCGCGTATACATACAATGTATTTTCGCGGCGCGCTCTTCTTATCGCGAAAGCTTTTTTGTGATATGTATGTACGTTCGTACATACCTATTGCAATTTTCACGACAAATCGTACTGAAGTTACGATTTGTCTTTTGCTTTATTTTTTTAATGTGTGCCGCGTTGACAAATTTTGTTGAAGACAAAATTTGTCGCGGGAGTATTTTTTGGACTTTTCTTTAAAATTTTTGATATTTAATATTTTTGTTTTTCTGGGAGTCGTCTCCGCAGGAATGTCGGTCGCCATACATCCATTGGGATTGTGTGTTTGTGTGTTGGGTTTATGTATGTAACACTTTTCGTAAAGAAAAAAAAAACAAAATTTTTTTCGAGTCGAGTTGTCAAGTCAGAACCGACAGCAATAAAAAATGGTTTCTGTCCGTAAATAAAATATAATAATATTTTATCATTCTGTTAATAAAATTTACAAGTCCGTCCGATTCTAGTTATTAAGTTTCATTGTTCATCCGTTCTAGTCTAAATTATCAAGTAATCTTATATTCCGCTTAGCAGAATGTGTTAATATATATGTTGCATTAAGACTTCAAATGAGCCACATTGTTCGTTAATGTGTTAAATATACCAAAAATCAATCCAGCGAGCTGCGTTTGTCTTAAACCATGTGTTCTTAATAAATAGCTACCAGGCTTATTAGAATCAACGGCATCCGCTGAAGAGGCCATAGTCACAATACATTAGAAAGCCTCCTTCTCTATTAATTCAGGCAAATCATATCGAAACTTCTCGTCACCTAATAAGTGAAACTGGCTTGCACCAAGATTCTAACAACCTAAGGTCGCTGTCATATTGGCGAGCGGTGAGCGATGAGCTGTGAGCGGTAAAACGCCGCTTAGCCAGGCTATCGCTACGAAAACTTTCACATTGAAGAGCGGTGCGCGGTGAGCGTTGAGCTTTGTCACCGAGCGGTGTTTTCACAGCTCAGCTGAACTGAGCGGTGAGCGATGGCTGTGAGCGTTGCCCATTAGTTGTGTTGTAATTTATATAACAAAAGTTTTTCCTCTGGACTTATTGGCCTTTAGAAGTCTATTTTTTTCTGCAGGCGAGTTCTAAGTTTTATTTAGAATTAATCGAAATTTTTAATTGACATTCGTAGAAATTCAAAAAATTGCTCAGAATTTCTAGGAAGATCTTCATATAATATGTTATTTTCAAGACTCCAACCGGTTTTTGATTATTTTAAAATCAATCTCTTTAACCGAAAATTATCGAGTAATACCATTTTTCTCATAAGCCTTGACATCATTATGCAGTAAAAGTTACGATGCACCTAATATCTAAAGCGAATCAATGTGAAAGCTTTGCCGCGTATCGCGCACCGCTCAACGCTCCAGCTCATCGCTCACCGCTCGCCAATCTGTGGGCGGCCTACGTAATGTACAGAACGCAGTTCGTCGACAACATAACAGCTACACAAAAAAAATATATATATACGGGTGTTTCCTCCATGGTGGTCCATAGAGCAGGAGGTGATAGTACTCACCTAAACAAACAAAAAATCGTATGGCAAGGGGGGGGGGGCATATCAACCGTTTCGGAGTTACAGGGTGATTAAGAAAAAAAGCTAGTTTTGCACAAAACACCCTGTATCTTAAAAAGTACAGGGCGTATGGGCACAGTTAAGAGCTCATTGTATGCAGAACTTCATGGCCTTTCCAGAACCGTACCCCTCGCCCCTCAAGAATTATGGTTGTCTAAGCTCAAAATTTCGAATTTTTTTACCTTTTTTTTAATTTGACCTCTATTATTTTTGCAAAAAGGTCGTTAACATAACTTTTTTTTATAAAAGCTGTAAACTGTAGACTCTCCTCTTTAATTTTACCCATTACACCCCGTGTGTTAACTGTAGCCGGTAAACAGTTATTAACTCATCACCTATTCCGGTCACACCGAAATTAGACGATATTTTTTTAAATGACGTGCTAAGGGAACAAATTATTGTTGAGAATAGGTTGGAAAATGGGTTTGAGAATAGGTTTAGACCTAATAACTCTTAAGGGGCTTCAGATAGCACATTGGGTGTAATAGATCAACTTAAAGAGGAGAGTCCCTAGTTTACAGTTTTTATAAAAAAAAGTTATGTTAACGACCTTTTTGCAAAAATAATAGAGGTCAAATTTAAAAAAAAAAGGTAAAAAAAATCGAAATTTTGAGTTTAGACAACCATAATTCTTGAGTGGAGTGGGGTACGAGGCTGGTTGAGCAGTCCTTGGAAAGGCCATGAAGCTCTACATACAATGGGCTCTTAACTGTGACCGTACGCCCTGTACTTTTTAAGATACAGGGTGTTTTGTGCAAAGCTAGCTTTTTTTCTTAATCACCCCGTATCTGCCAAACGGTTGATATGCCCCCCCCCTGCCATACGATTTTTTGTTTGTGTAGGTGAGTACTATCACCTCCTGCTCTATGGACCACCATGGAGGAAACACCCTGTATATATACAGCAAAATTAATAAATTTGATTTATTTAAGTATTTCTTTCTTACCTTACCTTATTTTTTTGTCAACTTTTGTTTAAAAAAAAAATATTTATCTTAACTTAAAATAACAAAATAATTCGCTTGCTCGTTACTATCAGTGTGAAATGTTGTAAAACCTTTTCCTTTCCTCAAAGTGTTCCTTTCAGTTGGTCAACCCCTTCGTAATTTGGTTTTCTTTTCCAGCCGTCGCACAGTGTGATATTTTGGCAATCTAGCGGGATTTAATTCCTGCCCGTAACATATAACTTTTGTTTTTTGATAATTGTGTTGAAACAACTTCATATAATTTACATTTACTTGAAACTAATGATTTACCGTAGTTGGCTTGGAGATTTAAAAAAAAAATTAAATAAAAAATCTTTATTAAATTTTTTTATTTTTACATAATACATATGTACATACATAATGTATATTTCTAATAAATTTTATTATAAAAAGCTATAAAATAATAGGTATACATATAACTAATTTTTAATCGGAATCAGTTTCGTTATCGTCCTCTGCCGAAGGTACAGAAAGTAATGCAAGAACTTCAGGGCTAGTGATGTTTTGCTTTGACTTTGGCTTATGCCTCAAACTTGTTAAGTAAGGATCTGAAGAAATCAGAAGCCTGTGTAGCAAGTCCATATTAGTATTAACTCTTGACGATTTCCTTGTGAAATGTTCCCTGAAATTCCGATTGTCTTTGTTCCTAGCTTCCTGCGCTTCTTCCGATAACTGGCCTATCGGAAGAATGCAGGAAGCAATAATATCTTTTCCGTGGAACAAAACTTTGTGTACAGTGCTCGGCATGTAATACCAAGAGTATTCCCTTAAATAAATGTTTCTTGTATCTACAACATATTTTTCAAATGCATCTATTTTAATAGAGTATCCACAGTTTATAGTTTCTAAAATAATTCTAAACCTATTGATTAACTCTAAATTAATACCAGTTATAATCGAAGATGTTTCAGCATTTCTGAAAAATCTTCGAGCCGTATTCCCGTCATTAGTGTTGCCTGCTTCTTGGGTGGGCAAATCAATTAATAGACCTAATTCCTGTCTAAATTTCTCTTGAACATTTTTCTTTCTCTCGGCAACTTTTCTTTTATTTTCATCCTCTCTTACCTGCCAAACTTTCAGATCTAACCTATACGATATATGGAGTAGACATTCCATAAATCTAATCCATGAATGAAGAGGAGATAAACCAAATGCTAAAGCTCTAACATCGACTGTTTTATTTTCGATAATATCAGGTTTATTCATTACTTTTGGTGTCGCGCCACACAAGTAACAGGTCTGTGAAGAATTATACGCAGATAATGCTGAACATACTTTACCGTCTATCATACTTAAAACTAAAACAGACTTAATCAAAACAACATGGTTTCCAAAGGTAACAGGAACAGGTGTCAGTAAACTGGCTTGGTCCTCAACATTTTTCACTTCTTTCGTTATTAAATCAGTCGATTCCTTTTTAAAAACAAACTTAATTGGGCGGCAATACCTCGTCGATGACGGAGCAGGATTCTGCCAGACAATTATTCTAGAATTGTCTCCGTAGTACATTTGAATAGGGCACATTGAGATACTAAATAAATTTTCATCTGATTCACCTACACTCAGTTTTTGCTTATAGCGAGTTTGTTGCGAGCCGTCACACCCCCACTTTATTATGATCTGCATTTCATTAGGCAGATCTTGCAAGCTTTGCAATACTTCTTCTTGTGCATTACACAGTCTTCGAACAGTGTGATCAATCAAGGACTGTAATTTAATTTCAGCTGAAGTTTCTGATACTGTTATTTCTGCTGGATAGCATTTTTTCTTTTCCTCTTTTATTTTATTATATGATGGAAATAAATTGGGAGAGTATTCATTTGATTGCTGCCTTATTAAATTGTATTGGTGTGTAGAAAGATTGGAGTCAATGATCAGAGCCAGTGCCTTATCGGCAGGAATAATTTTCGGTTTGTGTGAAAAAGTTAATCTAGCCTTTTTAACATTAGTTCCTCGCTGTGGTGAAGCACTTGTCAGTTCCTTTACAATTGACGCTGAATCTTTTTTACCTAATTTTCGCAATTTCATTTCAGCAGCCACCGATATTTCTTCCGGAGTAGTTGTTTCAACAAGTTCTTTTAGTTTACGCTTCTTCGTCCGGTCACTGCATTCCAGAAATGTTTTCGATGGCCTCCCACGCCTTGTAGTGGCACATTCAGAAGACGATGATGGTAGTGCTTTAAAAACAATATCTGGGAAATTCACTGGTTCACTTAGCCATAATGAGAACATTATCAAAAAGCGCTCGTGATTTCGTCCACATTTGTTCCATTTCAATTTAATTTGCTGGCATACACTTCCTAATTGTCTTTTAATACACTTGATTATCACATCAGGAAACACTACATCACCAAACTGTTCCAAAACATAGGTATAAACCGCCTCGAACCGGATTTTGCTATTAGAAATTCGCCAAACCTCAAAAATGTCCTTCCGCAAAATATTGGCAGACATTCTGAAAATGAAAAACAATTGTATGACCGTTGCAAATATACGCAACTATTTTCTTAAATTCCTTAAAGTAAACATCTTAATCTATTATATAAATATATTCTTAGTTCCATATTCGCTCATATCTATATATTTTAAATCTACAATATATTGAACTACATTACAAGAGTACTAAGGGATCGTTATATTGATTTTTCCAAATTATATTTAAGAAAATAAAAAAAATTATACTTACGTGTAAGACCAAAAACACACAGAAAATAAGTACAGATAAAACAAAGCACATAAACACAGCACATTCGTCGATAAAAATCACATGAATGAAATAAATTCGCACGGTGTCTTTTACCGTGTACCTGCAGTCCCTTTTTTCAGGACCTCTTCGTTTATTAATGGGTGAATTCCTGGAAAATAAAAATGAGGCTTATACCTCCTAGGATAGTTGCCATTACGATAAAATACTTTTGGGCATAATTTAGAATATCGAAAAATTGAATTAAATCCAGCTAGATTGCTAAAATATCACACTGTGCGTCGTCGAAATTACTTCTATTTACGTCGTGTCATTGTACTGCTTCATTGTGGTTTCTCACCAAAGTTGCCGGACATTTACTCTTCGACTGAAGATTTCTCAGGTGCCAGCTCAGACCAGAACAATCCTTCTCCAGCAAGTTCACGTGTCACGTCAACAGTTCCTTCACCCGAGATCACACTTAATGCAATCTCACTCAGTAAAGTGCACACCTTTTTGCAAAAGTAGCCCGGAGTTGTGGTTCCGCCAGTTGGAGGCACAGTTTGCGGTTGCACGGATTTCTCAACAACAAACAATGTTTTACCATACACTAACTTCCCTCGACGAAACCAGCGCTCAAATAGTAGGCGATATCTTTAGGAACCTACTGGAAGGTATAGAGTACGACAGGTTAAAGGAGAAGTTGATCGCTAGGATCAGGGGTAGTGAGAACAGACGATTAAAACAGTTATTAACGGATTTGCCATTAGGGGATTCGAACCCTTCGCAATTACTTAGAACGATGCGGAATTTAAATAGTGGGAAGTTGTCGGAAGACGTTTTAAAATCACTGTGGCTTCAACGTTTGCCCGCACACTTACAAGCCAGCTTAACCTGCAATACAGGACGCTAGCTGCTTGTGCTGACACAATTGTGGAAGTAAATGCTAATCTCCAGATTTATTATGTCGCCACAGAATCCGAATTTCGTAATTCCGCTCCCGCACAGATAGCCGAAGAAGTCCGAAATTTGGCGAAACTTGTCACAAGCTCTTTAGAGCTCAATCGCAATCTACATCGTAGTGATCGTTTTCAGTCCAGAAGTCAGTCAGAATTAGATCTCCATCGCCACTTTTCCAGTCAGGCCAAAGGAATTTTCTTTGTTGGTACCACTAAAGATACGCACACAAGGCCAGAAAATGAATTCCTTCAATAGTCGTCTCTACCCAAGAAACAATTTTTTTTTTATAGTAGTAACCGTAAAGTTTCCATTACCAAATTATATAACTTGAGATATATATACTAGTACTCGAAACCTCTTTGTAACCACTATAAACCCCTTATAGAGCTTAAATGGAGGATTATATAAAGGTTACCGTGACTTGATTTAGGTAACGTTATATAACTAAAAGTTTTATAAAATGAGTAACCAAAATATTCTGTTTACCTTAATATAACTTCTTATATAACCCTTATATAACCCAAGGTGCTCTCGATTAATTTATTTTGGTCACAGCAGTGGTTGCGGTAATGTTTCGGTTACCTTTATAAACTTTGTTTATAATGGTGATGGTAACGTTTCCACAACGCTTGGAACTCTCAGACGGATTACTTTCAGTGATTGAAATGTTAGGGAAATTATTTTTCGTTACCTTTATAAAACAATAATATGCAAATATTTACGAAACCTATCTTGACATAGAATTTCGATTTTTTTTTATTGTATTTTTATAATGTAAGGGTTTAATATTTCTACATTTTAGAAGTACAATTTTTCGGCATATATGTGGTGAAATTCAGCTGCAATTAAAATTTTACTGTGAATATCATCATAGATACTTCTAAAAAATACAGACCCCTCCAAAAATAAGCAATTTTTAATAATTTTAATTAAATATGACATAATTTATAAATTTCTCTTAGGTGATATTAATTCATAAAAATTACATAACATAATTTAGAAATGTTATGTACATAAAAAGATGTATTTTCTTCATATAAAAATAAAACGGAAGCCATATATCTGCAATTTAAAAAATTGCCTTAACCGACATTTTCTTTTTTATCTGTAATGGACAGATGAAAAAATGGCGGCTTGTACTTAAATGAACAAATTACCATTATAAAACTTCAAGTAGTTTTATATAAACTGAATGACCCTTATAAAACTTCTAGAATTATTATATAAACTAAAGGCACTACCATGCTTCGAAAATGGTCCCTATATACCCTTTAATCATAATATGTAACCTTTGGTAATGTTATATATCTTAATTATAGTCACAAAAAAACAGACAGTGTTCTTATATACCCTTTGGTTATATTATGTTATATAAATAAAAACAGTTTTATAATGGCTCATTCGACACTAAAAGTAATTTGTTTTTATAACGATCACCGTAGTTACTAAAGGGCCACCAAAAAATTTTACGATATTTTATAGTGGGTATATGTATTACCGCAAGTTAGCAATTTTTATTAAAGTCACCTAAATTACTAAAAGTTGTCGAGTTATATAAGGGTAACCATGGATACCGCAATAAACACTTATTACCAATAAGTTTATAACGTGGTGATCAAAACAATTATAAAACTTTCTTATATACCTTCTAGTAATGGTTACTCTAAGTTATATAGACCGGTGATTGAAACATTTCCATCACCAACTTGTAAAACCTTTAGTAACTTAGTTCCACGATAACCATTAGTAACCTAAAAAACTCTAATATAACTACATCTCCAATTGGTAATATTATAAAACTCTTATATAACCACTGAAATTCTTATATAACCGAGTAACTATTATACACAATTATATAAAACTACCCATCACCTTCAGTCACCAAAAATTGGAAAAATTGTTACTTGGGTACTTATATGGCAGATCATCAAAGAAACATTTTTTAATCGATACTGGAGTTGATGTATCAGTCGTTCCGGCAACTGCAGCTGACTGGCGAAACAAATCTGATTTATGTCTTGTCGCTGCAAATTCCTCAACCATTTATACTTTCGGAAGAAAAATCTTAACTTTAGATTTAGGCCTCCGTCGCGCATTACCTTGGCAGTTTATTTCGGCAATACGGTACAATACAGCAAGATTCCGGACGCCCATCATCAACACCGTCACTATAACGTTTGATTGCTAGACATTTTATGGAACTAATACCACCTTCGGCGAATAAAGAAAGGCCTACTAGACAGTTCAAAGTATGTTGCTCACAGAAAATTGAAAACGGCAAAAGAATACGCAAGGAGACAAGATACTACTGTCCGGATTTTGATGTAGGGTTGTGTATTGATGTTTTAAAATATATCATAGCAACAAAATTATTAAATCATTCCTATAATCTATTATTATTTGAATATGAATATGAATATTTAAAATAAAAAAAATATAGAACTGCCACATTCAGTATCAGGACTCTATTCACTTGGTTTCAATAATCAAGGGGAGCTTGAGTTTTTCACTTAGAACGTCTTCGATAATCACAAACTGGCAAATTAAGTTCTCCCGGCGGATTCAGCAATAGGGACCAGAATCGCATGCCAGAACCCCATCGAGAAGAGTGTCAGGAACAACTCAAAAAATTATTCGAGGACGATATCATCGAACCTAGTGGCAGTCCATTTAATTCCCCTGTATTTCTAATTCCCAAGTAGGGAGTAGATGAGACCGGTAAAAGAAAGTATCGACTATGTGTGGACTTCAGAAAATTAAACAAAGTCTGCATCCCGTTTTCTTATTGCCTCCCTCGAATTGAGAACATTTTAGATCGCTTGGGTCATTCTAGATACTTCACCACGTTAGATTTAGCTAATTCAGGGAAAAACAGCGTTTAGTACCAATTTTAAGCATCTCCATTATAAACGATTGCCATTTGGTTTAAAAACGTCCCCACCCCCACCCCATTTTTTCAATCCCTATTGAACGGGGGAATTCTGACGGGACTTCAAGGAATTAAATACTTCGTGTATCTCAACGATGTGGTGATATTTTCTAAGAGTTTTGACGAACATAACAGCAAATTAAGAGAAGTTTTTCAGCGCTTCAGAAAACACAACCTAAAGTTGCAGCCTTCAAAATGACAGTTTTTAAGGAAAGAGGTTGTGTATCTGGGCCATATTTGCTCAGAGCAAGGGATAAAGCCTGATAAGCGGTTAGTAGAAGTAGTGCAAAATTTTACAAAACCAAAAACTGCTCGTCAGGTCCAATCTTCTCTGGGACTAGCCAATTATTATCGGAAATTTGTTCCGAATCTTTCAAAAATACTGACACCCATTAATAGTCTATTAAAAAAAAAGTTAAGTTTACATGGCGACTCGAGTGTGAAAAGGCTTTCAGTCGTGTTAAGCAAATTCTTACTACACCAACACTATTGATTTATCCGGATTTCACAAAGGAGTTTACGGTAATCAGTGATGCTGGCGGAGAGCAAGAGGGAAAGTCGATTAGTTACGATAGTCGTACCTTAAACATGGCAGAAAGAAAGTACCCTACTACAGAGAGTAAGATGTTGGCCATTGTGTGGGCTACCTTCTGGGGAGACCTTTCAAAATAGTAACGGATCATCAACCGCTACGGGGAGTTTTCAAGGTGAAGCACACTACGTAGGGTATCCTTAGATTCCACCAAAAACTATCATAGTATGAATTTGAGATTATATATAAAACTGTAAAGGAAAATGGTAATGCCGACGCCCTAAACAGAAATCCAAGAAAAGTTGAAGAACCTGAGAAGACATAACAAGGGCTACTCATGTCTTGCAATACCCCGCGCCCAAACTAGAGAACAGAAAGAAATGGAGGAACAAGAATGAAGGTGAATATGAAGGTAACATTGTTGAAGGGACTGACATAATAACTGAAGAGGAACCGAAGAAACCAGACCCGAAACTTTTTACCAATTCAGAAGATTAATTATCATGACTCTTGGTTTGGAAGACACTTTGGAAAGAACAAAACGTTCAACAGAGTGACGCGCTTCTAAAGTTGGAAGGCTATGAAGGCTGATATAGCTCGGTATGTTAAACGTTGTACGATTACCCAAAAAAATCAGCGCGCCAGAGCCATCAAGATGTCATTAGTAGTGACGGAAATCTCAGTAAGACTTTTAGGGAAAGTCTATGTTGACTTGCCTATCAGTCACAGAAGCAACAAGTATATCTTGCCTATGGTGTATGATCTGACAAGATTTGTAGATTTCTTTATAGTACCAGACCAAGAAGCGAACATGGTAGCCAGCCCTTGTTTGAGCAAATCCTCAGCCGGAACTCATTACCGAAGTAGCTAGTAACGGACAAGTCTTAAATGCTCTTAACAAGATGTTGAAGATAAAGAAGCTGCAAACAACTGCCTACCATCCCAGTCCAACACTGTGGAGAGGCAGCATTCGACACTAGTTAACTATTGTTGATCGGGAGCCCCGAAACTGGGACGAGTTTTTGAGAGCCGCTCCGAATGCGTATAACAACACAGTACATACAGGTACAAAACTTACGCCCATGGAAACGCTGTTTGGTTTCGTGTCGGAAATCCCCAGTAGCTAACAGCGCAAACTTGAACCGGTATAAAATACGGATAAATACCATGCGGTATTGCGGTTCAAATTGCATAAGGTATTTTAACTAGCAAGGGAAAACTTAGTTAAAAGCAAGATAGTGCCAAAGGTTTACCATGACAATTCAGCTAAGCCGGAAGTCTTACATATTGTTCCATATGAAGAAATTTACGTTCACAATCCTGAGAACGTAACTATACTTCAAGGAAAAAAGCTCAAGCAGATTCATACGAATCGTACGAGAAAGTATAATGATTAATTTTAAGGATAGAGTTTGTTCGTCATAGAAAAACGGTAGCTTAAGTGGATTGAAGCACGAGAGAATATTTAATTTTTTTTTCTTTGCTTTTCTTGCAGAACAAGGTTCATAGAAGCGTTTAGGCCGAGAGGAAAGCAAAAAGAAGATTACGCAGGTGCGACAAGATTATCAATAGAGAAGAGTAAGTAAGTACCTATATGTAAAAGAAAAAAAGAAAAATAACAATTGAAGTTTTTTTTTAATGGAATAAGAAGAAATAGAGAATTTAAAGGAAATAAGAGATTTAAATAAAATGGAAAAAAAGAGAAATAAGAAGATAAATAATAACACATTTTAAAAAGGGGGAAAAAAAGAAGGTTTAGAAGTTTAATACAAAGGGAACTTTTTGTAAAGTAAAAGAAAAAGAGTTAAAGAAATGAAGTGTAAGAAAAATTAAGATTTTAAATAAAAGAAAAATAAAGAAAATTTAAGTATAGTTGATTTAGTTTAAGAATAAGAGAATTGCCCTAAAGGTCAGGTAGTATTAAGTAAGGTTTAGATTCGCGATGAAGACGATAAAAATTTTAATTTTCGCTGCCTTAGGCTGGATACAAGCAGAGCAGGCAGTGCTGTTCGAGCTTCTCGGAATGGTCAATTTCTACACGAAGCAGTGGACTATCCTGTCTAAGTTCCAAATACCGGATCTGACCGAAGACTTAAAATGCGTCAGCAACTGCAGCAGTTTGGTCAGCGGATTATGCGCAGACGTAACCGATAACGGAGGCCTAGCAAGGTGTAAGGCAGCAGTCAAGGAGATATGAAGCTGGGTGGAAAAAATTAAGCGTCACAATGCGGAGCTTTCACATCATACCCAGAATGAGGCATCCCGAAGAAGCAAACGCTCAATTTTGGAAGGAGTAGGATCTCTGGCCAAGACGCTGTTCGAATCCATGGACCTTGCCGACTCGGAAGAAATACATTCAGCTATAGATGACCTTAATGAGAAGGAGAACCGAACGTTAAATCTACTAAAAGACCAAATCAGAGTCGTCAAATCTACCTTCGATTTGTTTAATGCTTCAAGGCTACAGGTAGCAGAAGATAGAGAGAAAAACTACAAAACATTATCGTCGCTGAAACTCAGAATGGAATTGAGTGAGGTAATTACGCTAATGAGCCTTCACTTAAGAGAAATCATCGAAATGCAAGAAACAATAATGAGCATATTAATCTCCCTAAGCGTAGGAAAGCTACACCCGCTGATAATTCATGCACGAGAGATTACCGAGATAATGAAGAATGCTACTAGTAAACTGGATTTAGATGAAAAATTCCACAATTTCCAATTGCTGGTACCAATTGCAAAAGTGCAAGCACTCTAGGTAGGTCAAGAAATCCTGGTTAGGATAGATATATTGAGTGTGCGTGGAGTTCAATGCAAGTGCATTTGCACTTGTGACTGATTTGTACTACGGGTGCTCCCAGCTGTGGTCATTGAACTGTACGGTCTGAGGTACTGAAAGCAGCAATAGGCATTACCTCGCTGTGTCGTTGGTGCCGGTGTGCCCCAGGGCTCTGTTATCTCTCCATCTCTCTTCTTAATTTTCATTAATGATCTGCTTTCCCATACTTTCAATCCCATATATTGCTTCGCCGATGACATTACCCTTGATTTCACTTACTCCTTTGACACTCTTGCCAATATAACTCGCGCCTTTGAGGCTTGCGTCAGGCATGTATTCAGCCTGCGATGAAGAGCACATGCTGGTTCGCTGTTTGAAATTCTTCTGCCGGGATGGCTTCAATACATGTATAAAGTGAAGGTATTGTCCTTTATTCATAAGGCTAGATTTTATCTATTTCCAGGGTGGTGGTGGTCGATATTCATGGAATGGAAAGGACAGTTGCAGACCGATTTATCCTCGGGTAAAACTCAATTCGGGAACAAGAATATGTTCTCATAGGGTGTCATGAGATGGAATTGCCTACCTGGTGAAATTAGAGAGATCAGCCTTGTCAAGGAATTTAGAAAATGAGAAATGATTTTGACAACACTAGACTTTTAACAAAATAATCATAATGCTACCAGTTGCTTATTTGGTCTCATGTTTTGCCTACACTAACTCTTGTCAATACTAGACTCTTATACCGATTTCCATTGATCACGTTTTCTAGCAGAAGTGTTACACTTTTCTTGCAGTGTTACACCGAAATCGTTCCATTGACCTGCAATGCTAACAATAGTGTACATCAAATGACCCTGGTGCTACACCCGAAAAATGGGCGGTGTTACACCGAAAAACGCACACATCTACATTAGAAATGTCACAACTAAACGCCATTGAGCGTCACATATCAATCGTAAACTATTACTCCACCAAATTCATCCGCAATCACGCCAAAATCTTTTAAATTACAATTTTCATAATTTTTACGTTATTCGTGATGTTATTTTTCACAGAAAATTTCAATCTGACAAATTACACGGATATGAGCTACGATTGAATTCTCATCGCGTCAAAATTTGTTCCATTGAACTCGTTTTTCATTGACTGACGTGCACTTTTCTTAAAATATCAATGGAAATTGACATTAGTAAAATAATCATAATAGGTCTAATGAATGAACGCTTATATTCTCCGGAGCTAGATGCCAAAAGTAA
This sequence comes from Dioctria linearis, assembly GCA_963930735.1. NCBI lineage: Eukaryota > Metazoa > Arthropoda > Insecta > Diptera > Asilidae > Dioctria > Dioctria linearis. The sequence goes on from OZ005740.1 coordinate 195,168,672, forward strand.
GTTTGATTTTTAAACATTTAGCATATATAATATGATAAGTAATAACATATTAACTGTAAATGTAGTTTTACTCGGCGACAGTAGATTTCGTAAGTAACTTTAGTAGAGTTTCATTTTGACGTTTCCATACAAATCTTCTACTTACGAAAGTAACTTTCTGGGCCCACAGAAGTAAAGGTCATAAAAATTGAAAGTGAGAAACAGATAACAACATAGAGAGAGCAGGACCTAATTTTATGTGCATCCATTGTGCTGAACACTGCTTACGTAACAAACGTGTAACCAAAAATTTCATGAAAGTACTTATCATGAAATTTACTTCCGAAAGCTACTTTCGCCTACTAACTAACAACTAAGTATATACAGTATATACAATGGTGATGGCATACATCCATAGTTGTGATTACGGTTGTCTTCTCTGTCCACTTCTGCTGGGGCTATCTCCACCTGTAAGGACCTTTCACTATCCAATTGCTCTCACATATGCTATCTCATTTTCTTGGCCTAAAGTATAGTTCAAACAAGCGAAGTTACTGTCCCAAGTAGCCTCGTTTTCAGTCCCTCACCTCCTCTTGACTTACCCACCAGTTTACTTCCGCCAGTACGAAAACGAGTTGCACTCACTTCAACTTTTTAGCGAAGTGGAACCTGAGAAGCGGAGAGGGGCTGCCACAAATATGAACTAAATTAAATAAATTTTTAACATAAGCTTTTTGAAGTTAGTAAGCAGAAAATAACGGTTTCCGATTTTTAAAGTTCTACTTATATCTACGACAATTCGACGCAATAATTTGTTTTACCTGCATTTTACCCATTAAGAAGGCAATCTATTGCATCATTTTCACAAATATAAGTAGAATTTTAAAAATCGGAAACCGTTATTTTCTGCTTACTAACTTCAAAAAGCTTATGTTAAAAATTTATTTAATTTAGTTCAAATTTGTGGCAGCCCCGCTCCGCAAACTAGAGAAATTAAAAAAAAATCATTGAATTTTCATTTTAAAATCATTTTCAATAAAAATTGGGCGACAAATTTAAAAATTAGAAAACGTTAATTTGTTGCCTTAGATGTTTAAATAAATATTCAATTAATTAATTTGCGATTTATTCAAAAATCTTAACGCTAGCCCCATCTTCCTAACTGTGTACCGAGTTGTTCCAATTATGACATAGACCCAGCCTTAAAGGAAATGGGGATTTCTAAATTTCAACACCTCAAAAATTAAAAAAGTAAAAAAGTTGAAAACACAAAATATGTCAAGAAATTTTCCGATTGCTGGTTGGAAAATGAAAGTAAATTTAAAGCCTGGATTCAAAGGCTCAATGACCGAAAGAAGCTAATTGCAAGGTTTGCGGTTTTGGAATATGTTTATCATTGAAATCTTCAAAGAATTTATAGGCTTACAATAAAATTGTAATTTGCGGCACATCTGAACTAGACAGATATTTTACCAGAAAAATGCATCAAGAAAATTTTAAAATTATGAGTGTCCCAAAAAGTGAAGGCTTTTACATAAATGCAAAAAATATTTATTTACTTATTCTTGATAATTTTTTATTTACCATAGATTTGTTCGATGTGATAATTTCGTTCTGAAATAAATGATTTTGTTCAAATTGATTATAAACATAAACATTTATTTATTTGAGTGCCCGTGCCAAAGGCACGCCAAGCGCTGGGCACATCATAGCGAGTTACATAGTAGATACATATTGTAGCAAAATCGAACATAAACAATTAATAGTAGTGGATGTTGAAAACAGCCATAGTAGCATAGAGTAACGTTAGAGCATCAAAAGAAAAGTTATACAGTACAATTGCATATTATAGCAAAACCTAGCATAAACAATTAGGAGTAGTGGTGGCTCAAAGCAGCCATTGTAGCATAGACTAACGCTGGAGCATCAAAAGAAAAATTATGTACTAGCAAAGTAATAAAAATGAAAATAATAGCAAAAATATAAAAATTTGTAGTATGATTTACAGTATGATTTGTAGTATAATACAACATGTTTCCGAAAAATAGATAAAAATAAACAGAATGGCGACAAGTGTTAGAGGATCTTAGAGACTAAACTGTGAATATATTGTAGGCAACTAGTGAACACTGAGTACTTAAGCCTGAGCTTAAAATTAAACTTAACTATATACATCAAACAAAGTGTAGTAACCAATGAGCACCCATGGTTAAAACGTGAGATCACTATGTACATCAAACAAAATGAATTACCATTTAATGTAGTTAAACAATGAGCACATATTGTTGAACGCAAGATTAAACATAATTATAACTATATACATCAGACAAAATGAATAATCTGTTAAGTTCAGTTGGTTCTTCGAATAACTTGACCTGAATTGATTTTACTTGAATTGATTTGACTTGATTTAATTGAATTTAGTTTAATTTAATTGAGCTTGATTTGATTATAGGGTTGACATATCGGACAACTGATTAAATTATGTGTATAGAAAACCGCACTCAAAGCAATTAAGTTGCATCGAGTGGAAATTTGTAGGATGACGGGTGGCTTGAGATAGACGATCTTATAGATGATAATATAGAAAATAGTAACCTCTATACTGCATTCAGGAAGCCGATAGCTGCTGACCTAAACGAGTTCAGCGAGTCACTGCACCTGGCTTCATCAGTCATCTGATTCCAGATAGTTGCCCCACGCAGGAAAATGTTTCTTCCTCCATATTGCGACAGCACCCTTGGTAAGACAATTCTCGACCAGTTTAAAATGCTCCATTTGATCCGTCCCACCAGGTAGCCTGGCAGTAGACCACGTCTGGCCTTGAAAATCAACATCAAGACACTAAACTCGTACATTTTGGCTAGTTGACATGGGATAAGCATTTCGAGGAGACAGGCGGGCACACGTGAGCCACGCTTGAAACCGAAGACACTATGTCACTTTACAAACTCATTCTTAAGGAATTTTAAAACATTTCTTTGAAATATGGTATTAGGGGATTTTAAGGGATTTTTATGTCCAAAATAAGGGATTTCAGTTGCCAAGAATCTGTGAGCACTGATCTAGGGTATCATAAGAAGTGATCTTAGACCAATTCTAGCTTTTTTACTTGTTCTCATTGCATTTTACACTACATCAACAGTACTTTGAGTCCTATAATTTTACCACATCGCTTTTACCGCTATTACCTGGATAGTTTCCTACGCAATAAGTCTATTTGTTGTATTTTTGTTATTTTTCTAACCTTTGTACTCATTCGACATAATAGGTCTGTTTAATAAACTTGAAAAAACTTCAGAGCAGCACGCAACTCAACTTAGGTTAATTGTCAAAATAATAGTAGAGCAGAAAGGAGCAGGCAGCAAATGCCGTGCGTTCAGGTGTACACACATCATTGAAAAAGTAGGGATAGCACCTGAACGGTTGGTGTTCATTTCGATTCGAAATGTCAATTTTGAAAGTTCTTTAAAAACAAAACTACGCTAAACGTCAAAACTACAAAGCGCAACGGGACACTACGCTACTAGACCGTAGCGTAAAATGTGCACATCGGTGTGCTGGGGAAATGACAACGCTTCGGTCGCCTGAACGACATGGTGTGTAAAAATGTGACATTATGTGACATTCTGCGTACACCTGAACGCACGGATGAGACAGAAATTGTCTGAGATCTGTCACCAAAAAACACAATTGTTTAAAAAGTCTGTTTGATGAAAACCCCGGGTAAACCTAGGGCTATCCCGAGCTTACCCTAAAATTTTCTTGGGATAATGGTTTGATTGACATTTGTGACTTGAGAACTACCACTTGCAATTTGTTGCTGATTGGGGCATATAAATTACTTATTGAGCAAAAATTAGAAGAAAAGAAATAGAAAAATAGCTAGAGCACATTTTATTTGTCTTCACCGATTTTATAAATAACTTTCTACAATTAATTATACTCGGTAGTACTGTCAGAGAAATGTCATTACACTAGGTCTGCCCGCCGTGCGTTCAGCAGCACGCAGAATGTCACATTTATACACACCATTAGTGCATTCCAAAACATAGCTACAGTTGACTATAGCTGACTTCAATCGTTCCAAAACCCCGTAGTCAATCAAATTATGTCAGCTGAGTTGACTTTTGAGAGTTCCGAAACATCTGAAGTTGAAAAGTTGAATAGTCAACTATCCCTGACTGTGCTCTAAACTGCTAGTTATCTAATATATAAACCAAAGCGAATAATTAAAAAAACTTTCTCATATTATATATCCAATACAAGGCTCGCTTCAATTTTTCGCAAATTACTTTACAATTCAGTTTTTAATTTACAAAATTGAGAACTGTTATCTGTCAAATCGATTTACCGTCAAGATATCGTGTGCTTGCTTTACCAAGCAATCATCATTCAATTAATTACGTAATTGGATCAATGATCATTCTAGTGCGTTATGTGCCTGGGGTATAATACCGCTGCTTATAAAAAAATGTTTTGGTTGAGGAAGTTTAGGTAGGACATGGAAGATAAATAAGGAAACAGTATATACATCTTAGTTTGTTATAATAAATGTTTCGGAATCAAATTAAAATTATGGGAGAATCAAAATACTGGAGATCACTGGTGAAAAGCTGCAGCAAATTGACATTGTTCATCGTCCAGAAGAGGTCCAAACCTTTTATCTATGCCCTTTAATAAGGCATTGGCAAAAGCTCTACAATTCACAAGACCCCTAGCCTTGATACTCATTAATTTAAATACAGTTGCTGCAATTGTCGGTAGGAGTGATCCTAGATATGCTTGAGCTTAAAGCGTGATGTCTTCTATGCGTGACAGCTTCTATGCACGGAAACCTACGCATAAGACATAGCCACGCACATGTACGACCCAAACTAGTCAGAGTATGATTTTCGCGGCGTGATGTCAGTTTCGTTATAAATTGTATGTACCCAATTAACGGTTAACGGACTTATGGAAAGTTAACGGAAGTTAAAGTCCGTTAACATTCCTAAAATTTAATCCGTTACTCGAAAAGTTAACTTCGTTAATTAACGATTAACGGATTAACAGTCTTGTACCCAGCTCTGAGTAGCTTATATCCGTGTAATTTGTCAGATTGAAATTTTCTGGGAACAATAACATCACGAATAACGTAAAAATTATGAAAATTGTAATTTAAAAGATTTTGGCGTGATTGTGGATGAATTTGGTAGAGGAGTAGTTGAAGATTGATATATTATGCTCAATGACATTCAGTTGTGACATTTCTCAGATAGATGTGTGCGTATTCCGGTGTAACACCGCCGATTTTTCGAGTGTAGCACCACAGGCGTTTTGACGTACACCATTTCCAGCAGTGCAGGTCAATGGAACATTTTTGGTGTAACACTACAAGAAAAGTGTAACACTTCTGCTAGAAAACGTGATCAATGGAAATCGGTATTAGTAGTTTTGACGTTTAGTGTAGTTTTATTCTTATGTCGTTTTCGTTTAACCATCAGTTTCGCTCTAGAGCAGTGGTTCTTAACCTGGGTTCAATCGAACCCCAGGGGTCGGTGAGTCCGTCTCCCGGGGTCGGTGAGTCCGTCTCCCGGGTTCGGTGGAGGTCAAAACCAAAGATTAAATAACTATAACATAGAACACAGAAGAGTTTTCCGATTGTTTTACATTTAAAAGGTACACGGCTAGAAATTAAAGAAAGAACAAAAAATAACAAAAAATCAAACCCTCTTTAAAACATTTACGAATAAAGACATAAAATGTGAAAGCGCAGATTACAAGCGACGAAACAGAATGGCAAATGATTCATTTTCGGAAATAAATGAGAAGGGGCGGAGTTTTCAGTTTACTCTCATAAAATGCTCCCGCGCTTTTGTGAAAACCGGTTTTCTGCAATATTGACAGAGTTTGATGGCATGTTGTTGCTGTAATGGTCACATGTTGTTGCTGTAATCCTATGATATTTGAACAGCACGTGCTACTGTTTACATTCGTTTTGGTCTGAAGAGATTAGGTGGGAGAAACTCATGCTGGATTCTCTGATATTTTCGGGAAACATGAGAATTTCGTTTGAGAGGAATTTTATATCTCCTTTCAGCACCTTGGCCAATGCGAAATTTATCTTTTTCTTAAAAAAGTGAGGTAGAGTTACCCAATGTACATTATTATGAATAGTTTGATAGGATTTTGAGGCAAGAGCAGAAGTCACACTGATTTGCATTAAATATTCATTATTATGTTTTTGTTTTTATATTAAAAGCATTTTATAATGGTTTTGTTCTTTGTTCTTAATGATTTTGTTCTTTAATGGTTTTGTTCATTTTGTGCACCTACATATGTATGTATAAATATATACGTTTGTTTTGAATTTGAAAAAAAAAATATTTTTCCAATTAAGAAGGGTTCGGTGAACGCGCATATGAAACTGGTGGGGGTCAGTACCTCCAACAAGGTTAAGAACCACTGCTCTAGAGGCAACCTAAGCGCTGTCAAAGCTTTCGTTTGAAGCAAAAATGACGCCATGGGTTGTCTCTGGTGGCAACCCAAAAAGCATCAGGTTCGCTCTAAAAATGTTCTCGGGTACACTGAGTTCAGTCACAAAAGCAAAGTCTAGTTGTAATTTGATATTTTTTACATTTGCCATTATTTTAAAGGCAACAATTATTATTAAGACCACTCTACTATTATTATATCATATTATCCTCAAAATTATTCCGCAAACAAGTTACCAACCACTCTCCGCACAAAATTCACTCGTTCACCGTTCGATTGAATGGGGTTGCCTCCAGCCGTGCGTTCAGGTGTCACACACCGATGTGCTTTTAAGCGTTGTGATGTGCATGTCACGTGACTGGAAAAAGTAGGGATACACCCCGCACACCGAGTTGTAAACTGAACGGCTGGTGGGCACTTCGATCCGAAACGTCACTTTTGTTGTTGTCAGTGTAATTTAAAGTGAACATTTTGCAAATAAAAATGGAAATGAATAGCAAAGTTGCATTACTGGGTGCAATGGAAACCTCAAATCAGTTTTTGAAACGGATTGCCTCTTTTCAGGTATAGTAATAATTACGAACTCATTCAAGTAAATAATAAATTTGTAAAATTACAAAGCATCTGCTATTCAACTGGACGACGATGATGATAATGATGTTATTATGAGAGCAGGAATTGATTCTTTACAAAGAACTCACCCCAATAGGATAGAGATTGATTTGGATGAAAACGATTTTGTTATCTGAAATAAATTATATTATTAAAAAAATTATTTTTTTCTAAATTAAGGAATTTTTACCATCATTCAAAACAGCAACCGTATTTTCCTTTTGTAAAAATGAACTGTCTTCATTTAAAACGAAATTATAATTTTGCTCCATCTTTATTTTGTTTATTAATTTAATTTAATTTGAAAACACCGCGCTGAATGTCAAATTATTAAACGCACCGATACACTACGCTAACAGACCGTAGCGTAAAAATGTGCACACCAGTGTGCACATTTTGCGCGGCTGAACGCTGCGATGTGCTTTGATGTGCTGGGGAAATGACAACGCATCGGTCGCCTGAATGACATGGTGTGTAAAAATGTGACATTATGTGACATTCCGCGTGTGGCTGAACGCACTGCAGAGCGAGCCTGCCGTGCGTTCAGGTGTACACACGGATGTGCTTTCCAGCACATCGGTGCGCACATCACATCATTGAAAAAGTAGGGATAGCACCTGAACGGTTGGTGTTCATTTCGATTCGAAATGTCAATTTTGAAAGTTCTTTAAGAATAAAGCTACGCTAAACGTCAAAACTACAAAGCGCACCGGGACACTACGCTACTAGACCGTAACGTAAAATGTGCACACCGATGTGCTGGGGAAATGACAACGCTTCGGTCGCCTGAACGACATGGTGTGTAAAAATGTGACATTCTGCGTGCACCTGAACTGGATGTTCAAACGAAAACGACACCAAAGAACTTTCAAAAGTGACATTTCGAATCAAAAAGCACACCAACCGTTCAATTATTATCCTTACATTTTCAATCATGTGATGTGCACACCGATGTGCTAAAAAGCACTGGATATTTTCTCGGAGTAACAAATACATATTCAACTTTATTTAAGTTAATTACTTGTGAACAGTTTGTCGAAGAGTCGCTTTATCAAAACGATTTCATTTCGTGAATTCATAACTTCTCTAAGGAAAAGCGACTTAACTGTTTTTTTATATTTCTCGATTCGAGAATCCGTTGAGATCTTTTTAAGAATTGCATATTTTCTCGAATCTTGACCTGAGCTCTTTATTTTCTCCGTATTGTGATCATGGCTTACTGTTTTTTTCATTTCTGGTTTCGAGACTTCTTCGAGATCTTCTCGAAAATGTCATTCTTTCCCATATATTGGACTGTGTTCTTCATTTTTCTGGGTATCGTGTTCACCAATCACCGCCAGTTAAAGTTCATTCTGTGATATGATTTGCTTTTGACTAGTAATTTTCAAGCGTGTTACAGTAAAATTTGCTTTATTTGTTCCAGAAAAGTAATAAAAAGTTAAAAAGGGTTACAAAAATTAAAATTAAAAAAAATTCCTATAAGTAAAAAGGCAAATAGCCAAATTCGTCTATAGTATTAAAGAATTTAATACTACCGACCATTCTGCCAGTTGTGGCACACCTCTTAAATAGACTTTTAACCAGTTCTCCTTTCCCCAGCTGCTGGAAGACGGGACTGACTACACCTATTCCAAAAACTAACTCACCATCTAATGCCTCTGATTGGAGACCAATCACCATCCTACCGACAATTTCGAAGGTACTGGAATTCCTAATAGCTGATCAGATAGTGGCCTATGTGGGGGAAAACAATCTACTGTCTGATAGACAATCAGGATTTAGAAGATTCCACTCAACCAGCACAGCCTTACTTGAAGTGGCTGCAGATATACGGGATAAGTGCGATAAGGCGCTCTCGGTATTACACGTACTACTCGATTTCAGCAAGTCATTTGACTCGGTTCCGCATGAGAAACTGGTTTCCAAACTTAGGTTGCACTTCGGATTTTCCTCATCAGCTGCGAGATGATACATAGCTACCTAATAGGCAGGTCTTTTAAGGTTAGGTCTAGGGAGGAATTTTCCTCAGTGAGACGCCGAAATGGCCGAAAATGACATTATTTTGATTATTCCATGTATATCCATCCGTTTGTATGCTTGATAATGCAACTTTAACTTTTCATCGAAAATTTCCTAATATTCCTTGAACAAAAAAATAAAATACAGGACTGGCAAGAATGATGAGTGGTATGTATGTTTACCTTTATAATTTTCGTAGTCTAAAATTATTACAAAAAAAAAAAAAACTATACCTACAAACTATCTATATAAAAATATATAAAAATTGTTAATATTCAGATTTGATCTAGTTTTTTATGGAAACCAAGTAAATATGCTTAATTTTGTAAACCTGTCATTTCTCTTTGCAGATGGAGAAACTAACAAAAAATCCAATGAATTATGATTTTTTTTTATTTTACCTAAATTTTGTATTTTATTTATGTAATTAATGTTGCTCCTAAATTAAATATATATTCAATAATTTCTTTTTATTAATTATATTAGTTATTTTCGCTTTTCCCCATTCTATTCTAAAACGACTCGAAATAGTATTATTTATATTTTGCCCATGCAATTTAAAAATTACTAGATATAGCAGAAAAAATCGAAAGTATGTACTAACATACGAGGTCTTTTGGATTGATTCGAAAGAATAACTCACTATCGAATCATCTTACCGACTCGATATAGCATTATTTTTTCATCATTTTCGGTACTGAACACGATTTGCTATAGCATTTCGTCTCGAAATAATATTTCGCTTTACGATTTGCTCTCGCATCGATTTCGTTTCAAATTGTTTGCAGGGTTGCATAAAGTAAAATAAAATAAATGTTTATGTTTAGAAGAATTTTTTTTCTATATATCAATAAAAAACATTCATTGCATTTGAAAGTTCCGTGTGAATAATATGTGTCCACAAATACAAGCAATATGACGGAAATATGTGATGGACTTTAGTGCTCCTAGTTCTCCGCTGCCAGAAAAAGTGCAACACTGAAATCAACATCAGTTATCCTTCGAACAAAGAAGAGCAGAAAATCTTGCTCAAGGTTACTCCAGTTCACTTTAGAGCAGACGTATTAAGCACAGTTCGGTTACTTTAGAGTATTGTTCGGAATTCATTAAACCCGATTTTCTGCTCTAGAGTAACGAAGAGCTATACAGACCTAATTACATTAAGATCTGCTTCATACTCGATGTATCTAACAGTGTAACGTAGCCTATGCTGAGGTTTTTAATAAATGCTTTTCTATTCTATTTAATAAGGGGCTTATAATTAAATGCTTTTTGATTTGATGATCCAAATAAAACACATACCCTGAATGCTTAGAACAACTAAATATTGATAATACCACATAAGCAAACTATTTTATATTTAAAACTGTCAAAATTGAGGATTCTTCTTTCTTTTACAATAAATTAGGATAAGCACATTGGGCTGGTTCTGACGGCTGCCACTTCGGACTAGTTCAAAGACTTCGAGGAGAGAAATAAAGGAGCCGAAATTGAAAAAAGCGTAGCAACTTTCGTTCGTCTTCTTGTTTTTGTGAGGTGTCAGACGCGGCGTTAAAAATTGTGGATTGCCTTGAATATCACAACAAATTAATGGCGCGAAAATTCAAACACATTTCTTAGAAACTCCGCACAATCTTCCACACCACCCACTAACAAGTATATAAATGGACTGACTGATCTCCTATTTCATGTGGCACCAGTTTTGATTTCAGAAAGTATGCTCTCACTGACGATATATTTAAATTATTTGCGAATTTACTTACATATGCATGTCAGTAGAGTTTACCGAATTTACCACTAAAGTATTTTTAAAGCATTTTCCTCAACACTGCTTGTTGTATCTAAATCTTCGAGCACATATAACTCTTTTTTTATATTACTAACACTTAGTCCAATAGTCATTAACCATTTAAATATTATCCATTTGTAACTACGTCTATGCGCCAAATACACTTCGCGGCTCTTTGTTTCCATAAAAGTGACAATCAAACACCCCGCCAAAATCAAGATGGCGAAAATTTTTGGCTACGCTGCCCTTAGAATATAGACGTAACCCCCGCAAGATACAAGCCATGAACAAAGTCGAAAAAAGAGAGTAGCGGGCCGGTCAGCAGGCGACATCCACAGTCTTCTTGCCTTGTCTTACTGAAGGAGTTTTTCATATAAAAGTTGCTTGTATTTTGTTCTCAAACGCTATAATTTCCGTAAATTTCTTCTACCCGATATATTTTTTTACAACTATTAGAAAGAAAACATATGTGGCTCATTTTGCTGTGGGAGCGACAGTTTTGGGCTTTAGAACCTGTTTAAGATGAAATTTTAGTTTTTCCTCCATGACGAGTATTCAAAAGCAGTGAGAGTAAGCACTTACTGCATCCTGTACCCGGCACGTTAAATCCTTTCAATGTGTCGGTGCCGTCGGCGACTTCATGGCTTGTATTATATTCCGGCGGTTACGGCCCTTACTGCATGCTGTACCCGTCACGTTAAGGTCTTTTAATGTGTCGGTGCCTTCGGAGACTTCATGGCTTGTATTATATTCCGAGGACTGCGATATAGAGCAAACAGGAATGGTGATAAGCCAGATTTTGTGTAATGAATTCCTGGTTGTGTTGGTAGTCTATTTTTACATGTATTTACACGCCATCCCTATTCTAAACAACTTGTCAATTTGCAAAAAGTAAACAAAGGTTTTGTGCGGAGCATCTGTGGTAAAAAATGTTCTTTTTCTACTTTATTCTGAAACAATTCACATAATTAATTTATATAAATCTTTGCTTCTATTAACAAAAAAGATAATTTAGGTAGTGCAGTTGCCTCAAACAGGATTCCCTAGTTTATAATCCAATTTATATTTGCAAGCACTGACCGAACACTTCATTTCTGTTTTTTTAATTGATATGAAGATTTTAACAGGCACTAGTGGCACTATAAAACTTTGCACTAAATAAAGTTCAAAGATAAATAGTTTTGAAAGGAATTGATTCGGTATTTTTCTTAAATTTCACAAAATAATTTTAAGTTGACCATATCTGCTCACAAAACAAAAGCACATTTGCCAATTAATCTAAGCTTTGACAATTTCTCCAACGAGCATCTCACTTACTCCTATGTATAGTCTCCTGCTCTTGACAAATTACGCTCATGTACACGAATTTTACACGATTCAACCATTCCTGTTTGCTATATATTCTAAGGCGCTGCCATACATATACTTTACTATGGGATGTCGCCTCCTTCATGGCTGATTTACATTACTCGAACATTGCTAGAAAACAGAGTAAGTAGTTTCCCCTTATCTGAAAATACTTTAGAACAATAAGGACAAAACATAATCCAGGAAAACTTTACTGAGTTAAATGTCAAATTCCCCTACGAAGGGGAAATTTTTACTGCCATAATTAGCCATAAAAAGTTCTAGCCATAAGTATATTTTATGGCAGTAAATTTTGCTATTATGGCAGTAAACTCATACATATAACTACAAGCGTGTACGAATATACTTGTTTACACGCACACAAAATAAAAATATTTGAGGAAAGTCACAGCACATCAGCTGGAATGTGTCAAAGTTTATTAAAAATGTTTAAACATGTTCGAGTAATGTAAATCAGCCATTAGTTCTCTCCGCAAAGTTCAAAGAATAATGACGATTTCGATGGAACTTCAGGGCAACACCAATATTGCAATTTTTCCAGCATTTTTACAGGTTTTTACACGCCATCCCTATTGCTGTTTGCTATATATTCTAAGGATGGGACAATTTTTATAGCAGAAGTGCAACACGATGTTAGCTTAGCGCTGACTCCCGCTACTTGGCACTGAATATTTGTCGGTGTTACAAATGCATATTCAAGTTGAATTATCATCTGGGGACAAGGTTACATCTCCGAATATCACCGAATTTCTTCAAACTTTGCACACCAGTTCCTTTTCACTCACAAATCACAAATATGAAAACGAAATTTGTCGGAAAGTTATAGTTTCCGAGATAATCGACTTTAAAATTCCCGATATTTGTACTGCATTTCACAACACAATTTGACATTCTCACAAATTAATTAACTCTTCTTCTTCTTTTTAGTAACAAGTATACAAGTAGTGTAAACAACCGTACGAACATTCGGGTTACCAGCATTACGTTTTTTTATTCATTACAAATATTCAATTGATGTGTAGTAAGCAACATTTTGTTAGAATGGAATAGAAAAGCATTTATTGAAGAAACACACACACACACACATGCAGGTAGGTTGGCAGGGGCGTATGCGACGAAAAGTAGAAATTCGATCGATGTTTGCGACGCGAGTGTCACGTCGGGTGGTAATCTAATAGTATTTCGAATGGGAGATCTAGATTTGACCTTGCTCCGAGGCGTGCTTTCAACTCTGCTCTAGATTGCTTTGTTTTCTGTTCTCCGATCGAGGAAACTATAAATATGTTCGATTGTGATTGCATGCACTCTTTAAGTCTAGATGTGCTTTTGACAGAAGGGAGTAAGAAGAAGATTATTGTAGGGAAAAAATTGGAATGATGTGGAAACAAAAGCGCTCCTTGATAAATACTACAAAAATATATATATTGTATAAAAGGCCATTACTTTATTAATATATATATGACATGATGACTCCGAAGTGTTGAATAAATTAGCAACTTCTCTTATTGTTGACTTGTTGCCTGCAAACCTATACACATTTTTTATTTTTAGTATAATCTAACTAATTATTTTTGTTTACCATAAAAAAGAAAGGAGGTGAACTATATTATCAGGTTGAGAACACCTCCATGACTCTGCGGACTGAATTTCGTGAGAAAATCTATAGTTGTTTTTGAAACTCAAAAATGTTTTCGGAACTAAAAGAATGCACAAACATTAAGATAAATAATAATTTAAAAAACCGTGTACAAGCTTGTAACTCTTCATTGGTGTACGAAGAAATTGTCGCCCCAAAATTACACACTTTTATTCTTTTGGTGGAGCTATTGTGCCAAAGCTATCACGGAAAATACTTCTTCATTATCACTTGATGAAGATGAGCTTAATAGCTCGGCCAACCTTAATGCATCCATAACTTCACAACCAGAAATAGTATTTCACAAGCAATTTAAATCATTCGATTTAACAACAAGGAATATGTACGTATTACTGGTCAAATGTTTTATAACCTAATAGAGCAACATCAAATCTCACTTCACTTTACAGAGTTGAAAATCTTTTCGATCTCTCTGCGAGCAATTTTTTTTCATTCGAACACGAAATCTGCCTGAGAGCAAATTGAAACTGTCATTCCAACAAAAGTTTTAAGGTCGAGCAATTCTAGAGCAAATAGAGCAGCCCATTCAAATTCGCGATAACATTCCCTATACAACAAGCGTATATTCTATATTACCTGTCAACGCGTGCTACGCGAACTACGCTTTTGAAATTTTCAATCTGACTCCAGCTTTCCCCTTAGCCATAGACCGTACAGGGGTGGATATTAGCCCTTTTTAATGGTGAGAAGCATTCGGGGGTAGGAAAAAGTCCGTGCTACCAAGTTTCAATCGGGAGTACGTGCAGCATACCTGTTATATTTGCGTCCTGCGTTTACTTGAGTGTTGTATACTTGGGGTTCAATTGCACAGGCGAAATAATTATTCCAGTTTGTTCAGTACAACTATTAACTTTATTGATATATAAGTAAACTTAAAGATACGACGATGGCGGACTGCCGCGTTGGACAACTTGCTGACTTCTGTCACTCCACATTGAAGTTTGTTCCAAATTCCGTATTTGCGAGAGCGTTGCCAACACCGTAGCGGGAGTATAACATCTCGTCCTGATCGCGTCCTGGATGTAACTGGCGTAGAAGTTGTTGATGTAGGACGTCTGGAAGAATGTTCGACCAAATGAGCGGATGGTGTAGTTTCCATCTGGATTACATTGTCGGACAATGATACTGACTCCAATATTGATGATGTGGAACTATTAGGTGTTCTATACAACGAAGTAGACATCGGCTCATGACTTCTACCTGGAATATTGAATGTGTCGCATAAAACATCAAATGTAAAATTACCATCTACAGAAGCTTGCGATATATCTTGATTTGTTCGACTTCGTAATTGATTGGTGTGGGACCTAATCAGACTCTTCTTGCCAGCGTCAGAAACTAACACATTGTAATTTACTGAGCCAATGCGCTAACTTGTCCTGCTATATCCACATAAACTCGTTCCATGGGTGATGAGGGTATTGGCCATGATTGCAATGTTGGCTTTGTAGGTTGCTTCGCAGCACCCGCACATCTGTGACACTTTTTAACGAACACTTCGATGTCTTTGTCGATGTTCGCCCAATACACATAGCTACGAGAGACGGCTTTCGTACGTTAAATCCCCGGATGTCCTCGATGAATCTGTTTGAGAACTTGAAATTGAAAACTTGCTGGAATAGCGATGCGATCTGCGAATAATACGCATTCATCTACTATTGCTAAAGCCTCTTTACGTTGATAACATTGTAATAAATCGGTTTGAATATGACTTTCATTTGTGAATGTCAACTATGAAGTTGAGGTTGGCCATCCATGCTTGATGAAATACATAACCTTCTGCAATACTTTATCATTTGTTGTCGCTGCTTTTATCATGCTGCATGTAATTGGTAAAGCCTTTGTAATCTGATTAACTTCATTTTGAAGTTCCGATTCCAGCGTTGTACATGCGATGACAAATTCTTCCTCTATTTTCTCATGTGAACTGATGAGACGTGAAAGAACATCTACGTATCCAAATTCTTTCGTAGGAACGTATTCGATTTCGAAGTCATAGGGCATCAGTGTTAATGCCCAGCGCTGTAATCGATTCGCCGTGTAAACTGAAATGCCCTTTTTCGAACTGAAAATAGCTAATAGTTGCTTATGTAATTTAAATCGACGACCGTATATGAAACGATGAAACTTTTTCAATGCAAAGACCACCAACCCGAGTGCCTCTTTCTCGATTTGGCTGTATTTCTTTTCAGCTGGTGTTAATGCTCGCGCTGCATGAAATACTACTTTTTCTGTTCCATCTGGAAATGTGGCAGCGATATAGGCCCCAATACCTTCATTAGATGCATCAGCAGCAACTCGAATCGGCAATTTTGGATTGAAATGTGTCAAAAGCAGATCCGATGAGAGAATGTATTTGAATTTCTCAAATGCCCTTTGACAGGCTGGTGTCCAAGAGAATTTTGCGTTCTTCTGCAACAATTCCTCTAATGGTGCTCGTAATTGCCGCATTTGTTTTACGAACTTTCCGTAATAATTCACAGCTCCGATGAATGTCTGCAACTGCGATAAATTTGTTGGTGCTGACATAGCCTTGATTTTCTCGATTTTGCATGAGTCAGGGAGCAGCCCATTTTTGTTAATGATGTGCCCCAAGTATTTTATTTGAGATGAAAAAAACTTACACTTTTCCAATTTGATACGGAAACCATATTCCTTTAGTCGTTGCAACACCTTATACAAGTTCTCGATATGTTCCCTTGGATTATCACCACTGACAAGTATGTCGTCTAAATACACTGCCACTCCAGATAATCCTGATAGCATGGTATCCATTATTTGTTGAAAACCCCCTGGCGCTGATTTGATACCAGGTGCTAGACGATTGAATGAAAAAAGCCCCTTATGAGAGTTGATAGTCAGGATTTTTCGTGATTGCTCGTCCACCGGAACTTGTAGATATGCATCGGACAGGTCAATATGAGAAAATATCGCACTGTTGGAAAGTTTTGCAAAGATATCCTCAGGCACCGGCAGTGGGTATTGATGTGGTTCTAAACAATTGTTCAAACCTGTTGAGTAATCCCCACAAATGCGAATTTTACCGTTAGCCTTTTTTACGACTACTATTGGTGCTGCCCACTCCGAAAAATTAACCCGCGTAATAATTCCCGAATCCTCCAACCGTTGTAATTCTGCCTCAATTAAAGGAAGCACAGCTTATGCCACTGGACGTTTAGGTCGGAATACAGGTTGTACTTCGACTCTCGTACATATATCCGGCTTTGTTTCAAATAATTCCGCAAAGCTTTTCTGAATGCTGGATATTTCCGCCTTAGAGTCGAAAGACGCACTGAGTTCCTGACAACAAGATGCATTGAGTTGGTGACAGCAAATGGAGTTTAGTGGATTCTCCCACAAATTAAATTTGTCACACAGATCTATGCCTAAAACATTTAACCTGCCAAGATTAGTTACATAAATATGACATGATTTAACTTCCCCATTTAACTCGATATCACATAGAAAACGAGCAATTATATCAATGCGATGAGTTGATGCACTTTTAGCTTGCAGCTTTGAGCTGACAAGTTGTTCTGGACAACCCATATTTTGCCATATGGATTTTGAAATGACACTGATGTCCGAAGCGGTGTAAAATTTAAAGTCGAACTGCAGTTTTCTTGTTTGAAGAAGATCCCGAAAAGTTTTTTATTAAAACTTCCGCGAATTTTCGATGTTGACTGTAGTCGATTTTGTTGACATTCACAAAAACAGCAGAATTTGAAGCTAATTGCTGCTTATGGTTTCTGACTAAACTTTGAATGTGTGCGAAACTTTGAAACCTTTGAATATTTTGCAGGCTCTGTGTTTCTTGTTGATAGACAGGCACAATATCCATCCTTGTGTTCTGATTTTCCACATTGTTTACATTTATGGGCACGATACGAGCAGTCAATTGAAAAGTGCATGCCGCCGCATCCCCAGAAAGGTCTTTTTGGTGTGGAAGTTTTGATTGTTTTTTGTTTGGGTATTGAATTCATTTGTTTTACCCGGTTGACTATGAATCGCTGTGACAAGAGGTTGTCATTTCTCAGGTTTACCAAGTGTTGTGCTTCTGTGACTAATTTATTGAGTGTGTTTGGGCCATCTGCACTTGGGTTTTCCAACTTTGAAAGTAACCTTACACGTACGTCGGTATCAGCTGGTGATTGTAATCCCAAAACAAATATAAGACACTTGAATTCGTCTATATTTAATTTGGATAATTAAAATTTTCACAGCTGCGGCGGAAATCATCCGTTAAAAGTTTTGTAGATTGCAAACACTTATAGCGGACACTTAAAAGCGATTCCTGAACACCAAAAATTGTTATCAGAGTCTCGATTGTTTCTGGCAAGATGTAGTTTGAAAACTTTTGATATGCTAATGGACTGAATTTTCTCATTACGAGCCGCACTTTTGCCTTGTCGTCCAATTTTTCACCGTCTACTTTTATTAAATCCTCATAGCGAGAATACCAAGATTGAAAGGTTATACCGTTTGCTGGGTCGTAGAAAAACTCTTGCATGTTGTTTGCAAGCGCTTCCTAGGTAAATTCTAGACCTTTCCCAGACGCTGCATCTGCTGGATTTACACGCCGTAACATTTCTAATAGTTTGGCCAGCATCTCCTGTTGATTTGAAATGAGTTCTAGGAGTTTTCTGTTGTTTTCCTCTTCCGCCATTTTGGACTTATGAAGAGGCACGTACACGAAAAAAGAAAATTATTTCACCACCGATCCTCGTCGCCACTGTTATATTTGCGTCCTGCGTATACTTGAGTGTTGTATACTTGGGGTTCAATTGCACAGGCGAAATAATTATTCCAGTTTGTTCAGTACAACTATTAACTTTATTGATATATAAGTAAACTTAAAGATACGACGATGGCGGACTGCGGCGTTGGACAACTTGCTGCCTTCTGTCACTCCACACTGAAGTTTGTTCCAAGTTCCGTATTTGCGAGAGCGTTGCCAACAATACCAATCCTACAGCAAGGCGGCCATTTTGAAATTTCTGATCGGACGGCTGTACAGATGTTTACCTGCGATTTGAGGTGATAATATAATAATTTAATAATCATTACGTGTTGTGAATTTGTTTATATTCAAAACTTTGACTTATTTGAACACGCACACAATTAATTTCGGTAATCATATAAGGAACTATTACCATGTTTACATGCAAGGTTGAACCATGGTTCAACTCGGATTCAACTCCACGTAAACGCGGCTCAGTTGAAATTGGGTCGACTAGACTCCTCGACTCGACCACTGTTATGGTCGTAGCGTATTGTATATAGCAATATGCTACACGTACTGTAGCGTGTATATCGGCTGCTGTCCACAGCGGAAAACGAACGCACCCGACCGAGAGAATTGCATTTCCTCACGTTCAGGCCATGTTGACGTGACAGTGGAAAAGGAAGAAGAAGCTTTTGCCGGGCGGATTGAGTTTGACTTTGAAGGGAGATTGTGGCAAAAACCGCGGAATCAGTTCGTTTTCTTCTAATAATTAAATCGTGTAAAATCAAGAAATTTTTGTATAAATCGCGACGTACGGAAAATTTGAATGTTCATCGGAGGAGCTGCTGCAGTTGGTGAATAAATACCAAAAAAAGTAATTTGACACACAAGCACATGCGGTGACTGAAAATTCAACTAACAAGCGGATATTTATCGTGTGTTGGAAAATATACATTTTCCTGCTGAAAAATAGTTAATTTCATGAGGCGGCGTGTCCGCAGATAAGTTCTGCCCACTTGGAACTTCTTTGCTTTGGAAGGAAGGAGAAGTCGAGTCTGCGACAAAATTCAGCAAATTCCCCGTGAAGTATATAAGAGCTTCAGAGAAGCTACATGAAGCTGAAAATTTCTGATTCGAGGTACGAGGGGCGTCGCTACACTCTTGGATGTATTAAATATTGGATATAAGTGCTTCAAAAATCAACCCATCGCAAAAACATATTGCCGTTTTCTACACATGTCTGATAAGTTACAGACATTGTTCTACATTTTTGAGCTATGTGTTAATTTAGTAATCGCATTTTTTTTTGTAGTATCAATAAGTCTTATTCAATTCCTCTATTTATAAATGAAGAATTTTCATATTAGGTATTGAAATATCTATATTTTTGTTACGTGACTGACAAGTTACAGATAGTTGTCAATAATTTTGTTGAGTCCAGAGTCAATTTTCTCATTTCAATTTCTAGCAAATATAGTTAACTAAGTTTCATTGAATTCTTATCTCTAAAAATGAAAAACATTCATATTGGGTATTGTGATATCTATATTTTTGTAAGGTGTTTGACAAGCTACAGATAGTTGTCCATAATTTTGTTGAGTCCAGAGTCAATTTTCTCATTTCAATTTTTAGCAGACATAGTTAACTAAGTTTCATTGAATTCTTATCTCTAAAAATGAAAAACATTCATGCTAGGTATTACTTTATATCTACGTTTTCGTGAAGTGAATCCTATGATCACACGTTGTAGGGACATGGTATTATTTAGGAAGAAACCCAAAGAAACGAAAAAAAACGAGACAGCATTGTCAAATCTTTTCTTTGATAATTATACACTATTGCATGATTGAGGAATGCCTAACATAATTTATATTTTACGAATCTTTTGAGTGACAATCTAATTATAGGATGGAAGCCGATACCATACGCACCATTTAGGAGGCCTCTTCAATGGATGATTATGTAAGTCGCTGATTGCATTATTATACTCAATTAATAAACTTGTTTATATTCATATATAATTATATAAGGTAGATATATTCCTCAGCACCCACCTGCTTTTCACACTAAATTTTAATTTTTACCTTTCACACTAAATTTTAATTTTTACTTTGATTACTTCTTCCTATATTAAAATTGAACTAGACTGAAGGTTACGATTACATACGGGTGTACGCTGAAGAATTCGAATTTTTTTTTTATCCCCATTTATGGTACTTTGACATTGATATTAATCACTCAACAAGATCTTTTCATTTTGAATTGCCCAAGACACCTTCTCGTTTTTTTCCGGCTTCTTTTATTTGATATTACTTGAACTAAGATTTAAGTGTCTTGAAGGAGTGTCGCTTGGAATTTTTTGTAAATGGATTATTGTATCTCTGTTAGGTTTTTTTTGTATTTTCGATTATTTTAAGGATTTACCACTAAGCAAAATTTAATTCTTACTTACAACTTCGAATAAGTACCTATAATTTAATAATTAGATGCTATTTAGTAACCTATCAGCCATTACCATAAATATATATAGAGTCAGAGAATGACATAGGAAGTCAAATAGTTGCTTACTGGCTAGGAAATTATCAGTTAATTCAAATACGTATGTCCAAAGTTGTATAGTCTTATGCAGGGTACAAAATTACTTATGCAATTCAATTCCATACTAATGAGTTAAAATATTTACCTAAAATTTTAAGGCAGGTTTACTTACAATTTTAAAGAAGCGTATATAGTTTGAATAGTATAATACAATAAAGGACTGAAGGTCCAGCCTGGTCAAATACTGGTAGCTTTCGGAATTACCTGAAATATTGTGTCAACTTAGCGAATAGCATAAATTTAATGTAGGGCAGGAGTGACAATGTACTTATGCATTTTTTCATAACTTTTTATTTTTCAATAATAAGAAATTCTTTTATAACGTAATGATGAGTTAAGTTTTTACTTTTCCTTCACATCCCGGAGCCCTCTATCGCGTGAGAACAAGGTCGTCTAGGCTTGCCTAGTCTCTCTCTCTTTCTATAGGTCAACAAAGGGACTTTGGACGATTGTGCCACCCAAAGTCAATGGGAGGATGGGGCTTGGCAAGGAAGGCATGCCATCTGCGCCTTCCATGGAATGCAGGTAAGGGTCCCTTCAGGACCGAGTGTGTGCTAGGCTTGATGGAAGTAGGCACGAAATTTTTTTGATTATGGGTGATGACAAGCGGCAGGTTATTTCGGGAACTCCCCCCACACTCTCTGCCACCCTTAGCCGAGGTGCTAGCGTTCCGCCCTGTGCTATCGCTGTCATCGAGTGATCTGTCAGCTCATGCTAACAGTTTGGACTTCACGTCCTGATCAATCACTCATCAACATACATACCATAACAAAATGGCGCCCAACGTGGGGCCACCTCAGTCAACTTCGGTGTCTAAATGTGTTTGACACTGGGGACTGAGACTACTTGAGAGATGGCCATTTGGTTTATAGCTAAATCGTCTACTCAGTAGTCTCATATCTAGTGAAGGATACATGCGGACCTGGGGCCCTATTCTTGAATAACGAAGACAGATTCCGTATTCGTTATACTGTCAAAACCATTCGGAATCGTATTCTTGAAATCCGCATTCGTTATACACCGAACGCAAACCCTTCGTTATTTAACGAATGGGTTCAACCATTCGTTATGCCAAAAGAAGAGTGAATCAGCTGCTACTTTACGAGTGATAATGGGAGATAAAAGATGTGCGAAAATTTCATGCTCAAAAAACTAAACTAATTGAGTTTTTAGAGGAAAACCTGAAACTGAAATTTGGTAAATACGATAACTTTTTCAGTTCAAAAGATGCCACGGAATTGTGGCAAAATAAAATCAGTATTAAATTCCATACCCGGAGCGCAAAAGAACCAGAAAAGTTTTATTATGATATTATATTAAACAAAGCTAATAGAAAATTTCCAGAGTTGGCAGGATTTAAAATGTGTGGTGAAAGGAAAATCTGTGGCGGATAAAAAACATTTGCATGGCACTGGTGGAGATCCTCCTGCAACATTTTTCTATTTAGCATTGAATTAAGGGTGCAGGAATTGATTAACGATCGACGTAATTGCGAGTCCATAGATTCTTTAACGATTTCACACGTAAACAATAATGACAACTCACTGAAGCTAGCCATTTTTTACAAATTATACTTTAAAACATGAAATAGCTGACATTATTCAATTTGCAAATTGACAGATTTAATCTTACCACACTTATGTTGAAAAACTTTTTCACCACTTCGACTTTATAACGATGAGGTTCAAGAATACGAACGGTGTATACGATTCGTTATCAACCATTCGTTATATAACGAATACGTTAAAACCATTCGTTATTCAAGAATAGGCCCGCTGAGGTTTGACTAATCTTGTTAGTATGAAATTGGTTTAACGTAAAGTTTTTGAAAGTTTTATTGAAAGTTTGAAAGAAAAGTAAAGTTAAAGTGTTAAAGTTTTTGAAATTTTTAATTAAAGTAACGTAATATTTTGAAAGTTTTGTTTTTGAATTGAAGTTCGACTCTAGGGTTGACCATGGTCAAGCCTCGAGTCTGAACAATTGTCTAGTTTTGAATTTTTTTTGAAATTGATCTTTCCCGCTGGCCTGCTGTCATGGAAATGGTAGGTGGCCTCACACAATTTTTTTGTGTGAGCCCTCACGGAGACATGTCTCTGTTGGCCAACTGGCTGGACAGAGTCGTGAATCTGTGAGACGACTTTTGGCTTTCAGCTAATTAGTTGACCAGATCCATGACTTTGCCCAGTTGGAGGGTTTGCTGGACATGAAGATCAGGTGAAGGGGAAGGAAAGAGTTGTTGGAGGATGGAAGTGATGCCGGAGACCTTCAGTAATCACTAGCTGGCATACTGCTAACTGCCTGGCTGAAGAATCTCTAGTATCATTTTCAGTCTCTAGCTTCTCCAACCCGACTCTTCCCAGATTTCTGTGGGAACTCCACATATTTTTATGCACACACTCACGTCGCTTGCCTATATCCGGATTCTGACCTGGAAAGGGAGAGAACGACCTGACCTCTTGTGTTGAGAGTTAGCTTCGGGAGGTGAAGGAGAAATGTTTTGATAGAATTGTTTTTGATCTCGTTGATTTTTCACAGTTTTGAAACGCTGGATTAAACTGTTAGTTTTGATCACAATCTTTTTGAGACACTGAACTGAACTGCTAGAAAGTAAATTTTATTCAAATTGCTACCGTTCTGAACTTGAATTGATTTCATTAGTACTTACATTGTCTCGATTTGAGAAGCCTTAATTAATTTCTCGAATCCCTGTGTTTTCGAATTTTCTTACTTCTTCGGACGTTTGGGAAGACATTTTTTTTTTAATTATAGTGTCTTGTCCCAACTTTCAAGTTTTTAAATTCAGTAGCTCGTTAGCTTCGATTTTTTTTGAGCCTGTTAGCTTCGGGTTTTGATTTTTTTAACTTTCTCTGACATTCTTCTTCAAACCTTGGATTTGTAAAACTTTTTCAACTTTGACTACAGCGCGAACACCACCGCGAGCAACTGGGGTACCGATGCTGTTGCCGGAGCCGTGCTCCGTCTGTCTAGAGAGCGACTGGTCAGGACAGAGGAAGCCAGTGAAGACGGTCTGTGGACATGTGTTTCACAAGGCCTGTCTGAAAACGTGGATTGGACAGCACTCAAACTGCCCGGTCTGCAGAGCCCATCTCACTCAGTGAGTCTGTCAACCTTGATCCATTACCTTCCATGCCAACACTTGACTTACCACAGTTGAAAATTCCACCACCTAGTCGACGATCACTCTCTCCTGGAAGGCTAGATCTACATTCAAGGACTTTTACCTGATCAATCACTCATCAACATTCATACATACCATAACACCACGCTTGGCAGGCGTAGTCGAGTCGAAATTGTGTCCTATAAACACGAATAGAGTAGTCGAGGTGGCAGCTAACAGTTGGAATTTATTTTATTCATTCTTTACTCGAAAGTTTTGGTATGTTGTGTATTTATTTTGAATTTATTTTGTTTATTTAATCAAAATTTATAACTTTTATAACTTCATCACAAAAATGCCATAAATAATGTTATGTTTAACTGTCACTTCAACTATAGTTGGACCCGTTCTCAACTCAATAT
Organism: Dioctria linearis; assembly: GCA_963930735.1. NCBI lineage: Eukaryota > Metazoa > Arthropoda > Insecta > Diptera > Asilidae > Dioctria > Dioctria linearis. The sequence goes on from OZ005740.1 coordinate 195,193,437, forward strand.
CTCAACCCTGATTGCTCAAAAACTCGAGTCGAAAACTCAACTCAATCTCGACTCGATCTTTCAATTCGGCATGTAAACATGATGTATGCGAAGCAACATTATTGTTATGGCACGTCTAAGCCAAGGGAAGGAAATTCCATCCTTCCCTAAAAAGTTCTCCGTCTTTGTTCTATTTTGTACCTGTGACTTAAAATAGGGCCTTCCCACATGAGAAGTTTTTAAGGAAGAAAGGAATTTCATCCCCTTATACTGATACGGACCAGCACGAAAATGTTCCTCCGTGTAGTTCCTTATATGATTATCGAAATTAATTTTGGGCGTGTTAAATTAATGCCAAACGGGCTAAATGCAGGCTAAATTCCAGTTTGCATTGGAAATTTAGCCAGCTAATTCTAGGGCTGTGCCAAACCAAAGTGGAATTTAGCCAATTGCTCAGCTGTCACTTTTATTTCAAAAGCAAAGCAATTGTGTGGCATTTAAGATGGATTTGCAGGAAATAATCAAGGAAGTTATGGCCGTAATATTATTTTCTTTTATTGTTCATTTTACAAATAAATACTTCTAAAAATCTTTCAAATAAACCGCACTTGTCAAATAATTAGACGAATGTGAAGAAGAAGAATTAGCAAGCTCGAAAATTTACTAAATGGAAAAGTCCTAAGTCACAGTTTTTGATATAAACAATTACCGTATTACAAGTTCACACGCGTAATGATTATTAAATTATTATACTATCACCTCAAATCACCGTACCGTAATGCCTCATTTTCATCGTTAAGTTAATTCATTTGACTAATTTTCCTGTTAATTTTGTTTTTCTAAATACTAATTGGATTTCTATGAAAAAAAAGGTGGGTTATAAAATAAATATTTTTAAATATTTACTTTTAGGAAGATTATTGTAAAATTCCTTTATCCTAGTCACTTTAAGAACTTTTTTGACATAACCAATTGAGCCCATATGAAATAGAAAGTTAAGCAGTGACATCCACAGTCTTCTTGCCTTGTCTTACTGAAGGAGTTTTTCATATAAAAGTTGCTTGTATTTTGTTTAAACGCTATAACTTCCGTAAATTTGTTCAACTTGCTATATTTTTTTAAAACTATTAGAAAGAAAACATATTTGGCTGCAATTTGTTTTAACTTCATTTTGCTGTGGGAGCCACTGACATATATAAAATGGACTGCTGATACTACTGAAATTCCTTCCATTATTTGACATTATTATGGGATCACTTTTCTATAGTTGTCCCTTTTTGGTTTAACCACTTTATTCCGCTGAATTACAAATAATAAGCTCTATACAAAATACACCATAGTCAAGTTTCAGTTCAGTGGTTTTCCAAATGAATATATAGGATAGAAATAGATGGCAATACAATATTTGTAATCCCCATAGCTACTTTTAGGGGCAGGTAGACAAAAATTGCTTAATTTTATTTCTTTAAAAATCAAGTTAAAAAAATATTTGTTGTTGTAGGAGATAAGCTTCCAAGAAGAAAAATAATTTCGAGTGCTTCTATAATTTGTTGAACTTTTAATATGAATATTAAAGCAAAAGTAAAACTTGAAATTAAGATAATTGTCACACCCTGTCAAAAAAAGTTGACCCATATGAAATATCAAATCAGGCAGTCCATGTTATATATGTCAGTGGAGGGAGCGAAAGTTTTGGGCTTTAAGGCACTTTCACATCAAACACAAGACTCGATAAAATGTAAACCGAAAAACTCACTTTATTCCACTTTAAAACAACATTTTTTGCTTCAATGATTAATAAAATCATGGGAAATAGGATAAACTAATAATTTGACTAATAAAATAGTATATTTATCTTAGAATTTTTGAGAAACACAACTTTTATGATTTATCGGATGAATTTTTCCGCCGAAAAAGTTTTTCGGCCGATAAAACATAAAGTTGTGTTTTTCTTCAAAATCTGAAGTAAATATAACTATTTTCTCAGTAAAATTCTCAGTTTATCCTATTTCTCTGGATTTTATTAATCATTGGAACAAAAATCTTGTTTTAAAGTGGAATAAATTGAGTTTTTCGGTTTACATTTTTCTGCTCTGGTTTTTGAAGTGAAAGTGCCTTTAGGACCTGTTTAAGTTGAAATTTTAGTTTTTCACGTTAAGGCATTTTAATGTGTCGGTGCCTTCGGCAACTTGATGGCTTGTATTATATTCCGGGGGTTACGCCTTAACCCCTGGAATATAAACCGCATGAGTAGCATACCAATCCTAATGAAGAAGAAATTGATTCGGACATTTTGAAATTTAGAAATTACTGATCAGACGGCTGTTCAGTTCTTTACCTGTGATTTGAGGTGTTAATATGATAATTTAGTTATCATTACATGCTGTGAATTTGGGCTAGTTATTATTTATATCAAAAACTTTAACTTGTTTAAACACGCACACAATTAACGTGGCTATTAAGCAATTCGAATGGAATTCCGGTCGTTTTCCTTGTCATTTTTGACGAGTTTACCTGAAAATCCGTACTATTTGCGCACGGATTTCCGCTCTTTAGCCATAGGGAATTCCGCCGAGATTCTAAGTCTTTCATTGTATTGGTAGTTGGAACTGAACGTGGAAATCTAACAGAAATCCATGTTATTTCCTTATTTTTTTCGGTGGAATTTCCAGACTTTACCGTGGCATTTCTATATGGAATTCCTAAGGATTCCAATGCTTTTTCAGCATTTTTAAATTAAGTAAAATCCAATATATTTTCCGTTCGATTTAGATTCGTAATAAAACAGGGCAACATGAATAATTTGTAGGACGTATAACAGTAGAAAAAGTTTCGAAAGTATGGAGATAATAATCAAACTGCCATGTCTTAAATCCTTGCAAAATGTTAAAATAGAGCTTGATAAAATCCGAACAAGTTTGACAGGCTTAGCGTTTTGTAAGAATTAAAGGCATGGCACTTTGATTATTTACTTTATACTTTCAAACATTTTTCTACTGCTATGAACTCTACAACAATTCAATTTGCAATCGCCTGACTTTTGCTGAACACTACTCGGAACCAAGAACACAGCCAAAGTATTAATTACAAAGTAGCGACTTTTAAATTGCGGCATGAAAAACAACAGAGATGAAAATATTTAAAAGCTATCTAAATTAGCATTCGTAGAGCTTAAAAGCACCTCAAAGCTTCCTTGCCATAAGGGCTATAAGAGGAAGGAACATACAATGTTTTATATGCAAATTGGGAGCAAAGCGTTCCAAATCAGCTGATGCTGTCAAATATATCGCACACTATCAAAACCCTCGAGAAAGTATTTCTCGAGGGTTTTGACACTATGGTTTATGAGACAGTGTGCAAAAATGCACTAATACGAATTTAGTGACCAGCCGCCCTTCAAGTAAATCCTACAACACAGATCCATTGACAGCCGCACCAAGTAAAATCATATAAAGTCAAGTATAATACACTTAAATAGGGTAGACGCTACCGTGTACAGATAATGCTCCACACCAAAGAAATGAGCAGCCGCCGGAATCCAAATATTTATTAAACATAAACATTTATTTATTTGAGAACTCGTGCCAAAATCACGCTGAGCGTTGGGCACATCTTAGCGCGTTTCATAGTAGATACAAACATATATTAGCAAAATTAAACACAAACAATTAAGAGCAAAGCATCGTAGGCTTTGAGCAACTATAGTAGCAAGCAGCAGCGTTAGAGCAGCAAAAGAAAAATTATAATTCCATAGCAAATTAATAAGAATGAAAACAATAAAAACAATATCAAGAACACAAAAATTGTAGTATGATTTGTAGCATGATTTGTAGTATGATTTTGCAATATGATATTACATATTGCCAGAAAATAGATATATAAAAATAGAAAGACGACAAGTAACAGCGGGTCCTGGCGACTAACTAGTATATCTAGTATAAGCAGCTAGTTAACACTGAGCACTTAAGGATAACTTAAGCTTAAACTTAACTATGTACATTAAACAAAATGAATCACCAACTAGCGTAGGTGACCAAAGAACACATATGGTTGGACTAGAGGTTAAACATAACATAAACATAAACATACTGTTACGTGCAATAGAAAGAGACAACTGGTGACATCTACTGGCAATAAATAACTTCAGGTTCGGAGAGTAAATGACTTCAGGTTCGGAGAATCGATTATGAAATCTACAGGAAAGTTCAGGAATAGAACAAATAGAATAGTCAAGAAGCTTTTGGAATAGAACACTCCAGAATAATCCGGAGAGTTTCTAGGGTATAAATATAACAGTTGTCATCGCCAGAAACAGAGTCTTGTTTTAGACGTTGCAGTGTTAGCAAGCGAAAGTAATAAAGAAGCGATAGTGTGTAATTAGATTGCGATAATTGAAAGTACAGTGTTAGCGATAATTAGAGTTGAGTTGATTAAATAAATGTTTGTGAACTTTTATATGATTAGAGTGAAATAAAGAACTTGTATATTAATTATTTAATATTGTGTTTTAAATAACGAACCAAAGGCCACGCTCGCAACAACTGGTGTCAGAAGTGAAATAAATTCGCGAAATAAAGTGGTGGCAATTGACTAAAAACTAAAAGAGTGATTAATTTTGAGAAATTGTGTTAAATTGTGAAAGTTCTGGAAAATAATTTATATTCATCTATAAGAGAATTACTAAAATAATGGGGCGCAAAGTGGACGAGCTTCGAACGCAGGATTTGAAAGTGGAGTTTGGGAACCGGTCATTACAAACGACAGGCATAAAGAAAGTTCTAGTCGAGCGACTTAGACAATCTTTGATAGAGGAAGGAAAGAATCCTGAAACATTTGTTTTCGAAGAGAACTTGGAAGAAATCGAAGTTGAAGAAGCGCCTGCGATGAAAATGGAACAGCTTTTGAGTACTTTAATGAGTAAAATGGAAGCCCGTTTTGATAAACAAAAGAATTCTCTCGACGAACAAAAGAATTCTCTCGAGGAACAAAAGAAATCTAAGGAAACCCGTCTGGACGAGCAAAAGAATGCTTTTGAGGAACAAAAGAATTCTCTGGAATCCCGTTGGGATGAACAAAAGAATTCTTTGCAGAATTGTCTAGAAACTTGTTTGGAGGAACAGAAGAAATTTCTGAAAGTTTCATTAGACGAACAAAATATGAAAATTGAAGGAATACAGCAGGAAGTGTTGGAAGTTCGACACCAAGAGTCGGGAGTACAACAAAATGTCACGGAACAGCTTGATAACTTTAAAGCAGATCTGGAAAGAATAAAGCATCGCCAGCCTCTAAGCGTAGCAACTGAAATATCCGGTGCAGGTAGAATGAAACCTCCCATATTTGATGGACAAAATTCGTGGCATATCTTCAAGAGACAATTCGAGGCAGCTTCAGAGGTAAATGGATGGAATGATGAAGACAAAGCTATAGCCCTGGTGTTAGCACTTCGAGGTCCTGCGTCAGAACTCTTACAAACTGTACCGATTGAAAATCAACGTAATTACTCTTCATTAGTACAGGCGATAGAATTACGTTACGGAGATGAGCACATGCAGCAAGTATATCGCCTACAGTTGCGCAACAGGATTTAAAAACATGGCGAATCACTACAACAACTGCAGGCAGATGTAGAAAGATTAGCGTATCTGTCATACTCCGGCGTGAATGCGGATTTTCTCAATGAAGTGGCCACGGAGGCATTTTTGAACGCTATTACAGATCAAAATTTACAACAATCATTAAGGCTAGCAGGAAAGAAATCAACAGCAGAAGCACTAGCCTATGCATTAGCATACGAATCCGCCAGACAAGCTTCACGGAGTGCAGTACGAGTGAGAGAAATTTCAGTGGAAGAATGTACTTGCAACAGAGTGCAATCATCACAGAGCCCGCCTTCACGTGGTGTCCCTCGATGCTGGAATTGTAATAAACCAGGGCACCTTCAAAGAGACTGCAGAAAACGCCGACGAGTGGAATCACCAGAAGAAGAGGGGAAAGAAGAATGCCAAAGATGTCGAGCCAAGGAACAAGCTTTTCGTGGAGAGACTAGATATCAAGCAGCGACTAGTCGCATCGCCTCCCCTGTTGAGCAGTCGGAAAACTAGTAAAAACCAACTTTGTGGGGCAGAAGTTGGTTGGTGGAATCGACAGCCCCGAAGTCATCATCCAAGTAGGTCAGTTACAGAGAAATAATAGCAGTCTTGTTATATATGGAAGTGTAGGAAAACATGACTGCGCAGTTACTATCGATACTGGAGCTTCAAGATCAATTATAAGAGCAGATCTTGTTAAGAACAAATGGCTTCACAACACCACCAAATATCTACTAAGAACAGCAACTGGAGCAGCAGCACAGGTGTTTGGAGAAATAACTTTAGATGTTCAACTAGGCGAACTACTATTTCCTCACACTTTCCTGGTTTCAGACATAATGGATGAATGCATTCTTGGAATAGACTTCATGACCACATACAAAATAAATCTAGATATCGGAGAGCGGATTCTCAAATATGGGAATATAGAAATTCCTATGAGGCTAGGGGAAGGAGCAGATTATCCTGCGAAAGTAAGGACGATGGTCTGCGAAAATATTACTCTTTCGCCATGCTCCGAGACACTAATATGGACAAAGCTTACTGATGACATCGGGACCTGCCGATTCTATCTGGTGGAGCCTTACCCCACAAAAGTTACATCTAGCATCATTGTTGGCAAGACTTTAGTGAAGGCAGAAGGTGCAACATTAATACCAGTCAGAGTGCTCAACACATCCGAAAATGAGGTACAACTAAAAGAAGGTGCTATAATTGGAAATTGTGAACCCATTTACCAAATCGTCAATTTGGATAACGGTAGTAATGTTAAGGAGACAAAAACTATACCAGCTACTACTCAACAGGTTCAGAAACTTCTTTCGTCCAGTGTCTTAAGTGAACAACAACACAACGATGCCAAAGAGGTGATCGATGAATTTTCGGAATTATTTGCAATGAATGATGATGACTACGGTAAAACAAATCTTGTCCAGCATCGAATCGATACAGGAGATTCCAGGCACATTCGACAGACACCACGAAGGTTACCATTAGCCAAACAACCAGAAGTTGCAGACATGATGAACTCCATGAAGAAACAAGGCATCATAGAGGAATCTAACAGCCCTTGGACATCGCCGGTTGTTCTGGTTAGGAAGAAGGATAACAGCACCCGATTCTGTGTAGACTACCGCCAACTAAATAATGTGACGAGAAAAGATAGCTATCCATTACCAAGGATTGATGACACATTGGATACCCTATCCGGAGCGCAATGGTTTTCCACGCTGGATTTGAAGAGTGGTTACTGGCAAGTGGAAATACATCCCGAGGACCGAGAGAAAACTGCTTTCTCAGTTGGCAGTGGCTTATGGCAATTCAAAGTAATGCCATTTGGGTTATGTAATGCTCCAGCCACATTCGAACGACTAATGGAATGTGTTCTACGAGGTTTAACGTGGAAAACATGTCTTGTCTATTTGGATCACATAATAGTAATCGGAAGGACGTTCATGGAACATAAAAACAACTTACGGGATGTACTTCAAAGACTCAAAGATGCAAAATTAAAGCTCAGTGCGAGTAAATGTGTTGCATTTAAAAAAGAAGTTAAATATTTAGGGCACATAGTTTCATCACAAGGAGTAAGAACCGATCCAGAGAAAATAGAAGCCGTCAAAAATTGGCCAGCACCAAAGGACAAACATCAATTACGGAGTTTTCTTGGTTTAGCTACCTACTACAGGCGATTCGTGAAAGGTTTTGCAGATATAGCAAGAAGCCTACATCAACTTACCAAAAGGGAAAGCCGTTCATATGGTCGGATAAATGCAACGAAAGTTTTGAAAATTTGAAGCAACAGCTCTGTGAGGCTCCAGTACTTCACTATCCAAAGCTGGGAAAAACATTTACATTAGACACGGATGCCAGCAATGAAGGTATTGGTGCAGTGCTTTCTCAGGAGGAGAATGGTCAAGAAGTTCCAGTAGCTTACTATAGCGAAGCACTTTCAAAGTCAGAGAAAAATTATTGTGCTACAAGAAAGGAGCTACTATTGTAAGTTCAACAAAGCATTTTCATAAATATCTCTACGGGCAGAAATTCATCCTTCGCACCGACCATGCAGCGCTTAAATGGCTTCTGCAGCTTAAGAATCCTGAGGGACAAGTGGCGAGATGGATAGAGCGACTCCAGGCTTATGATTTTGAAATACAACACCGAAGAGGTCGTATCCATGGAAATGCAGACGCCCTTTCACGACGTCCATGCAAACTTGAATGCAAACATTGCGCCCGGATGGAAGAAAAAGAAACAACAGCAACTATACAGTTGGTAACCGTGGAACCATCTACAGGTTGGGACAACGAGGACCTGCGAACAGCACAACGAGAAGATCCGGACATTTCACCTATTCTTGCTTGGAAAGAAGACATGGAAAGACCACAATGGAAGGACATCTCGGAGAGGAGTGAGAAACTGAAGAGCTACTTGACTCAATGGAATTCCCTTCACTTTGATTGTGGTATATTAAAACGCAAGTGGGAAGCACCTAATGGCGAAACTTTCCGAATGCAGATAGTCGTGCCGGCAACAAACGTCAAAGATGTTCTAGAAGAAATGCACGGTGGAACCTCTGGAGGACATTTGGGAGTGAACAAAGCCATTTCCAAAATACGAGAAAGGTTATATTGGTTACATATGCGAGAAGATGTGGAGGAGTGGTGCCGCAGATGCACTGTCTGCGCTGCTTGCAAAGGGCCGCAGCACAGAAGCAGAGGAGAAATGCATAAGTATAATGTCGGAGTCCCCTTTGAAAGGAAAGCTATAGACATCGCTGGACCTTTTCCAATAACGGATGGAGGTAATCGTTATATATTAGTTGCCATTGACTATTTCAGTAAATGGCCTGAAATTTATGCAATCCCTAATCAAGAGGCAACCACAGTTGCGGAACAAATAATAACGAATTGGGTCAGTAGGTTTGGAGTGCCTCACGAACTTCATTCGGACCAAGGACGGAACTTTGAATCGCGAACTTTCCAGGAGATGTGTAAAAGGTTGGGAATAAGAAAAACTAGAACAACTCCTCTACACCCACAATCTGATGGCATGGTAGAGCGCTTCAACAGAACATTGATCAAGCATCTAAAGAAAGTAGTTGACTATCATCAACGCGATTGGGATCGACATATTCCTATATTCCTAATGGCTTATAGATCAGCCGTTCATAGTACTACCGGACAAACCCCAGCTAAAGTCATATTCGGAAGAGAGATGCGATTACCTAGCGTCCTCAAATTCGGTACCCCTAGAGGTGAGCAAAAGTTACCAGAAGACTACGTATCGGAGCTCAAACAACAATTAGCCGATATACACGAGGCCACGAGGACGAAATTAGCAACAAATACTGATCGGATGAAGACCCGCTATGACTTACGCGCTAATTCCGCAGGATTTAACGAAGGTGATCTTGTTTGGCAGTACAACCCGAAACGACGTAAGGGACGTTCTCCAAAATTGCAACAACACTGGGAAGGACCATATTCAGTAGTAACTAGAATTAATGACGTGGTATACAGGATTCAGCGTGGCACAAGAGGCAAGCACAAAATTGTTCATTTGGACCGCTTGTGTCAATACTACGAGCATCAAGACCGTGGACCACCTGTTGTTCGGGACGAACAAGTTTAAGAAGGGGGCAGTGTTACGTGCAATAGAAAGAGACAACTGGTGACATCTACTGGCAATAAATAACTTCAGGTTCGGAGAGGAACTGACTTCAGGTTCGGAGAATCGATTATGAAATCTACAGGAAAGTTCAGGAATAGAACAAATAGAATAGTCAAGAAGCTTTTGGAATAATCCAGAATAATCCGGAGAGTTTCTAGGGTATAAATATAACAGTTGTCATCGCCAGAAACAGAGTCTTGTTTTAGACGTTGCAGTGTTAGCAAGCGAAAGTAATAAAGAAGCGATAGTGTGTAACTAGATTGCGATAATTGAAAGTACACTGTTAGCGATAATTAGAGTTGAGTTGATTAAATGAATGTTTGTGAACTTTTATATGATTAGAGTGAAATAAAGAACTTGTATATTAATTATTTAATATTGTGTTTTAAATAACGAACCAAAGGCCACGCTCGCAACAATACTATCAAACAAAACGAATTACCTTTTAGTGCAGGTAAGCAAAGAATACTTATGGTTGAATTTAAGATTAAGCATAACTATATATATTACTATATACATCAAGCAAGAAGAATAACTTGAGATTGGACATAACTGTATACTATCTATCAAAATGAATATTGTTAATCAAAATGAACTATCATTTGGTGTAAGTAACCCAAGAACACCTATGATTGGACTAGAGAATAAACATAAATATAAATATAAATATATACGAGTATATATTCTATCGGACTGTATGAACTACTAATCAGATTTATATTAGATTATATATAGGTTATAATTTTAATTTGATGTTACCGTGCGAGAAGAAAATTTTCATTAAAAGTGAATGAAACACTATTTTGTTTTGATGCTGTGAATGCTGAATAGTTTTATTGTCGAGTGAGAGTTAAAGTGATAAAAATCTTATACAGTAATTAGTGAATAGGAGTAAATCTGCTGGCGGCCTTTTTATTTGTAAGGCTGTCTAGAGTTTTCTTCTAATTGCTAGTTATTTTAACAGATTGATGGTTTTTTATTAATATCGACTATTTGTGAAATTTGTATGATTACAAAGTAGTGTAAAATACATATTTTTCATTAAAAGATTAATTTTCAGAGCTAACACATACTGTAGAGCCGGCCAAAAGCAGCAGTGTACATATTATGTCCCATGTACTAAACTACTAAAGAAATCAGCAATAGTTAAGAGCAGAGTGTTTTGAATAAAATCTATAATATATTAAAGTACAAAACTGCTATTTTTACGCGAATAAATAAAAAAGTGATTGTGTGAAAAGTGTCTTAAACTTAATCATCATCTTGGAATTTTTTGGTTGCTGGGAGAAAATCCGGTGGTGGCCTGTTCTGATTTGAGGGCTATCCCAGGTTTTTTCCTACCGACTAGATTTCAACAACAGTAATTAAGTGTGTTATTGTTTATCGAACTCAACGAAGTCAACCAAATTATTATCATATTAGTAGCGTTTAGGAATTTTGTATCGTGTATTTTATGGGAAGAAATCTTTTGTTTTTAAATATAATAAAGGATAAGGCTTGATGATTGCTGTGAAAGGAAACTTTCCAAATCCCATTCAGACGAGGACGGCTTTATCTGAATCTGAATCTGATCATGTTGAACAATTTCGATCGATAATATGTTTTAATTAAAAGTGAATGAGAGAGTGAGAGTTACAGTAATTAGTGAATAGGAGTAAATCTGCTGGCGGTCTTTTTTATATTTAAGGCTGTCTCAAGTTTTATTCTAATTTCTAATTGTATAGTGATGATGAATGTGCGTAAGCTATATAACTCAACATTTGGTTGTTTAAGGTTCACTCGCTGGTAATAAAGTTGCTGCTGGAGGCTGAAATTACTTAATCTCCATCTCTGGGTGACCCGCTGCACATGGGCATCACACCATCATCTGCGACTATTGACATGCTGGCTGAAGCGTACCCCCCCCCCCAACCGCCAGCATCTTTTCCACCTTCACTATAACCGTAACCCCCGCAAGATACAAGCCATAACAAAGTCGAAAAAAGAGAGCAGCGGGCCGGTCAGCAGGCGACATCCACAGTCTTCTTGCTTTGTCTTACTGAAGGAGTTTTCATATAAAAGTTGCTTGTATTTTGTTCAAACGCTATAATTTCCGAAAATTTGTTCTACATGCTATTTTTTTAAACTATTAGAATGAAAACATATTTCGGCAACTATCGGCGTCCATCGAGTGCTGTTTTTTAAGAATCATTATATGTATACCCTTAACCATTTGTCATATCTTATTAATATTTAATCATTTGCCGCGAAATTGATTTATAGTGGTGTCAACTATCCGCATCAGCTTAATGACGCTATTCGAAGTGAGTCGGCATATATGGAGTGAATTATAGACTATATACTGAATCCCGGTAGAGACTGTTATGGTAGTATGAAGAGTGATTCGCTTGGGACGTAAAGTCCCGACTGCAAGCATGAGCTGACAGATCACTCGACGGACAGCGTTGACTGCAGGGCGGCACGCTAGTTCGCCTCAGCTATTGGCGGAGAGTGTGGGGAGGTTCCACAAAAACCTGCCGCTGCCGTCAGCCATAATAAAAAAACAATTCGTCGTGCCTATCCAACAAAAGCCGGCACACATCCTGTCCTGAAGGGACCCTTACGTCACTTACCTGTATACCTTTGAAGGCGCAGATGTTCTGCCTTCTTTGCCTGCCCCAGCCTCCCATCTGACTCTGAGGGGCATAATTCTGCAGAGTCCCTAGTTGACCTGTAAAAAGAGAGAGAGACTAGGCGAGCCTAGACGACCTTCATACTATGTGAGAGGGCTCCAGAAGTGAAAAGGAGAAATTAAAAGAACTTATCGTTTCTTCATCACCATTTTACTGGGCACCTATCTTACTACTATACATCGAGTTGGGAAAACTTAAAAGACTATATAATAACGCAGCCTGATCACTAACTTATTACTATTCCAAAACGTTTAAGCTAGACTAAACAATGACTAATGCGATGTGTTTTTATGTTCTCTTCATGGGAATATATATTATTAGTGTCTAACTCCAATATGATTAACGTTAACAATATCTGTATCTCAATTAATCTAAATGCTGACTAAAATTACTCAATTCAGAAAATGTGATTAGATTTAGCAATTTATATATGTCGAGCATGAAAAGAATAACGACGAGACCAGAAGTTCTAGAAAATTCTATAGTCACTACTTTCGTTAACGGTATGTGGATGATTGGGACTAACTGTGGTCACGATAGTGACCGTTGAAAACAAAGCTTTAAATAATGCATTAGCCCCATTTCGAAGGGACGGGATATTAAAACGGGGGAAGACTAATCAAGATGACTATATTCCTATGTGATTTTTATGGGTGCGAAGAATCATTGATCTTATAGGACTTCTATTCGAGTTTACAGTTCAAATTACCCTTTCTTATTACATATCTATTCTCTTCCGTTTGGCGGAAATCATTTGATTCGACGGAATACTTTATAACTATACCTACTAGAATTGGAAGTTCTCAATCTTTTTCTGCTGCGAAAAGTTATTCTTTGTTATGGATTTATTTGAAGAGGAGTGATGTACTTCGGACGTTAAGTCCAGACTGCCAGCATGAGCTGACAGACCACTCGGTGAACAGCGTCGATACAGGGCGACATGCTAGCACCTCGACTATGTGGCGGAGAGTGTGGGGAGGTTCCCAACGAAAACCTGCCGCTGTCACCAATCATAGTACAAAAAAAAATTCCTCATGCCTAGAATGGAATAGAGCTCCCATATATGGGCCGGAGCTGGTCGCACAGCCTTAGCTTCATTGGATATTGTCCAAAAGAGAGCCTTCAAGCACATTGGCGATTTGGCAATAACTTGTCATATCGACTCACTCGAGCACCGCCGCAATGTTGGATGCCTTTCGCTCCTTTATCGCTATATGCATGGTCAATGTTCTGATGAAATATCTAGTCTAATCCCTTGTAGAATGATTCCTGCACGCAATACTCGCGCTGCAAACCGCGCACATCCTTTAACCCTTCAAATTACTTTCGGCCGTACAGTAAAATTCCGAGATGCTTTTTTATCCCGAACAGTGCGAATGTGGAACAGCTTACCACTCTTCTGTTTTTCCTCCGGCATACAATCTGTGGAAGTTTAAGGGCGACATACATCGGCACCTCCGCCCCTTTCCTCATATCCCCTAATCCTTTCCCTATCTCCTTCCTGCCATGCTGTGCTTTGCATCATAATAATATAAAAAAAAAAAAAAAAAAAAAAAAAAAAAAAAAAAACCTGGCACTCACTCAGTCCTGAAGGGACCTTTACGTCACTTACCTACATTCCAATGAAGGCGCAGATGGTCTGCCTTCCTTGCCAAGCCCCATCCTCCCATTGACTTTGGGTGGCACAATTGTCCAAAGTCCCTTAGTTGACCTGTAAAGAGAGAGAGAGATACTAGGCGAACCTAGCTGACCTTCATACTAGGAGGGCTCCAGGAGAGTGGAAGGAGAAAGTGGGAAGATTAGCACATTATGACGTTATAATTATTCCTCTTTATTCAATTTAACAAACAGAACTCAGTCTACCCCTGTCTCATCAGTCTATGGAGATATGGACTCCTAACTCTACTTGTGTCCATAGAATCTTACAAGCAAAAATTACAACCTTTCAAAGACTTTAAACTAGCTTATCAAATAGAATTCAACTCGACAACAGATATTCATACATCTCAACTTAAGATACTATCTCAAACTTAGACAAATATTATGCTGGGCACTACCAAAATTCACGATTTGTGCTTCTATGAGAAACTAGATTAAGTCTCTAATTCAAAGCAAAATTCCATATTACTACAGTTGACACTGTTCATGTTTGCAATAAGTGCTTATGCTAAAAAAAATTTACATTATTATCGCTGACAATGCTAAAGTTTATGATAAGTGATTAAGTATCATGTATTATATTATTATGTATTAAACTAGACCTAAGTCTTGAAATCAAAAAAATATGATAATTATTATGGTTAGCACAATTAAAGTTTCAGGGCGTCTACGTACAAAAAGAACTATGGATCGGAGGAGAATAACATGCCATGCATCTGTTAAGGCATGTTCGAACGTAGATAAACATCAATAGTATGGTGATCGGACACAATTATGTAATTAGCGAGAGCCCTGAATATAAAAAAAACAAAACGATCAAAGGTAAAGCAAAACCAAACGAATAATTTTGTAATCACATATAAAAAAAATATTTTAAAATGCAATATGATCAAATATAAAACAAACAATACGAAATATGCAATATGATCAAATATACCTTAATCTAATATGCACTCAACTTCAACTTACGTGTGACGTGTTCCCTCGAAGGAGCTCCCTGGAGGTGTTGGTGCAGTCTCTGAAAATAACTTTTACCGTTCTTGACAATAGTATACTTTTATGATTTACTATTTAATTGAATGACGTGTGGAAGCAAACTAAACAAGAGAGGCTATCTATGTGCGCTTGTTCCAATATTTACAAAAATGTTATTTGCTTCTTTTTGCACGGACGGCGACCTTGTACACAACGGAACTTCCTAAGGCTACTTAATTATTGGCCCATACCTGCACGATTTCGACATCTAAGCTAAAAATTTTGGTTTATCTGTTTTTATTCTTCTTTTTTTGTTTCTAATTGTTGATTGCTGAGTGATTCCTTATATAGCTATGTGCTGATTTAGTGCAGCGGCGTGGTTATGTCTGTCATCTCCTGATACAGGTCAACAGATCTGACTATAGTCAGGATCGGTAGCTGGGTCGTTTTAACCTGAACTAGTACATCTAGACACAAATGGTTAATAATATTGCTCGTGGCCTGATACATATGATCACATTGGATGTGCTTGCGAGGCAACAGTGTGGTCCTCCTCGCCTGCCATAGGTACGCGTGATGCCGTAAAAAAAAAGCCCGAGAAATTTGCTTTTCGCAAAATGTATGACGTGGTGTCCTCCGTCTTGCTTGACTGTGTTCAGGAAAAAAAATTTTATTGGATGAATGTCGAGAGATTTGGTTCTTTATTTTCCGCGCCCCTTTTTGTATAGAATGCTCCTCGTAAGGATTTCCGCCAACCCCAAATTATTAGGCCTGTAAAAGGGATGAAATGGAGAAAAATTTACCGCCCGTCTTGCCTTCCAACTCTTCAAACTGGTTATAATGATCTTCCCAGTTCACTCTTGTTGTCTCTGATTTTCAAATTTTTCCAGTTTTTAACTTTGATCTCTTGACTGTTTTTTCCTAATTAAAATATCTTTTTATAACAACCCAATAACGAATTTTACTCTTCTGTCACCATCATGACTTCTCGAATTTTGCGAACACGAGGCCTTAGATCATAAAACGAAAGGATAGGCTACCTTGTATATAATTCGTGTACGTGTGATAAGCAATTTTTTTGTGGACACGGGAGGGAAATGACAAGAGGGCTGGGCTTTTAGTTTTTGTCAGATCGATATTTCTGACATTTCTCATTTGTCATTTCTTAGATCTTACAATTGAATTGTCATCGGGGGTCTTGTTTGATGTCAGTCAAGCAAAGGCAACGACAAGAAATATTATCAACAAATAAATGGGGCACTAGGAAAACTCTTAAAAATGTAATAAGTTATAAAAGAATTATAAAATTATAAACTGAAAAAATGATACGAATCGCGGTGACAGGAAATTATAAAACTTGTTCAATATTTGATTAACTTTCAACCACTAAATTATGTGCCCGCTCAGAAAATATCGTAGTTTACGACTTCCATGACTAAACAAACACATCGATGCGATTCTACTACTTGAAGAAAAATGCTTAAGTTTTTCTTCCTAATAGCCTATCCAGTTCGTTATATATCTAAGCACGAGGCAAAAATTATCTCTTCTTCTTCTTTTTCAGTCATGTCAACATGGCACCTGCGCGTGAGGAAATGCATTTCTCTCGTTCGGGTGGGTTCTGTTTGCGGTTTACTTTAAGGCCGGCATACATGCATAAGTATTTCAATGCAGCATATTGCTATATGCAATACGCTACGACCATAACATCTTTTTGTTCTTATGTTTGGTTCGTCTTTTTCTTTTTCTTTTCTTTTAATTTTAGTCACATTTCTAGCTTCCTGGGGAGAAACTGAATAATAACAGAATGTGAAACAGAATACTCATCAAAATAAACAAAACCACTCGTATCGAATAGAGGCCAGCGAGGCTCAAAGGTTCTTCAAATAATTACTAAGTAGTATATAATAACCATATTTTACCAAACAATTTACGTACGTCTTATCAAGTCCCCCACAGGAGCTCCTTGGAGGCAGGTGAGTTAAATTCACAGTTGTTTATATAGAAAAATATAGTTATGTGCGTGCCGTCGATCGTTCTTCACTTTGTATTGTTTTTTTTTTTAAGAAAATTGTTCTTTTAGCTATTCTTAAAGACATTATTCTCTTTGTTTTCTCCTCCACTTTCTATTTTTCTTCTACAGGTCTGAATAAGTATATTTAATAAAAAAAATCACAAAGGAGTGAGATCACTATGTAACCGGAATGATATGGAACTCACTGGGCCTTCATCCGTCTATTCCTTCCGTGCTGCTTAAAAAAATTTAACAGAAAAAAATGCACTTGGTGCGCATACATATTACAGTTGTGACAATAAGGCAGCATTATTTTACCTGAATGCAAAATGTTATTTATTGTAATCTACTTACTAAAGCTCTATTTAAAGGTAGTAAAAGTTGATGTGTGAATATAAACTAGTCTAATTATAACCACTAACATTCTCGTGTCCAATTATATCTGATGATCACGGGTCTTTTACTTAGGGCTCTATGGGGCCAACTTTCGGATAAATTTTTAATTAGTAATCAATTGCACTAGGTCCTGTCGGTATTTCTGTCTTAGTCTAGGGACATACCTTGCTTATTTTTCAACACGCAGAGATAGAAAGGTTAGCTGGAGAAGTTGGATTCTGGTTTTTCTTTCTACAGCGCTCCACATTCAGGGGTTATAATATAGTTGAATTTACAACAAGGTTGCTTCACTGTAAGATTTTCGTGCTTGGGGTACTATTGCTGTCTGACTTTTAGCCGACGATGTGGTTTTCTTCCCATTGTAGCCAAGTAATCAGCATTAATCCCTTGTTAATTCCTGACAGTTGCATATACTTTTCAATCAAGCCAAAGTCTGGGAATGCCCCTCGTGAGCTTGATAACAGCAATAGTACGAATACCGTGCTTAAATACCCTGCACTTCTTACTCTGGTTTTGTTCCCACTTTAGTTTTGCTCTGTTTGTTCCTTTCCTATTGAACTATTTACTACTCGTATAACGTTTAAATATTCTGCTCCGGCCACTTTATTCACTCTCTATGTCATGGCTACTTTCTTAAAAGGAATTTTTTCCGGCATCTCGGATGCTTCTTCTTCCTTGTTTCTTTCAACTTTTTTGTCGGCACTCGTCCCCGTCAGACTTGAAACGTGTGGTCGAGTCTCGACAATCGCACGTTCGTCGTGTGGCTCACGCTAGGTGCTGCAGCTAGTCGTCGTGTAGCATATTGCTGTATGCAATATGCTACGACCATAACAACACATATGGAATCATTATGTTAGATTTTGATCTCTATATACACGAATTAGCCGCATATATGTATCAACTATACGCGTCCGTCATTAGAAGTTAACCATTGAATTGTTACGTGCAATAGAAAGAGACAGCTGGTGACATCTACTGACAATGGAGAGTAAACAACTTCAGGTTAGGAGAATCGATGATTAAATGTTCGGGAAGGTTTAGGAATAGAATGAATAGAATGAATAGAATGAATAGAACAGTCAAGAAGCTTTTGGAAATAGAACACTCCAGAATAATCCGGAGTTTCTAGGGTATAAATATAACAGTTGTCATCGCCAGAAAAAGAGTCTTGTCTTAGACGTTGCATTGTTAACAAGCGAAAGTAATAAAGAAGTGAAAGTGTTTAATTAGATTGCGATAATTGAAAGTACAGTGTTAGCGATAATTAAAGTTGAGTTGATTAATTGAGGAATTGGGAATTTTATATGATTAGAGTGAAATAAAGAACTTATATATTAATTATTTAATATTGTGTTTTAAATAACGAACCAAAGGCCACGCTCGCAACAACTGGTGTCAGAAGTGAAATAAATTCGCGAAATAAGTGGTGGCAATTGACTGAAAATTACAAAGTGTGATTAATTTTGTGAAATTGTGTTAAATTTTGAAAGTTCTGGAAAATAATTAATATTCAACTGTGAGTGAATTACTAAAGTAA
Organism: Dioctria linearis; assembly: GCA_963930735.1. Lineage (NCBI taxonomy): Eukaryota > Metazoa > Arthropoda > Insecta > Diptera > Asilidae > Dioctria > Dioctria linearis. The sequence continues at coordinate 195,212,430 of OZ005740.1, forward strand.
TGGGGCGCAAAGTGGACGATTTCGAATGCAGGATTTGAAAGTGGAGTTAGGGAACCGGTCATTACAAATGACAGGTACAAAGAAAGTTCTAGTCGAGCGACTTAGACAAGCTTTGATAGAGGAAGGAAAGAATCCTGAAACATTTGTTTTCGAAGAGAACTTGGAAGAAACCGAAGCTGAAGAAGAGCCTGCGATGAAAATGGAACAGCTTTTGAGTACTTTAATGAGTAAAATGGAAGCCCGTTTTGATAAACAAAAGAATTCTCTTGAGGAACAGAAGAAATCTATGGACGAACAAAAGAATTCTCTCGAGGAACAAAAGAATTTTCTGGAATCCCGTTTAGATGAGCAAAAGAAATCTATCGAAACCTGCTTAGACGAACAAAAGAGTTCTCTGGAGAATTATCTAGAAACTCGCTTGGAGGATCAGAAAAATTTTCTAAAAAGTTCTTTAGAAGAACAAAATTTGAAAATTGAAGGAATCGAGCAGAAAGTGGCGGAAGCTCAACAAAAAGTCACCGAGCGGGTTAACAGTTTTAAAGAAAATCTTGAAAGAATAAAGCATCATCACCCTCTAAACGTAGCACCTGAAATATCCGGCGCAGGTAGAATGAAACCCCCAATATTTGATGGACAAAATTCGTGGCATATCTTCAAGAGACAATTCGAGGCAGCTTCAGAGGTAAATGGATGGAATGATGAAGACAAAGCTATAGCTCTGGTGTTAGCACTTCGAGGTCCAGCGTCAGAACTCTTACAAACTGTACCGATTGAAAAGCAACGTGAATACACTTCATTAGTACAGGCGATTGAATTACATTACGGAGATGAACACATGCAGCCTACAGTTGCGCAACAGGATTCAAAAACATGGCGAATCACTACAACAACTGCAGGCAGATGTAGAAAGATTAGCGCATCTTTCATACTCCAGCGTGAATGCGGATTTTCTCAATGAAGTGGCGACGGAGGCATTTGTTAACGCTATTGCAGATCAAAATTTACAACACGCGTTAAGGCCAGCAGGAAAGAAATCAACAGCAGAAGCACTAGCCTATGCATTAGCGTATGAATCCGCCAGACAAGCTTCACGGAGTGCAGTACGAGTGAGAGAAATTTCAGTGGAAGAATGTACTTGTAACAGAGTGCAATCAACACAGAGCCCGCCTTCACGTGGTGTCCCTCGATGCTGGAATTGTAATAAACCAGGGCACCTTCAAAGAGACTGCAGAAAACGTCGACGAGTGGAATCACCAGAAGAAGAGGGGAAAGAAGAATGCCAAAGATGTCGAGCCAGGGAACAAGCTATTCGTGAAGAGACTAGATATCAAGCAGCGAATAGTCGCATCGCCGCTCCTGTTGAGCAGTCGGAAAACTAGTAAAAACCAACTTTGTGGGCCAGAAGTTGGTTGGTGGAATCGACAGCCCCGAAGTCATCATCCAAGTAGGTCAGTTACAGAGAAATAATAGCAGTTTTGTTATATATGGAAGTATAGGAAAAAATTACTGCGCAGTTACTATCGATATTGTTAAGATCTTGTTAAGAACAAATGGCTTCACAACGCCACCAAATATCTACTAAGAACAGCAACTGGAGCAGCAGCACAGGTGTTTGGAGAAATAACCTTAGATGTTCAACTAAGCGAACTACTATTTCCTCACACTTTCCTGGTTCCAGACATAATGGATGAATGCATTCTTGGAATAGACTTCATGACCACATGCAAAATAAATCTGGATGTCGCAGAGCGGATTCTCAAATATGGGAATATAGAAATTCCTATGAGACTAAGAGAAGGAGCAGATTATCCTGCGAAAGTAAGGACGATGGTCTGCGAAAATATTACTCTTTCGCCATGCTCAGAGACACTAATATGAACAAAGCTTACTGATGACATCGGGACCTGCCGACTCGATCTGGTGGAGCCTTACCCCACAAAAGTAACATCTAGCAAGCAACATTAATACCAGTCAGAGTGCTTAACATATCCGAAAATGAGGTACAACTAAAAGAAGGTGCTATAATTGGAAATTGTGAACCCGTTTACCAAATCGTCAATTTGGATAATGGTAGTAATGTCAAGGAGACAAAAACTATACCAGCTACTACCCAACAGGTTCAGAAACCTCTTCCGTCCAGTGCCTTAAGTGAACAACAACACAACGATACCAAAGAGGTGATCGACGAATTTTCGGAATTATTTGCAATGAATGATGATGACTATGGTAAAACAAATCTTGCGCAGCATCAGATCGATACAGAAGATTCCAGGCCCATTCGACAGACACCACGAAGATTGCCATTAGCCAAACAACCAGAAGTTGCAGACATGAAGAAGAAAGGCATCATAGAGGAATCTAACAGCCCTTGGGCATCGCCGGTTGTTCTGGTTAGGAAATGGGATGGCAGCACCCGATTCTGTGTAGACTACCGCCAACTAAATAACGTGACGAGAAAAGATAGCTATCCATTACCAAGGATTGCTGACACATTGGATACCCTTTCCGGAGCGCAATGGTTTTCCACGCTGGATTTGAAGAGTGGTTACTGGCAAGTGGAAATACATCCCGAGGACCGAGAGAAAGCGGCTTTCTCAGTTGGCAGTGGCTTATGGCAATTCAAAGGAATGCCATTTGGGTTATTGTTGCATATGGTAATGCCTAGCAACCAACTCTGTAAACATAGCCTAATTAAGATAATGCAACAGTGACACTGAACTGTCACTCTTCTACTTGTTTCAAGCCAGTCAACTTATATATGTAAATTAGAAACTAAATATAGTATTTTGTATTCATAGAACAAACTGTGTTATAAACATTAAATCCTCCCTAAAGACACAACATTGGTGTCAGAACACAAAAGTGGTGTCAGAATTGTGGAAGCCAGGAAGTTCACGCCGAATTAACAAAAGTACAGTGAATTCACGCCGTGTAGTACCGAAAAAAAAATCCACGCAGTAGTGGTATCAAAAAACGCTTACTCATGCCGTAGTGGTAACAAGAACATAATAAAAATATATATTTTCAGAACCTTACGCCGAAGTAAAACAAATAATCGGAATTGTAAAGGGGGAAAAACTAAACAAAGGAAATTAAAATAAGTGAATTAATTTCCATCATGACTCCTCCACCAGACACCCCAGTTCCAGTCATTTCGCCAGAATTAATCCAGGCAATGACAAATCTGTTAACAACGGCAATAAAGTCGGCTGCAACCGAAGTAACGACTTCAGCACGAACAGAAAACATCGCACAGGTGAGACCACCATTATTTGCAGTCAGCGAATATCGGTCAAGTGACGGAACAACAGTAAAAGATTATTTCGCACGCTTTGATAGTGCATTACAATTGAGTCGAATTCCAGAAAATCAACACGAAAGTTACGCACGCGTACACATGGGCTCAGAATTGAGTAGTGCACTCAAATTCCTAATTAACCCACGTAAACCAGAGTAATTAAAATACAAAGAACTCCGCGAAGTGCTTACAAAACTTTTTGACCGTCCAAGGGACAAATTTGTAGAAAGCATCAAATTTCGCCGTTTAAAACAAAAAAGGGAGGTAACTGTCTTCGTCAAGGAGCCGTACATTGTGAATATGGTTCATTCTTAGACAGGATGCTGATCGAGTAGTTCCTGCATGGTCTCGAGAACCGTGAAATGTGTGATGGAATCTGATCAGAAATCTTTTGTTCTGATGGACGAATCAGTCAAGGTACATCAACCTTGGCTGGTACGACGATGGTATAAACGGTTCTGTGTACCGCTATACCCTAGATTTAGGTATATTGCGCCAAAGTGCCCTTTTGCAGACCTTCCAGAGTCACAGTGCTTAAAAACCTTGGGTTATATGTCGTATAGTACAGTTCCTTGTACTGCTGCGCGTTTCAGCTGTTGCTTAACAAAAACGATGCCACACATAAAATCAAATGAAAATATACTTTACTCTTCACCGTATGAACAACAATAATAATTTATTCACAAAATCACATTTTTAAACATTATTTTCTAAAGCTAGATATGAATTATAAAATGCTACTTCATCAAAAAAGTGAACATAAAATTTCTCATGAGCCAAAATCGAGAAAAACAAAAGTGTCCAGTTACGTCTGGGTGTAACGTGAACACTCTTGAATTCGCATTCTTGAGGAAATTTCTCGTGAGAAATTAAATGTGTAAGCTAGATACATGCAACACGAATTTTATTTTTGCAGATTATTTTGTACGTTAGCGAATTTTAAGTCATGGTAATTTTCCATGTTTGTTGTAAATAAACATTCTCTCCGGCGTTGAATAATGATTCAACTCAGTTTCCAAGGATCTCAAACGACGAAAGATGCATTGAAGCTGTATGATGTGTCCGCCATTGTTGTGCGTTGTCGTGGTGTTGGTACAGGTGCCATCTTCCTGGATCTTATTGCACATATTTCGTAACGATGTTTCCAGATCAAAATAGAGATTATGACAATTATCAGTATTATAGATACATAACCCACAGAAAATTGATGAACATCAGTTGATAATGTGTTAGTGAAAGATTTTTTTTAAACTGTGATAATTCACCTTTGACGGAATCAATTTCAGAGGTGTATGACTGATGTTGAACAATGTTATCGAGAGTAGCGTTCTTTTTAGCGGCTATGATAAATTCGGTGAGATTACTTGTTGGTATATACGATGACCTTGTATTGGTAGGATAGACACTATGTCCCTGTATGCTGAACAACGGCTGCTTTATGAGGCAACGATCTCGGATTATCAAAATTCCTGTTCCTTCAATGACATACTGAGTAGTATTTTTGTCACATATTACATTGATAGTGGTTTTTTCACTCAGCGCACATATCCACTGGTTGAACTAAACATTTGGATCCAATGAGGTCCATTCCCTGTCTTAACTATCTGGCAGGATGGTGACTGCGGCAGGTGATTAAAAAAGTTTATTTCGCAGGCGCTGATGTTCGATCCCCTTCTATATAGGGGGTGTTTCTGTTTACAAAGATGTTGACCTTCGTCAATGAGGAGACATAGTTGCAACTCCTGTTCTGTGAGGGGATAATATTGATCCCGATGTAGGTTTATGACTAAGAACGGGACGGATGGTTGGATTGTCACAAAAGTGTCATTAGTTTGAACTGGAACTGGAGTGACCTTAAATAGTTCAAACTCTTCAAGCGATAATAAGGGAAGAGTTAGCTTGAATATAATATATCGTTCAGCGACCCTTCCTTCGATAGTCATCAATGTGTAATATTTAAGTGCCTCGTCCTGTTGTATTGGTAGGCGTAATGATGAAGGTAGATTAATTTTGATTTTTATTAATTCTTGTTTTAACTGCAATAACGGATAATCAATAACGGACTGATTTTCCCGTGATGAGTATCGATGATGACGTCTAAGATTAAGCTTTGAATTCTGAAGAAGTTGGACACTGTGAGAATTGCGGACAAGGTTAGCAACATGAATGATTGTGACAATTTTTCTTGGTACGCCTCTTCCCTTATGTCGTGTAATTGCTGAGTTGTTTCGGCAATCTGTATTTCTATTTGCTGAAATTGATGATCAATAGATTGTTCTTCCTTCTTCATTATGTTCAAGGTGGCATCCATGATTGATGTCTGATTTTTTATCAGATCCAGCAAGTGATTTTCATTTTTTCCAACAGTTAATATTTATGTTAGCTTCAATTTATATCTGTGAACTGATACTGTTGTCAAGAGTTTTATTTTTTTTAATTTAGGTACTTTATGGAATAAACGCCAATAATTAGAAATCATTGCTTTTTTCACTAGATGTAATGTAATAATTCACCGTTTTTTAAATTATAATTAAGAGAAAAAAATTGCGTTTATTTATAGTACACCTCTAAATCTAAATGTACATATCAAGCTTAATTGTGATGATAATATTTCTGTGCGATTAGAAAGTAGATCTTAAATATCTGTGTATAAGCTGAAATATAAATAGCATGCAGACGATATTATATGGGGTGACTGCGAAGTTTTTTTTTTTTTTTGCGAAGAATAAGTATTTTTTACAATACATAGGTTTTATCACACTTTTATATGCGAGCTCTTAAGGAAAAGGAGCATTTCAGTAAATGTCTTATGAATTGATTGATGATTATGTGTATCACTTTCTATGATAGCCTTACTCATGCATCGTGACCATAAGCAGTTACATCCAAGACAAATTTTGCGCAATTGGTGTACATTATTAGTACTGCATTTAATATAGCCACAGAATTTGATAATTGTATTTTTATTAGGATACTGGTAGTGGCGCAGCAGAATGTAAAGCTCACAACATTAATTGTGTATTATTGTAAATACACTTAACTAATAATGTCCGTAGGATTTCGATAAAGCCGCTGAAGATGTTAAAAATCTAAAAAGTACGCCATCAGATAATGATTTAAGTTGGAGATTGTAACACAGGTATTCAGTCAATTTTATGCTTAATAATAGCTGTATTTACGCACTTTCCAATATAGATAAGCCCGGTTTCTTAAGATTTCAAAGGAAAAGCAAAGTGGGAAGCATGGAATAAACGTAAAGGAACATCAAACGACGAAGGCATATGTTTTCAAAGTGAAATCATTAACTGATAGTATGGATTAAGGTAAACATCAAGAAAAGTGAATTACAATTAGTATACATTATAACGAAATATTAAATGTGCTGGATATATTTGCTCAACCTACTGCACTTCATTATACTCCTTGGTATTATATTCTTTTATACTCTTTTAAGTTCTGTTTTCCAGTCCTAGATCGAGCCATACGAATCTTGGTGCCATATTGAAATTAATGTAACGTATTGGTTGATGTATTAATGTATTAATGATTGAAGATTAGGGCTGTTATTGTTACTGATGTTAGAGTCAGTATCCAGGCCAACATTGGCCTCAGTACTACGGATAGATCATAATTAATGACTCAGTGTAATTGAACTGTGAAATCTAGAGATTGTGATGACTATATAAGCTGTTAATTTAATTTAAGTTATTGAATCCTGTTTAAATTGATATATTGTTTGTTTTGTTATGAATCATGTAAACTAATTGATAAGCTTTGTACTGTCGTGGAACCCAGCGTTATACGCTGCTTTAAGGAGGGGTTCAAAAAATAAATGCACTTTGACTTGACTTGACTTGAATTTTCTATCATCCCAAAGTCTTTTTGTTAATGTTTAAAACATTTGCACTTCAAAAACATGGAATAAAGCACCCTAGAAAAAAGCGTTTTACTTGCTGTGATTTATCATATAAAACTCATTTAGTTCGCGTAGATTCATTTCCAATGTGGAGACTTCATCGAATCGCATTGCTTGTCTCGCTTGTTTTATATATCCCTTTATAATATTTATTTGCTCTACTAAAGGATATAAATGTATCTATATATGTGCATGTCAGTCCCCGTTCAATTTACTCCCCTTCTAGGTTTAGACTGTTTATAAACTCGTAAAGCCATTCTGGGATTGAGGTAGTTTAGTGGAGGAAAAGCATGTTCGAGGTGGCGTAATCACCACCTGGCCAAAACTTTACAGTTGCAGAGCATATGTTCCGAGGTTTCATGAGCATCCGATAGAAATGGCAAGATGAAAACTCAGTCAAGCTAATCTTGTTTAGGTGATACCTCCTAAGGTGTATGAGTTCTTTTGTTTTTCCGCCAGAGGTGTCGATAAACTTTTTTGCCCAACGAAGTCCTTGCAGCCTTTTCCAATAAAGGGATTTTTGTATGATCTCCCAGCTAATTACGGTAGCATTGAGGAAACACTTTGAAATCTAAATTATGGTCTTTTAGTACCTTACTTATGAACATATCACAAACAGAAATTCCCGAATCGAGAAAAGGTCAATTAAAAGTGGGACTCGACTTGGACTTTCAGTACCAGTTTATAGAAGAGTTTTAGTTCGGATGGAAACTTCAGTCCCCTATAAACGCAGGTCTAGTACACAAGGTAAAGGTGAATTTACCATGGAGTACAGTCGTTATTCACCGTGTCTTCCTGATGTTTAAGATCAAATTATTAGAGAATATCAAGAATCGCGGATTAACTACAAACGAAGTAATTTGATTAGATCTCACAATATTCCTCAGATACATCGCTCTGTACTGATAGAACTTTGGTACAGAGAATAGCCCAGTTAAAACAGTTTCAACAGCTCATTTGCTTAAAAAAACCTAAAATTTCAGTATTTCGTGATTCTTAGGATATGCTTACTAAAATATAAGTTAAAAAATTAATGGTAATTAAGTTTTTAAAAAAAATTATAATAATTTAAAAAAAAAATTAAAATTTTTTAACAATTTTTTAAAAAATTTATAAAAAAAATTTGTAATCATTTTTGAAAATTTTTAAACATTTTTAATAAACTTTGACACATTCCAGCTGATGTGCTGTGACTTTCCTCAAATATTTTTATTTTGTGTGCGTGTAAACAATTATATTCGTACACGCTTGTAGTTATATGTATGAGTTTGCTGCCATAATAGCAAAATTTACTGCCATAAAATATACTTCTGGCTCTTTTTATGGCTAATTATGGCAGTAAAAATTTCCCCTTTGTAGGGGAATTTGACATTTAACTCAGTAAAATTTTGCTGGATTATCTTTTGCCCTTATCGTTCTAAAGTATTTTCAGATAAGGGGAAACTACTTACGCTGTTTTCTAGCAATGTTCGAGTAATGTAAATCAGCCATTAGTAGAAAAACAGCAAAACACAGCAATGTATGATTTCTGTGGTCTTTTTCCCCGAATTTTAAAATGAGTATATATTGGTCCACAAAAGTCTACGCCAGCATTTACGAATGGTCTTGCTGGTTGGACTCTATCTGCTGGCAAATTACCCATCAACTGTGTTAAAAGTTTTGGCTTGGTAGCACATTGAACACAGTGTTGTACCACAGAGCGAGCTAGAGTTTTTCCTTTTAATGGCCAGAACTTCTGCCTGGTTATGGCGAGAAACGTTTGAGGGCCTACGTGCAATTTTTCTTTGTGTATATCGTTGAGGAGGCATTTCGTTAGAGGATGGGCGTATGGCAGAAGCATTGATTGTTTGGCCTGATATGTTAGATTTGTTTCTTCCAGGCGACCTCCGACTCTAACAATGTTGTCCTCATCGATAAATGGTGTAAGGCTACTGATGGCACTGTTTTTGGAAACTTCTCCGCAGCTCTTTAAATGCGATAAATCTTCATTGAATCCTTCTTGCTGCATTAGTCTCACCACCATTGCTTGACCATCGTCTAATTCCTCTGCGTTAAATGTAGCTGCAGGGTCTCAATTAAGTTTCCTCGTGTGTCTGATAAATCGAAGAACGTACGCCATGATTCGTTGGACCTTTCGAAAAGAGTTCCTGTGGTTTATATGACTGAGAATTGTTTCAGCTTCTTTGATTTCAGTGGATGACGCCACTACATGTGCTCGTTTTCTCTCACTGTCATTCGCAACCGCTTTCTTTGTATATGGCAACGGCCATAATGTTTCAGCACCATGCAAGAAAGTTGGTCCATAAAACCAGATGGCGGAATTTCCCAACTTCTCTGGAGCCATTCCTCTTGACAAAATGTCTGCGGGATTATCCTTAGATCTGACATGTCGCCATTGTTCCGAAATTGTTAACTGCTGGATTAGCCACAAACGTTTGATATGACTATGATGATGAGTTAATCCATGCCAGAACAATTTCTGAATTTGTCCAGAGAGAAATAGGTGCATTTTTGATTTTCAGATCCCTTTTTAGACGTCCAGCTAGCTCCGCTGGAAGTTTCGCTACGCACAGCTCCAGACGTGGGAGGGTGACTTGCTTGATTGGGGCAATTCTAGATTTCGCACATAACAGTCGTACAGCTACAATATTATCTCTGTCAACGGATCTTATGTATGCTGCCGCTCCGTAGGCCTTTTCAAACGCATCTGCAAAGATGTGGATTTGAATCTTCTTAGGGCTTCTTTGGGAAAACATATGTCTTGGAAATCTTATGTCCTTTAGTGCCTCTAACCCCTCTCGAAAGTTAAGCCAATAGGAATGTAATTCTTGCGGAACTGCCGCATCCCAGTCGCATTTCATGGCCCATAATTTTTGAAGGAATATCTTGGCAACAACGATTACGGGAGCCATAATGCCTAAAGGATCAAAGAGATGTGCTATATCTGATAAGGCATTTCATTTGGTTACTCGAGTGCTTATTTTCCATATAGTTTTGATGCAGAGATTATCACTCTTTGGTAACCAGGTTAATCCTACTGCCTTTGTGTGATCCTCTTTGTGGCTATAAAAATCCAACTGAAGTTCTTAGTCTTGTTGGGGAATGCTGCGCTTGAGTTTCAATTGCTGTTGTGAGATTATCGGCTCCAGTTAAGACATCGTCCACATAGAAATCTCGTTTGAGTACTTCAGCTCCGAGGGGATAATGTTCTGCCTGTTCCTCTGCTATCGATAGCAGCAAAGTAGAGATGGAATTCGACACAGGTGCTCCATGTGGCATTACAAGCACAAAAACTCTACGCAAAATTAAACCAAGCTTCACCGTGAAGCCAACTATGTAAGAGGCAGTTCACAAGTTATACACGTCATCGCCTCCAATGCGTGGGATACGTTACAGTAAACGTCACGATGGGCACAACAACGAAGAAAATGAATCTATACGTAATCAAAGGCGATTATGAGGCACTGTTCGGTAGCGAATGGATTGCACAATTCGCACACGAGATCAAGCTATCGGAATTCTTCTCCCCAAACAACAATATACACACGCTCTCAGTGAAATCTCCTCAATTAACGAAGAGTCATAAAGAAAGATTAGACAAGGTACTAGTGAAGTACGATGACATCTTTAGTGAGACATCAGGCAAACTCACCGGACCACCTATCAAAGTACACTTTAAAACAGACCCATCACCTATTTTCGCCAAAGCAAGAGAGATTCCTTACGCGTTGCGCGGTAAGTACGCTAAGGAAATCGATGCTAAAATAGTATCAGGGCTATATCAAAAAATAGACTATTCGGAGCGGGCATCAACAACATATGACGTCATGAAGAAGAATGGAAAAATGCGCATCACTGGGAACTACAAACCCACATTGAATCCGCGAATTATAATCGATGAATATCTAATCCCGAAAATCGAGCACTTGTTCAACAGCATGGAGGGTGCCCGATTATTCTGCCACCTAGACATCACAGATGCGTATACTCATCTACCAGTGGATGATAAGTTAAGTCACGCGCTCACCTTAAACACACCGACGCATGGGTTGATACGTCCAACACGCGCAGTCTGTGGTGCAGCTAATATTCCTGCAATATGGCAGCGACGAATGGAAGCAGTCTTTAAAGGTATTCCTAACGTATTACATTTTTCTGATGACATTCTCGTATTTGGCGAAGATTTCGAAGTCATGTTAAAGGCACTCATAGACGTGCTCAATCGAGTGAGAGAACATGGGTTGCACTAAACCGTGGAAAATGTGTCTTCGCAACATCATCTGTTGAATTTTTGGGTCACAAAATAGATGCCACATGTCTGCACAAGTCAGACAAACATATCGAGGCAATCCGAGATGCCCCAAAACCAAGGACTAGAGAAGAACTAAACCTGTTTATTGGCAAAGTAACTTACTATAACGCATTTATACCGGACCTAACAACCAGAGCTCGTCCACTAAGGAATATGCTGGCAGCAGACGAGTTTGCATGGACAGCTGATGCTGAAAATTCGTATAAGGATCTGAAAGGAGCTCTAATTTCACCACAAGTCCTTATGCCACATAATCCAGAACTTCCACTATTACTGGCAACAGATGCTAGTAAAGTAGGTCTAGGAACGGTTTTGTCCCATCGGCTGAGTAACGGGGAAGAGCGACCGATTTCATATGCAAGTCGCACAATGACGCAAACAGAACAAAAGTATCCACAAATAGACAAAGAAGTACTTGCTATCGTATGGGCAGCACCGAAATTTTTGTATTATCTGTACGCTAGACATTTCACGCTGATAACGGACCACAAACCACTAAACCAAATATTGCATCCAGAGAAATCATTACCAGTACTCTGCACCAGTCGCATGGCAAACTATGCAGATTATTTAACACATTTCAATTACGATGTCATATTCAAGTCAACTAAAGAAAACGGAAACGCAGACTACTGCTCACGAGCACCATTACCGACAACATGTAACAGAATCGGCGAAGCATCAAACAACAAAGAAAAGAGGAAGACGAGTGTGATGAATTTGATCAGTTTGTAATAGCACAGATCGAACAACTGCCAGTACACGCGGAAATTATAGCAAAAGAAACAAAGAAGGACAAGCACTTGGGAAGAATTGTACAACTACTGGAAGCGGGTCAAAGTCTTTCCCGGAACGGGTATAAGGCACCAGAAGTCATCTATACCCTAGCAGGCAATTGTTTAGTGTTTGAACATCGTGTCATTGTATCACCCTCACTTCGCCAAGACATTCTGAAAGATCTTCATATCGCTCACATAGGCATAGTTAAAATGAAAGGAATAGCTGGTTCGTTCGTTTATTGGCCAGGCATCGATGCATACATAGAGAAGGTAGCTAGATCGTGTAGTGAATGCACTAAACATGCGCATGCTCCAGCCAAATTTAATATTCACCATTGGGAGTACCCTAAAGCTCCGTGGGAGCGCATCCATATAGATTATGCAGTACCAGTTGCGGGTACAATGTTATTAATTGTTGTCGATGCATACACCAAGTGGACAGAAGTAAAAAGGACAAATTCTACATCAAGCAATGCAACTATTGGAATTCTTGATGAACTATTTGCAGCTTATGGATGCCCAACCATCGTTGTATCCGACAATTGTACAAAGTTTACATCAAACGAATTTAAGACATTTTTACGGAGGAGTGGAGTGAAATACCAAAAGCTTTCGGCCCCGTATCATCCATCTACAAATGGGCAAACAACAAAAGACTATCTATGAAAGATAAAAATCACTCCATCTAATCTACAAAAGGATTTAAACGAATTCCTGAGACAATACAGGAAAGCACCGCACGCAACAACGGGTCAACCACCTGCACAACTTTTCCTGGGAAGAAACATCCGAACCCGAATCGGGCCTAGTAAGACCAGACAGCACACAAAAAAGAATAGCTGAAAAACAAAAAGGTAAACTTGACCCTACCTATCGGTAATTTAAAACAAACCAACCAGTATATTTTCAGTCACACAATCCAAGAATGGATAAATGGATTTCCGGTACAATAGTAGCAAGGTTAGGCGATCTTCATTATGAGATTGCCCATCGAGGAAATAAGATGAGGCGTCACGTGGACCAAATAAGAGGCTATGAGGAAAACATAGGGAAACCAACAAATAAACAAGGAGTGAAACCACAGCACCAACGAAGAATATGGTTTTCGGAATCGTCACTGGAACCTGGAATGGATCAGCAGGAAAATCAAACAAACCTTCCGACGGAGCCGACTACCTCTTTTCCACCGGCAGGTCAACCTGAGGAACCACTACAAGTTGAAGAAGCTTTACAGCCTTCAACTCCACGCAGATCAACCCGACCAAGAAGACTTTCCAATCGATACTCACCCTATGACCACTCAACTGTAAAGGGGGGAGGAAATGTTGCATATGGTAATGCCTAGCAACCAACTCTGTAAACATAGCCTAAGTAAGATAATGCAACAGTGATACTGAGCTACCACTCTTCTACTTGTTTCAAGCCCAACTTATATATGTAAATTAGAAACTAAATATAGTATTTTGTATTCATAGAACAAACTGTGTTATAAACATTAAATCCTCCCTAAACGCACAACAGTGGTGTCAGAACACAAAAGTTATGTAATGCTCCAGCCACATTCGAACGACTAATGGAATGTGTTCTACGTGGCTTAACCTGGAAAACATGTCTTGTCTATTTGGATGACATAATAGTCATCGGAAGGACATTCATGAAACATAAAAACAACTTACGGGACGTACTTCAAAGACTCAAAGATGCAAAATTGAACCTCAGTGCGAGTAAATGTGCTTTATTCAAAAATGAAGTTAAATATTTAGGGCACATAGTTTCATCACAAGGAGTGAGAACCGATCCAGAGAAGATTGAAGCCGTCAAAAATTGGCCAGTTCCAAAGGATAAACATCAATTACGTAGTTTTCTTGGTTAAGCTACCTACTACAGGCGATTCGTGAAACGTTTTGGAGACATAGCAAGAAGCCTACATCAACTTACCGAAAAGGGAAAGCCGTTCATATGGTCGGATAAATGCAACGAAAGTTTTGAAAATTTGAAGCAACAGCTCTGTGAGGCTCCAGTACATCACTATCCAAAGCTGGGAAAAATATTTACATTAGACACGGATGCCAGCAATGAATGTATTGGTGCAGTGCTTTCTCAGGAGGAGAATGGTCAAGAAGTTCCAGTAGCTTACTATAGCGAAGCACTTTCAAAGTCAGAGAAAAATTATTGTGCTACAAGAAAGGAGCTACTATTGTAAGTTCAACAAAGCATTTTCATAAATATCTCTACGGGCAGAAATTCATCCTTCGCACCGACCATGCAGCGCTTAAATGGCTTCTGCAGTTTAAGAATCCTGAGGGACAAGTGGCGAGATGGATAGAGCGACTCCAGGCTTATGATTTTGAAATACATCACCGAAGAGGTCGTATCCATGGAAATGCAGACGCTCTTTCACGACATCCATGCAAACTTGAATGCAAACATTGCGCCCGGATGGAAGAAAAAGAAACAACAGCAACTATACAGTTGGTAACCGTGGAACCATCTACAGGTTGGGACAACGAGGACCTGCGAACAGCACAACGAGAAGATCCGGACATTTCACCTATTCTTGCTTGGAAAGAAGACATGGAAAGACCAGACTGGAAGGATATTTCGGAACGGAGTGAGATGCTGAAAAGTTACTGGGCTCAATAGAACTCTCTTCATGTTGAATGTGGTATATTAAAACGCATGTGGGAAGCACCTAATGGCGAAACTTTCCGAATGCAGATAGTCGTGCCGGCAACAAACGTCAAAGATGTTCTAGAAGAAATGCACGATGGAACCTCTGGAGGACATTTGGGAGTGAACAAAACCATTTCCAAAATACGAGAAAGGTTTTGTTGGCTACATATGCGAGAAGATGTGGAGGAGTGGTGCCGCAGATGCACTGTCTGCGCTGCGTGCAAAGGGCCGCAGCACAGAAGCAGAGGAGAAATGCATAAGTATAATGTCGGAGCCCCCTTTGAAAGGATAGCTATAGACATCGCTGGACCTTTTCCAGAAATAGATGGCGGTAATCGTTATATATTAGTTGCCATTGACTAATTCAGTAAATGGCCTGAAGTTTATGCAATCCCTAATCAAGAGGCAACCACAGTTGCGGAACAAATAATAACGGATTGGGTCAGTAGGTTTGGAGTGCCTCACGAACTTCATTCGGACCAAGGACGGAACTTCGAATCGCGGACTTTCCAGGAGATGTGTAAAATGTTGGGAATAAGAAAAACTAGAACAACTCCTCTACACCCACAATCTGATGGCATGGTAGAGCGCTTCAACAGAACATTGATCGAGCATATAAAGAAAGTAGTTGACTACCATCAACGCGATTGGGATCGACATATTCCTATATTCCTAATGGCTTATAGATCAGCCGTTTATAGTACTACCGGACAAACCCCAGCGAAAGTCATATTCGGAAGAGAGATGCGTTTACCTAGCGACATCAAATTCGGTACCCCCAGAGGTGAACAAAAGTTACCAGAAGACTACGTATCGGAGCTCAAACAACAATTAGCTGATGTACACGAGGCCACGAGGACAAAATTAGCAACAAATACTGATCGGATGAAGACCCGCTATGACTTACGTGCTAATTCCGCAGGATTTAACGAAGGTGATCTTGTTTGGCTGTACAACCCGAAACGACGTAAGGGACGTTCTCCAAAATTGCAACAACACTGGGAAGGACCGTATTCAGTAGTAACTAGAACAAATGACGTGGTATACAGGATTCAGCGTGGCACAAGAGCCAAGCATAAAATCGTTCATTTGAATCGCTTATGTCAATACTACGAGCATCAAGACCATGGACCACCTGTTATTCGGGACGAACAAATTTAAGAACGGGGCAGTGTTACGTGCAATAGAAAGAGACAGCTGGTGACATCTACTGGCAATGGAGAGTAAACAACTTCAGGTTAGGGGAATTGATGATTAAATGTTCGGGAAGGTTCAGGAATAGAATGAATAGAATGAATAGAACAGTCCAGAAGCTTTTGGAAATAGAACACTCCAGAATAATCCGGAGAGTTTCTAGGGTATAAATATAACAGTTGTCATCGCCATAAAAAGAGTCTTGTCTTAGACGTTGCAGTGTTAACAAGCGAAAGTAATAAAGAAGTGAAAGTGTGTAATTAGATTGCGATAATTGAAAGTACAGTATTAGCGATAATTAGAGTTGAGTTGATTAATTGAGGAATTGTGAATTTTATGTGATTAGAGTGAAATAAAGAATTTATTTATTAATTATTTGATAATGTGTTTTAAATAACGAACCAAAGGCCACGTTCGCAACAATATATATATTTAACCATTTCACTAGAATATGCTAATTATAATTCATCTTCCGTATCTTATGGGGATCTGATCTATTTATCCCTGAGTGTAATGCTTTGAATGCTGTTTTTCGAACTCGTTCCTTGAAGACTTGTTTATACCTACATTTTTCTTAGTTAGGTTCTCTATGTCAGCATTTTTCTTTAAGTATATATCTTTTTGAATATCTTATTGAACTTTGAAATTTCCTTTTGAAGATCTGCATATCTTTGCATACATGTTGGTTTGCACGTTATTGTAGCACCTATCCCTAAATTAATTTATGTTCACATGTAGCTATCTACATATGTATATTCACTTTGCGTGTGCGAATATGAGCCTCGGATCCTTTTACATCTCTACATTCGCTTCTTCAAGGAACATGATTGTGTCGTGTTCTTTCAAGCATACATCAGGCAACTTCGTGTGCAGCCAATTACGCATAACTCCGTTATTTCCGGTAGCACTAAAGCAAGAGTCTTCATTACCGAGGACTTAGACTCGGATGAGCTCCAGCTTCTCCACCTTGAATTGAATCTTAAAAAATCTTAAAAGAGACAATTCAATTCTGCGAGTCGCAACTAGATACAAGAAAGCATACATATACAGGCATTCTACGGCCAGCTCTTCCAATTTCCAATACCAGCGTTTACAGCCCCCCCCCCCCCCCGCCCTAAAGCACCAGCTTCTCTCACTTGCTTCCCGGTCTAATCCACACGATGCAACACATTCTTCCCACGCGGGATGCGCTCCGAAATATTCTTTCTCCCAGTAAATTTAACGTCGCCTTATTCAATGCCCGTTCTACTATGGAAAATCTCTCGGAAATCAGATACATAAATTTAACGTCGCCCTCTTTAATGCCCGTTCTACTATGAAAAATCCCTTGGAGATCAGACACACCTTGACCATGATATTGCCTACACTCACTGGAATGAAATCCACTCAAATCCTGAGTGCGGTATATTTATCGGCTTAGGAGGCACTTTCATGTCTCAGTCGCTGCAGCTGTTCATGCCAGTTCCCCTTACCAAGACTTTTGAACTCAGAGTCTTGTGCTTCATTCACAGAGCTGGGTGGAACATCAATGAGTTACTCTCATGGAGCATTGTCAACACCTCCAGGCTAGTCTCTCATCGAATGCGCACCCGATTTGGATCTAATGGTTTATTTGGTCAGGATACCACCCTCTAGAAATCCTTGACTGACATCATCAGAAATACGCACTCCAGTTAACAGTTCAAGGAGCTTTCGCTGGTGCATCTTATGGTCCCCTAGCTCTCCGGTATATCCTTCGCACCCTATACCTTAGTTTTAGGTTTTACAGCCCGTAGTCCTTATGCTTATTATTTAGGTTTAATTCCATAAATTTCTCTACTTACTCTTAGTTAAGCGTCTTCATTTGATTATCTGATTCATTTTGCGACCCTACATAACGTAGACTCAGTTTCCTTAGTTACTTGCTTGCTTACTCCCACTCTTAAGTGTCATTAAGCTCTCTTTTCCCTATAGCTATTTTTCAATTTAATTAAAACAACAACAAAAAAATCTTATTTAATGTCTTTCTCTTATAACTGGGCACCTTGCAGGTTGTTGTTGATTGTTTTCTTGTTAAATTAGCTTGACGCCAAATAATGTGTCAGTTTCAGTTATTATACAGTGCGACGAACAAATGAAGAAAAGATGGCCCCAAAGCGGAAAGAAATGTGTTCAGCGTGATGTAAATTATTTAACCACTTATTTAGATTGCCGAAAGATATTATATCGTAAGTTAGTTCTATATTAAATAATAGTAAATTTTTATTTATTCATCTCTATAAATGCCATGTAATTGGATGAGGGAACGTTGTACGCAAAAAGTCCAATATTATGGTATATTCCATGCGCGCCGTCCGCTATAAGTTTGGATTTTTCCTTACGATCGAACACTGGAAGAAGAATAAATATTTGAAAATAATGTGTAGCCCTTAAGTCCACAATCGATTAGAGATGGGAGCAATCCTTTCATAAATGCATTAGTATTAGATTGCAGTCATAAGTAACTGCAAATCTTAATGCACTGAATATTGTAACTGCAACTGCAAAATCAATGCATTGGAATTGGAAGAATCCAATGCAACTGCAAGATCTATACATTGAAATCAATGCCAATGCAAAATTCAATTGTTCATTATAAGTTACACTTCTATAGTCTATGATTGAATATAATTGATTGAAAAAGCTAAATTAGTATAGTTACACAAAAATTATATTTAAAGCATATTAATAGTATGAACTTCAAAACGTTTATAACATAAATTTAGAATCAGTATCTTGTTAAAAATTTCGCAACAAAACTAAACGTTCAAGGTTTCATATCAGAATTTCACATTTGTACTTTGAATTTCTTACTCCACATTTTCATATTGTAACATTATACCGCTGAATATTCATTTTCTCTCACTACTGATCTTGTATCTGATATTGTATGCTATTTCTTTTTTAGCTTTGAATAATGCTTTTATGATTTTATTACTGTCATTATTATGTTATGAAACCTCGTGCCTTTAACCAAAAACGCCGGCACACATTCAGTCCTGAAGGGACCTTTGCATCACTTACCTACATCCATATTGAAGGCGCAGATGGTCTGCCTTCCTGCATGCCCCAACCACCCAACTGACTCTGAGGGCAGATATTTTCAGTGTCCCTTGTAGACCTGTAAAGAGAGAATAATGAGCGGCCCTAGACGACCTTCATGTGAGAGGGCTCCGGGATAGTGAAGGAGAAAAAAAAAACCTTATTGAGCCATTACGTTATAAGAAGATTTTATTTCTGAACTTCTCCTTTATTTAATTTGCAATTCCTTTCAACAGCTACTTAGGTTGCTCTTAAACTTTGAATTAAAAAAATCTGTATACCTCAACTATGAAAGATCTCAGCACAATTCTGATACAGTATCATTAGGCACACGAATTTCTAAACGTGCCAAAAAGGTAATGTCAAGCCTACAGCTAGCGAAAGACTTATCATCATAAAGAATAAAATAATACGCAGGTAAGAAAGAAAAATTTCATTAACTATTTTGCATACCTATATATGTATATATGTAGATCGAGTTCCTGGCTTAATTTAAACATAAAAAGGAAGGAAGATTTCCTTAAGAAAGTTATATACCTATATATGTAACTAGATCGAATTCTAACTTAATCTCAATATAAGAACTATAATGTCAGCCTAAAGCTGGTGAAAAACTTGGTATCATACCGAATATTCAGGTAGGAAGGAAAATTTTCATTAAATAATTCCTATACCTATATATGTATATGAGTCGAATTTTTGGTTTAGTTTAAAATATAGAAATGAAGAAAATTTTCATTCAATAATTCTTATACCTATATATGTATATAAGTCGAATTTTTGGTTTAGTTTAAAATATAGAAATGAAGCAAATTTTCATTCAATAATTCCTATACCTATTATATGTACATATATGAGTCGAATTTTTGGTATACTTTAAAGATACAAAAATGGAGAAAAATTTCATTAGATAGTTCGTATACTGTATATGTATGTAGGTCGAATTTTAGAGTTATCTTACATGTGCAAATAAACAACAACTTACAGGTATTTCGTTGCTGCGGATCCATCGCTGAGGCGCCTCCGTGATGATCTGCATGCCGCTGCTTACTCGCTAAACGAAACAGTAGAGAAGTAGCCAATAACCCAAAGTATCGGCTCATATGTTGTTATATCGAAGACTTAAATTCAAAATACGCGAATGTCAGAAAACCGAACTTCATCTACCTGATGTACATACATATAGTACACTAGAGTGGAACTAACTAAAATCAAAAGGATAGCAATAATTCACACTATTGTTAGCTCAAATGCAAAAAAAACTTTAACAGTAGTGTAGTTCAATACTGATATCTTTAAGTTAGATCAAAAAAATTTAATTCTAAGTTATAAACGAAAAGACGAAAATTACGACACTAATTAAGCTCACAAATGTTCTTATTTTTTTGTTTGCTTTGAGAATCTACACTACTCTTGCAGCAGTTATTTCTGCTCTTGATAGCGCTTGACCTTGATTCTGACTTTTACTATTTCTTGTACGAGTAAAATTGTTTCGTCAGCTCCAGCTTCCTTTGGATTTCCCTAGAGTAGTGCGTACATCGCTAAACGAGGAGATGCATCACCAATTTGGATTTGACACAAATATCGGCCATCATTAAGTGGTTCACCACATCAATATCTTGTTCCTGAACTCCTTTGAATATTTGAACTTTTAATGAAAGGTGATGACGTTTTCTATGGGTATCATCCCTCAAATCACAAGTATGGTTTCCACCAGCGGCAACTGAACTTGTCGAGTATAAATTTGTTGATTGGTTGCCTCTGGATATGAAATTAAGGATGAAATTTCTGTTGGCCATGGATAGGGTCGGCCATTCTTTATCCACTCAATAATTCGATATCCTTTTGTACAGCAATGCGAACTCTTAAAGTCACTCAGGACAGTATGCTCAGTACGGCTAATTTTTTTGGTGAATCCATGTAAGTCGTATTAGATGACAAATAATTTTGCTAACTGAAAATAGGTTAATATTAGGATTGAGAAATGTACTATAATTACTTACGAGATTTATTTCTTCGCGGATGTCTACGGAAAATTTTCGGATGAATCTCTCGATGTTGCTGACTGGACGATTGTCAAGCCCGAGATGATTGTCTTCTTCTTCTTCGTCAGCAAGCCAGAGGTTTTTCGAGCGAGGGTGCGTGCGGACTGTCGGTATGGCAACCAACCGGCATACATGCTGCAGTAGATTTCAGTGTAGCACGCTGATATATGCAGTCTGAACAAAATACAAGCAACTTTGGCATAAGACCAGATTTTGAAACGTCACCGAATTTCTTCAAACTTTGCACACTACTCCCTTTTTACCCACAAATCACAAATATGAAATCAAAATTGCGCGGAAAGTTTCAGTTTCAGAGATAATCGACTTTAAAATTCCCGAACTTTGTACTGCAATTCACAACTAATTTACTCTTCTTCTTCTTTTAGGTAGCAGCAAGAAGGCAATTCAACTTATTAGTGCGTGTACACCTACTCTTCTTCTTCTTTTAAGTAGAAACAAGAAGGCGATACATACCTTCCGAAATTTCGGGCTACCAGCAATGCTTTTTTTATACATTACAAATATTCAATTGATGTGTAGTAGCAGCATTTAGTTAGAATGGAATTGAAAAACGTTTATTAAAGAAACACACACACACACACAAGCAGGCTGCCCCTGCCAGCCTGCATGTGTGCGTTGTGTGTGTGTGTGTGCGCCTGCATGTGTGTTTGTGTGCCTGCATGCGTGTGTGTGTTTCTTTAATAAATGGTTTTCTATTCCATTCTACCTAAATGCTGCTATTACACACCAATTGAATATTTGTAATGTATAAAAGAACGCATTGCTGGTAACCCGAATGTTCGGAAGGTATGTATCGCCTTCTTGTTTCTACTTAAAAGAAGAAGAAGAGTATGTGCACACACACTAATAAGTTGAATTGCCTTCTTGCTGCTACCTAAAAGAAGAAGAACAGTTAATTAGTTGTTAATTGCAGTACAAAGTTCGGGAATTTTAAGGTCGATTATCTCTGATACTCTAACTTTCCGCGCAATTTTGATTTCATATTTGTGAGTAAAGCCTAGTATTGTGCTCATTCCGCGGATAAATTTTGTATGGAAATTTAGCGGTGAAATTTAGTGGCGAAATATTTAGCCACATCGCTGGAAAAAGTGGTATTGTGTTTTATCAGCTAAAAGTTTGTTTACTTTTGACAAGTAGATGGCAGTAATTACCACAAACGTATATTTAGCTTTATATTTATCCGCTCAATACCTTTTTTCCACGCTAAAATTTTGACGTTTGTAGTTGAAAGAAGAAGAGAGCAGTATATTTTTCTTATTTTTTTCTGATAGAAAAATTCCGGCTTCATTTAGATATTCTTTTGAAAAGAAATTAAAATAGTAAGTATAAATATAATATTCCTTACTATTTGAAGATTGGGTAATTGCACAAATGCACGACAGATGACTGTCAAA
Organism: Dioctria linearis; assembly: GCA_963930735.1. Lineage (NCBI taxonomy): Eukaryota > Metazoa > Arthropoda > Insecta > Diptera > Asilidae > Dioctria > Dioctria linearis. The sequence goes on from OZ005740.1 coordinate 195,235,122, forward strand.
AACAGCCACCTATAGTTCAAAAGAATGAACAATTTTAGCCGTAAAAAAGTCCCTGTTCGATTGCAGCGAAATATTTATCCGCTAAATGAACACAATACCGGGCTTAAAGACCGGTCAAGGAATTTTTCCACTTATTTCTTAAAGAAAATTTGACATTAGGTCAAGGAATTTTTGACAATTTGGATTTGTCAATTGTGTGATATTTTTGACAATAAAGAAAGTGAATAAATGGATAATTTCCAATGAAAAATGAAGATACTCGTAAAACAATTTTTATTCGTCCATTTGTCATTTTAAAATTGATGCACCTCTTGCAAAATCGCCGTTCCTTCGTTCAATTTTTCAATTATTCCACCACCGTCAAAATTCCTTACAGAACTAAGTAGTATCGGTACTTATTTCTTCAAGAAATATTGGGTGTGTTCAGCTCAGCTCAACTGTTGAGTTGCTGACTAAGCGGTGGCGTTCAGTCGAATCGCTGTCCTTCCGCTGACTCTCAACTGTTGAGTATAGTAGGCAGCGGCGCTTATTTACGCTTAATTTGTAAGCGCTGTCAAATAAATATAATATGACATTTTGCTAACAAAAAGTTCAAAACAATATAACCAAACTTGACAGCAACAGATTACAGTCAGCAAAACGTTCAGATGAAACTCAACGGTTGACTTCCAGCATACTCAACATGTTTTGTGATTAGTGTCAACCGTTGAGCTATGCTGAACACACCCATTGACATACATGGATTTTTCGACAAGAGCGACATCTTTTTGTCAATCGAGAAGTAGAGTTTTTCTGTTCGAATTACTTTTCTCTAGCGTACTTCCTCAAGGAATCGGCCAAGAAAAAAATTCCTTGAGCATTCCATGACACTTTTTTTACATAGTTTTTGTATAGGAACAAAAATTCCTTGGCTCTAGCGTACCGGGCTTAAAAAGGAACTAGTGTTGAAAGTTTAAAGAAATTCGGTGCCGTTTCAAAATCTGGACCTGTTCCCAACTTTTTGTATGAAACACTCCGGCAGTAAGACAAGGCACGAAGACTCTGTATGTCGCCTGCCGCTCTCTTTTTAAAACTTTGTTCATGTATATTCCGGGAGCTACGGAACTGTGCGAAGCATCATTATTGTTATGGCACGTGTAAGCCAATGGAAGGAAATTCCTTCCTTCGCTAAAAAGTTCTAATGTGGGTTGGCCCTTGCACGTGCTCGAACTCGCATGCATTCAGAAAATGGTGGTTCTGTCTGCTTTTAATCGGCCGTGGAATTATCAGCTGATTCGATCAATGACAGCTTAAATGTCACATTTATATATAACAATTTGGAAGATTTAGAATGGCAGACTTTGATAGTTTAAATAAAAATGAAGGTGACTCTGAGCTACAGGAATTCTTAATGATAGAAAAACAAAAGGCACAAGTCAATGCGCAGGTAAATTATGTTATAACTGTGTTACAATGCTAGTTGGTGCTTTTCATTTTCAGATTCATGAGTTCAACGAGATATGTTGGGAGAAATGCGTGGATAAGCCCGGTAATAAACTTGATAGCAAAACAGAAACTTGCTTGGGTAACTGTGTGGATAGATTTATAGATACATCTTTATTAATTACCAATAGATTTGCACAGCTCTTGCAAAAAAATAGTAATGGAATTTAAGATTTTGTTTAAATAAATTTGAACGTAGTAATACAAGTCCTGTTTTATTTACTGTTCACTATTTACTTATTGAATTTTAATAACAATACGAAAATTATTGTCTCAATTTGATTTTGTTGAATTTAAACTGTCATCGGCCGAATCAGCTGCTTATTTCACACGAGAAAATATTGGAAGTCAATGAACTGAACTGTCATCGACGGATAGAATGCATGTTTTAAGATATTTTCTTTAAATTTGTATGATGTATATCCAGTACCACCAGACACGAAAAGTTTCACTAACTTGTTTGCTCTTTGTTTTAATGTGCATTTAGAAAAGTATACGTTTGGTGTGTTGCATCCTAAAGGAATTTTACGATGCTAGCTTCTAGTGTTAACATGTACGTATATATGGCTTTTTATTATTCTATTAAACTCTGCTGTAGGTTATAAGATTTTTCTAGGAAAAACAAATCCTGCGGGGTTGGGTGCCTTTATTATTTACCACATTTATGAAATAGTTTTATAAGATGAGAAACAGCGTTGGTTTATGCTTGCCGTGCATGCTTGGTTAAATGGTATTGGCATACATCTATAGCACTGATTTATAATAATGGGCTTAGCTAAAACTCAAAAATACTTCGCAAGCCATGAAATAGACCCCCTCACTACCACATGAGAGCCCCTACGCAGTCCTAATATTCTAAAATATTTGCAGTGTTCTTATGTAAAACTGACAAGTTTGATTTGAATAGCTGCTGCGCCCTAAACTACTATTCATACAGAAAAATTGTCTTCTGATAATCTTAGCTTACTTTCTTATTTTCCCAACCCTATTCAAATTTTTGTATCTTTCCTAACAAAATCATTTAAAAAAAAATTATCTTAATCAAATAAGTACAATTACCAAACAAAAACTTTCAACTGAGTAATAATTGCATATGTGGATGTGCATTGGTTCAATGAATTCGAATCAATCTGGCTAGAAATTCGGACTCTGGCTGCACATACACTCATCTAATTATTACTCAGCTGAGAGTTAGTAGCGTGAAATGGGAAGGTTACTTTGTAATCAAAACTATTTTATTATTTTGTTAAGTAGGGTATATAGTAAGTGTAGCCTTTGGCAAGGCAAGGAACCAAGCTGCAAATTACTAGAAGACTATTTCCTATATGGATAGTAGTTTAGCGGATTACAACGCACACATATAAGCTGGGTTCTTTTGTGTCCGCAGAACAGGGCAGATCAAAAGATACACAAAAGAACGCCTCATACATTTTTATAGAAGATTTATAAATGAAGCGAACAGTATAAATAGTTCGCTTCAAGAACAAAGCTATAGATTTTTGTTTCATGGCTTGGGAAGTATTATCGAGGGTTTGACTGAGCTTATTCTTATTTTCCTATAGGAAAGAATGCCACAAGTTTTATAGTTTTCTCTTTCACGCTATGGCAGAGTTGAACTACCAACATAAAATATCACTTATTGAACGTTTTCTTATGCCATTTGGTTTTTTTTATGTTATCTGTACATGCAAATACCGCAGGAAGAATAAGGTAAAGATAGTGTTTACCACGCTCCGTCTCTCTTACCCATACGCAGAATTCAGATCAAAATCACCCTTTGAAAACTGAAGTCGGAATGACTTTAATTTCGTATAAGAGTGGTTATAAGGGATTAAAATATCACTTAATACAAGAAAGATATTTTTTTAATTTAATTCGATTTTCTGGTATAAAATTTCGTCTGGTTGGTTGAGTTCTACATGTTTTTATGTATAAAAGGGTGCTCAAACTGATACACAGACACAATATTTTTTGTGCCACATGAAATCGCGCAGTCAATTGTTATTAGTCAGTGTTGGGGGCTTGTACACGAGCGCGATTTATCGCACGCGACAGCTCTGATTGGTTGCAGCAATATGGTCGTCGCTAAACATACTTTCTACTTTCTACATTTCATGCGATAAAAAAATTATTAGTTCGGTGCGATTTTCACCTTAACCTCAACATTTATGTTTGTTTACATATCTAATCCGATGTTTAAATTCTGCAGTGATGTCGAAATTTACTATAATATGTAAAAATATCAATATAAAAATATACATAAATATATGTAAATTTCACACTAATATCTCCTTGCTATCACAAAACTAAAAAATTAAATTGTAGCCGTTGTCTACCTTGTGAACTTATCGCTCGATAAAATAAAAATCAGTCGCAAAGCGAGATCTATGGAAAGAGTAGGATGTCACTAAAATAAGACGGAATCGTATCGCGCTCGTGAACAGAGGGGTTAATTATGTTAAAAAAAGGTGCTTTATATGGAGTATAAAAGACCATATAAGATTGATTCTTCCAAGGGATCTTACCCAAATCAAATCAAAAAGCCTTTAAGAATAGAATAGAATAGAAAATCATTTATTGAAGTAACATAAACATAAACATTTATTTATTTGAGTGCCCGTGCCAAAGGCACGCCAAGCGCCGGGCACATTATAGCGAGTTACATAGTAGATACATATTGTAGCAAAAGCGAACATAAACAATTAATAGTAGTGGAAGTACAAAACAGCCATAGTAGCATAGAGTAACGTTGGAGCATCAAAAGAAAAGTTATACAGTACAATAGCAAACTAATAAGTATTAAAAACATAGTAGTTGCATATTCTAGCAAAACCTTAGCATAAATACTTAGGAGTAGTGGTGGCTCAAAGCGGCCATTGTAACATAGAGTAACGCTGTAGCAGCAAAAGAAAACTTACTAGCAAAGTAATAAAAATGAAAATAATAGCAAAAATATAAAAATTTGTAGCATGATTTACAGTATGATTTGTAGTGTAATACAACATGTTGCCGAATAATAGATAAAAATAAACAGAATGGCGACAACTTTTAGAGGATCTTAGAAACTAAACTGTAAATATGTTGTAGGCAACTAGTGAACACTGAGTACTTAAGCCTGAACTTAAAATTAAACCCAACTATATACATCAAACAAAGTGTAGTAACCAATGAGCACCCATGGTTAAAACTTGAGATCACTATGTACATGAAACGAAATGAATTATCATTTAATGTAGTTAAACAATGATCACATATGGTTGAACTCGAGACTAAAGAGTACTTAAGTCTGAACTTAAAATTAAACTTAACTATATACATCGAACAAAGTGTAGTAACCAATGAGCGCCCATGGTTAAAACTTGAGATCACTATGTACATCACTATGTACATCAAACAAAATGAATTACCATTAAATGTAGTCAAAAAATGAGCACAAATTGTTGAACTCGAGACTAAACATAATTATAACTATATACACTAACTATATATATCAGACAAAATGTATAGTCTGTTAAGTTCTGTTGGTTCTTCGAACAGCTTGATCTGAGTTGATTTTACTTGAATTGATTTGACTTGATTTAATTGAATTTAGGTTAATTTAATTGAGCTTGATTTGATTATGGGGTTGACATATCGGGCAACTGATTAAATTATGTGTATAGAAAACCGCACTCAAAGCAAATCAATTGCATCGAGTGGAAATTTGTAGGATGACGAGTGGCTTGAGAGAGACGATTTTATAGATGGTAATATAGAAAATGGTAACCTCTATACTGCACGTGGCTTCATCCGTCATCTGATTCCAGATAGTTGCCCCAGGCAGGAAAATGTTTCTTCCTCCGTATTGCGACAGCACCCTTGGTAAGACAATTCTAGACCGGTTTAAAATGCTCCATTTGATCCGTCCCACCAGGTAGCCTGGCAGTAGACCACGTCTGGCCTTGAAAATCAGCATCAAGACACTAAGCTAGTACATTTTGGCTAGTTGACATGGGATAAGCATTTCGAGGAGACAGGCGGGCACACTTGGGAACAATACTACATCTGCGTAGAAGAAGTGTGGTAAGACCAGAGCAGTGAAAAGTCTGGTGCGTGTTGTCCCATCTAGATGTTGTGATGCTGCGTATAATGTACGCAAGCCATAATACACTCTAGAGCATATTTTGTTGATCTGAGGTTCCCAGGTGAGTCCAGGATCCATGAGCACGGTTAAGCATCGCCTTTTTGGACAACTCAATATTGTGACCCAATAAATGCAGTCCAGGTAGGTGTGCAGAGTTAGCCGCAGTCAAGGGGCGAATGGTATAGATTATGGCTTGTGTTTTAGTTGGATTAAGGCATAACCCGTTATTAGTTGAAAAGTCAGCAATCCCTGCCAAGGTCCTGTTAACGACCACCGACGCCTCGCTAAGGTTGCCTCTTGGAGCACCACAATATATCTGGAGATCGTCTGCGTATATGTGGAAGTGTACATCAGTCAGCACAGCAGTGATGTCATCCATGAAGAGTGTAAATAGGAGCAGCGCCAGAACAGCCCCCTGAGGGACCTCTGCCACCACTGGCCTCATAGACGAGTATGTGCCATTACTGTTTACCAGGAAATATCTGTTACTCAAATAATGACCAATCAGTCTGCAAGCAGTAGCGGAGAACCCAAAACTGTTACAGAGCTTAGCAATTAACAAAGAGTGAGGGACCGAGTCGAAGGCCTTGCTGTAATCTAAAAGAACGTGAATTACGTCGTTACCCCTATCACATAGATCACGAATGCCCGCCGTTACCTCTAGAAGAGCTGTCCTGTTGAGTGAAGCCTCCTGAAGCCTGACTGGAATTTTGAGAGTAGCCTATGAGACTCAACATGCTCTGTGACTTGATCAGCAATGATAATCTCCAGGAACTTGGAGATCGTCGGCAAAATGGAACTTGGTCTCCATTCGGAGATGTGAGATGGAGATTTGACTTTGGGGATCGGAGTGATTAGACCCATCTTCCAATTATTAGGAAAGTGTGACGATGAAATTAATCTGTTAAGCAGATGAGTAATGATAGGTAGGATGAAGAGAAGAACTATTTTGTAAAACTTGAGAGGTACATCATTGTGCCCAATTGCATTTGATTTAATTTTGCGGAAGGCGTTCACAACCTCAACCTCAGATACATTTGAGAAGCTAAAGGCATCAACATCAACCGGAGCCCGTGGTCCAGTGGGAATATGCTGCACATCATCTGATCTGTCACTTATAATGTTTGACAGCAGTGCAGTGCTGCGACAAAGAAAGTCAACATATTCTTCCGGGTCAACGGTTGATAGATCCCTGGCTTTAGAACCCAGGCCAAGATCATTGACCTTATTCCAATTTAGGCCGTTGCCTTCTCTAACGCCTTTGAGTGTGTCCTCTCTTACCTTCGCTCTGATTACGTAGTCAGCCTGGTTACGCAGGCGACGAAATTCAGCCATATTTTGCTCTGTTTTGTCATTGTTCCATTGTCTATAGGATAGAACGCGAAGTTGACATTTGAGCAGGATATCCGGTTGCCTGAAAATTATTTTCTTAACAGAGCGAATTTTTATGGTTTTCAAGGGCACTTGCCTCGTGAAAATGGAGCACAAAGAATCGGAAAAATGTTGTGCAGCTAAGCCGGGATCAGAATTGTTAAATATGGGGGACCAATCAGTCCTTGCGAGGTCCGCCTGAAGGGCGTCTGTCTGTATTGCTGAGAAATTTCTGTATGTTCTCCAAAGGTTAGATGGTAGACAAGGAAAGTTGAAAGATACAAATAGCAGCTCATGATCAGAGATGCCGGGGCATTAACCAGAGAAGTTTGGCTGAAAATTTGGAAACGAAATGAGAAGATCAAGGGTTATCGCAGAGCCAAGCCCATGACGCGTGGGCAGATTGTTGATGATTCCAAGTCCCTTTTCACTCAAGAGGTCTTTAAATGCACGAGATAAAGTAGACGAGGTACCAACGTCCACGTTGAAATCACCGCCAATTAGAATACGCGACGTGTGACTTGTAATTTGCTCTAGAGCATCAGACAAGACTGACATATCGTTGTCCGTGTATGTTGTCGGACATCTGTAGATGACTACTAATGTCACCGGCTCTTTGTCATCACCACAACCCTCTACCAGTACAGCTAAGATCTCCCAACTATTGTCGATGAGACGAAAAGAGATCCTGGACTTCATGGTGTCGACCACATAGACTGCAACACCACCGCCTTTTTTAGCAGGTCTGTTGAGCCTATGTAGCTTGTACGCAGGAATGTCAAACATTCTAGACGTGTGGTGCCTCTTGGCCCACGTCTCACACACCAATAGAGCCCCGACATCACCAAGCTCAGCCAGGTGCCTGATATTTGTTATATTTTTAGAAGTTGATCTTGCATTGAAGGAAAGTATGTTAAAATTATTGGGCGGTAGAACATTGGACAGCTCCGCTTGGGTAGATAAACTATGGTGCGGGGTGTAATTGGGACAAGACATTGTTGAGGTTGGTGGATGTATTAGGTAAGGCAAGGGATTTGGAGAGGCGTTGCGACAGTTCAAGAGTGAATCGAGCTGCAATTAGCTTGGGTGCACACTCCGCCGACTTATGCATGCTGTATATTCTCCGGTTTCTAGTGTATACTCTTTCCACTAGGTTCGAGTTCCTGAGATGTACAGGAGTGTACAGGAGATTTAGTTCCTGTGGCAACAGATCTTCATTGATGTATATTCTAGTATGTGTCCCCTGCGGATCAATCGCATTCAGGGTAAGCGGTTTAGATTTAAGCTTCACTAGATAAGCTCGGAAGAATGCAGAGCAGTCCTCTTCTTTATACAATCTTAGGCACATCTTAGGAAGGATAGGAGAAGGTGTACCCACCTTAGGTTGGAATGGTACAATGAGCTCAACCTCGCTACAAAAGGAGCCTTCCAGATCGATAGCTCTACACAGGGCTGAAAGCAGCACGTCCATGACCCTACTATCAGTCAGCGCACTGGGTAGATTGCTGATAATGAGAGATCTATTCTTCACATAAAAGCGCGAGAGCACGTCTAGATCAACGAATGGCCCACACGCAGTGGGTGTGATTGCATCAACCCTATCTGTTAGGTCCTGGGGCAGTGCCCTAATACTGTCATCAGTCCCGTCGCCCAAAATATGACCCGTAGATTTAAAATATGGAGGACCCTGATTGAGATCCGCTCTATGGGAGGTGTGAGATGAGACTGAAGTCGCCGAAGTGAGACTGGAAGGAGGAGCCCGAGAGAGGCTCACTTTATGTGTATTTTTATTGACTAGTGGATTTGAGACGTTAGTTTTGCTGAGATTGTTGTCCGAGCCAGTGAAGCAGTGATCACTACTATTATTATTGGTTGAAATGCTATTGCTGGTCGGGTTGTCAGTTTTAGACTTAGCAATACCCACATACAGGTTGTCAGTTTTAGACTTTACAATTCCTGCATCAGTCAGAGATTGTTCACTGGGAGCCCATTCATAACTGGGATCGTAAATAACCGAACTGTAGTTAATCGCTGAGACTAATCCACCAAAAGTGTTAGGTAGCAGATTTGAAGGTGAAGATATTGTGGAGCTACTAACGCGCGCTAGATTCAGATTCTGTATTATGAGTCGTCAGATCGAACGAACCGTAATTTGAAGCCGCTCGAGGCAGTCCTGCTGTCGTAGTAGAAAGCACTGGCGATGTTACAACGTTTGGTACATCGAGTGAGTAATAGATAATTGGAATTACCGATAAAATACACAACAATAAACTCATTGCGGTAGAAGAAAATATTAGCACTATAGATTATGATAATTATGACATATAATAGTGACCTTCAACTAAAGCCCGAAGTGCAGATTAACATAAGATGTAAGGCATAAAAGTAGCAATAATTAATGTCAGTACAAAAATAGTTAGTGTAGGAGGAGCGAACAGGCTCACTGCGGTTGAAAGATACTTTTGTAAAGATAAATGAGTAAAACAATAAGCTTAATTTAAAGACCAAAAAATGATATATGAAATAATAATACAAAAGTAGATGCAGCTGTAAACATTGCAATAAAATGTCAAATATGTCCAAATATACAGCAGAGGCAGTCTGTATCCGGTCTTACATGACTAACAGAAAATACTTAGGAACTATAAAAAATTAGTAGCTATAAAGACGAAGCTTAGGCATAATGCGCATAATTACAAGCGGATAGGCCGAACAATCAGGCGTGCCCACGGAACCAACTGTATATCTAAATTAAGCAAGAAACGGTATTAAATTACACAGGATTCAACCAAAACATAATAAAAGAATTGGAAAGAATTAAAAAGAATTAAAAATCAGCAAGGGATTAATCGCCGAAGCACTTAGAGCACCACCGCCTCGGGAGCCAATGTGTAAAGAGGGCATGAGTACATTAAAAACAGTCAATAAGTTGAAGTAAAGCAAGTTCTTTGAACTGCTTGTGAGGACCCGCTCTCCTGACAGATTCCGGAAGTGAGTTCCAGAGGCAGATTCCCAGACCAAATATGTCATTAGAGCTGAATCGGGTGCGAGTTCTCTGAGGAAGAAGCCTGGAGTCATTAAGATTGCTTCATGAAAGCGATTGGCTTATGTATGCGGGTAAAGAGCACCATCTGACTTTATGCATGAATCATAGAGCTTTGAGTTTCAAGAGCCTAGCGAGGGGTTCAGGCATGAACAGCTGACCAGCGCGGAGATGTGAGAGTGCCGTCCAAGGCGAAAGATGTACATCACGCAACCTTTAAGTACTCTGCTCGATTTTGAAATTTCAGAGGCATGCAGGGGGGACATAGCAACATCGGCATAATAGAAATACGGCATTATGAAAGACAGTGTCAGGGATTGTCTGATGGACTGGTCCAGATGATGCAAGACCGCGTATATAGTGCGGAGACCATAGTAGATACGGGATCATACCTTGCTCTGATCTGAGGTTGCCATGTGAGATGGGTCCATGAGAATACCAAGGTTTTTGACATGTTTAGTGGAGATAGGAATCAGGTTATGAAGAAGCAGGTTAAGGAGCACGTCATTAGTACTGGAGGTATTGTCGCGAATGGAGTACCGTATAGCTTGTGTTTTCGCAGGATCGAGAGTCAGTCTACTAATACGGCACCAGTCGAAGATGTTCCCGAGTGTGACATTGAGCGCCTCAATCAGGGATGGTAGATCATCGATACGTGCAGCACCATATACTTGTAGATCATACTTATACGGTTGATATTTATAACTGCCTAATGCCTCTATGATACCATTGATGTTTGAGGCAACTGCACTATCTAAATTATCTTTTTTGTTAATAGAAGCAAAGATTTACATAAATTAATTATGTGAACTGTTTCAAAATAATGTAGAAAAAGAACATTTTTTACCACAGATGCTCCACTCAAAACCTTTGTTTACTTTTTTGCAAATTGACAAGTTGCTTAGAATAGGGATGGCGTGTAAATAAATGTCAAAATGGACTACCAACACAACCAGAAATTCATTACGCAAAATCTGGCTTATCACCATTCCTGTTTGCGATATATTCTAAGTTTATTACAGCCATTTTGTCTGTTACACTGTCCATGGAACGAACACCACTTTGCAATCAATCAGCTGTTTGGTAATGGAACAATACATTTGCAGACTGGTGCTGAGTTGTGTACAGGGGCGGATTTCCCTATAGGCCGCGTAGGCCCGGGCCTAGGGCGGCAGATTTAGGGGGCGGCAAAACTTGGTGGGAATATTTATTTTTTTAGTAGACGCGCCCTCTGTGAACCCACACGTCAACGTTTTTTCTTGTAGTTGTGGGTATTTTATTACATTTCTATACTTTTTCGTTTTTTTAAATAAAATAATTCGTTGGAAAGTGTTATTTTTAATTATACTCCATTTTTTTCAAATCTACTCCGATTTATGAGGCAGCCTACTCCGCTAATTCTAGCCTGGGGTCCCTTCACTGGATATAGATCATTCAATTTTTCGTGTTTTACAGGGAGTAGGGGGGCGGCAATCTTCCATAGGCCTAGGGCGGCCAAGTGATCAAATCCGCCCCTGGTTGTGTACTTACATAAAACTGATACTTGTCACAACCATTGTGCAACTAGCTACTGTTCGTTCATTTACATCCGTATCATACTTAATAGTTCCCTCTTATGGCTGATTTACATTACTCGACACATTGCTAGAAAAGAGAGTAAGTAGTTTCCCCTTATCTGAAAATACTTTAGAACGATAAGGACAAAAGATAATCCAGCAAAATTTTACTGAGTTAAATGTCAAATTCCCCTACGAAGGGGAAATTTTTACTGCCATAATTAGCCATAAAAAGTTCTAGCCAGAAGTATATTTTGCTATTATGGCAGCAAACTCATACATATAACTACAAGCGTGTACGAATATAATTGTTTACACGCACACAAAATAAAAATATTTGAGGAAAGTCACAGCACATCAGCTGGAATGTGTCAAAGTTTATTAAAAATGTTTAAACATTTTTTAAAAAATGATTACAAATTTTTTTAAAAAATTGTTAAAAAATTTTAATTTTTTTTATAAAATTATTATAAATTTTTTTAAAAAATTAATTACCATTAATTTTTTAACTTATATTTTAGTAAGCATATCTTAAGAATCACGAAATACTGAAATTTTAGGTTTTTTTAAGCAAATGAGCTGTTGTAACTGTTTTAACTGGTCTATTCTCTGTACCAAAGTTCTATCAGTACAGAGCGATGTATCTGAGGAGTATTGTGAGATCTAATCAAATTACATCGTTTGTAGTTAATCCGCGGTTCTTGATATTCTCTAATAATTTGATCTTAAACATCAGTGAGACTCGGTGAATAACGACTATATTCCATGGTAAATTCACCTTTACCTTGTGTACTAGACCTGCGTTTATAGGGGACTGAAAGTCCGAAACTGAAGGTTCCATCCGAACTAAAACTCTTCTTTAAACTGGTACTGAAAGTCCAAGTCGAGTCCCACTTTTAATTGACCTTTTCTCGATTCGGGAATTTCGTTTGTGATATGTTGATAAGTAAGGTACTAAAAGACCATAATTTAGATTTCAAAGTGTTTCCTCAATTCTACCGTCATTAGCTGGGAGATCATACAAAAATCCCTTTATTGGGAAAGGCTGCAAGGACTTCGTTTGGCAAAAAAGTTTATCGACACCTCTGGCGGAAAAACAAAAGAACTCATACACCTTAGGAGGTATCATCTAAACAAGATTAGCTTGACTGAGTTTTCATCTTGCCACTTCTATCGGATGCTCATGAAACCTCGGAACATATGCTCTGCAACTGTAAAGTTTTGGCCAGGTGGTGATTACGCCACCTCGAACATGCTTTTCCTCCACTAAACTACCTCAATCCCAGAATGGCTTTACGAGTTTATAAACAGTCTAAACCTAGAAGGGGAGTAAATTGAACGGGGACTGACATGCACATATATAGATACATTTATATCCTTTAGTAGAGCAAATAAATATTATAAAGGGATATATAAAACAAGCGAGACAAGCAATGCGATTCGATGAAGTCTCCACATTGGAAATTAATCTACGCGAACTAAATGAGTTTTATATGATAAATCACAGCAAGTAAAACGCTTCTTTCTAGGGTGCTTTATTCCAAGTTTTTTAAGTGCAAGTGTTTTAAACATTTACAATAAAATATATTTCTTTCAAAAAGACTTTGGGATGATAGAAAATTCAAGTCAAGTCAAGTCAAAGTGCATTTATTTTTTGAACCCCTGCTTAAAGCAGCGTATAACGCTGGGTTCCACGACAGTACAAAGCTTATCAATTAGTTTACATGATTCATAGCAAAACAAACAATATATCAATTTAGAATTATTGCAACTGGTGGACAATCATCGTATCCTACAAACAGTTGTTTAAGTTTAGTCATAGCGATTGGCAAATCTAAAGGAACATCAGAGAGAAACACAATTGTTGCCTCAATATTTGTTTGTTCAATTTCCATTAGTCGCGACGAATACTTGAGAAGTTTCTTAGATGGTCCACCCTAAGTATTTTGAACTCCAAAAAATGTACGGCTACTACTGGCTTGTTCAGGAGGAGGAAATCGCAGGACTGCAACTTTAAGAACACCATCTATGTACTTTCCATCTGCTAAAACAAAACATCCTTCGCAAAAAAAATCCAGCATGAAAGCGAGCTTCGCTTAAATCCAATGGTACTATTCCTGTAGTTTCTTCGATATAATATTTTCCTTCAACAAGTTGAATTAATAAATCAAGTACAACTGTTTCCTCTACTTTTGATTACAAAGTAAATTTTCAATGTAATACAATTTGAATTTCTTAAGATGACTGGAAGTTCCTTCGATCACTGGAGAAAACAATTCATGTCTAGCTGTCTTCTGGTGAAGCATTGCGTAGCTACTTTTATATGAAATTAAGAAACACTTTTACAATTTTGTTTTTGACCTACCTATCGGCGAGGTATTTTGCTATCATTTCTGCCTGAGATAAAAAACTCTGAGGTTTTGAATTCAATTCAAATTTTTTTCTTTCACTATTGAATGTGAATCTTGGCACGTCAAAAGCGTTTATGAGACCAAACACAGATTCACCTTCATCCAATCCTATTCGATATATTTCCTACAAAATCCAATATTTCATAAGAAAATCCCAGTGGATAATATTGACTCCTAAATACTTACATTTATAGCATTTTTGATATGTTTTTTTTCTATTTGAGCAGTGTCAAGTCTCTGATTTTGAACGCCTGAACAGAACTATTTTTGACGTCTGATTATTTTTTTGCAATTGACAATTTGATGAAATGTCACAAGCGACCCTTCGCTATAAAAGAGTGGGAAATAATATTTTGACAGTCGATCACCTCTTCCTTTTTTTCTAATAGTGCAAAGTAATAAGACCCTCTCACTCACTTTGTCAGTAAAATCGCATGTTCGAGTAATGTAAATCAGCCATTATGGGAGAAATTTTGAGAATTTTTTTGTAATTAAAATTCTAAAATTCACTTTTCAGTAGTTTGCTCTAAGCTGGGCTACTATATAAATATACTGTGGCCATACTGAGGTCCAATTGCACGTGAAATACTTGCTTTCCTTCGTCGCGCAGTTTTGTGGATGCCTGTAATTACTTTAACGATGGCATAAGTCGAGGAGTGCTTCTGCCTGAAGCCGGATTGAAAAATCGACAGCAAGTCATTATCCTCAAGTGTTTACAGATCTGGTCCACGACGAAATCCTCAAAGGCTTTAGGAATAGAGGGGAAAGCTACAATATTTTTTTTGTTGTTGACTTGAATTTTTGAAACTACCTTTTTCTTGTTACTGAAAATAAAATATTTTCCTTTCTTTGCAGTCAGCGCAAATATTACTCCCACAAACAAAAATATTTTATTGTCAGTAACAAACAAAAGGTAGTTTCAAAAATTCAAGTCAACAAAAAAAAAAAAAAAAATATTGTAGCTTCCGCTACAATGATCACAAGTTGAATTTATGAGAATGAAATCATAAAGCTACTTACAGATTTTTGAATAGAGCACCTATTGTCAACAAAGTCAATCATACCACTAGAAAGATTAAATTGTCGAATACAGCGACTAATTGACCATTATGGCAGTAATTTGTTCTGTGAAGGGATTTATACAGAATGGAGAAGAATCTCAAATTCCTAGATGGAATGTAAAAATGAATGTGCTCGAACAGGGAAGGAGATACAATTTTATAAGATCTTTTATGAACATAACATTGCGGGTCTTTTGTCTGGTAGACAATTTTTGTAAGTCAATTAATTGGCATCTTGCATGATACGGAGGTAGATCAGCACTCCAATTAAGATTCCTCATGGTGAACCTTTGGTGTTGGTGATACTTCTTGGAGTGTTTACCAAACACACAATTTGTCGATGTTGTATTGAACAGCAATTGTAGTATTGAGCTGTTTCTTGGTAGACAGCAGTTTTAATATTGGGGGTTTCTTGATGTGTTTACACAAACACTGTTGTCGATGTTGTATTGAACAGCAGTTGTCAGCGCTCAGCTGTCAGATTGTTCTCGGTGTTTAAATTGCTTCGTAACCTTGTCGGGATCCAGAGTCTCAATTATAAGGTGTGGAGAACTCTCGGCCGTGATAGCTACGGGAACCGTGATGATGATAATAAGGCGTAGATAATACTCCTTATGATTTCTTGAACCTATGACGAGAAGCTCGTACGAAAATAAAAACTTCTTGTTTTAGGTATTTATATTTTTTTAAAGAACAAACAATGGTACACTGCTTGAGAACCCTGAAGTAACACTGGTTAACATGAACTTCAATGTAATGGGTAAATCTACGTAGTAACAATAGTGATGAGCGGAATTACACCGTAATGGATTTATAAATTTTGATATTAAACGGACGGACAGTTAAAACTTAAAAAACTAGACTCGGACGGACTTTTTAAATATTAGATTAAAGAAACACCAAAAATTAAATATTGCCTGGTATTGTTTTTTTAGTTAAACAGAACTAGCTCGTTAGATGACGGCTCAGACAATAATCGTTTTTTTTACAAGTTTTTTTTTTTTTTTTTTGTTTTTTGAAAGGTATCCAGGCCTACTTAATTATAACCTTTTCCAATGGTCAAAGTGACTTTGTTCGTATTCGCGAAACTCTACAAATGTTTCGCTGAGATTTATAACAAAAGTTCGCTGCGTGTCGCTCGTGGTGAAGATAGACACAAACCTGGTGAATCTCTGCCTCGACTCTATTGCTATGAACAGCATAGTAACGATTCCACAGAACAGAACAATACTACCGAGCGTATACCGAGCTGTTTCTCAGTATATAGAGGCAGCCTTTCGCTTGAGCGCAAAATGCAATATTGAAATTGCAAGTCTGTCTCCGGTATTATTAACACAAAGATATCAAATTAAAAATTTAATTATGTAAGAGATTAGTTTTTTATTTTTGCCGCTTTTCAATATGAATCTTCTCGGCTAAAACTGCTAAAATTTGAGACGGTTTCAAAAAAATCTCTGGGTGGGATTTCTGGCAAACTGCCCTTCAGTTTGAAAGGATTTATCCGATTTTTTACTCAGATTCAAAGGTCTTAACTCCAGCTAAAATGGCTAAATTTAGCTGTCATAAAAATAATTTTTTGATAACTCTGTGCTTGTGCCCAATCGCTTATATTCTGTCTACATTCAAGGTAGGATTGATGGATGATGGGGAACATAGGGTTGCCAGCCACATTTGTACAATTTTTGAATTCATTTCATATGATACAAAGGTAAAATTTGAGAATTTGGCTGAATTTTTAGTTTAATTAGCTTACAGAGGCTTACAGACTTAAATTTAATAGACAGCAAATTGATTGACTGCATAAGCACGATTGAAAGTATGATATCAACAAAGGAGCTTTTAGATTCCAGAAAGACTTCTGAAGTGTTAATTATGGTCTGACAAAATTTTCCAATTCTTGTTATTAGATTTTTTCTCGTTTAGTTATGGGTTCAGAAATCCGTCTTATTGCAGCCCCCTTCAAACTAGCACCCGGGCAGGTGCCCCCACGTGACTCTCCATAGATCCGGCCCTGTGCAAAATGTAGGTGCACATGGTTATTTTGTATAAGTACACGGTTTTGATATTATTTACTTAACTTACCCATTTACCTTATATTTCTATTTCAGATCTATATTATCAACAAAAATGTGGAAAAACGGATTTCGTCATTTCATTATTGCATTTACTGTTGTACTCTGCTACTACAATAGCATACACTGCGGATTTGTGTTTGATGATATAAGCGCAATTCGCGACAATAAAGACTTACGGCCAACGACTGCTCTAAAAAATGTATTCCTAAATGATTTTTGGGGAACGCCCATAAAGAAGGTGAGTAAATATGAAAATAATTAGCTAATTTTTTTTGTGCTCGTCATCTACTTATGTTCCAACATGTAGAATTTCAATCCATTCTACCGTTGTGAATTAATTAATTAATTGCGTCAGTAGGTAGCTATGTTTAGCTTGCAAAGATGACACTTTCTGCACAAGACTTAAATGTCTTAATGCGCTAACGGTCGGCCGTTGGGTTAAAGATTCTACCTTAGAACTTCCCTCCCCTCCTTCAAATTATGGCTCCCATCTTCCTGTGCAGGGTAATTTTTAGGGACTTCAGTTCTCGCTGTTTCTGAACAGATGCGTTATCTTAGCCTTTTTGCATGGAGCAATAGTAAAGCCAACTTCATCGTGAAGCTCCGCCATTAGGCTCGAAATGACAGTATATATCATTCCGCGGATGTGCTTATTATAGATTACTCGTTCGCATCGATGCTTAAGCTAAAAACTGAAAAAAAAACAATTTCAGAAATATATTAATACAATTTTTTACCTGTTGTGTGTCCTAGTCTCTCGTATCGTCTTTATTCTAGTCTAGAATAATGCAGCGCAAAAAACATTTTTATGTTACAAAGAGACATATAATAATATGCGGATATATAAATATATAATAATGCACCTGCGAGCGCTTCAATGATATAATATCGTTTCTGAATCCAGAAACTCTCAGAAATACAGTATCGGTACTTATTACTCCAGCATTACATACTGTTCAAAAAGCTGAAAATCCTGTAATTACATAAGAATGAGTTTTAAACTTCCGGGAGGAGGGAGATGGTTCCAATACCGCATGTCGTATATAAAATGAAAGGTTTCGCCGGATACTATCGGGTGTTGTACTTTTTTCCTTATTCATTTCCTCGGGACGTTTCTGTCGCCAGAAAACCCATTTTCATGTACTTGGGTCATATACACACCAGCTACTACATTTCGCATATATTTTTGCAGTTCTTCCTTCCACGGCCAATAGAGCTCTGTCGTGGAAATTTTTCTAATCGGAAGTCATTTTCCACGACTCACCAATTCCGCGCTATCAGGAGATGTAGAAAAGTCCACTTTTTGAGTCAAAAAAGTCACTCAAGCTACATTTGATCGCCAAAGCTTTCCCCCGCTTAATTAATTAATTAAACATTGTCAATAAAATATGTTCAGACTATCATAATGCATCGTTTAAGACATCTTTCATGTGTGGAGGTGTCGGGCCTAAAGTTGTATGGATAATGAAACTACAAGGAAGAAAATGACAGGCATCAGACAGTATTTATCTATTATATCAGCTAAAATTAAAAATAGAAATTATTTTCAGCATACCTAATCGGTGCTTCCCTTTTCATTCTCTCCAGAAGTTGAACTCTAACCTAGCACACCGACTAAAAGTTTTTTGGCTCAAATTTCATACTCCCAATGGCGGTAAAAACGTAAAATGTGAATTGTTCCATGCCCACGGAAAATTATAGTCAGAAATATAAATAAAAAATCGATATTATTACCAAAATGTTGCCTTCCGAAAATTTCTGCAAAATTGAAACACATCTAGAATTTTCTTTCAAAACGAGTTTCAAGATTGTTTGAAGATTGTGATGAAAGTATATTTATACATACACTGGTGGGCAAAATAATAAATACAACCCTAAGTTTCTTGTAAAACATCTATTTTTTCAGCTGGCAATGCTTTTAAAGTGACGCAATCAACTGCAATAAACCGTTAGATTGGGAAGACAGTCTTGTAAGTAGCGAGCCTGTTCAAATGGTTTTTGCGCACATGTCAATTTGAATTTGATAGTCAAAGGACTACTTTCACATTAGACAAAATAATAAATACAGTGTTTTTAAATAAGTATTTTCAGGCCACATTTTAATTTTTTTTTTTTCAAATATATTTTCTCACGAGTAAGTTTAGTGAAAACTTTTCTAATAAGTTCAAATTATCTGATTTCGTCACTAATGTTTGTTATGGAACTATGTTAAGTGATTGACGACTGGACGTTAAGTCCCGACTGCCAGCATGAGCTGACAGATCACTCGGCGGACAGCGTTGACTGCAGGGCGGCACGCTAGCTCGCCTCGGCAATTGGCGGAGAGTGTGGGGAGGTTCCACGAAAATCCTGCCGCTGCCGGCTGCCATATACAAAAAAAATCTCGTGCCTTAAACCAAAAACGCCGGCACACATACACCTACCTACATCCACATTGAAGGCGCAGATGGTCTGCCTTCCTGCATGCCCCAACCACCCAACTGACTCTGAAGGCAGATATTTAGGGACTCTGTAAATAGACCTGGAAAGAGAGAGGAGTAGTGGACCTAGACGACCTTTATGTTATAGGGCTCCAGGAAGGTAAGAGGGGAAATCAAGAGATTCTACCGTGCCATCACGTTATAAAAATTATTTATTGTAACGATACAGTCTACTAATAGATATATATTTGTAGCGAGGAACGAACTCAACCAAGACTAAATTATTTCGCTACCATTATTCTGATAGCAATACAAAGTGATATGTATATGGGGCAAAAAGAAGACAATATTATTTCACTACATTCATCCTAATAGTAATAAAAACTTTGGCAATTTATATATATATATACATATATATGTATATATATCGTGAGAAAAGTATTCAAGAAGAACTAAGCTACTTCACTACATTTGTTCTAATAGCAATAAAAGTAATATTGTATATATGTATAGATATTGGGAAAAGAATTCAATTAGGTCTAAGTTACTTCTCTACATTCGTTCTAATAATAACATAAAAATTAATGTTCTCTATATATACATATATGGTATACATATATTGGGAAAAGAAATTAATAGGAACTAAATTATTCCTCTACATTCGTTCTAACAATAATATAAAAATCAATATTCTGCATATATAGATAGATAGAATTGAGTTCAATAAATGCTAAGTTAGTCAGACCCATTTGAGCGGATCATCAATCAATCTATGAAATCTAAAATCAATAAGAGATATTTAAATACAAATTTAGCAGCGCTTACATAATTCTGGTTGATGAGGATCCCTCGCCGAGGCGCCTCCGAGAGGTTTCACTCTGCCACCGGATTCTATTTTTAAAGTTTAAAATTAGCAATGAAGTAAACACATATTTTGTATGACCACACGGTTGTTAAATTTAAATCTACCTCTAACATGTGCATTGAATCTTTAAAATTTTAATAAAGGAAATCTTGCATCTGACAGGTTGAATTGCTCCAAAAAAGCTGATGGCGAGCGATAATATTTCAACAGAGTTAGGTTAGAAACAGCTTCAATTCTTGTGTCAATATACGGTGTAATTCGCCATGCAAGACACATATCGACGTCCGACGTATCAGCTCCAAATCTTGAAATTTTGTAGTTTTATTTATAGAACCCACCACTTTTCTTATAGGTTTCTTCAGTTTGTTGAAATATTACGAATTTTTGACCAAATCCCCTGATAACTGGTCCCACACAGGCACTACTAGAAGAGTTTCAGGAGCATCTTTCATTTCGCCAGGATGTGCTATGTTGTGGTAGTATGAAGAGTGATGTGCTTGGACGTGAAGTCCCGACTGCCAGCATGAGCTGACAGATCACTCGACGGACAGCGTTGACTGCAGGGCGGCACGCTAGCTCGCCTCGGCTCAATGACGGAGAGTGTGGGGAGGTTCCACGAAAACCTGCCGCTGCCGTCAGCCATAATAAAAAAAAATTCTTCGTGCCTATAAACAAACAAAAGCCGGCACACATTCGGTCCTGAAGGACCCTTACGTCACTTACCTATATACGCAGTTGAAGACGCAGATGTTCTGCCTTCCTTGCCTGCCCCGTCGTCCCATCTGACTCTGAGGGGCATAATTATTCAGAGTCCCTAATTGACCTGTAAAGAGAGAGAAACTAGCCGAGCCTATACAACCCTCACTTCATGTGAGAGGGCTCCGGGATAATGAAAGAGAAAGGCAAAAACTTTATGGAGCCATTACGTTATAATTCTTTCGTAATTCTGTATACAGGTTAAACAATTTCCTACTAAGTAACACTAACAGTTCAGTTGTCGCGCAGAAGGCTTACGACCATCCCGTACTTACTAGATTCTTATGTGCGATAGTATAAATACATCCTTACTTCTAATGTCATGATAAAACAAACTCTTCGTATAAACTTTCTAACTCTAGCCTTATGAAACCTCTATTAACCATAAATCATATCATAGTTATGCATCAGTTCTCAATGTTAACTCACTTTTTCTTTTGCAAAACGTTGCATTCAATCACCTTAAAAAGTCATGTGAACTGACGTACATATTCAATTGACACAAACAGAAATGTGCGAAATATTGAAACCTAAACGTGTCGCACGTCTAGAGGGAAAAGAAAATCTAAAGCAAAAACTGCGTCGTGTCATGAAATATTAAATTGTTACGGAAAGAAACTAAAAATATAAGCTGTAATAATGTAAATGTCACCCAGATCTTGAACATTTCCCTTACATTAAAGGTATACTATTAGTAATTATAATACGGAATGGAAATAAAAGCTTTAGAAGCTACTCCCCAATGAAGTTACGTTAATTGTTTTTATGTTTAATTATAAACGAATTGTTTACATTTAACAGTCAGTTTTACCATATGTATATACTTTTTAAATTAGTCGTCAGGTGATTTTGAACTTATTCCGTAAATTTTTTTTTGTTACGTTATAATCAAAAGCGTTTATTCATTCCCAATACTTTCACAAAGTTTACGTAATGAAATAATAGTAATATGCCCTACGAAAACTGACTGACCAAATCTATGGGCCAGTACAATTAGATTTTCAAGTTAAATTTGAGTGAACACATAGATAAGTCTACGAATATACCGTTACACGTGAATCATTTATATAAACGACACTCGTTAGTAGTAAATTTCAAAATTAATTAAAGACATAGTTCGAAAACGAATATATAGTTAGATATGTAATGTAATCAATGGGATTATTGAAATCTGAATGAAAAAAAATATATAACTAGATGGCAACAACTTACATGTTTTAATTGATGGGAATCCCACGCAGAGGCGCCTCCGTTGTTATTCCGCTATGCCGCTGATTACTGCTAAATGTAATTGTAGTTCCGACATTAAAATTAAAAAAAATGCGTAAAAGTCAATTGATGTTAGCATGGATGATCTTATTTCAATCATTTCCGTGCCACAACAAGTGTTGACGCGGCCTTTAATCATAGCAATACTAAAATGAGACGTTAAAATTTCACTATCTGATCTAGCTTCTTGCACACTATACAAAGCACAAATGTTATGGAAATCCTTCGTATATTCAAAACTCCAAAGTGGACCTATATATCCGACTAATTCATCATCAGTAGATTTAAATTTAAAATAGGATTAAAAAATGTGGATTAGTATATCTCCATTATGAGTAGCCCTTCATAAACATTGTTCTTTAGCTCATACTCTGTGGTACTCGTTCGTGGATTTCATTTATAACCTTTATGCAGTTGTTAACAACTGGTACAAATAGGTCAGATACTGTTACATAGTCTCGAATTCTTCCGAGCTCTTCAATAGTTTCAATGCTGAACAACGCCCGATGTGTTATTTCAAATCTCTCTATTTCCCAGCGCTTGATGTAAAATATAAGGCTCCGCTGACGTTTTAGATAGACCGGAGGTTCACGCTCGTGTAACTTGCATATTTCTCTTACAATGTGATACGCTATAGTCTTATATCTGAGTCCCTCAAGTTTTATTTGGTACCGTGCATCACAAAATTCGACAAGGAATTGAATCTTCATAGATTTCTTTCTTTAGGTCACATGAGCTTCATTTAAAGCTGTTAAAACGGGCAAACTTAGCCGAGATAGCACTGCCTCTGAATTAATTTTTGGACGTAATCCCAACAAAACTCTATGAACAATATCATAGAAGTTGAAGTCTTTCTTCTGAAGATCTCGTTGCAGAAAATTCAGTTCACAATTCAAGGATAAAATTTTCTTGGAACTTTCCTGCTCACAATTTACAATACGGACCGATGTGAAATGTTCAATATCCAGACGTAATTACGGAATTATTTGCACAACTTTTGTTGAGACTTTTCAATTATATATTTTGAGCTACAGTCTCGGCTAAGACCGCGAGATGCAGTTCTGTCGGAGTCTCGACGTTTTTCTTTCTTTTTGCGGTTTTTTTTTCGGGCTGCGTTGGATTTTTTCTGATGTTTTCTGTAGATTGGGAATTCACTAGATTCGGTTTACGTTGCACAAATGCCCCTCGCCTTCACTTTTGGCAGGTTTCCACAAGACAGAATTGTCTTCTTCTTCTCTTTTCCACATTAACATGTCATCTTGAGCTTGAGGAAACGCAGCCGGCTTACACGCTTCAGTATTTCATGTAGCATATTGCTATATGCAATACGCTACGACCATAACTGCTACAGAGTACAAATATCTATGACCTCCGTGCGTTCCGTGAGGAGTTGACTTATCCTTTCTGAAGTGGAGTTTCGTCTTTATGATTTATTTAGTCGCAAGGAAACTGTGTAGACGTACTGTAATGAGATTGCCCTATCATTTGTTGAATTATAATTTCATTCTTATGGTTTTTAGTCGCACGCAGAATATATCCACGTTCTGAGATGAGATTGACCCATGCTTTGTTGAATCAGAATTTCAAAATTTTTTTGGTTTCTAGTTACAAACGCAATGGATATAGGTATATATACGATGCGTGATTATAGGAAACTTTACTAATTAATTTCAAACTTTCGCGGCTCTTGTTTCTTTTTATCCTCCGCGATATTTTCAGATTTTTTTTGCTTCCTCTCAATCACACCTTCTTGCTCGCCTTCCAAAAAAACTTCTTCTTCTTTTTCGGAACTGGATTTTGGTACTCGGTCCAAGTTAGAATGGAAACATGTGGTCGAGTCTCGACAATCGCACGTTCGTCGTGTGGCTCACGCTAGGTGCTGCTGCTAGCCGTCGTGTAGCATACTGCTGTATGCAGTATGCTACGACCATAACAGGGCAGGGTAGTCTAGACCACCCGTGGTTCAGACAACGCTGGAAAATGGTCGACTGAGCTGCGGGCGCCCAATGTGGGGCTCGACCCACGATCCAATGGGAACATTCCTCATTACTCGGTCTCGCGGGCATTACTAATCGACTACGACATTCTGGCTCGCCCGACAGATGACGCATCGGGGACATATCCTTGAAGTCCCCTCAGTCTTTGACCAGACCTTGACATCCTTCTCCGTGTTGGAAACCAAAGGTGCATGGCAAGCTGGTAACCAAAAAAATCCAGTCGGTCGATACCTCTCTGTCTTCCTTCACCGAGACGCTGAGAAAACCCCGCGATCAGTAACCTAACCAACTGATCGCTAAGCTTTCCCGGCACAGCATCTCACTCTGATCTCCGACCAGCGATTGTTCAAGGGTGTGTCCCCAAGACGTCGTCGAAGTAGTGACGTTGTCGATTTCATTTCTTAACTTGATAACGGCCGTACACAGGGTTGAATTCCAACAGGTATATCACCATTGACGGGGCAATAGGAGGGCTTCGCGATATCCTATAGTTTACCAGTGAGGCTGGCTGGATGCCTTATTAGGGCTACCAGGAATAAACGTGACAGTAGATAGATGACGCTTCTAGAATGGTTATGACTGCCTGATGTCTTTGGCGTGATAGACCCCTAAGGGTTTCCCCTGCAGATCCTCAAGCTCGTATAAGGAGTTTCCTTTCTTGGCTTTAACCCGACACTTAACAAATTTTCGTCCCAGTTTAGCACTAGTCTGCTGTTGGAAGTTGCTTTTGGCAAAATTCCGTCTGAATACCTCCTGACCCACTCTGAAATTAACAGGCTTCGCCCTGAGATTATAGGCTTTTGAACCCTGTTTGAACGCATGGTGTAAGTTTTCCTGCACTCTCGCACGGATCAATTTCAGCTTGTCTTCAGCATCTACTCTCAGAGGCTCGTTAAGATTCCCAAGGCTCCTTAAGATGGAATAGGAGCTGCCATGTTCAATCATTTGCGAACCGAAAAGTGTTCGGTAGGGAGAGAAACCAGTGGCTTGGTGGAAAGAGCTGAAGGAACTAGCTATCTGCCTCAGCTTCTCATCCCACTTCGTATGATCCTTTCGGATGTATGCCCTAATCCCTGACAATAGAGACCTGTTTACTCGCTCTGAGGCATTTGCTTGCGGCGAGTAAACTGCCGTTCGCAAGTGCTTCACCCCATACTTGTCCAGTAATCTGGAGAACTGAGCCGAGCAAAACTGGACTCCATTGTCAGAGACTATGGTTTCCGGGTCTCCGAACACATGGAATATTTCAGTTTCGATGACCTGACACACATTGAGAGTAGATGCCTTTCTCATAGGTTTGAGAATCGGGAACTTTGAAAAGTGGTCAAGAACTATTAATATGCAGACTTTTCCTTTCACTGACCGAGGATATGGACCTAGGAAATCGATGTACAACTTTTACCAGGGTCTTTCTGTCACAGACTGGACTCTCATAGGTGGTCTAAGAATGGTATTGGGGGCTTTGATCTCTTTACACACGTCACAGGCGCCTACGTAGTTTCTGACATCAATTGTCATTCGTGGCCAGTACAAGTGTCTTCTCAGACGTTCCAGTGTTTTCCCTATACCACCGTGAGAAGCTAGCGGCGGATCATGCGCTCTTGAAGTAACGTCGGAGATAAGCCCTCGTGGAATCCAACGCTTCCAAGCTTCTTCCTCCTGAATCGGATCGCCTGTTTTCGGAACAGTCCGAATGTAAACGAAGCCATCCCTGACGCAAAGATCTGGTAGTTTGCCAGAAGTCGTTTTAACTTTATGCCTCAGTTCCTCACATTCCAACGAGTTGAAATATGGCGAACTATGTTCAACTTCTGGGCCAGGATCTTCAGGTGTGGACAAGCTGTCGCAATGAATGCGCGACAGCGCATCAGGGACGACATTCAGGTTTCCTGTTCGGTGCTCGATGTTGAAGTCGAAACGCTGAAGCTTCAAACTCCACCGAGCAAGTCTACCGCTGAGGTCCTTTTGAGACATCAGCCATTTCAAGCTCGCATGATCCGTCACTATCTTAAACGGCATAAGTTCTGCGAAGGGCCGGAATTTCTTTACACTTAAGATCGCAGCTAAGCATTCTTGCTCTGTGATGGCGTAATTTCGTTGTGCTGAGTGCAACTTTTTCGAGACGTAGGCTATTGGCTTCTCGTGGCCATCGTCATCTAGTTGATTCGATTTTTTTACTTGTATTTGTGTAGAAAAGTCCGACTCAATTTATAATTTTGGAGTGCAACCCTGGGTGACTGTCCACAAAATTAAATTTAAATTTATAAATCATCTATACCAAGTTTAAATTTATCAAAATTGTCAGAAAGTTATATTTAAAAGATGAACAAATAGCTTTAATATGTAGGTGAATTTGAATTGAACCTGAGAAAATATTCAGTTCCAACATAAGGTGAATTACGCTGATCGGTCAAACGAAAACGATATAAGTTTGTCATACCTACAATTAGTAATGCATAGAAATAATGCTGGCAGAGCAAAATGGATAGGACACCCGCTGTTATCCCACTATATCCGATTCATGACAATTTGAGCACCAAGGGCGGCTCCTTATTGGAAGCAAAGTAAGCACTCCCTTGACAAAATGGAAAAATCTAAACATAAAAGACAAATCATTTTGCATTCAAATATTCATAGAATATTTTAAAAAGAATTATAAAATTCAACAAGTTTACTCTACTCTGGCATCACTAGATACAACCTGAAATATTTTATAAGTAACGCCCACTTTTCTCCTACAAACTAAGAACGTACCACCCAACCCAATATCAATATATCGATACTAACATACTGTATGGTGCGCTGACAAAAATATAGCGTATGACCCACCCACCATCATTCCACCCAACACCAGATCTGCCCCGATTCGTCTTGTCAAGCAATCGCGTGTTATGGATGGAACGGCATTAGAATCAAACACCGTTGTCACTAACTCGCAGTAACGCTGAAATCCCTACAGCGTGTTGACAACGACAAAGCCCATGCAAAAAGTTAAATACGCTTAACTTCCTTTGGGACTCATATTCACCCAAGAGTTTGCATACGTACATTGCTATGGTACGCTGAACTCAGCGTAGCGTTTGGCAATTGATTTACACCCCCTGATAGTAACTTTCATTGAGCCCATTTAGACCGTGGCATTTAGAACTAGCTTTACGTAAGTCGACTTACGTAGAACTAATATGAAGTGGTGTATGTAAACATGCCGCATTACGAAAAACTAGTCGTACTTTAATCCGGTATTTGATGCGGTATTGACCTACAAAATTAGTATTAAACGTAGACATAAACCTCAGATAAGGAATTGTTTACAAACTTGAATGCGTAATTTTCATTCATAGAGAGAATTGTTATTTTCTTTTAATGAAAATGAGTGGAATTAAGAAGGAAGAAAGTTCGACTGGTCAGAGGGAGACACAAATTCTCTTATAGCCTTTTGACTTATTGACGAAAGGATTCCGTCCATAATGGATGGTAAAAAATTTAGAAATTTGGAAAATTTAATTATTAATTATGCTCTATTATTTCTCATTTTCTCGTGAAGAAGTAGGCATCTGACAAATTTGACAACTCTCAAAGTTTTAATACGAGTGGACCACTGACATGTATATAAATGGACTGCTTGTTGAACCAAAAATGCATGAAAGCAAATGGCACCACTTTCATATTCCTGTCTCTTTCCGTGAGAGCATACTTTCCCACTGAACTGTAACAATTAGGAACGAGAAATTGCTTGTAAAATCCTTATAAAAATCACTTTCTTCGACTCATAATTAAAATTTAACGATACAAATAGTCCCAAATACGTTTGTAGTAAATTTGGTAAATCCCACGGACATGCATATAAGTAAATTCGCAAATAATTTAAATATAGCGCCAATTTACGACAGTTGGTAGTTCTAACAGTGCGAGTTGGTGCCACATGAAACAGGAGATCAAGCAGTCCATTTATATATATGTCAGTTTAGTGGACTAAACGACAGCCGGATTAATCCTACGTAAGTCGACTTACGTAAAACTAGTCTTAAATAGCTGCGGTCTAAACGTACTCATTGATAAATTCTGAAGTAAATGCAGGTGCGGGTGGGTGTCGGTTTTGCTTTCGATTTATTTAAATGTTGCCAGAAGTTAATAAATTCGTACGTTTGTTAAATAACTTTTATCCGACCTTTGTGACGAAAATTCTGATATTTTAGGAATTGTTTTAGAATAGTAAACGTGGATGGATTTACATGGGATTTTTTGTTTTAGAATTAGTCAGTGGGCTTAATTTTTTTGCGTTTTTGGGGGTATTGGGGTGAGGGTGGTAACTACACCCTTGGAATTGTCCAATTTTGGCCGTATGTAATACCAAACTGAAGCTTTCGCTGCATATTTTCTTTTGTTCTGTAAGAATCTTTATAACTGACTTTTTTCACTTGATTATCTTTAAAATGCGTGATTTTCGAAATTGTATACAAAGGGGGTGTAAGTTCTTGCGGGGGCTGATTTTTCTTTTAAACGCTTCAGCATAATGTTTCACATATTTCATGTGAACATTTATATAAACATATAAAGTTTAACCGATGGGTTTTGATGTGAAATAAATTTTTCCAGCTTTTTCGTGTAAAACGTTTTACATGGAAGTGCTTACATTAAAGTGCGATAATCTTCTAAATCTAAACTATGTATACTTACCGCAGAGCAAAAAAATAATATATATATATAATATACTATATTAGATAGATTATGTACTGTTATATGAGTTTTTAGCGAAAATGTAATGATTAGAAGTTATAGGTACTAAGTAAGAAATAATGTTTTCTTTCATCCAAAAAAAGTTTCATTGCAAAACTGAATCTACCCAATAACAATATTTTAAAATTATATTATCTCGTTTTACTTTAAATGTTTGAATGTATTTTATTTTAAAAGTTTTTTTTAAGATATTTTATTCATATTGTGCAAAAATAAGATAATGATTATCTATAATATTATGTACGTTTCTGTTTAATTGCGAGAGAATATAGAACTCTTGCTTTTATTTGAGGATTCCGCCGGACCAGACCTGTAAAATACTCATTATTTAATGGATTTAATACCTCTTAATTATCAATACCAAGTATTTAAGAATTGGCAATTCCCAGTACTAAGCCTCCTGCACTGGAGTTAAAATTTAACAGTGCCATTCCCGGAATGGCAAGTAATACTTTAAAATACCGGAAAGTAATTGAATTTGCGATTCCATTACAAAAATACCTACAAATTTCTAAAAATATTTAAAAAGTATTTGTCTATTACTATAAAATTCCTTTCAATTCTTTTCAAATACTTTCAATTACTTTTAATTACTTTGACAACTTTAGTATTAAACATGAATTATGAAATAAACTAGATCAATTGTCTTTTTAATTTTATTGTAAAAAAAACTTTTCCCTGTTTTCCATGTTCTCAAGGTGCAATAAAATTAAGTAGTTTTGAGAAGTACGTTTGCTTTAAAAAATCCTATAGAAACTATACATAGACTTAACCGAAAGTGGTAAGTATATTTAAAAACTTATCAAACAAATTAGAAATTAAATACTTAATAATTGCATAAACGAATCTAATATGGTACAATAAACGATAAAAATTATAAGAAAGCAGAGACGGATACAAAAGAAAACGAAGTGGAAACTGGAAATATAAATATGAAGAAAAAAGAAATAATAAATGAAATGTGAAGGAATTGCAGAAATAAAACATTAACTGAAATTGTTCTTGTAGTTTTGTATTTTTTAAATCCCTTGCAGCTTCTAAGACGATTAAAATTTGATTGATTAATTAATTCTATAAGAGTGTGGATGGGCACGTCGACATAGGTACCGATTTCTCAGTTCTGATTGAAGTAACACATATGAGACAAAATTACCCATATTTATGCTGACACTGAAGTGGGTATTTGGAACAATTATCTGCGACTTAAACAAGCTGCACTGAAGTACAATACACCATTTCCTTCATCAGGCGCAGGAGAGAGATTATTTTCCTTAGCGGTTTTAATCAACCATCCTAAAAGACAGACTCTTAGTGATTTTTCCTTTGAAAAATTAGTCTAAACTAAGGCAAACTGGCATTTTGGAAAAATTAAAAATTAATTGAAATGGTTTTAATACACCCAGAGAAATAGCAAACAGTAAATATTTTCCTATAGAGTGTGACTTTGTATTTTTTTACCTCTGGCCTAATATTTTCTCCAATTCTCAAAACTACTTAATTTTATTGCACCTTGAGAACATGGAAAACAGGGAAAAGTTTTTTTTTACAATAAAATTTTATAAAATTTAATACTGAAGTTGTCAAAGTAATAAGTAATTGAAAGTATTTGAAAAGAATTTAAAGGAATTTTATAGTAATAGACAAATACTTTTTAAATACTTTTGGGAATTTGTAGGTATTTTTGTAATGGAATCGCAAATTCAATTACTTTCCGGTATTTTAAAGTATTACTTGCCATTCCGGGAATGGGACTGTAAAATTTTAATTCCAGTACAGGAGGCTTAGTACTGGGAATTGCCAATAGTAGTATAGCTATGGGGCTACCAGATCACTTTTTCCATACAAAAAGTGTCCGGAAAATTCCAACTATTTTGGTGGATCACTGTGGGTTCTGGGTAGGGGGGGGGGAGGGGAGGGGATGGGGGGCTGAAGTCGCTTTTGTACTGGAAATGTGACATCATCTTGAAGTTTTCTTTTAGGAGGATACTACAACAACCAATGTAGGTAGGTATGTTGACTTGGATATGTCCGTCTTCAGGCCGATACGTCACCGACCCTGAGGTCATTGACCTTTGATCCTTGATCTTTGACCCTTGACCTTTGACGCTTGACCTTTGACCTTTGACCCCTGACTCTGATGTCATCGACCTTCGCGCACACACACACACACACACACACACACACACACACACACACACACACACACACACACACACACACACACACACACACACACACACACACACACACACACACACACACACACACACACACACACACACACACACACACACACACACACACACACACACACACACACACACACACACACACACACACACACACACACACACACACACACACACACACACACACACACACACACGCACACACACACACACACACACACACACACACACACACACACACACACACACACACACACACACACACACACACACACACACACACACACTGCGTCATACTAAAAGATTTTCTAGATATTCAGTACCATGTTATTAAATTAACAACAACAACAACTAACGTAGGTAGATATGATGACCTAGGTATGAAATAGCCTAATTTTTGATCTTCAGGTATAATGCTTCTAGTTTTATTCATTGCATAAACAATTCGTACAGCCGAATAATGTAAACAAATTCGCAGTCGAGTAATGTAAACAAAATTCTCACAGAGCCGAGAAAGTAAACAAATTTATGAAAGATTCTCAATAGCTGAAAAAAAACAACAACTGATATGTTGTCTTAGATGAGTAGTTATAATTGAAAATTTCTTTTGCTGAAAAAAAAACAACTGCGAATTAAAAAGCCGAGAGTGATCATGATATCTAAAAATAGATCACGGCTGCTTGTAAGAAGTAGTGGAAATTAAAGCCTCGGTGGGCAGTTGGCTGGTAGATTAGATTAGATTCGTAGAGGGGTGTGTAGGCGTCAGCCTCGCAATCACCGCGACCTAAAAGATCTATTGTGAGTCCCCGTTGAATTTATTCCCTTTCTAGGTTCAGACTGTTAATAAAGTCTAGGATCCTTCTGGGATTGAGGTTCCGTACGTAGTTAGGTGTAGGAAAAGCATGTTCGAGATGGAGTAGTCTCCGCCTGGTCAATGCTTCGCAGTTGCAGAGCCGGTGCTCCGAGGTTTCATGAGCATCCTGGCAAAAGCGGCATGATGAAGTCTCAGCCAAGTCCATCTTGTTAAGGTGATACCTCAAGGGGCAATGGCCTGAGAAGAGTTCTGTAATTATTTTGAGCTCTGTTTTCTTGAGGAGTAATAGTTCTTTTGTTTTTCCTCCAGAGGTGTCGATAAACTTTTTTGCCTGACGAAGTCCTTGTAGCCTTTCCCAGTATAGGGATTTTTGTTTGTTCTCCCAGTTATTTAGGGCAGCTTTGAGGTAGCACTTTTAGGTGCCACAGAATGGCTCCGGTCCGACAAAGGGAGTTTCCGCTCCTCTTTTGGCTAGGCCATCAGCAATTTCGTTGCCTTTATGGCCCTCATGTCCAGGTACCCACAGGTGGCTGGTAATTTGATGCCGCCAAGTAAAGTAAACAATGGTTTTTGTATCTAGGAGTGTGTATTGAAAAGTCATTAGTTGTATGAAAAATTGGTTTTTATTTATTCGCATCATTAAATCTTAAATTATAAACTTTTCTCTGTGCTTCATATCCAAAATTGACAACAATATATCTGAAGTTCTATTAATCCTATCTTGGAAGCGAAAGCGATCCAGAGCATATGTCTGCCATGGTCCTTTTCTGGGTTCATAATCAATCATATAAACTTGCGGAGCAGCAGTACTAAACTTGACCTTCATTATCACGACTAATTAAAACAACTATTTTCACATTATTCCCTTTTTATTATTCAATCTGATGCAATTCATATTACTAATAATTCAAGCCTAGGCTACTTTTGTAGGTATGCTTTAGTGAATACCGTACTTTGAAACCATCTCGCTCTCTCAAAACATCTTTCTCTCTCTAGCACACATGTTTGAGGTGGACTTGATCATATACATGCCAGCTTGGAGCTTGGTTGTCTGCTTTATATACTATGAGTATAGTATGGTTGCCTGGAATTATCAGGCTTGTTGTTCAACGGGACTATTAGCGGCGGGGTGAGGTCGCTTTACTGATCTAACTACTATTCATACCGAAATGTGGTGTTTTGATAATCCTAAGCGATATGCCTCTGGACTACATTAGCCTTTACTCCTTTTGCTTTCTTTACAGTTTTACCATCGTTTATATGCAGACTGTACATTTTCGAGCGCAAGACAAGAAATTCGCTCATGATTTTCCTATTCAGCTCATTCTTCATTAGACCAGGAATGTTTTTATTCATGAGCGGTAAATTGAATTGATTATCTTCTGGGTAATCACTTGTATCAAATTTGTTTATATTTTCGGCCACAAACTCATACTGATCCATCCGTTGCATCATCTCTTGCCCAAGCCCAGCTTACAAGGTGCTCATAACATTTTGACTCGACTTTCTTAATATTTTAATATAATATTAAAAAGTTATAGCATTCTTGAATTTGTTCATCGAGAAAAATGTTATTATATTCTCTTATAAGCTCCTCAATATTCATCTCAACAGTCTCACATTTAAGAAGACACTAACCACTAACCAAATTCTCATGCAATTCGTTTTGGGTAAAGCTATAGCCTATATCCATACAGTATAAGGTCATCCTATTCTAGGCTCCTGCACATATGGATATCTGGAGTAATGAAGCAGCTGATGAGCTATGTGAAAAAAGGTTCTCAAATAGATAACTCTGCACCACTATCATTTATTTTGAGGATCCCATTCGAAATTCTAAAAAGAGTGATTACCAGGGAAACCTGTGAAAAATCAAGTCTCCTGTGGTTCAATAGAGACACCCAGATTTTTTATAAAATTTCTTCTGCCTGTTAGATTTTGTATGGAACATACTCTTACCAGATTCTTATACAATTTTCTTCGGCTAATTAGATTTTTTTTTATAGAACATAGTGTTACCAAATTCTTATAAACTTTCATTTTGTTGCCATCTAGAACATCGCATTCTTTCATCAAAGCTTTAAATTTAACCCCCTCTCAACCTGATAAGAAAGTACTCCAATATCGCAGCAGTTTCACGTGATCTATTTTCAGATATATATTCACCCAGCCCAGCTAAACACATTATGACCGCTGACAGCAAGAGCATATAAAGCAAACAACTGATAACAACAAGCTCCAAGCTGGCAAGTAAACGATTGCATATTGTCGCTAAAGCTCTCATCCACCAAGTATACAGACCAGCCCAACACAAGCATGATAATTCCAGGCAGCCATAGCATATAAATCAAACAACTGATAACACACAGCTCCAAGCTGGCATATAAGCGATCATATATACCTCAATCATGTATGTTAGAGCGAGGCAGATGTTGTGTGTTAGAGCGAGATGGTTGAAAGGTATGGTATTCACTAAAAATTCCTACTAGATTATGCGCACCCGCCGCACATAAAGTAAACTTCAAGCATCACCAAACTTAATTTATTCTCAAAATATTTGTTAATCCCAGACCTGAAAAAATATAACGAATTGTAAACAAAACCTGTGGAATTCCTCATTGACCAATATCAATAAGATAATTTCAAGCTATTATAACCACCTCAAGTATGAACACAGATTAATGTTACAGTGACACAGATGTTTTGATAGAGTCACATGGTTGAAAAGAATGGTATTCACTAAAGCTTCCTACTATATTATGCACACCCACCACCCATAAAATAAACTTCGAGGACTACGAAACTTAACCCAATCTCTAGCGCCACGATCTTGGCAAAAGTTAATATCAAATTACCTGCTAAGTCATGTCATTACACCTGACAACCAAAAATTATTCTTTTACTGCTCCCATACAACTTCCATTACTTAATATCATAGCCCTATCTTCTATCATCAAAGCTTTTAATTTAACCCACTCTTAACCTAAAGCCAACATATTTATATATATATATATATATATATATATATATAACAAACAACTGATAATACCAAGCTCCAAGCAAGCAAGTATATGACCAAATCCACCTCAAGCATATGTATTAGAGAGAGAGAGATGATGAGTTAAAGCGAGATAATTGCAAAAGTAAATTTTGACTTCCATAAGAAATAACATGAGATTTTTGATGTCGAACTCTCATCGCCTAACCAGAAAAGGATCACTTTGCGAAAAAGTTACTCTAGAAAGATTTCCTTTTACAAAATTCTTGGTAATAAGAGCGGCAATCCGTCATAGGCTTGAAGCGTATAAAGTCTTTGGAAAGTGTGTTGCCGCTTCATTGACATGTCCCTATATAAATGGGACTTCGAGCAATATTTGGATAACATGCTGACACGGAAAGAAAATGTTTATAAGAGGTGGCGTTATGCGTTCTTAGTTATGACGATATGTCAATTTATATACATTTGAGTGGATCGTATTAGGGATACGTTAGGTGTGGGATGTTCAGCAGACTATATTAAAAAACATTCACACCTTTACATTACATTATTATATTTTCATGCATCTAAGTGAAGATTTCCCAAAATAATCAAACCTTCTCAATTACTTTTACTGCCTGGAACCAACTTTTACCTCAATAAATGTCTATTACCCTTATAAACATGCACTACAATTTTTAGGCATTCACTCGACAGCTGGGTCTTCTTATATTCTATTGATTTATTTCCTACTAACTACTAACGCAGTGATTTGCAACTAAGAATTTTGTGGCAACACCTAAGAAAAGCAGGAGTTTACTGGGAAGACAAAACTAACTGTGAGCATGAACCCAATTATCTAAATAGATTTTTACCTACTTAATTGAACGAAGAGCATGCTAGGACTTGTAACTCGAGTTATATTGATTCTACTGTAAGTGGCACCAGTTGCATTATCCCTTCTTTTTCTTTTTGCAGTGTAGATCGAAGTGAATTGCTTACTTCCATTTATGCTATTAAATCTCATTGCTACACTGGTTATTCCATTATACTAGATCACCAACACTTAGGTTTTTACTTCACCCATGCGACATCCATATATCATACTATGTTAATATCATAGCAATAACTTCCTGCAAAGCTTTAAATTGGTAAGATTTTACATTTTCTATAAGGTGTGGCTACGCATACCACTTTCGGACTACGCTAAAAAGCTACTATAGAAAGATTTCAAGTGGCAACAGTGACCATGCCATTACACCTGATCATAAATAAAATTGTTAATAAGGCTTTTACTGCACCCATACAACTACCACTACTCATCTAAGATATTCCTCAAATCAACATATCATACTACCACCTTCTTTTCTTAAACCCTTAAATCCTTCTCAATATTACGGCAGTCATCGATTCAACATTTTTTAAGAATTCCAGTTACATTTAAGCTTTGGATCATGAACCCCGAACATACGTCCCAAGCCATGAAACAGAAATCTGTTTGTGTGCATTGAGAGTCCTCTTTCTAAAATATTCTATATTGATACTTATAGAAAACTGCCAAACATTGAATTTATATATGGTATAGAGCCTAACTTACTATCCATACAGGAAAATAGTCTTCTAGTAATTTACAGCATTAGTTCCTTACCTTACCAAAGGCTACACTATACCTTACTTAACAAAATAATAAAATAGTTTTGATTAAAATGTAACATTACCATATTACGCCCACTAACTCCCAGCTGAATGTGTGTCTATTTGCAGCCGGAGCCCGAATCTGTAGGCAGC